>CM062235.1:11781278-12451885 GCA_031216185.1 Syzygium aqueum | reverse complement strand
GGCTTTGTCCCGAATTTTGACAATTCGGCGAAAGGTGTCGAACTACTCTAAAGTATTGAACGAGGTGAATCAGAATGATGAGAGGCAATCCTTGGCCCATACACATCCTCACATACCAAATTTTTGCAGAATGAGCGATAAGGTTTCATTTCTACAAGGTAAAAGGATTTCTCGCATGAGGTACGGTAGCCAAAATGACGAGAGGCAATTCATTTCTCTCCCCTATACAATACCTTTGATCCTTTGCTTGACCATTTTCAAGCCCATACATTCAAAAGTTCCTTCTAAGCCACCCCACATTGGGGCAGCTTGAGATGAATCAATATCACAGGATGGATTCAGACTCAGAGGAAACAAGAAAAACATCCTTTCTTCCAATCACCCTTCCTCTGTTGGCTTCGGCCTCATCATCTTTACGGACCCAACGGTTCCCGATACAGTCCTCCAAGGCAAACACACCATCGACGACAAAATCAGTCGAGGCTAAGAGGGCTTTGTCAAGAGAGGAGCAGCAAAATAAAGTCTGCTCACCATGTTAATATCTTATTGATAACAGCGATGTTTTCACCTAGAAGGAGGAGTTTGTAATATCTAAAATTCTCTTTAATCATCAGCTGCAACAGCTCGAACAAGGTGAAAAAGATGAATAAAAGTTTTCTTGCTCTCACTCGCATTAATCTTTTGAGTGTTTTTATTGCAGATGAACTCTCACGATGATTTAAGTGCCTTAGGATGACGAAGAGCAGTTCTTCTTCTATCCCACATACTTATATCCCTTGCTAGCCCAATTGAGCCAGCGATTTCATTTCATATGAACCCAGTTGGTGATCATCCCCTACACTGGGGCAAGGCAAAGTCACCACAATTCGAGCGTCAGGCTCCAAAGAACCGAATCAAGATGAAGACTCCAACAGCCTAATAACAATGTTCTGTTCAACTTTGTTTAGGCTAGTCTTGACAACATCAGAAGAACAGCAAAAAAATGCTGAAGACAAGGGGGCATGAAAAAGCAATGTGCCTGGTAAAAGCAAGGCCAATGCCCATGAAAAGCCAAAGAGAAGAAAAAGAAGAAGAAGAAAAATGATGAAAAGATCAAGAGACAGGAGTCCCTAATTTCTGGGTAACTGTTGTAAAAAGCGATGAAGCTTCAGCTGAGGAGATCTCTGAGCATGATGAAGTGCTCTCAAATATCTCAACAGTTGTCAAGTAATGCAGAATAGGCGATCCCAAAAGATAGAGACAAACCTATTCTGGAGAAAACAATTGAGATAGAGATAGAATGGTATCCAGGAAAATGCCTGACACAGAAGCTTCTCAGAAAGAAGTTGTTAAAGAAGTTAAACACGTGATTACCCAGGGAGTTTGCCAAAAGATGCAGACGGCGGAGAAGAAGACTGGTGACGATACTAGATGATCACCAACTCTCACCCTTACACACATTTTTGAGCCAAACGATCATTTCGTTCCTCAACCTGTGAACCAAACCCACATTACATCCCTCATGAAGTCTCTTCTGACCAGGGCACTTGAATTAACGTGAAATTTCAAATGTTTATAAACAACGCTCGAGGAAGTGCGAGCAAGATTATTTTTATCTCGTTTTGCAGGATCCTTGACTTGTAAACCTGGAGATAATTGCAGAATACTTTCTTTCATGACCTTGACTTGAACAGTCACCTTTGTCAAGCCAGTGACCAAGCCAGCATTACGACTCTGAAGAAAACCTCTCAGATTAGCAGCGTCGTACCACTTACGAGAAAACTCAGACCCTTGCAGATGTGATAACGGTCAGATTGAGTGTTTTCGATGTTCCCGCATTAATGGACGGGACAAATACCATTTTCAATGAGAGCGAGTGCAAAGTCCTTTCTGACTGAAAGCCCCTCGTTCATCATCTCGAGAAGTCCACCTCGCGAGCGAAAGTTGTCTTAATTGACCCTCGGTGGATGTTTGGTGATGCAAATATGGCAAAATCATCATAGCCTAACTTGTCTATCCCTGATGAATGCACGCATGTTTATGTCAATTGTCTTTGACAATTTAGATTTTAATCCCCAGTGATAGGACACGAAAGTCCAGGTGCTGTAGAAGCCCTCCTTATCACTCCAAGGGAGATGCCCCGAAAAAGGTCGGTTATTCAGCAGATGATGTATTACACCTCCAGGTAAGAAACCCGAGGTATGTCATTAGATTTCTTTTCAAACTACCCGGAAGGTAAACCAGGTTCTTTTGAAAAAGAAATGCACCTTGACTTGCAGTCAAGATATTTCATATGATATTTTGAAATAGCTTTAGTTGTCTATTTCTCCCATGAACTCGTATATTTTTGTACAAGAAATTTTGTCTGATAGGAGACATGCCATTAAGGGGCAACCAACAAATCCTCGGGCGAGGACCCCCAGGTGCTCATCGTTTGAGCCTTTCAAGACCTGCTGGCGAGAACCCACCAGGCAAACGACAAATCCTCGGGCGAGGACCCCCAGGTGCTCATCGTTTGAGCCTTTCAAGACCTGCTGGCGAGGACCCACCAGGCAAACGACAAATCCTCGGGCGAGGACCCCTAGGTGCTCATTTGATTGAGTCTTTTCAAGCCCTGCTGGCGAGGACCCACCAGGCAAACCATCAAATCCTCGGGCGAGGACCTCCAGGTGCTCATCGTTTGAGCCTTTCAAGACCTGCTGGCGAGGACCCACCAGGCAAACGACAAATCCTCGGGCGAGGACCCCTAGGTGCTCATTTGATTGAGTCTTTTCAAGCCCTGCTGGCGAGGACCCACCAGGCAAACCATCAAATCCTTAAGTGAGGACCCCCAGGTACTTTGTCAAGACGACCGAAGAAAGGTTCGGGTTCTGGCAAAGCAAAATCCAGACAGTCAAGGCGATCGAAGAAAGGTTCGATTACCGAGACAAATGAAATCCAGCTGGCGACCGAAGATAAGTTCGGGCCTGTGCAAGCGATTTCCCCGGTCGAGGTGATCGAAGAAAGATTCGGTTACCTAGACAAATGAAATCCAGCTGGCTACCGAAGATAAGTTCGGGCCTGTGTAAGTGATTTCCCCAATCAAGGCGACCGAAGAAAGGTTCGGGTCCTAGACAAATGAAATCCAGTCAGGCGACCGAAGATAGGTTCGGGTCCTAGACCAGTGATTTCCCCCAATCAAGGCGACCGAAGAAAGGTTCGGGTCCTAGACAAATGAAATCCAGTCAGGCGACCGAAGATAGATTCGGGTCCTAGACTAGTGATTTCCCCCAATCAAGGCGACCGAAGAAAGGTTCGGGTCCTGGACAGACGAAATCCAGTCAAGGCGACCGAAGATAGGTTCGGGTCCTAGACGAGCGATTTCCCCCAGTCAAGGCGACCGAAGATAGGTTCGGGTCCTAGACAAACCATTCTCCCCGTCGAGGCGATCGAAGATAGGTTCGTATCCTCGACACACAATACCAACTATCTGGAATTACTCTACCCTTAGGCAAGGTAAGTAACCCCAGGTATGTTTTTATTTGCTTTAGCATGCATCATCTTTCATCACATAAAAAATGGGACTACTGTCTCGCCAAAAATAACATTCATTGAGCATGCATGGGCCAAATTTAGGTGTCATTTTGTCTTTGAACGTAATCTCTACAAGCTTAATCTCTACGAGCTCACCTTCAAAGAGGGGCAGCTGTTGACACCTATTTTTAATTTGCCCAAAATCAATTATATAAAAACTTAGGAGTTAATTTCTTTAATTCCTAAAACAAAAAATTTTCAATTTTACATGCATTGCATCTAGAAATTAGGCATTTGTACAATAGGGTTTATTAATTTAATATAAAAAAAAGAAGAAAAAGAAAAAATCGCGCTGGGCCGGGTCGGAGCCGGGCCGACCCGACCTGTTTTCTTTTTCTTTTTTCCTCCTCGCCGCGGGCCCTCGGCCCATTCTCCTTTCTCCTTCTCCCCGCGCAGGCCCAGGCCCGCCCAGCTTCTTCGCCTCCGCACGAGCCCAGCCCGCTTCTCCCTTTTCTTTTTTCCCCATGCGCGGGCCCAGCCCGCCTCGCCTTCCTTCCTTTCCTCCCCTGCGTTTGGCTGGGCCTGGCCCGGCCCAGCTCCTTCCTTTCTTCTTCCCCCCTCGTCGGTCGCTCTCTCGCCCCTGTTCTCCCCTGTTCGCACGTCACGCCGACGCACGGCGGCGCCGCTTGTCATCGTCGTCATCCGGTCAGAGGAGGCCGGGGCAGCACGCTACAGGGACTGGCTATTAATGGCCAGTCCCGTCTTCCCCGATTCCCGGCTCCCCCTTATCCGTTCCTCCCTCATCTCTCCCTGTTCTTTTGTTTTTTTTCCCCTCTGCGTCACTGAACTGACGCCCTCTCTGCACCGGCCTATGGCCGCGATTCGCGAGCCTAGGCCGGTGCAGGCCGTCGTCAGCCGACGTGGGGGAGGTACGGGAAGCCAGTCCGTCGTCGCCGCCGCCTATAAAACGCCAGAGAGAGAGAGAGAGCTCCGGTCGGCAGTTTTGGGGTCGGCCGGCAGAAACAGTAGAAGGAAGAGAGAAACAGAGCAGAGAGAGAGAAACTGAGAGAGATAGAGAGAACCGGAGTGAAGTAGAGGGGAGAGAGGAGCCTGGGAGCGTCTCACAGGTCCTAGTCGGTCTCGCCGTCTTGAGCAAACAGACCGGCAACCCCCGGAAGTACCTCGATCGGCCATTTTTAAAGAAGAACAGAGAAACAGAGACCGAGAGGGGGAGAGAAACAGAGACGGAGAGAGAGAATAGAGAGAGAGAGAACCGAGGTCATGCCGGGGCCAGGAAGAGAGCCCACAACCTCACCGTCGCCGCCGTAGCCGTCGGAAGGCCGTCTCAAGCGTCGTCAACCGGTGAGCCTCTTCAGCCAAGAGCCACCTCTGTTTTCCCCTGTTTTGGTGTCCGGTGCGGCCGGGACTCCCGCCGGCCGTGTCGCGCGATTCCCGGCCCATACCGCCTTCAATCCTGATCCCCAGCCTCAGTCAGGAACGAGCCACAGCTGCCAGAGCCGATCCAGTCGCCGGAAGAGGTCGAATCCTCCATTTTTGTGCCTGCATACCACCTGCTCGACAAAATGCCTAAGAGAGGCCGGGAAGGTTTTGCTCGCCGGCCGGCGAGCGGCGGTCCGACGGCGGGCCAGGTAGGTGACGCGGCTTCGTGGCGGCCTTGAGGGGGGGATTTGCAGGCGGCGCCGGTCTGGGTCGGTCGGCGAACGGCCGATTTTGGCCTCGTCGGCGTTTACCCCCCGCGGGTCTGCGAGTTCGGGTCGAACTGACCCGGATCAGCGGATTCGACCCGGGTCAACGCCCGGGTCGGCTCCGACCCGGCCCAGATCGATCGATCCGACCCGGGTCAACGCCCGGGTCGAACCCGTTGACCCTGGTCGGGTCCGACCCGGTCCGCCCGACCCGTTTTTATTAAAATATTATTTTTATTTTGTTTTGTTTTGTTTTTTTTAAAAAAATTAATTTAAAAAATACGAAAAAAAAATCTTCTTTTATTCTGTTTTATTATTATTATTATTATTATTATTATTATTATTATTTTTTAAAATAATAATAATTAATTTTTTTAGAGTTGTTTTCAAATTTTCTTTTTATCATTATTATTATTAAAAAAAATTTAAAAAAATTATTATTTTTTTTTTGTTTTCAGATTTTCGTTTTAAAAAAAATTTAAAAATTTTAATAAAAAAAATTAAATTAAAATTAAAAAATTAATTTTTTTTAATTATATGGTATGTTTGAATATTTTTATTTTATCATGCATGTTTTATTTAATCGCATAGATTGTATGTTTAATTGAATAAGCCTGCTGTCACGTTATGCATGTTTTTAATACAATTGCATGAACTGTTGTGTTTCGAATGTCATCTGACTTAGATTAGAACCTTAGGTTGCATGCCTGCATTGATTGCTAATCATTTCTGATTATGCACTCGTTTGATCACCTCACATGTTAGGAAAAGATCCTAAAATCAATCTAAATTGCCTGACAAATGTTTTAAAAAAAAATGAACAGGGTAGAAAGGTACCGAAAGGGCATTAGTTATTCAACTAGTGTAACCAAGTCCCCGAATCTAATTAATCTCTGGTTCGTAGGAATAGGGTGATTCTCCCGTCACCCTATTTGGGTTTCTAATCGGCCTACCCCAAATCGATTAGTGGCGACTCCTGCATGTAAACCACCTGCATGTTAAGAACTTAAACCCTAAGTCGCGATATGGTATGGGCTTGGGAGAGCCCGAGTTAAGTCTCGAACCTAGACTTAGCACGTAACCGATCGGGACCTCTCCCGAGGAGAGGTCGGGTCGCGACAGGCGTACTCTTCGCAATCTAAAGCACTTCATCTAAAAACCTTTCTCTATACAAGGAATTAATGAAATTCGTAAAAGCAGCATTGCTCACAAAAAAATCCTCTTGGCATTTCATTAGCTCCCAAAGCCTGACAATCAATTTCCTCGCCTTCTCCCCCATCTAGCTATCAGAAGTATCCATTGACCAATTTGCTAAATTTCCTACAAAGAACGTGATTTTCATTGATGTTAAGCAAGTCAAATCGGTAACCGCAAAGGCGAAGGCGGTCAAGGAGGAGGGCTTTGTTGACTTCCTAGTGGCGGGTTGATGTGGCCCTGCCTAGGATATGTGAGCACAAAGACGTAAATATTCTCCATGTCTCTACCTCTTGAGAGAGAACAAAGTTCGACCAAAAATAGAGAGAACAAATAAGGAAGAAGATTAAGGAAAGTGGACGTGAGACTGATAGAAAAAGAAATAGGAAATCAATAAAAAAAAAGGATAAAGAGATGCTAAAAGGTGTAACCTACAAAGGGCAATATTATCATAATACTGTGTTAAGGAGTGTTTTAACCATAAATGGATCGAAAACAATGTAGTCCTTTTGTATTGACCCATAACTTATATATGGAGCTCCTTTAGGTATTATGACTTTTTTTCCAATCACTTAAGTGCTGTATAATTTTTCAATCGATCACTTGAAGGCCATAACTTTTTAAAAACGCTTACTGAAAGTACCATGCCGCATCAGATTTTTGATACTTGGGTGAACAGTATTAAAAAGTTAGGGCACTCAAGTAATCAATTGAAAGTTATGTCATTTAAAGGAACACTTTTTAAAAGTTTTGATACTTAAGTGTACGACGTACAAAAGTTACGACACTTATGATGTTCTTATCCCCACCCTTTCATTTATTTGAAGTTATCGATTTTGCATCAAGTGTTGTGTGTTTATATTGTAAATATGAGCTAATCTAAACGAAAAGCAAGAACCATGCCTATCTATCTTAGGAGAGTGAAATTATTCTTCATAAATTACTTCTCAGGGTAAAATCAACAACTTAATCATTCCTAAAAAATTCCCAACTTTAAGTAGAATAACTTCTTGCCTTTAGAAAAATCAATTCACCGATATGTAATTTAAAATGTGCACGTAAACTTATTAAATTGTAAAAAAAAAAAATAGAAGACAAACAACACCCCCGCAATTCAAACTATCTAATAATATTCTTTTTATAGCGATTCGATTTTATTCGGATCAGTTTTTACGCATCTCAACTAGTCTATTTTCCCGAACAAGTTTAAGGGCACGAGCAAACAGTGACCGATGCAGAAATCTAGTCCGGGCATACGACCTAAAACGAAAAGTACACCCGGCACCGAGCACGAGAAGGACTGGTTGCTCTCGCTAGCCTCCATTCAGACCATCATTTCTGAAAGAATCACGTGCTGTACAAAGTCAATAAATTTGCTAACATGCATAGCTCTTGGACGACATAAATTTGCCCGTGGTTGTATTGTACAAAGATCTTTATGAGAAATTACGATACTCTAATCTCCTTATAAGCATCATTGTACATGATTTTATAAGATTATCGTGAGAACTTCTCTGTATCGATTTGTAAATGTTCAATTATATGGTATACATCTGGACACGTTGGAACATAAGAATATTTTATGAAGAATATTAAGTACCTAATAAGAAATCCGTCGCTTCTTAAATGTTGAAGAGAATAGTAAAGACCATATATGTTGATTGAACCAAATTTTTTAACTCGTCTATTTAGAAAAAACAAAAATTATTTTCCAAGTTATTTCACTATTCTAAATAATAGGAATGAACATATAAACCCGTGACCCACAGAGAATTACTTGATAGTCCATCTCAATGAGTTTATGTGAAACACTAGTTGATGGGAGGAGTTGTATGAATATGTAGGTATTGGGCATGTTGTTGTTAACATTGGAAGCTTTGAGTGAAATTACAATTTATGAAGGATATATAGTCTTACCAAAGATTAGAGATCCTAAAAGGTTCCATGCTACATGTTTATTATGTCGGAATTAAGCGTAAATTGGTGCTCTGATTTTAATTACGCGAACTCATCATCATGCTAATCAAAGTTACTAAATTGATAATTGAAGAGAGGGACAAAATCACAAAAGATCTTGAATTTGTACACGTGTGACACATTTACTCTAAATTAATTTTCTTGTGACAAAAGCTCTCAACCTATGTACACACACGACATATTTTCTCAAAACTAATTTTCGTATCACAAAAAATTCCAAACCGGTACATCTACGATAAATCTACTTTCTATTAACTTCCGTATAATATCCCCTTTCAATTGCTGATGGGGAATTGCACGTGGCAAATGACTTTGTTGTGGGGAAGTCATATACGAGGAAAATGAACTAAGATAGGAAATTAGGGCAAAATTGAATTTGCTCCTTTCGCCTCTCCCAAATCACCAAAATCTTAGGACAAAATTGGGGTAAACTTAGGGATTTCAGTAGATCTTTGAGATGCGAGGGAGCTCGTATCTAGAAGGAAAGCTTATAGAGATGGCAAGAATGGAGAAGAGTTGTTGTCTATGACCGGAAGAAAACTAATGAAGGGTAAATTTATCACGAGGCTACTCTTTGTGACCCAAAAGTTAGTTTGGGATACAACATGTATCGATTTGGGATTGTTTGCGATGTGAAAATCAAAGTAGATTCAATGTCATTAAAGAATTGAATGATTGGTGTTCTAGTTCAAGTTGATTCCTGAAGCAAAGCAAGCGAAGAGGCATTATGTAAAGCCTCACATGGTTGTCGACGACGGGGTTGTTGGTTGTGCATATCGTCCATCGGCTATGTCACAGTCTTAAATGATAATTTTTTCAAATGATCAATTTTGTTCACTTTGTAGGGTTGGATAAACTTAAATGATTATTTTTTTCTCTGATTTGACATTTAAGTGATCCGACGAAAACTTTTAACACTAAAGTGAATGTCGTACAAAACTTTTAGCACTTCTAGTATCATTATCCCGAATTAATTTATGATTGAAACTCAGGAGACGAGTTGAATTGTTTCAACTCAGCATCAATTTGGCAAATTATCTCTTCAGCTAAAAAAGTGTACTCGGTGCAAAGAGTAGATGTAAGAAAGACAAAAACGTATAGTTTCCTGATGACTATAATTATCAAATGTGACATCTCCATTGTCCGTTCATTTGTAATCTTTTACCTACCAGTCAAATGTAAGAACATCAAATAGCAAATTAATGCTGGTTACGAAAGACTGCGCACAAATGGAGTAAAAACATCATAGACAAAATCAATTCCGATAACTAGTAATTAAGCATATAATAACCTTGAAAAAGGGTCATCCCTAAAAAGAGCAAATTGGATTAAATCAAAGATAAATATATAGCTCAAACGAGTGTTAATCGAACTGCAAAGACCTTATGTATGTGTTTGGATCTTTTACTAAGTACAAAAAAAATTAAATGATGTAATTGTTGCTAACCAAGTGTCGCGAGGAGGCTGGAAGTTGTCGCTTGATCGAGCACACAAAGTGGTTCGAGGAAGAAACGGAAGGTGAGAAGGGGTTAGGGGTTAGGCATTAGCTCCAACCGAAACTTGCCTAATCCCACCCATACATTTCCTAATTTTTACTTGCCCTCGATGGTTTCGAATCAAATCAAATCTTTCTAGTAAAAGCTACTATGTTTGGAACGTGATGTTCGCGACACCGATATGAGATTCTATTACCCGGATCCCGATCGACTCCACCGGGTGCCTTGTGCTCCCGTGGGTGGCCTCACGAGACGTGGGAGTGTGAGGATTTGAATTGTGTATTGAGCGAGACATATGAAAGTTACCACGTATTGATTCGTTTGAGTTTGAGCCATGCTATACTTTTAAGTTATAAGTAATGCTTAGGGATGCAAAATGAAATGTAAACACTGGCGTACGAAAATACGACATGGCATTGTGTTATTCATTATTCGTGAGCTACAAGTTTATATAACTTTCGACCATGATATATCTTGTATGCCCGGAGCTTATTATGGTGTTATAGAAGCTTTCATGAACATTTACTCATCAAGCAATTTTATGTAGTAATGATCCGGCAGTACACGACACGACAACCCTGAGGAGAAAGTTAAAATTATTTCACTACTCTGCCACTAGTTAGTAGATATTGCCCACGTAATTCTTTTTTTTTTCATAACACTTGACTAGTTTTATCGAGTTATGAGAATTTCTATTGCTATATTTGAACCTATCAAAATGGGCTATAAACCCTTCTTAACTCGTATTTGATGAGCTGGGTTGTTACGTGGATTAGTTATATGCAGTAAATAAATCATAAATGGGTTTAAAATGGTAAAACTCAAAATAATATAGGTTTCAAATGGGTTCAAATTTTACTTAAACCCAACCCGCATCTATAATTCTCTCTTCACTCTTTCTTGCCTTCATTCGATCGCGTGCTTGCTCACTTCACACTCTCACCTCAAGTTGGGTATCGATTTTTCTAGATTATGTTAAATATAAAAGTGTTTTAGCAATATGGGTCAGGTCGGATATGGATTGGGTATGAGTCGGATCGGGTATAAATCACTAGATTTGTATTGCACTGAAATGGGTCAAATAGGTCAATTTAGGACGGATGATTTTTAACTTGACACACTCATTTGACTGGTCTAGCTATATCATAGCCTAATTATCACAACCATAGTGAATATTAATTTTTGAAAACATAATATTGAGTGATGCGCAATTAGTTTATGAGAAGAGTTCGCTATCGAGGCATAAAAAGAAGATTACACTAGTCACCACCAAATAATTGGATAAAGCATCATCACTCACTCAAATAATATTAACTCAAATCGACATGCTTGCAATTGAGAAATCACCTTCTATACATAAACGAACTAAGACTAGGAAACACCAAATTAGAAAACCACTCAACTGCTGGGAGCTTGCCATAATGGCCACCATTTTCATGTGGAAATGGGGAGGTGGTAAGTTCGACCTCCCGATACGGGGTTTATGGATTAAGGAGGTTTCGCCCCGCCAAGCTCCTCTTGGAGGAGAGCTTCGGGATACACCTGGCAGACAAAAAAATGAAAAGAAAATCAAATTAAGAAACTAATTTAAACTTAAAAATTTACTCAAATTAGGAAACTTCTATCTACTCAAATTAGAAAACTCATTTAAATAAGGAAATTTACATAAATTGAGGAACTTGAACTCGCAGAGTTACTCAGATCATAAAAACCAACTCGTAACTAGGAAACCTACTACCGACCCCAAAAAAAAAAGAAAACTAGAAAATCTACTCATATTGGGGCAAGAAAATCACTAAAATTAATAAACCTGCTTAAGCTACGAATCCACTTAAATCAGGAAAAAAAACTCTCCGACCTCGATCTAGCCGAGGATCTTCAATTTCAATAAACTCTATATTGGTAAACCGTCCCCCTAATTGAATCCATCGTATCATGTTTCGTTACAGTCGAAATCTCCCTTCGCTTGCACGAATGTCAAATGGGCTCTTGAGGTTTTAGGTGGAGTCGTGAGTCATTCAAACTAAACCCTTTCGACATTAAAAAGGCCGTGGCACTTCAGTTCTTTCCGTGGTCAATTTTGTCAAATTGATTAGCATCGCTCTGCCTCTCTGTTTCTCTCTCTCTCTGTCTCTCCATATTCGTGAGCAAACTGCACCATAACCAACCGCTGCCACAAGTCTCACAAGGATCAAATCGAAAGCTGAACCGACAAGAGAAATTTTTCGCCCTTGCGCACCCTCGCATTGGCATGGATCACCCCAAGAACTCCGTCCTGAACCTCACCGTCCTCTCCCTCCTCTCCTCTGCCGTCCTCCTCCTCTGCTTCCTCTCCGCAAATCGCTTCCCTCGCCCCTGCCCCGCCCGGAACCCGGTAAGCCCCTGAATCTCTCGGGCCGTAGATGTCTTTCGGCGCCGCTCACTCTAATCGTTTTTCCAGGCCTCGGTGCACGCCCCGACGGACAGCCTGGGGTCCGCGCTGGCCCGGGCGGCGATGCCCGACAAGACCCTGATCATCGCCGTCGTGAACAGGGCATATGCAGAGCAGGGTGTGGACTCGGACAAGACCATGCTGGGCCTCTTCCTCGAGAGCTTCTGGCTCGGGGTGGGCACGCAGCGGCTGCTCGACCACGTGCTGGTTGTCGCGGTCGACGAGGTTGCCTACCGGCGGTGCCTGTTCCAGAGGCTCCACTGCTACAGGCTCGAGACGGAGGGCGTCGATTTCAGGGGAGAGGTGGTCTACATGTCGGAGGGCTTCGTGAGGATGATGTGGACGAGGACCCTGTTCTTGACGGAGGTGCTCCGGCGAGGGTACAGCTTCATCTTCACGGTACGTGAGTCGGTGATTGCATCATTGATTTCTTGATTTTCGGTTTCGATTTCGAAGAGATTAGGATGAAGATTGCGATCCGTTTCTGCTTGACCAAAATCTTTCTCCATTATCAACGGCAATGAAGAAGCAAAACAAATGGAATTAAAGCTTGAGATCATTCATTGATCCAAATTTTCCTAGGATTCGCGGTAGAGAGAACAAAAATGATAATACACATAACGTGATATATAAACAGATGCATTACGGTTCTTGAATCGATTTATGAAATAATTACGTATGTCTTGCCCTCAATATTGCGACTTTAGTTTAACTAGTTGTCGAACATGCGCTACGTGCACCCTCGATGATTTCTGGTGATGGATAGAAACCAAAGACTAATCACTAATCACCTACTACTAAATCAACCATACACTCAAATGCATGGTGGATTTACGAGTGATCGGTTCTTGATTGGAAAGGCTCGGAATGACCGAACCGATTTCCAGTTTTTGAAACCGGGAATCGAACAAGTTTCTGAAAGTTTCAGAAACCGAACCCTTGTTTTCCTTTTTGTTGCACTTTTGTTAATCGAGCATATTTATTTATTTTTATTTGTAATGTAAAAATTTCCCATAAAAACAATCACAATCAAATAAAATACTTTAACATAAGAAAGTATAAAGTATATTTTTTTTTGGTAAGAAGAAAGTTTTTAAATATAGAGATTTAGGGCTGGTTTTGAACCCGATTCTTGGGTATAATCAATAGCAGTTGATATTGGAAATCAAGACGATCAAGACCAGTTCCCAATTCTTTTCCTAAGAACCAAATGTGACTTACATGTGCATGAAGTCGGTTCGATTAGGTTCCGAGGTTGAACCTGTCCGATTGTTCAGCTTACTGGATTTAATCATTTTTAACTTTTCTTTTTGCAGGAGTCAGAAAAATGCCATAAATGTCGTATTTTAGAAAGTTTGAGGGTATATAGCAATTTTAAATCCTCCCTCTACCTTTATTGATAGCATAAATGAGTTACCCATTTAACGAGTAACCGCTCTACACGTGGAAATTCATCTTTCCAAAAATTTCTGCATGTCGGTTTCAAATTAGCACTCAAATGTCAAATTTCACCTAGATTAGACCAACCCACGACAATTAGGTAATTGGATGCACCGAACCGCTAATTCAATATTATTTGCTTAATCATGTTCCTTCAGGCTTCAAACCGTAAAGTCAATTTCGGAATTTTCAATTGTCTCTTTTTTACCAATATTATTTTATTGGTCTATAATAGGGTCAAATTTCACATGATCATAGAGCTCATTGGTTGCATTTGGTTTGACTTTGTAAATGGGTCTTGGGCAAATGCAAATGTCATTGGCTTAAAGCCCATTGGGAAAATGCAAATTACATTCGATAAAAAATCTTTTGTAAAGCTACTTTTGGCTTGAGTAGTGTTTAATAATTTTTTTTACAAAGGGCTTTTGGGTTTAATTTTTCTTCTTTTTTATTAAAAAAATCAAAAGGCCACCGGCGAGCCAGATGCGGTAAAAAATCCTTTGTATGTTGTTATGTTGATTTGCATAACATTTATCAACTGTGTTTCCCTTTTTAAAGGACACCGACGTGATGTGGCTGCGAAACCCATTCATGAGGCTGAGCCACAACCAAAGCGAAGACCTCCAAATAAGCACGGACGTGTTCAATGGCCAACCCTGGTCGGAGAAGAACCTTATCAACACCGGGTTCTACTTCGTGAGGTCGAACAACAAGACCGTCGCGCTGTTCGAGACGTGGTACGCCCGGAAGGACAACGCCACGGGGAAGAAAGAGCAGGACGTCCTGCTGGAGCTCGCGCAGGAGGGTGCGTTCGAGGGGCTCGGGCTCAAGGTGAGGTTCCTGGACACGCGCTACTTCAGCGGGTTCTGCGAGGATAGCAAGGACATACGGGCCGTGTGCACCGTGCACGCCAACTGTTGCCGGAGCATAAGGGCCAAGATCGTCGACCTCACGGCAGTCCTCCGGGACTGGAAGCGGTTCCGACGGTCCAGCGAGGAGGCGAACACTGCTGGTGGCGCCAATGGAACTGCAGTGCCGTATAGATGGTCGGGCCACGTTGCCTGTTGGAGGTCATGGAAGGTAGGGAACAGCACCCCGATTTCATAAGAACAAAGGAGGGTCCGATCTTGATTATACCAAAATTAGAGAGAACACATTTCTCGTGTTGATGATTATCTTCGCTTGTGTATATCCATACTGGTGCAAACAGTCTATGCAATTTCTGAGCTCCATGTGTTTGGAAACTCACCTGTCAGATTCAATCCATCATTGATCAATCTCACAACATGGAGATTTGGGCAACATTGCACCGTGCAACAATCTCGTTTTGGGACACCTCCGTATCTGATCTCGAAGAGGCGTGTCAATGTCCTAAAATAAAATTCGAAACAGAAGATACATTTTACGAATATTCTGAAGGTTTGATACTTAATTACGACGATGCGTGCGATTCTATGGTTCAGTGACTCGATCATCGACTCACTTCTACCAGTACCAAGTTCGCCATATGACAAATTTATCAGTCGGGACTTTCTGTAGTCAACGGAAAATGCAACCATCTTGGAAGGATTTGAATCCCGCCACATCCATGAGCTTTGGCTCATCCACATCTACAGTAAAAAACCAAAAGGAAACAAGGAGGCAAACAGCACCCAGATCAAGATCAAAACTACAGAATGACCACAAGATTAACGTGTGTGAACCACCGTATCTCCAAGACCGATGTGTGATGACTCCCCTCAGGCATCAGAGACCCACATCAGATGGAACATCTGGATGTCCAAAAAAGTAGCTCAAAGGACTTTGGCCAAAGCGTGAATGGAAACCAGACAACAAGTTTCTCACAAGCAGATCAGACAGGGAGGGAGAGAGAAGAGGACCAAAAGATGCGGTGTGTCGAGATAAGCATAAATTATCCAACAAAGGTATTTAACCCTTATGCATATTCCACGTCCCTCTATCACTAAAGACATCGAACAAAAAAGGAGAAGAACAAAAGAAAAAAAATCCCACTGCAAAGTAGATCTATCTTAGCTCTTCTAAACAATCACATCCTACATAAAAACCAAAGCTTTGCTCTTGCTCAAGCTTTGCCCAACTTCAATTTCCCCTTAACCCTGATCTACAACCCATCTCCACATCCTCACTAAAACCCTCTTGATGATGAGCGCGCACCATCATCATCAACATCATCATCGCTCGTCTATTTATCATCACTAACCAACAGAAGCAGCAGAAGCAACAGCAAAAAGTCTTAGAGATTTTTTTTCCTTCCCTGCTGATTTGCAATTCGAATTCAGGCTTCTGGTGTGGGCATCCTCTTGGCCTTCTTCTTCCGCTCGGCGACCGCCTTGGCGAAGGCCTCGACGATCCTCTGCTGCGATTCGAGGATCATCTCCGTCCGCTTCATCTCCATCTCCATCCGCATGCTCTCGATCTCCCGGGCCATCTCCATCTTCATCTGCTCCATCCTCACAAACCCATCACCCAAGACCTTGATCGCCCCCACCATCTCCTCCAACGGGTCCTTCTCCCTCCCCCTCTTCCCCATCCCGCTCATTTCCCTCGTAACCCTAGCTCCGTATCCGCCGCTGCCCCCACCACCAACGCTGCCTCCGAAATTAGGGCCGATATTGGGGCTGAAATTAGGGTTCACATCGCTCGCGGCAGGACCCATGTTGAATTTCTTGTCGAACTTCCGGTAATTCACTCCGGGCTGAGCTATGCTCACTCCGGTGGGGATCTTGATGCGGAACCCGCTGCCCGATTTGCTCCCGCCGGCGGGCTCGGTCCCGATCCCGTTGTGGTACAAGCCATGGATGTTTCTCGAATTCGCGGCGGAGCCGTTGTTCTTGAACTTGTGATCGAACTGGGCGCTGCCCAGGAACTCGCTGTCGTCCTCCTCCTCGTCCTCGTCGTTGAAGTTGTCGTCGTCGCTGTCGGGCTTCTCGGCCTTGGCCACGGTGGCGGAGGCGGGGTTCAAGGCGGCGTGGCCCTTCTCCATGGAGTCCATGCGCTTGAAGTGGACCCAGGAGGAGATGAAGCGGGAGACGGGGATGGAGCGGGCGCGCTGCAGCTCGCTGCGGTAGCGCTTGCGGAGCTTCTCCATCTTGTGCCGGCACTGGACGGCGGTCTTGGCCGGGGAGGCGGAGGGGCAGCAGGTGGACACCGCGTCGGCGACCTCCTGCCAGTGGTTGGCCTTGAGGTTCCCGCGGCGGAGGGAGTACCACTTGTCGCGGTACCCGTCGATGAGGGCCACCGTCTCGTCGTGGGACCAGCACGGCGGCGGGAGCCGCCGCGGGTTCGTGATGGCCGGCTGGGCCAGCGTGATGGTGGTCTGCGCCAGGCCCGGCGAGGCCGCGGCCGCGACGCCGGCGAGCGGCGGGGACTGGGGCGGCGGCGAGGGGGAGGAGGAAGGGGCCGGGAGGGGGAGGGGGAGGAGGAGGAGCGGGGGGTCCTCCTCCTCGTCCAGGGGCTGGGCGGGGTCGGGAGGAGGAGGGGAGGAGGAGACGGGGGCGTCGGCGGCTGCGGCCATGGGCGGCGGCGGCGGCGGCGGGGGAGGGGGGTCAGATCTGGGCGGATCTGGGGAGGCGGGGAGGCGGGCGGAGGATAAAGGGGGAGGAGGCGCAGGATAGCGAGGGGAGGAGGAGGGATTTGGAGGAGGAGGAGGTGGGTGGAGAAAAAGAGAGAGGAGGAGGAGGAGGAGGAGGAGGAGGCATGGTGGTGGTGGAGGGTGGTGGAGGAGATAAGGTTAAAAGAGGGGGTGGTGTGGTGGTGGTGGGTGGGGGTGGGGAGGCGTGTGCGGCTGATCTTGAGATCTAGAGAGAGAGGGGGAGGGGGGGGGGCGCCGCTGAGGTGGGGGGAGGGCTAAAGTGCGCGGGGGGGTTGGGCCGTGTGCACCGCCAGGGCCAGGGGGCGAGAGGGGTGGTGGTGGGAGTGGGAGTGGGGGGGGTCCACCCCTGGATGGAGGCCGTCCCCCTCCCGTCTTCCTCCGTGACGATGGGCATTGATGACGTCGGCGGCCACGCCCGCCGCCCGCGGCTCTGGATTGTGACGTGGTCTGCATTTTCAATGTGGGGGCGGCGGCGGCGGCGGCGGCGGTGGCGGGACTGGGGGGGATGGGGATGGGCGTCACTATTTCCCGTGAGAGGGAGCTTCTTCCTCCTCTTCTTCTTCTTCGTCCTTGCGTTTTTTTTGCTTTTTCCTTTTGGGTTCGAATGGACGACGATGGTTCTTGCGATTTTATAACAGCCTCCGATCTCAGCTTTTGCTTTTCCTTTTCTTTTTTTTTTGGGGAGATCGGATCTTTCTTTTTATTTTTTAATTTTTGTGAGTTGGTGTTTGGGCCGTCGTTGGATTCGAGCTGGGGGAATGATGATGACGGAGATGTTGGCCATTGGACGAGCTCTCTCGAACGACGGGAAACGAAAGAAAAAGAGAAAAAAAGGAACCAAAAAAAAAAAAAATCAAACAAAGGGGACCACCTCTCTGACTTCGAAATTACACGTTTGCCCCTCTCGCTTCGACGGGGTCGTGTCTAATTTTTTTTTTAATGTTTTGCTTTTATTCGCGGATCTCATCGGGCTTTCGCCGGTACTCATTTCCGCGCGTCCGCTGCGAATCCTGACCCGCGAAAGCCCCGAACCTTTTGACTATCTACCCCCCGCCGCCGCCCCCCGCCGCCGCCGCAGCCGCCGTCGGGGTCCCTCCACGAAAGATGTTTAGTTCGAGGTGTATATGCTACTCGTTTTTTTTCGTATAGTTTTTTGCGAAGCAGCTTTGGAGTTTAAAAAAAAAAATCGAAAAAAAGAAAACAAAAGGAGCTGCTGTTCATCCCTTCTTACCCCTTTATCCCTTTCCTTCTTTCTTCTTCGCTGCACATGGCCAGAGCCTCTTTTCCCCCCGCGCGAAATGAACAGCCGAAGGCAGAGCAAAGCAAGGATCCGGAAGTTCCGCGAATACCCGGAGTCAGGGCGGAATCCACGGGAGAGACGGGGGAGGAACCCCGGAAGGAAGGGACGAAGCGTGTTCGCGACCGGATCGGTTCGATTCATCTCCTCCTCGGCTTTGAATCGAAAACCCTAAAAAAATTGAGGCGGCAATGAAAAGGGAGAGGTTTTTGTTTACGACAAACATATCGAAATCCCCATCTCTCCTCTCTTTTAGCTTTCGGGATGGAGGGACAGGAGAGCCGGTCCGACCGAGGGCAAGACCGGAATTTGAAAAAGAAATGGCGGGAGCAATTTAGGAAGAACAAAAATTTCTTGGCTTTTGACTTTGCCAAAAGCCAATTTTTACCCGAAGTTGTTTAGAAAAGGAAAAATTCATCAGACTCTTCGATTTTTTTTCCCCTTGGAAAAGATGAACCGAACACACCGAAAGGCTCGCGTCAAGGAGGCCAAACATGGCTGGCTAACATGAGAGAGAGAGAGAGAGAGAGGTGTTGAGCAAAGAGTGTTAGCAAACTTAGGTTGAGATTTACGTTGGAAAGCTATACAAGGAGTTTGTAATTTATTGGAACAGTCGATAATTTCGAAACGCTCGAATTTTTTTTTTCCAAATCGAAACACTTGAATAAACGCCGGTGAGTTTGATTATTTACTAGAAAAACACACCAATCGCAATCTTTTACCAGCATTATGTAAATTTTACTAATCTTGCTAGAAGTTTACCAACACGAATTGTTATTATTATTTTTTTGAATTTTTTTCCCCCAATGGACCCACGGAATTTTGTGGGCGTGTATCGAATGGAGACGAGGGTTTAAAGCTCGAATCACGAAGCGCATGCGATTGACTGGCCCGTCGAACTCGCAGACCGTCAAAAGCTCGAATCACGAACAAGAGCCACCCTCGTCGTGGCGGGGCTCATACTCATAGGGAGCTAGCAATCCTATGACGATTCGGGAACAACCATGCACATTAACGGTACTAACATGATGAATTCTAGGCCTTTGCTGCACGAAGCCGGCCGAGCGATTCTGAGCACCGCATATTACACTGCGGATGCGGGTGTGCTATTTCTAATCTTCAACTCCATAGGATTCTTCTTGACGATACTCATGGTTAGTGGTACTAACGAAAGGACGAGCATGCTTGGCCATGCTTGGCCTGGAACTGATAACCATGGCCACTGTTGGACTAGACTGAGAAGTGTGCTTTTGATGCTGGGCTTGGACTGATAAGTGCATGGCCATGCTCGCCGCTCTACTTAGGCCAGTGAGGGCCCATGATGATTGGATTTGGAGCTTTCAAACGATGCAAACTCGCGTTAACTGCTTCAACCACTTGGACACTTGAGTTCAATCACAAAAAGCCTAACACAATTTACACACCCAAACACCTCTTTTGACGGCTCCGACCACACCCAATACCATCTAAACTTACGTACCCTTTTGTTGATATACACGTGTAAGTTATATTAGACAAGTTTCACATCGAAAAATTGGTATGATGTGTAGTAGTTAATTTATTCTAGTTGGCTCGTAACTTATTAGTTTAAACTTTTGAATGAAGGTGGATCCAACTGGTTATGTTGACGAGTTCAAATTTAGATTAACCTTTTGACAATCTTCCCGGACGAAGGAATCGGGCTTCTAAACCTGCGTAAACCCTATGTTAAAATCCTGAATTTCCTGAGGATGTACAGATTTCACTGACACCGTACTTTTTGCATGCAAGAAGATGCCTCCCTGGGTTCGCCTCAGTCCATGATGTCCTTAATTGAAACCGTAGGAATCGAGAACCCAGTCCATGATGTCCTTAATTGAAACCGTAGAAATCGAGCCCTCTTTTCAGATCTACAGTTCGATTCGCCCTTTCCGAACGCACAAACGCTAGCTCTCTTCTTTCCAATTTCTTTTTCCCAAACCTACTCTCCTACAATTGACTTTAATTTGGGGAAACAATTTTTCGCATCAAAATACACCTATGCAACGGTAGCAAATGAGCATGTGGCCATCACGTAGTAGCCGGGACGTGCTGTTTATCGCTGGCGACAAAGGGGGTCATTTTAAACATGGCGGTCTCATCTTGGGCTTATTTGAGAAAAGTGTCGCTCTGGAGGCTCTTCTGAGAAAAAGCGTCTAACATGAGGTGTAATTTAGAATTTTCCCAAAAGAAAACAAAGCTTCACAGGACCAAAAGAAGCCATGGTTGCCTAGCCACACCATGGTCCAGTCTCACCGCCACAATGCAACTTCGCCTGTGCCAACCGCAGCCCTGCCTCGCTGCCCTCGACCCAGTCACCGGACCCCAGCTATAGTTGATGGCGGGTGGGCACGGTGGCGAGCCATGGCCGTGGAGGCTGACCATTGATTTGAGAGAGAGAGAGAGAGAGTAATGGACGAACAAGAAGAAGAGGCGGGAAAAGAAGAAGGAAAAACAGATGAGGAGCAGGATGAGAAGATGTGAATAACAACCAAATTTGAAACCTAAAATCTTGATTATTGGTTAGGGGAAAGACAACATCTTAGCAGCACAGATGTTTCCACTCTCGAGAACTTCAGAACTTTCTAAAAACAAACCATTTGTTGCTGCTTCAATTCAACGAAGTGCTAGGGAGGACGTACGCAGGAAATGAGTCTTGAGAACTCTACATACAGAGAATGAAAATGAGGAATAGAGAGTGAACAATTGAGGTTAGATTTGTGAGGTTCTGGTGGATACGAAAGATTATCCGGAAAGTCGAACTTAAAGTGATATTAGAGGACATTGAGGAACTATTCGAATTCGATTGATTTACAATCCTGAGAGTTTCAAATCGAGGTTAGCGATTGCTTACCAAATTCTATATCTATTATTTACTATATGTTACAAAAATGAATCTAAGTGTGAAAAATATCTTTGATTTGGCGCCTATTTATCTTTTCTGAATTTAACTCTGTGACATGAGAACTTGAGGCATTGGATATTCATTGTTGGAAAGATCAATTTTACGTCCGTTTCATTCTTTTGAAAAAAGATCATAATTTGCTACAACACATATAAACAAGTCATCATTACCATATATGCGACAACTAATGAAACATTCTTTTGCATTACTTGTGAGACCACACTGCAGTTTCCTGACACAATTGCTATTGCTATACTAGTAGTAAAGTTAGGGATCGGTGGACTGACACAGCAAAGAATTCAATCGGGGATACCGATATCTATGGATATTGCAATCTAAATGGTTATGCGAATGTGATATATTAGAGGTGTTTATACGATAATAGTGTCTACAATTTTTTGTTTTCTTAAGGTGATAAAAAATCAAGTGGAATAATGATATTAACTCTTGTGGAACAAATACACAAGAGTCAAGATTTATTTTCATATATAATCATCATTTCTCGTGCACTGCACGAGTGTCATTCAAATGAAGCTTAACATGGTCGTCACAAAATGGATAATAGGAACACATGCTGCTTTTCGGGAAGCAGAAACATAACATATCCCATGAGAAAATAAGGGTGTCATCTCGACATCCGATGTACCTTTATTTGAATGACATTACATAATAAACTAGAGAGAATCAAGGATATCATATCGACCTCTGACTTTATCGGCAAACTCGATTCCAATATTGCTTGCACTTCTTCCCAAAACCCATAAAAGAGAGAGAGATGATATCCGGATCACGAGAACTTACTTTCTTAAGACTGTACATATCACTCGGCATGGTAATCCAGGAAAGACGATGTATGCAGAAATCTAAAGCTGGTGCTATTATATTTTGTGTACATAGAAGAAGAACTGATATCATAATCGGTAGCGTGGTTAACAATTCTTCGCTTATCAGACTGAATCTTTTACCCAGTGAATCTGAGAACGGCATGTACCACATGAAGCAAAAGTACGAATAAACCATTGCGGACGTGGAGAGTATCAACGGCAACTTCAATGGAAGATCTCTGGTGAGACAAATGATCATCTGAACAGACACCAAGAATCCGAACGTGTTGCCGCTCATGAAGCTTAAGTAATTCAGATCCCTCGTGACGGCACTTGTCATGAATGACGCGTATGCTTCAAGGAAGCCTTTCTTGGTACTACTCTCGGCCTTTAGGGTAAAGCTTGGAGGCTGAAGCACGGCTTGGTAGGTCACGCTGGCGATGAGCGTGGCTACGACCAGCAGGGTGCTGCGTATGTCTCCCAACGACTCTTGTCCTTGGTTCGAGCCCTTTGGTGTTGATAATGGTGGATGATTATTTTCGACTGCAGCTTTCATAACTGATTGATAGCTGGTAGCTCTCTTGATATCATCTTCTTCGTCTTCCACCAGGACTATGTGTGAAGAGGGCAAGTTTGATGGCCCGTGTTTGGCGCCGGCTCGCATAAGGGTTTCTCTAATCTCTCGATCAGAGAGAGATGAGACATCCAGAGGGGTTGAGCCACTGTCGTTCAAGGCGTTCACCTCCACGACCTCGCGCTCTAGAGCATGCCCACTGAGCATGAAGTCAACCACCTGCAATTTGTTTTGCCTTTTGTTTGTTTTGTTTTGTCCTCTTTGATGTTCAGACATTCAGATCATACAAAAAGAACAAGCGAAGACAATTGATAAGGAAAAAGGGAAAGGTGGAAGAGAATGCGCGCCTCGAAATTTTTGGCGGCGGCAGCGAGGTGCAAGATGGTAGCGCCGTTTTTGTCCTGCCAATTGATCACCTGCTCCTTGTTGTGCTGCTTCAGATGCTCCACCAGCACAACCAGCGTGTCAAATCGATTGTTCTTCACTGAGAGGTGGAGCACCGTCTCCTCTCGGGCAGTAGTCTCTTCGACGGACTCAGGTGAAGCGGAAAGCAATTCCTTCATGGCACCGACCTTCCCGTTTGTGGCCGCACAATGCAGAGGGATAATTCTCTCCCTGCCCTTCACAAGGCACAGGTGTTGAGGCCGACCTGCCTTTAAAATCTCCCTCACGATCTCAACATCACCTCTAGCTGCCGCGATGTGCAACGGACTGAAACCATCAGCGTTCACGTTCTCGGCCAGCTTCGGCATCAATTTGAGGAGCTCTCGGACGAAATTCAAATGGCCAGCGACACAGGCGACGTGCAACGGTGTGTGGCCAGCCCCTTGAAGAGCCGCCTCCTCGAGGATGAGTGCGTTGCTTCTGATCAGGTCATTCAGTAAACCCACGTTGCCTGTCTGAGCTGCTTCTAACAACCTCGGATCCATTTGAGTGTTTATATGTGTATATGTCCCCTTCTACTCAGAACTGATAATGGCGGATGTGCACGAATCATGGTTTTATAGACTGGAAATTGCCTGATCAGAGGGGAATATCTTATATTACTTCACTAACACTTAATTTCTTAGAGGAGTTTGTCCTGTGAAAAGGTTACTTCCGAATTGGCCTATTCTTTAATTGCTTGAAGTACTGAATGGAATATGTTCTGGAACTAGTTTGATGTCTGCCTAGATAGATGCCCATGTGTCCAACGTGTCTTGATTTTCAAAAATTTTTATTTCTATTTCAAATGATCTTTTAGAAAAATATTATTCTTGATTCTTAATCTTAATTATGTTTGTATAGAGCGCAGTTTTTATTGGTTTTACTCTTCATATAATGGGTTTTATTTTAGATTAATATCATGAAAAACCTCAAACTGGTATATCTGTGTTAAATTTACTTTCCGTTAGTTTCCTTTAAATTTTACCTTCTAATTGCTGAGTTAGATGATAGATGGCAATTGACGGGTGTAGTTTCACCCTCCGTTTGTCACAAATGTATCGGTTTGTGATTTTTTGTGGCATTAATTTAATTTTAACTGAAACTAATGAAGGGTAAATTTGTCACAAGTGTATTGGTTTGGAGTTTTTGGTGGCTAAATAATTAGTATGGGTAAATTTGTCACAGGTATATCAATTTATGATTTTTCGTGATATTAACCAATTTATTTTTTATAAGTTAATTAATGTGTTCGACTAGTATCCTATACTTTAAAATAATAGCCCCCTTTTTTTTTTTGGTAATTCTCGAATTGAAATCATATGACTATTCATCGTTCAAACTTTTTATTTGTTTTTCAAAAGTCATACGCAATCTTTTGAAGTCTCAATTCCACGAATGATCTAAATTTGGAAGGTCAACAGATTGAGCTAGAGTAATAGAGAAAAAAAAGTTGAGCTCAAGAAGCGGAAAGTGAAAGTAGACAAGGCCATGTAGGATTGAGACAGGATTTTGCAGAGTTCGAAGATCTTTGTGGAAAAACCATGGAGATGGATCCTGGAGACCTGAATATAATGGTGTTATCACAGCTTCGGCATCGCTCGTGGGTCACGATCATTACTCGCTTCTTCCCAGGCTTCGGCATCGACTTGAGGAGCTCCGGGACAAAATTAAAATGGCCTGCAACACGGGGGACGTGCGACAGGGTTTGGCCAGCTCCTTCGATGATCCGTCTCCTCTAGGATGAGAACATTGCTTCCGATCAAGTCATTCAGTTCATCGACATTGCCTATCTGAGCTGCTTCTAAAAACCTTGGGTCCATTCGAGCGAGTACACGAATCTGTACTGCTGCTGCTAATTAGAACTAATAATGATGAATGTGCACAATATGGTGCAGGTCCTCCTCTAAGCACGAATCGTGGTTTTATAGGTTGGAAATTGCTTGATCATGGGAACTCTAAAATTACAGCATCTACACTCTGATTCCTTCATGGGATTAGTCACAGATCTTTTGAATCTATCTCTAGTATAATCCTACTACAAACTCTCACGAAACAGACGAATTAGAGTTGAGGAGCAATGTTAACCCTGCTGCCTGGTATCGACATAACCTTTCCCTTAAGAAAATAAAATACAAACGTGCTACAAGGTCCGGACATATTCAATAAGAAAAACAAGATTAGGGCAAATCATCCGTGGACATTACACGATCGACTGGAGAGAACCAAGGGTATCAGATCGACTCATGGCGTTGTCGATGAACCCCATTTGGGCGCTGCATACTGTTTGGATTTGTTTGCCCAGACCTTGGGGGCAGATGATCCCCAAGACATAGGATATTAATCCGGCAAAGAAATTCTATCCCCTTACCCAAATATCGTGCTATTTTAATCTGTATCAATAGAAGAACAACTGGCATCAGGATCGCCAGTGTGCCTATCAGTGCTGCTCCTACAAGACTGAAGTTTTCATCCAGTAACGACCTGGATGGCACGTTCACCATGCAGCTAAGGTAAGTCCAAACCATCGCCAATGTGGAAAGCATCAGTGGCAACTTCAGTGGACGATCTTTCGTGAGACCGATGATCGTCAGAACAGAAAGCAAGAATCCGAACGTGTTGCTGCTCAGGAAGGACAATAGAGCCAAATTCCTCCCGGTGGTACTTGTCAGGAAAGATGAGTATGATGCAAGGAAGCCTTGCTTGGTACCAATTTCGACTTTTTTATGAAAGGTTGGAGGCTGAAGCACGGCTTGATAGGTCGCGCTTGCTATGAGCATGGCTACAACTAGCACGTTGCTGTGTAAATCGCCCGACGACTCTCGTCCTTGGTTCGAATCTTTTGATAATGATAATGGCGGATGATCATTTTCGACTGCAGGTTTCACAACTGATTGACAGCTGGCAGCTCCCTCCATATCATCTCCATCGCTGTCCACCAGGACTATTTGTGATGGGGGCAAGTTTAATTGTCCGTGTTTGGCTCCGGCTCGCATGAGGATTCCTCTAATCTCTCAATCAGAGCGAGATGAGACATCGAGAGGGGTTGAGCCACTCTTGTTCAAGGCGTTCACCTCCACGATCCCGAACTCCAGAGCATGCCCACAAAGAATATAGTCAACCACCTGCAATTTTTTTCCGTCTTTGTTTTGCTGTCATTAATTTTGAGACATCAAGACAATACAGAAAAAATTGGGTACAGTCGAGGCATCCTTCATTCCAGTGATGATCAAAACAGACCCCAATTCGATAAATTCCTTTGCTTAGACGATTTTTGCATATTGTAGGGATACCAAATTAAAACCCTGACCGAAATAACGTGCAAATAAAACTGCGATAAAAAAAGGGGAACCGCGTGACTTGCCTCAAAATTTTTGGCGGCGGCAGCGAGGTGTAAGACTGTATCGCCCTTCTTGTCCTTCCAATTGATCACCTTCTCCTTGTTGTGCTGCTTCAGATGCTCCACCAACACAAAGACCGCATCAAACCGGTTGTTGTTCACGGCAAGGTGAAGCGCCGTCTCCTCACGGGCAGTTGTCTCTTCGACGATCTCAGGTGAAGCGGAGAGCAGTACCTTCGTGACATCGAGCTCCCCGTTCACGACAGCGTAATGCAAAGGTATTCTCCTCTCCCTTCCCTTCACAGAGCACAGGTGTTGACGCCCTCTCGAGAGCTCGCTCGCGATCTCAACATCACCTTGAGCTGCCGCAATGTGCAAAGGACTGAAGCCATCCGCATTCACTTTTTCCGCGAACTTCGGCATCAACTTCAGGAGCTCGCGGACTCAATTGAAATGGCCGGCCACACAAGCCACGCGCAATGGTGTGTGACCGGCTCCTTCGAGAGCCACCTCCTCGAGGATGAGCCCATTGCTTCTGATCAAGTTGATCAGCTCATCGACATTGCCCTTTTGAGCTGCTCCAAGCAACCTTCGCTCCATTTGAGGTGTGAATATGTGTATATGTGTCCTACTAATCACAAGAAATGGAGAATGTGCACAATGCAGTTTGCTCCTCTGAGCAGGAATCATGGTTTTATATGTTGGGAAATTACCTGATCAGGGGACGGCCTCTTCTGGGGACACTTTGGGTTGGACTTAGACGCCTAAGTGCAGATCCATCCGTCGTACTAAATATTAAGAAAAGACCAAAGAGGGAGAGAGAGAGAAGACCTGCACCGAGTTCGTGCGACAGTGGCTTCAGCCACGGTCTAACAATGTGCGAAAAGTTCAATCCACCGTCGCATGACTATGCTTGAAATATGTTGACTTGTTAGTTGTTAGCGTGGGTGCAGATCAGCATATGTACTTACTCTTTCTCCATATAGGCAGTCGTATGCCCGATCAAATGCAGATCCGTCATTTCTTTTGTGCTACCATTTGGTTGGAGAGCGGCGACCGGCGCTCCGGACCTCTAGATATAAAATAAAAGAGTAAGGAGGAGAGACTAGAGCCTGCAGTCCTCTCCTATCGTTACTGATCTTGCGCCTCTGATGGAATGTCTATGGTTGGCGACCTCCGTTACCATAACTTCACCGATATGCTAATAGTCAGAAAGTCTCTCGACACGAGGTGTATTGCAATTAAGATTAACGAGCCGTTCAAAGATATGTTCATGACTTGAGTCGAACTCATGACCAAAGTGCTGAAAAAGGAAACGTAGAAAGTGAAATGTAAATAAGACACGAGAAAAATAATAAAATTTGGCTTTTATAATAGTTTCAAAATCTAAATTTCTTTGTATTTGCTTGGTGGAATTACCGTCCTTAACAAGAATTTTATTCAAATCACATCAAATGGGTGACGAGACACCTATAACTCTCAATATATTATTTCGTATTCCGGTCTCATTGAGCCAATTCTGATGTATTCTTATCTTTTGATTAATAGGATGAGGAAATATATTCGAATAATTAAATATTAATTATGCATGCATCCAATTATTTAAATATTTAGAATAATAGTTGATAGTAATTTTATAAAATCTACGTTTAGTAACTTTCTCTATTGTCGAAGGAGTTCGCACCAAAGCACCATCTTTTTGTGAGCAAAAGAAATTATTATATGTGCTGGATTATTTTTTGTCAGATATGAGCTGGATTTCACATGCCATGACAACGTGAAACTCATTTTATTTCATAGTTATTGACTTCCAAAGTCAATTGGCCTAGCTCTTCTTTTAGCATACGCTGGCGTTTATTAATTGGCTAACTTCATTTTTTATAATTAACGGCAATGTCTCTTTTTTACTTTGACCATCTCTTTCTCTCTGCAGAAGCAAAGTCAATGCCACGGTCTTCGAAAACTATGACAATTATTACCTCATGGTCATGACCCTAGGATGTCGTGACTCGTCTCCGTGTGATTGTAGGATGATTTCTTCAATGCACATTCAAATTGATATCTGTCTTAAAGTAACCTTCGAAATTGATAATTTCGTCTCAATTGACCCTCGTCTCACTCGCAGCACAAATTTTCACTGGACGATTATCATATGCACGTCCTATGCCATCGTTCGTGCCATAGACAGGGGCATTTTCATTCGAAAGCAAATGTCTCTAGGCCTGTCACTCTACTTCCTCAGTTGTCCGCGCCGCTCTCCGTGGCTAACCAGTAGAATGAGAAAACATACACGATAGGGACTTTAGCAGTCCATTCTCAGTGAATGCTAATCTTCGAGTCCTAAAGTTCTGGGATGGACGGCACCTATGAAGGTACCTTTCTCCATTACAGCACCTTCTTTTTGTGAGAAAAAAAGAAACGTTTCATGAGCTAGGTTCACATGCTATCCTAATGTGAACTCACTTTATTTTAATTTACGGGGACAGAACATCTATCTCCTCCCAGGTCTCAAATCTCGTGGAGTCAATTGACTGGTCTTGTTTATACTTTTTTTCTTCTTTTTGTCTGTTTTTTTTTTGTAAGTTTATTTGTCTGGCTACAGTTTGTGGCATTCACTAACCTCAATAGTTTATAAAGGGAATGTCTTTTTTTCTTTCATTATCTCCCCATAGTCATGACCCCTAGGACTAGGATGTCGTGACTTGTCTCCATGTGATTATACTATGATCTCTTCAAACGCAGGCTACGCTGTTCCAAGTCCGGTCTTGGTTCATCTGCATCGCGGGTTGACCGACGGGTCAACTTCTCATCCCTGTTTTTGCTTTTGGGTTGGATCATGACCCCGCTAGCACTGTGTGCTCCGCACACGTCCAATTCAAGAATTCTCAATAATTGAATCTCCTTGGAACTAATTGTGATTTCATAAATATCTGTTAAAAAAGAGACAACAACACAAATAATTACTGGAATTTGACATAATATGTAATGCGGTTCATGAACTTTTAATTTATTTAATGCGATTTATGAACTTTAGCTTGATGTGTAATGTGATCCATTAACTTTTAATTTGTTCAATGTGGTCACTAAACTTATGGTACATGTTCAAACTAGTCATTAAACTATATGAAAATATTCAATATTGTCATTTCATTAATTTAAGTTCAGGGACAATATTGAACATTTTCATATAGTCTAGGGATTAGTTTAAACATGTACCAAAAATTTAAGGACCATATTGAATGAATTAAAAGTTTATGGACCAAATTGAACATTTTTATATAGTCCAGGGACTAGTTTGAACATGTAATAAAAGTTCTTTGATCACATTAAATAAATTAAAAGTTTATGGAGTGCATTGCACATTTAATCAATATTTAGAGACCATTTATATCATTTTCCCGTAAAAAAATGTGAAACATTATGCTCAAGGCATCAGTCCATTTTACCCTTTTATCAATGCTATTCCTCACTTTTGGTTATTCAATGCAATAGTTGGGAAAATACTCCAAAACCCGTAAACGTTTTATCCAGACTACATTGAAAACCTAAACATTTCAAAAAGGTTCAATAACCATAAAAGTTAAGCAAATCTCTACTATCGTTGAACAAAAAAAAAAAAGCAAATCTCTACTATCTGTATACCAAAGGAATACTCGGTGGCTATGGACGATGAACTTTGCCCATCAAATGGCCTAGATTGCCCTTGAGTTGAATTTTTTTTGTGTGGAGTTTGTACAATTAAGGACGTTTCAATAGTTTAATCACTTGATTGTCATGTTGCCCACCGAAAAAATATTGCATGGTCTATAGACCATGCAATAGACCATGCAAACTGAGCACATCTAGGCCGTTTGATCATGTGGAATCCATGGTTGCTTTACCAATGACGATGAAACCCAAAATATTCAGAAAAGTTCAACGTGGCTTTTCTTCTTTAGCATTGATGCAGAGTCGGAACCGAAGCAATGGCCCCGTAGCTGTAGCAGAAAAATGAAAGAAACTTTGGGTGTGAATTAGATGCTCTGTACATATTTGAGTATTTTATGCCGCAAAATTTAATGCGCATCAGGTCATTTTATTAGATTTTGAATGTCGCACCACGTGATTCATGAGGTTAGTTGTGCTATTTAGTACAAATGGGATTGACAATAACCTAATTTTCAATGGTACTTATGAAAATAATCAATTATCTTCCGACCTTTAAACAATAATATCTGCCTAAATAAATCATTGTTTACCCAAATGTTATTTTAGTGATAGAACTCTTCGACTTTTAGTGCAAATTTGATTGATTTATTTATTTTCCGACTTTATTATAATGTGGATCACCTATTGCTTTTATTGAGAAAGTCACTAATTATCGAACGCATTTTTCTTGTACGATCTCTTTTATCTTTTCTTTACCTTCACCCCCCATCGTATTCACCTAATAATCGAAAAATTTCTTAATTACCTAAAAGTTGTTATGAAGTGAATCGCTTGACGCGTCCATTAAAAAAATTATGGATTATTTAATGCATTTTCATGTACTATCGTCTTTGTTTTTGCGAGGTATACCAAAGTCAAAGTGTGCAATTGGCAAAGGCCAAAAGGTTTGCGATTGCTTTCTTTCTTTAGTGGTAGGAGGACCCGGGGAAGATCTGTTAAAAATTAATTGAAAATCCTTGTTATATATATTTCCGGCAAATCCCAAAAAAAAAATCAACTTTATCTGAAGTAACAATTCTGTCCCAAACTTTTTTTTTGTCTCAATAAAAAGCAAAAACTTTTACTCAAGTGCTAAATCTGGTCTCTATGGTGTGAAAATTTTAAATTATTCATGATTTAAGTGAAATTTATTGATTTTTTATGAGATAAAAAAAGTTTAGATCATAATCCTTACCAAAAAAAAAAGTTCGGATCAGAATAATCACTAATGGTAAAATTAGTGGTTTTTTTTTTTTGGAATTGAGCCTATATATTTCCTTTTTTATTGGTAATTTTGCTTAAGGTTGAAACTGAAAGTGAGTTTACCTTATTATATAGATCTACTAATCACATCCAGCGTGTCTCATCATTTTCAGGATATAGCATAGAAATCTCAACTCACTTTCTTTTGCATGGCACGCATATCTTTGCATTTTCAATGGTTTGATAATACTATATAATGTTGTGAACAAAACTTTAATCTTGTCATTGAACCACTTTTCTTTTATGCTATTTCCCTAGTAATTGTTTTAATTTTTAATTATCTTCACTTAATTCAAGAGTATTGTTTCACCAAAAAGATCATGAAATACTTTTTAGAATAGAATGTTAAGGAATCGATAAAAATTGACAAAAGTGGTGCATGCCCCTGCCAAAAATATGATGAAATACCTTTGGAATATGAAAGTGAATGACAAAAAATTTAAAGATACGAACACCGGGAACAATCGTTGCTAATTATATAATATTTTAAAATCTACTTGGACTCCATCTCGTCCTTTCAGACCTGCATGGAATCAATCCTCGTTTTCCAAGGTGTAATAAAACATAAAACGAAGACTTAGTTACGACTTCCGTTAAGTTTAACTAAATCGCTGTTCGTCTTAGAGAAACTAATTTAAATATTTAGTACGATAATTCTTCTTTACGTTCGGGTTTTGTGTTTTTGCTTTCTTTGAAAGGCGCAAAAACTTCTCTCTGTCGTGCAAACGGACATGGATTAGAGTGGAGATTTGTCGCAGGTTAATGTCTCCGTGGGAAAGCTACGTACTTTAGATGTTCTGTTCACGCTTGTATGAAGAAATTAAAAAAAAAGAGGACAAATTATTAAAAAATAAGTAAATATAAATGAAGTAGAAGAATCTTGATTTTAAATGAACAAATTCAAACTTGAAACGGATCTTTCTAATTCACTCCGTCTCTTTCTTTTCCACTTCTATAGTTCATGTTAAAGTTTCACGACCCTCTGTAACTTTTTGTTCATGTCAAAGCTCCACGAAAATGATGAGAGAGTCGAAGTTCCTTATGCTTCATAGCTCTCTAGTTCACATCAAAAGTCCACAATAGCAGCAAAAGAGTCGTTCCTATTAAAGTTTCACAAAAGTGATGAAATAGTCAAAGCACCAGTCAGAATCGTGAAGGTGAATAATCATGTTTTTACTCTTTTACTAAAATTGGCATTCACTGACTGATCTACCTCGTCAATGTTGGTGTAGTTCATTTACATTTCTTGTGATTACCGAACCTGTTTAACATGTAGATTGTACAATAATTCTGAATTGATTAACGGAGGTTTTGTGCATTTATGATTTCTTTAGTAGTGAATCATGAGAAATTCTTACCATCTCCGCCTTACATTTTCATGTTCATTTACATCGATATGCTGTTCACACCAAATAATGAATATGATAGGATCTGTTTCCTCTAGGATGAGCGCATTGCTTCTGATCAAGTCATTCAGTTCATCGACATTGCCTATCTGAGCTGCTTCTATAAACCTTGGGTCCATTTGTGAGAGTATACCAATCTGTACCGCTGCTGCCAATTAGAACTAACAATGATGCATGTGCACAATATGGTGCAGGTACTCCTCTAAGCAGGAATTGTGGTTTTATATGTTGGAAATTGCTTGATCATTGGAAACTTAAAAATCACATCATCTACACTTAATTTCTTCATGTGATTAGTCACAGATCTTTTGATTCTATCTCTAGTATTCTTCATGCCTTCAGATTTCGTCAACTAAAATAAAATAAAACAGAGAACGGAAATGCATCTGGAAATAAAGGCTTAATCTCTATCAAAAGACCTACTAAAGACCCAAATGATAGGGTAATTAGTATCGGTGCCATGGAAAGATACGCTTGTACACGGATCCTAATTCCAATTGAAATGCCTAATGATTCCGTCTGTAAGACTTTCCTTTTCTTAAAACTGAAAAAGACGTCCCTTTGTTATGAGTCTTCCCTAAAAAATATTCCCTTCTCTAGCTAATTTTTACGATGGGTTTCATCTCTGTCTATATAACACTTTTATTGATGTTATATATCATATGAGACCGAATGAAAAGATTATTCTTAAGTTCGATGCGTCCTCGAATTAGATCTCAATGGTCTTCAATAGTTATTCTTTTGTTATCAGCCTAAAGCAGCTTTTACTATGCAGTAATAATCTTTCGATTTTATTTGAATTACTATCAGCACCATTCGGTTTGATCCGACCAACTTTGCAAATCCTGCGCTTTTCTTCCAAATCCATGCTTGTGGCTTATATCATATCCATCCCCATTAGTTTACTGAGTGTGTTAAATTATGACTCGAGTTTGAATCATTTATGGAATTCGATATGGATAAATATCCAAGTTTAATCGCATTAAGGAAAATTCAAGAAAGGAGCTTCCGTTTAGGAGAAAAGCAGAAAAATATTTCTGGCACTACAGGACAAAAGAGGGGCACACATATTCTACAATTTATATATTTCTTTTATGGGGTAAAAATGTCTTTGTAGGAGGAAAGGATTTTTATTTTATTTTTTTGGTGGGTGTGGCTTTCAGAAGTCATATGAAAGAAAAGAGGAAATCCTTTGTGGGCCCCTCTCGCATCCTGCTATAGCCGCACGGTGAAGGATAAAATAAAATCAAGGGTTTCTTTGCAGGCAGTAGCCGAACAGTAAGGCTGCGTTTGGTCGACCGAATAAAAGCTAGGATATGATATGTTTTATCCTATCCTGCGTTTGGTGGTGGTCTAGAATAGGATAAGGTCGGATATAGACCGGATAAAAAAATCCGGTGGGGGAGGTGGGATAGACCCGGATAGGATTTCTAATGTCTATATTTCAAAAAACGCTACACTCCACTCGTTGACATCTTCATCCCCACACCTTGCATGCTTTCACCAAAAAAATTTCTCCGCTTTTTTTCCCTCATTAACTCCTCCGAACCCATGAATAGCAAAAATAAAAAAATAAAAATTATCCTATCCGACTTTAAATCCGTAGTCTACCAAACAATGGACAGTATGTGAAGAAATCTCAGGATTTTTTATCCTATCCTATCCAGTCCTATCCCGTTTAGAAATCCGGATGACCAAACGCAGCCTAAGAGTTTTTTTCTTTCTTTGAAGCCGCCGCACAAACAGCAGAGTCGCACACTGGACTCCGAGGGGACGAACACGAATAAAGGGAGGAACAACACAGTAACCTCTCCTTGATCACGTGCGGAGGAGCCGAAGATTTTTGCTGTGAGTTTAAATCTAGTATTTTGGATTTGGACTTAAATCTAGGTGTGGAAAACACTCGAGCGTTTGGGCTATTTATAACTTTGATTTTCCGATTATAGTGAATTATTTGTTGCTAGCTCTCCCCGTGGATGTAGGTACCGATATTCGGACCGACCCACGTAAATCTCTAATGTCCTTTATCGTTCATCGTTTATTTCTTTGGTATTTTCGCATTGACTTAATTTACAAAATTCTGTCGTTTCCGCGTTATATTATAACAGAGTGCCCTTAGGTATCGACATTATTTCTTTCACCTGCTCCCACAGACAAATTCTCACCTCACAGAGATGTTCTCTTTGATGGCCAATTCATATGGAGAAGGGAGACCAAATAAATACTTGGACCTCAACTCGATATCTCGACTGCTATCGAAGTTACCTGTGATATTAACTCGGGACACATTTTATTAGGAAATTACGATACAGTGAATCACGGCAGACATTTTCGCAATCAACTGCAGAGAATCGAGTACGCCACATCAATATATATCTGACCTCCTCGAACGAACTCCATCCGACACTGCTAAAGGCTTTGCATTTCTTAACTCAACCTCGGGGAAAGAGAAAATCCCCCTCCTCTTTTCTGAAGGCAGTCGAGGGAAGCGGGTTATGGCTGAAAACGATCATCAACATATCGATGCATAAGGAAGGTCCTCAGCCTCCTTAGCCAGCGCATAACAAATCGGAAGTTAAAACAACCAAGCATATGCAAACAAATGGTGAAAAATAGCACCACCTCCCTCTGTATCTGTAAAAGAAGAACTGATAATACGAGCGGCAGCATGCTCAACAATCCCGCAGTTATAGGACGTAACGGCTTGTCCATTGGCTTGAACGGCAGGAATACCATTAACAATATGTAAGTTAGAACCACCGTGGTCAGGGAGTGTCTAAATACCTCCCGGATGCGTAGACGTCTGGTGGAAAAAATGATCATCTGGACCGATCCCAACAGCCCGAATGTGTTGAAGCTCATGAAGAGGACGTATGCCACGTGGGCGACTTTTGTGGAATTACTGTCGACTTGCACAGAGATAGGAGGCTGAAGCACGGCTTGGTAGGTCAAGGTTGCGACGAGGCCAGCGATGACCAGTATGGAGTCCGGTGCCTCGTATGAAGTCGAGGATGATGATCGAGAAACATTTATGACTGGTTCCCCATCTGATTGACGACTGTTAGATCCCTCGACTGGTCTTGAAGCGGGCGAGTTTGATCTTCCTCTTACGTGTATGGCTCCAGCTCGTGCGAGAATTTCTCTGATCTCTCTATCTCCTGCTCCCATTTGCGACAGAGTTGAGACATCTAGAGGCGTTGACCCACTGTCGTTCACGGCGTTCACCTCCACGACCTCGGACACCACAGCATGTCCACAGAGCAGGAAGTTAACCACCTGCAATTCTTTTCCATTTTCCGGACATTAAGATAATACGGAAAAAACTGTAGGCATAGACGAGACAACCTTTGTTCCAGTGAAAATCAAAACAGACCCGATTCAATAATCTCAGATATTGAGAGAGTACAGAATCTTTTTTTTGCATAGAACGACATCCTATACTCCCGTGATGATCAAATAAATTCCTTCGCTTAGAAGATTTTAGCATCTTGTGGGGATACCAAATTAGCACCCCCACCGAAATAATGTGCAAAGAAAAGTGCAATTAAAAAAGGGAACGACGTGACTTGCCTCGAAGTTTTTTAGACCCGTAGCGAGATGCAAGACGGTATTGCCTTTGTTATCCTTCCAATTGATCACCTGCTCCTTCTCGTGCTGCTTCAGATGCTCCACCAACACAACGACAGCATCAAATCGGTTGTTCTTCACGGCAAGGTGAAGCGCGGTCTCCTCTCGGGCGGTTGTCTCTTCGACAGACTCAGGTGAAGTGGATAGCAGTACCTTCATGATATTGAGCTCCCCGTTTACGATGGCATAATGCAAAGGGATTCTTCTCTCCCATCCCTTCACAGAGCACAGGTGTCGACCCACTGTCAAGAGCTCCCGCGCGATCTCAACGTCGCCTCGAGCTGCCGCGATGTGCAATGGACTGAAACCATCCGCGTTCACTTTCTCTGCGAACTTCGGCATCAACTTCAGGAGCTCTCGGACGAAATCCGAATGGCCGGCCACACAAGCGACGTGGAGCAGTGTGTGACCTGCTCCTTTGAGAGCCATCTCCTCGAGGATGATGAGCCCATTGCTTCCAATCAAGTCGTTCAGCTCATCGATATTGCCCTTTTGAGCTACTTCTAACAACCTTCGCTCCATTTGATCGGAACTAATAATGGTCTCTCTATTATTGGTACACCTTTAGACTTGGACATCTGTTAAATTATTGATCCATTTTATAGAGTTTCCTTGATATTTTCTTGAAGCTCATCGGTGGAGTCTCGGGGTAATAAAAATAATGAGATAAATTGTCGACCATGCAAATTGAAGCAAATATCTGTCGCAAGCACGTGTTGAAATAAGACTAGCAACAGTAATGGTTGACGACCCAACCATTCGATGAGATCCTTTTGTCTTGTCCCATTGTTGTTTCGCGTGCCATTACTCGCGCCATGGGCAGGGGCATTTTTCTGTTCAAAAAGGAAACCCCTCCGGGCCTCCTGCTCCGCTTCCCTAGCCGTCCGTGCCACTCCCTGTCACTGGCGACATAATAGAAAATTCATTAGAAGAAATTTCTCATTCTTTTTCCTTAGTAGGATGAGGAAATCTACAGTATAGGGACTTTAGTTGTTCATTTTTAATGAAGGGTAATTTTATCGTCCTAGAGTTCTGGAATGAACAGCACCTATGTTAGTGAAGTACTTTTCCTTGTCGTTTGGTTTTGTCTTAAGAGGGCAGACTATCTCTCTCTTCCGTCGGCGGAAGCAAATGTCATCGTCTTTATAGACTACAACTATTACATCATAGTCATGACCCTAGGATGACGTCACTTGCCTCCCTGACAATGATGACATGGTAATGATGCGTTTGTTTTACAGAAAATATAACATTTTTGAAAAATATTTTTCAAAAAATTATTTTTCAGAAAAATAGTTAATTTTCTTTATTTTGTGATATGTGATCGAAAATATTTTTTGGTGCTTGGATCTCATTTGGAAAATAATTTCAAATCTCATAATTTTATCTACGGCAAAAAACAAAATTTATAATTTTTAAATATTTTTGTTTTTAAAAATTAAAAAAAATAATAAAATATTAAAAAAGTAAAAAGAAACAATTCCGGAAAGTGTTTTCATCTTTTTAGATTAGGGAATTTATTTTCTTAATTTTATACTTGAATATTTTTTTTGATCGAAAAGTATTTTTGATTGACTAATCATTTTCGACATATTAAACGGGTGAAAGTTTGGAAAATCGATTCCAAAAAATACTTTTCCTGAAACAAACAAACGCACCTAACTATTACGTCATAGTCATAACTATTCCATGTTTGAAGAAGTCATATGATAATGACATGGAGGCAAGTGACGTCATCCTAGGGTCATGACTATGATGTAATAGCCATACGACTTCTTCAATAATTGAAGAGTCACCGAATACCTCGTGCAGCAAGCCCATTTAGGCCGTCTGATCTTATAAAGTCTATGGCAGCACTCGCACAATGAATGATTTAAATGATATTAGTCTATCCGTAGTAGGGATGTGCACACAGGTTGCGCTTTTGTTAAAATTGAAGCCTGGCCCAAATATTCGGGCTTGCTCACTCCATGCCCGATGCACCAGCCCAGACCCTAGCAAATCATTTCGGTTCGAACCAAACTAGACCAGGCCTGTTCGGTTTGGTCCTGGCCAAGTCCGAAAATCCGTTGCAAAAGCTTAAAAACTCTGCTACTCCATAGCATTTGAAATTGTGCCTTAGTAGATATCTGCGTTTGTTTTTTCTTAGATCTAGTGATGAAGATCTACAATCGGTCCAAAAGAAAATAGTCCCGCGGGTGAAGATGAAGTCCCAGTTGCTCCACCGTGCAACGCGAAGGGACCCAAGATCAAATAATGGAGTGGAATCTGCAGCTATCGCTTCTTTAGTGATGGAAAAAAGAACTCAAGGAGATTGAGTCGACGCTGCAGAGTGGGGCTAAAGATGGACCCCGGGTGACGGTGGCCCGGGAGAGGCGAGATATGCCAGTGACCAAGAGATAGACAAGGGGAGAGGCCGAGGGATGTCGAGATTGATTGGTGGTGGTTGAGTTGACCGGGGGGGGGGGAATTATTAAGTAATTTCAGGCTTTGTTAGTTCTCTTCACATAAGCTGTTAAATGTAGTGGGATTTGCATGATCTAACAGCTCATGTAAAATAGACTAAGCGGTCTACGAGTATTGAGAAAAAGCTCTCAATGGGGTAAATTACGAGAGAGAAGATGAGCTGACTCGAGATAGAAGCACGGAGAATGGAGTGGAGAGAGAGTGAATCCGAGGGAGAGGGATGTTGAGCACATCCTAAACGTATTCTGTCCCTTTGAAAAGAAAATGAAAAATATTTTCAATTGATCAAAAGATAATAAATTAATATTTGTTGATCTTATAGAATAACTTTTTTACAATCAGTCGCACTAATCGAATGCTCTATATTAAGTAGCTTGAATATTGTATTGCTTCTCTATCACCCACGCGTTCAATATATCATGAAAAAATTGATCGGTGAGTTTTTTAAATAAATGTCGGTAAGTGTCAAAACACTGTTGGTTAAAAAAAATGACCAGTGATGTTTTTTTTCGAGGTTACTTTCTGGGAACTTACCAATACTTTAATGAAATCACCATTTTTTCTCTATGGTGAAACTTGGATCACAACGGTAGTTCCTTTTGATTGGCTGTGCATATTGTTTTGCTTAATAATCATAATAAAAAAAAAATGGCATTCCATGTTTAGAACTTACATTATAAAGTTTGTACGTCCTGATTCTAAGTACGTAATTATGGGACATACAAATGTAATCTAACATAAAGCAAATTTTAATTCCACTTTTAAGGGTTTTCTGTTTTCTTAATTATTTGGGAATCGAAGTGAACTTATGTATGGCCAATTGGATATGTTTGTCTCCATTAAAACAAAAAGATCTCTCTCGCACAACCCTCCTCCTCCTCCTCCTCCATACTTTCTTTCTTCACCCTGCTCAAACGGTGTTGCTGCCAGCTGCCACTGCACCTGAACTGTTGCTGAGCACAATGCAACGTCGTTCCTGTCGCCTTAGAGAGAGAGAGAGAGAGAGAGAGAGAGAGAGAGAGAGAGAGAGAGAGAGAGGCTAAGGTTTTTGTTTTGGCAATCTCCAGTGGCTTGAATCAAAGCTGATTGATGTCAACACTCATCTTCCCACCAAAGAAAGCTACCCATAAGTGAAATGCAGGAAAGCAAAAGAAGGAATTGCAGGCCCACACAATTTCAGATGACTTGCGAAGAACAGGCAAGAATACTTCTTTATCGGATCTCTTTTCATGGGCCTTGTCACTTTCACATGTGAAAAAAGTTAACATGCCACCCATCGAACAGTGAACGTATAAGGTGGTATCTCTCTCTTAAGTTATGTTCTTTCTTGTTGTCATTAATCTCTTTAGCATGCTTGATCTCACCGCATTTCGAACATAAAATTTGAAAGCTTCATTAGGCATTTCTCTTTCCATTGGCAAGATAAAAATTGATGTTTTCAATGGATGCATCACGCCCATCAAGAAATCTTCCTTTCTTCTATGCTACATCGTATCTTGTAAAGGCCCAAATTCCCTAAAGCAACTCTAAAAATCACCTGTAGAGTGCGTCTACCTCTTAAAGAAATGCTGCAAAATTTCCTCTCTATTTCTTTGACATGACCATCAAAATAATTCAAGACCCTAAGAAATCGAAGTATCTAAACGAAAACAAAAATTTAGCAGATTCCATTAAGATCTCGATCACATAATCATTCAACTATAAGATAAATATCGACCTCCAACCTATATCTTCCACCTGATAATCAAAAGCACGAATCAAGGATACAAACAGCCAGCTACAAACATGGCACATCGCCAACCCTATAATAAAGCACAACAACATAGAAATTGAGCAGCCGTATAATAAGCACTCCGTCAAAAGAAATCTTCTCCACATGCTCTCCAAAGTCGTAATTATGCTAACTCACAAAAGGCAATGTCTCCGGTCCTGGACCTGAACTTGACTAATGTGAAAAAGTTTTAACAAAGGAATTAGCAAACCGCTGACTCAACAAGTGAAATCTCAAAGTTTACAAAGGAAGATCAAATTCATTCCCGATCCAAACCTTGGGAACTCACATAACAAATCTGAGTAACATGTATACAAGTATCACGATCAGGTTTCAAATCCAAGACAATAACCTTTTTCATATACAAAGTTCAATAATCATGAACAACAACCAATACGCTTCAAGGTGTACAAGTAATCCACAATCATGTCATTTTTCGTCTGTTGGCCTATGACTCATCCCGATTATTGAAGCAACCTTAGCAACGCGGGAATATGGAGTGCCTATCCATGCCTCCACATGATATGATATCATATCACCAGACCGAAGTCCACAATATATTAATTGTCCAATTAAGTCCAAATTTGTCTAGTTAGATAAATTGTTTAGATTAAGCAATTATTCCTTAAAATTACTTAACTACCTATTACCATATAAAGTTTCTTATATCATTGATCTCTTTAGCATGCCTTTGCATCTCTCTTCCATATATGGACAAGCACACGTAGGACTGGGGGACTCTATGGGGCCGGCCATATATGCATGTGCATGGCACATGATTCACTTGTCCCTTTTAAATCCTCACCATTCCTAATCCTCGTAATCTCAACCGTCCGTCTCTTATCTATTTCACCCAAAGGCCATCCACCCCTCTTGCGTATCTTTTTAATCTTAACCGCGCATCTAATCCAAGGCTTTATCTAATCCTAATCAAATTAGGAGCACCAATGCATATGAATAGAAAATACGGCCAGCCACTTTAGGGAACACGCTTCTCAATATGGATCGAACTTATTCGAGCCTTGTCATAGGGCAACTTATGAGCCGAGCCACCGGTTGATGTAGATAAAATTTATTTGGGCCTTCTCATTGGGCAAATTATGGACACAGAATTAAGACCGAGCCATGAGAATTTGAATTTTCAAACTTTTGAATATTCTTTTTTGAAAATCTTTCCAAACTTCACTGGATTATGCTGATCAATCTTATTATTTTGTGAATCTTTGTTTTGTACACCTATCCTGAGATCAGCTATTTTCAATGTTTGTTTCTTCAAATAAGCTTATTACTTATGATAAGACTCTATTGTGAACTTTCAAGTTTCAATGGCTTATGGGCTTTATGGTAGATTGTTTTGAGCATGCTTGATCCCATAAGAAAGAAGTGCGTAGTTGCTGGCTGAGCCATCGTGCTCGCTTATCTCCAAACATTTCAGATTCTAAAGAAGATTGAAGAGCGAAATCAAGGACTTTGGAAACGAGATAAAGTAAATTTTCCACCGTTTAGATGCTAAATAAATTTTGGATTGTTCGTCCATATAGTATTCGAATTTACTTTCGATTTTCTTAAATAATTAGTTGCTCTAAAATTATCTTAAGTTATTACTTGCTCTAAAGTCAACACTCAATCTTTCTTCCCCTTTTTTTTTATGAATTTCAAAAGAAAATTTACCTATTTAACCTTGAAATTCATTGTAAAAAAATCAATTTTAATTGATTTCACTCATTTAAGAAAAAGATTATAATTTACTACGTCACATAAAACCACGTCATCATTACTATATCGGTGACGACTAATGAAACAATATGCTGTTTCACTGGTACTATCATACTAAACTTTCCCAATTTGATTACTATTGCTATTACTCTCAGTAATATTAATAATTGGGGGATTGATACAATAAAGAATTCATTAAGTGATATTGTAGATATTGCTAATTATATCAATGGAGACAGGCAAGACCAATCTTTCATTGAGTTTTTTTTCCTTCCCATTTCTTTGAAAAGTCAACTTATGTGAATTAATAACATTTTTCGTGTTATTAACCATTGGATATCGAGCCTTGCTTATCTATTAAACATATTCAAATGGCTATACTAATAAGATATATGAGAGATGATTGTACAATAATAGTGTTTTCAATTTTTTGTTTCTTAAAGTGATAAAAAAACTAGGTACACTTTACCAAAAAAAAAAAACTAGGTACAATACTAACATTAACTCTACTGAAACAAATACACCAGGGTCAAGATTTATATATTTGATCATCGTGCCCCGTCAATTGCACAGGGGTTATTCTAGTTGTTCAAATTAAGGTGACATGGTGGTCACTAATGGGCAATAAAAATGAGTGCTACTTCTCGGGTAGGAGTATCGACATTGCTGCCTCACAGCAGCGTAACATTTTCTATTCCAAAATAAGATACAGATGTGCTATAAGCTCAGGGCACATTCAATAAGAAGAAAAGAAAAGGCATCCGCGGACATTACACAATCAACTGGAGAGAACCAAGGGTATCAGATCGACGCCAAGCGCTGTTGACAAACTCAATTCCAAATGCTGCATACTGTTTGCATTTCTTTGCACAACTCTTAAGTAGAGAGATTTCTTTAACGACGATGACTACTTGTCCATAACACCTAAGTATGTTAATATGGGCGAGAATATCTTTGCAGCTTTCGGATATCGGGCTATTCCATCCGATATCCAGTCTAGCTTGTACTGTATCCAGACTGTGCATAATAGAAGAGCACATGGTATCAGGATCGCCAATAGTAATATCAACATGTGGCCCAGAGGACTGTATTGTTCATCCAGTAACGACCTGGACGGCACGTTTGCCATGCAGTTAACGTAACTCCAAACCATCATGACACTGGAGATCATCAGCAGCAACTTCAATGAAGGCCTTTTGGCAAGTTTTTTGGTGAGATGATAGATCATCAGAACAGACAAGAAGAATCCGAACGTGTTGGTGATCAGGAAGCAACATAAAGTCCAATTCCTCCCGATGGTACTTCCCCATAAAGATAAGCATGCTGCAGGGAAGCCTTTCATTGTATGAGTTTCGATTTTTTTAAAAAGGGTTATAGGCTGAAGCACGGCTTGGTAGGTTGTGCTTGCTATGAGCCCGGCTACAACCAGCAGGTCACTGCGTTCATTGTCCTGCGACTGTTGTCCTTGGTTTGAATCTTTTTGTGGTGGATGATCATTTTCGACAGCAGGTTTCATAACTAATTTATAACCTTCGTGGTCATCCACCTGGACTATTTCTGAAGAGGGCAGGTTTGGTTGCCTGTGTTTGGCTCCGGCTCGCATGAGGACTTCTCTAATCTCTCGATCAGAGTCAGATGAGACATCCAGAGGGGTTAAGCCACTCTCGTTCACGGCGTTCACCTCCATGAGCTCGCGCTTGAGAGCATGCCCACTAAGCATGAAGTCAACCACCTGCGATTTGTTTTTCCTTTTGTTTGTTTTGTTTTGTCCTCTTTGATGTTCAGACATTCAGATCACACAAGAAGAACAAGCGAAGAAAATTGATAAGGAAAAAGAGAAAGGTGAGATTGCGTGCCTCAAAATTTTTGGCGGCGGCAGCAAGGTGCAAGACTGTATCGCCCTTCTTGTCCGTCCAGTTGATCACCTGCTCCTTGTTGTGCTGCTTCAGATGCTCCACCAGCACGACGAACGTGTGGAACCGATTGTTCTTCACGGAGAGGTGGAGCGCCGTCTCCTCTAGGGCGGTCGTCTCTTCAACAGACTCAGATGAAGCAGAAAGCAATTCCTTTACGGCGCTGACCTCCCCGTTTGCAGCTGCATAATGCAGAGGGATTCTTCTGTCCCTGCCCTTTACAAGGCATAGGAGTTGAGGCGGACCCGCTTTTAAAATCTCCCTCACAGTCTCAACATCACCTCTAGCTGCCGCAATGTGCAATGGACTGAAACCATCCGCGTTCACCTTCTCTGCGAGCTTCGGCATCAACTTGAGGAGCTCTCGGACGAAATTCGAATGACCAGCGACACAGGCAACATGCAACGGCGTGTGGCCGGCTCCTTGGAGAGCCGCCTCCTCGAGGATGAGTGCATTGCTTCTAATCAGGTCATTCAGTAGACCCACGTTGCCTTTCTGAGCTGCTTTTAACAACCTCGGATCCATTTGAGTGTTTATGTGTGTATATGTTCCCTTCTACTCAGAACTGATAATGGCGGATGTGCACGAATCATGGTTTTATAGACTGGAAATTGCCTGATTAGAGGGGAATAAATTATATTACTTCACTAACACTTAATTTCTTAGAGGAGTTTGTCCTGTGAAAAGGCTACTTCCGAATTGGGCTATTCTTTAATTGCTTGAAGTACTGAATGGAATATGTTCTGGAACTAGTTAGATGTCTACCAAGATAGATGCCCATGTGTCCAACGTGTCTTGATTTCCAAAAATTTTTATTTCTATTTCAAATGATTTTTTTAGAAAAATATTATTCTTGATTCTTAATCTTAATTATGTTTGTATAGAGCGCAATTTTTATTGGTTTTACTCTTCATGTAATGGGCTTTATTTTGGATTAATACCATGAAAAACCTCAAATTGGTACATCTATGACAAATTTACCTTCTTTTAGTTTTCGTTAAATTTTACCATCAAATTGCTTAGTTAGGTGATAGATGGCAATTGATGGGTATAGTTTCACCATTTGTTTGTCATAAATGTATCGGTTTATGATTTTTTATGGTATTAATCCAATTTTAACGGAAACTAATGAATGGTAAATTTGTTACAAGTGTATTAGTTTGGAGTTTTTGGCGGCTAAATAATTAGTATGGATTATCACTGGTATATCAATTTGAGGTTTTTTGTGGTATTAATCAATTTATTTTTTATAAGTTAATTAATGTGTGCCACTAGTATCCTAAACTTTAAAATAATAGCCCCCCTTTTTTTTTGGTAATTCTCGAAGAGAATCATATGACTATTCATCGTTCAAAATTTTTATTTGTTTTTCAAAAAATCATACGCAATCTTTTGAAGTCTCAATTCCACGAAAGATCTAAATTTGGAAGGTCAACAGATTGAGCTAGAGTAACAGAGAAAAAAAAGTTGAGCTCAAGAAGCGGAAAGTGAGAGTAGACAAGGCCATGTAGGATTGAGACAGGATTTTGCAGAGGTCGAAGATCTTTGTGGAGAAACCATGGAGATGGATTCTGGAGACCTGAATATAATGGTGTTATCACAGCTTCGGCATCGCTCATGGGTCACAATCGTTACTCGCTTTTTCCCCGGTTTCGGCATCGACTTGAGGAGCTCTGGGACAAAATTAAAATGGCCAGCAACACGGGGGACGTGCAACGGGGTTTGGCCAGCTCCTTCGAGGATCTGTCTCCTCTAGGATGAGCGCATTGTTTCTGATCAAGTCATTCAGTTCATTGACATTGCCTGTCTGAGCTGCTTCTATAAACCTTGGGTCCATTTGAGCGAGCATGCCAATCTGTACTGCTGCTGCTAATTAGAACTAATAATGATGCATGTGCACAATATGGTGCAGGTCCTCCTCTAAGCAGGAATTCACTACAAATAAACACCGGATTAGCGACGAAATTTGCAACGAAAAATTTGGAAAAATCCGTCGCAAATTCGATTTGCGACGGAAAAAATTCCGTCGCTACTAGGTTGTTGCAAAATTTTGCGACAGAAAATTTAAAAGTTCGTTGCAAAATTGCGACGAATTCGTCGCAAATTAGCCACGAATACAATCCGTCGCAAATTTGCGATGAACACTATTCGTCGCAAAATTCATTACAAATTTTGTCAGAAATTTTGTCGCAAAAAGTGGTCGCAAAATTTGTCGGAAATTTCGTTGCAAAATTTGTAGCAAAATTAGTCGGAAAATTCGTCGCAAAATTAGTCGGAAAATTCGTCGCAAATTTCGTCGGAAAATTCGTCGCAAAATTAGTCGGAAATTTTGTCGCAAAATTGGTTGCAAAATGTATTCGTCGCAAATTAGCCACGAACTGTAATGATCGCAAAATTCGTCTTCAAATATTCGTCGCTATTTTTACATCATTTCGGCCATAAATTCTTGTCCATATCAATAGGTATGCATTTTGCGAACATCATATCAAACATCATGTAATGCATTCAATGTAAACAAAGGACACAATGACATATAATTGAAACAAAAAACGAACAAACTATAGATTCTGACAAACCAGCCACAATGACATATAATTGAAACAAATAACTAAAGGAAAGTTGCAGAGTCTGACATGATGCTATTTGATATCCAATCTTACAATATATGAAAAACATGAACTAAGAGGCGGGACAACCATAGATTCTGCTTGAAAAACAAAATTCGACAAACCAGACACAAGAAGACGCAGCTTTGGTACGATAGCAAGATACCAAAAGTAGTCACTTTTGTCGATACCTGATGAAATGTCGATACATAAATCAATCCAGAATATAAAAAAAGCGTTTACGCATGGATATGAAACTAGGTATAAAATAACAAGAGGGTTAACAAAAAAATATTTTAGGATGAACATCAATGTTCTTACATATGAATATGAGTAAATTTATGAAAAACCAAGATTATGAAGCAAGCTTACCCCCGATTTTGAGAATTTTAACTAATATAACTTTTTTTTTTAATTTTCCGTAATTTTTCATGAATTTTTATAGAATTGTTCAATTTTCAAGCATTTTCTATGAAAACGCTTAATCAATCACCCGATTGTCATTTAACGCTTAATCATCCACATAATAGACAAATTAACCAGTCGAATATCGATCAAAGCCACATGCAATCCTGAAATTGACTCGTAACTTAGCCAACGAATCCGACACTAAATAATCCATAAACAAGTCCGACGAATTACCTAATTATACTAAGTAGGGTTTAGGGAGTTGCTTACTTGGTTCAAGGACAACAAAAACAGGCCGATAGGACAGTGGCGGAGCCGGTGTGGGCGTGGGCGCAAAGGTGGCTAGTCGGCCAGGTGCCCGGCCACGGTTGAGCGAACGACGGCGGAGCTCGGCGGCGATGGTGTCGGTCGGCTGCGACGACGTCGGGCGGCGGCTGGCCGGCAGATGGGTGACGGCACGGCAGCAGCAGCTGCCGGGTGGCGGCGATTGGGACGACGGCATCGGTGGCAGCTGGGTGGCAATGCTCCGACGAGGGCAGTAACGGGCGGGGGGCTGCTTCGGCGAGAGTCTCGGCTGGTTGGTGGTGGGCGGCGATAGCTAGGGGCGGTTGCGGGGCGACAGCGTCGGGCGGTTGCGGGGCGACGGCGTCGGGCGGTTGCTGGCAAGCGGGCTAGGGTGGCGAGGCTGGGCGGTGATGGCCTCGGTCTGCTGGTCGACGGCGGCGAGGCTTCGGGCCGCTGCTCGGACGTGGTGAGGCGGGGCGGGGAGGCACTCGGGTGACGGCGCGACAGGCGGAGGGGGGGCTGCGAGGCGACCGACGACAGGCGGGGGAGGCTGCGGGGGGACCGGTGACGGGCGAGGGGGCTGCGGGGCGGCTGGCCCGCGACCGGCGACGGGCGGGGGGAGCTGCGGGGCAGCTGCGAGGCTTGGTGGTGATGGCACAGGCGGCGATGGCAGCGGGCGACCTGCGCAGATCTGGTACATGGCACGGCCACGGCGTCGGGGAAGGAGGAGGAGGAAGAAGAAGGAGAAATTTAGCAAATTTGCGACGGACCTAATGTCCATTGCAAATTTTTCGACGGAAACAAAAATCCGTCGGAAATTTGCGATGGAAAAATATCCGTCGCAAATTTCGAACGGAAAAAATTCCCTCGCAAATTTACGACGGACTATAATGGTCCGTCGCAAATTTGCGACGGACATTGTATTGTCCGTCGCAAATTTCGAACGGAAAAAATTCCTTCGCAAAATTTGCGACGGACATTTATTTTCCATCACAAATTTGAGACGGACTAGAATGGTTCGTCGCAAATTTGCAACGGACCGATTGAGTCCATCGTAAATTTGCGACGGACCTTGTGTTGTCCGTCGCAAAGGTCCGTCGCAAATTTGCGACGGACTATAATGGTCCGTCATAAATTTGCGATGGAGAACACAAGGTTTGTCGCAAATTTGCGACGGAGAACACAAGGTCCGTCGCAAATATGCACATACTAAATGACCGTTTTAAATTTGGGATGTCTTTTTTTTTCAGTAAAAAATTTTGCATCTCATTTATTTGGGTCCTAAATTTGCGGCATCTTTTTTTTCAGTCCAAAATTTTGGCGTCTCAAATTTTGCATTGGAAAATAGAATATCGAAAATGCCATCGCACGAATAATATTTGACTTGTCATTATTTAGCGACAAAATTTTGGATGATTAATTAAAATAATAAGAATAATCGACAATAACAATAATAAAAAGCACAATAACAATAATAACAAGAACAATAATGACAACAATCAAAATAGCACTTGTCGCTTTAATAATTACACATCAGTAGTGTTTTGTGACAAAAATTTTAATTTTCGTCTTCATCTTCATCTTCATCATCTGTCTGAAAATCAGATTCTGAACATTCTTGTACATTTAATTCACAAATTTCGGTTAGATCCACATCTATCATTGCTCCACATGGATCTCGTAAAGTTGGAATGTTATATTCCTCAATTTCAACAGTGTTACACACTTCCTTTTGTTGGTAGGCTCTATCCTTTCAGTGTTCCTCGATTTTCCTCCGTGCTTTGATTTTACATACAACCCACTAATCAGCCTTGTCACGTTTCAAACTAGGATATGATGCATAACATACTTGAATTGCTTGTTGTGCTAAGATAAATGGTTCTTATTTCATATACCTTTTCTTGTTATTTATTTTAATCAAATTAAACTTCGTATGCACCTTCATTCCTTTGACGGGGTCGAACCACGTGCACTTAAATAACACAACCTGCATCATTAATGGTCCAGGGTACTCTATCTCTATGATTTCATCCAACAAGTCATTAAAATCATCTTCTGAACTGCTATTATTAGATGACTGAACAGACACATCACTATTCATTGTGGATTTTCCCATTCTATATTCTTGAGTGTGAAAATTATATCCATTTATGAAATATGATGGCCAATTTCGAACTCTTAACTGTGGACCCCATGACAGATGATATAGCAATTCTTGCCCTCCAAGTTCATCATGATTACTGTGAACCTAAGGTTACACATGCAAAGTCAATAATATATATTTTACTAAATGATGTATAAAATTTTAATAACTTGGTTTTGATTCATAGGCAACTTACATATGTCTTGAACCATGCTGCAAATTGTTCATCGCACAAACGGTCAAACTCATTTGGTTGTCGTCCAAACATTGAAGTTTGGAAAATCCTAACATTAAAAACCATTTAAATATTAGCAAATATTTGACACACGAAACATATATTTACAAATTTATACTTACTTGAAGTATGGCTCGACTTTTGGGCAATTCAGTAAAATATAAGTATGGGCTGCACGAAATTCTTCACCTGATAAGTAACGAAACTAACAAGCGCCCCTTGGTCGACCCAGATAATTGAAAATAGAGAATGCTGTACAATTGGGATCAATGGGGCTATCATCATTTTTGCCTGCTCTCCGCCTCTTGCACCGAACGTGCGGCTCAAAATAGTATGATGCAAATGTTGTCACTTCTTCCACAATATATGCACTACAAATAAAAACTTCAACACGTGCCTTATTCTTCACTTTTTTCTTCAAATGATATAAGAATCTAGTTGACATAGAAAGAAGCTTATCGGAACATATTCTATAATAAAGTAATTTGAACTGTATTTTAAAAAAAATATTACCTCTCAAATGGATACATCCATCGAAATTGGACGGGACCTACAACTTTGCCTCATAAGGCAAGTGAACTAAGAGATGCTCCATTGAATCAAAAAGCGCCGGAGGAAATATCCTTTCTAAGTTGCAAAGAATAATTGGAATATCTCTCTCTAGTTTTTCCATGTGCGATGCTTTTAACACTGTCAAGCAAATGTCATGCAGGAAATTGCTTAACTCTGTAATGGCGCCCCATACGAAGTTCGGTAGAACTTCATTGAAAGCTATTGGAATTAGTTTTTTCATCAAGATGTGACAATCATTACTCTTCAAACCTGTCAACTTGCATTCATTCAAATCAACACATCTCCCGATGTTCGAAGCATATCCATTAGGAAACCGCACAGATTTCAACCATTGACAAATAACTCGCATCTGCTCCTTATCCAATGTATAAATTGCTTTCGATTTTGGTCCCCTGCTGCTTACATCCACAGCTAGTATTGGCCGATCACAAATATCTCTCATATCTTTTCTTGCGTTTAAGTTATCTTTTGTTTTTCCGGCGACATTCATCACAGTATTTATGACATTGTCGAAAACATTCTTTTCTATGTGCTTGACGTCAAGATTATGATGAATAAGATGGGTCTTCCAATATGGTAGATCCCAAAATATACTGCGTTTTGTCCACTTACATGTACTTCCGTACGCAAAAGTCGTGCTGTGCGGGTTCTCAACAACAGTTGGAAAGTCTTGTACACGCTCCCAAATTTAATCGCCGGTCAACCTCAATGGTGGACGTGTTCTTTCAGTCCTATTCTTGATGAACTCTTTTTTATTCCTTCTGAAAGGATGACTTGGCGGTAAAAATTATCTGCGACAGTCAAAATAGCTGAGCTTCTTTCCATGTTTTAATCTAAATGACTTTGACATCTCCAAACATATCGGACATCCTAAAATTCCAACTGTACTCCATCCAGATAACATTCCGTAAGCTGGAAAGTCATTTATCGTCCAAAGAATGGCAGCCTTCATTACAAATGTTTGATTGGTAGAAACGTCAAACGTAGGGACACCTTTAACCCATAGCCGTTGTAACTCCTCAATCAATGATTGCATATAAACATCTATTAACTTTTTCGGATTTTGCGGCCCTGTCACGATCAATGTCAAAAACATATAAGGTGTCTTCGTGCACATATCAGGTGGAAGATTGTACGACGTTAAGATAATTGGGCAACATGAATAACTTTTTCCTGTTTTCCCAAATGGAGCAAATCCATCGGCACAGAGACCTAACTTGATGTTTCGAGGCTCCATCGCAAACTCAGGGTATGTTCTATCAAAATGTTGTCATGTCTCCGCATCTGAAGGATAACACATTAGACCTTCTTCTATTTCATGATTTGCATGTCAAGTCATGTGTTCAGCAGTGGCTTTAGAAGCATAAAGCCTTTGCAATCTAGGGATTAAGGGCAGATAAAACATTTGTTTGCATGGTCTACGCTTATGATTGCGACTTGGACTTGTACCTAGGTTGGTTACAGAATTTGTAAGATTCTGCATTTTCATCATCTCTCCAATATAACATATAACCCCTACTACATACATCAATCCTTACAACTGGAAGACCTAAGTTATCTACTAGTTTTTTCATATCATAAAAATCACTTGGCATGATGTTATCACGAGGCAATGATTCCCGCATTATTTCAACAAAAAAGTTGAAGCAATCCGCAGACATATTATGCTCTGCCTTGATATTTAACAGTCTGGCTGTCACCGATAACTTAGTGTGGTCCTCACAACCTGCCTATAAAGGTTCATCTGCTGCTTTCAACACATTCCAGAACCGATTAGATTGAAAAGTTTCATTATAGACATTCTTATCAAAATCCGTTACTCTTATATCTTCCAATTGTGAAGCATGACTAGTACCCACTTATTTACGTGTAGGAGTAAAACTAGGACTTGCATGATTTGATTCTGTGACAAAATTCTGACTAATTGCGTCAATCACCATCCTCTCGTATGGGTTCAATTGCTCATAATAGCCACATTCTTCCCTGACTGAAAATTGATCACTTCTTCCGTATCCTTCATCAGATATAAATGGTCCAATATAGGAAGTCCAATTATAATAGTTCGAAGTAAACCCAAATCTACTAAGGTATTCTCTCACTTTATCACACACAAAAAATTTATCATTACGGCACTTTTTACACGAACACCTTAACTTATTTCTATCCATGAACTCATATTTACTACTAGCAAAGTCTAAAAATAGTTCCAACCCAGTACGAAACTCATCTGTCAATCCTTGACGTCCAGGTACGTTCTTATTATACATCCAAGCCCTTTCTCTTTGCATTGTGTCTGTATTAAAATAAAAAATTCTCGTAAAATATTTAAAATATCATATCAATTGTTCTTAATTAAAACCATAAAATTTTGAAAATTATAATTTTGTTATTCACGCAATAGTTAATATGAAATTGCAAAAATAGAAACAATTACCATGTAAAGAAGACTTACCTAAATATTTGACTGAAATCTTGGTAGGAGAAAGTAGTCAATTTGATGAGAATTGCAACGTCCACTTGGATTGCAAGACCTTCAATTGGACACATACCCAAAAAAAAAATAATCACTTAAGAATCATTTTTTAATAATTTTTGTCGCGACCCTAAAAAAAATTTATCATTTTTCAGGCTAATGGATTATTAAGATTAATCTTAACTCGGGCCCTCCCAAGCCCTACCAATTCGCAACTTAGGGTTTAAGTCTTTAACGTGTAAATGTTTTTATGCTTGGAGTCGCCACTAATCAATTTATGGTAGGTCGATTAGAAACCTAAATAAAACATACGGAGATATGTTTTATTTCTACGAACTAGAGATTCTAAGCCTGGGGACTTGATTACGCTAGATCTAGTCTAACACCCTTTCGGTACCTTTTCTTTTCAAAAATATCTTGACAGGCAGTTTGGATCCATTTTAACTTAATTACTAACATGTGAGGTGTTCATGCGGGTGTGCAAACCATCAATTTAACACCCATGAAAGCATTAAATAAATTGCAAGCTTAGGAGAATTACTTACCTCGAAGCCTCGTAAGCATCTGCATCGTTAGCTAGAAAATCACATCAATCAACCTAATATGATTTCTAATTAACAAGCAATTCACTCAATTTCCTTTTTTTTTATTTTTCATTTATTTAAATGCAATCTAATCTACATGCAATGACGTGCAAAAATGACATGCGAATTAATGCAACTTAACATGCAAACTATATGTCGTGCGACGACGTGACCTAATTCTAATGACATGCACATGGTTTATTTTTGGGTATTTTCTGATGAAATTCGGAATTAAAAGTATGCCTAAAATAACGTGCAATCTAATGACTTCCTCTTTTTGGTATTTCTAATGAAATTCGGAATGGAAAAAATACCTAAAATAACGTGCAATCTATGATGACTTAATCTACCCTAGAATGACTTATTTTTGGGATTTTTGTGTAAAATTCGGAATAATAAAATAACCTAAATAATCTATTAAGATTAGAATATTACTTAATTTAAACTAGGAAATAGATTATCCCAAGTCCTAATTTAAACTAAATAATTACTCTATCTTCTAAAGATATTTAGAATATCCTAAACATGCAAAAATTCTAATTCAAATAACAAAACAGATTTTTTTTTTAATTTTCTGTTTATTTGAAAAAAGGAAAGTAATTAAATAAACAACGATAGCAATCAAATCAAATCAAGCACGCGATCCGCCAAATTTGTTTCAAACTCGGATTAGGCACAAAAATCGAACTATCGGTCATATCTATAGGGTTATAGATATTAACGGAAAGTCGATTATTCAAATTTGGAAAGCATATAAAAATCATTATCGTATTCAAGTAGTTATGAATAGGATAATAATTTTCCGTATCGCCGCGTATCGTACCTTAGGGATAAGGTCGGATAATCGTCCAGATACGTTGCTAAATTAGGAAATTTTCCTAATTTGAATATTTTCAAATATTGCGAATATATCGAACATTATCCTACGATATCTAAATATTCACATGATATTCACGAAATATTTAAACATGCAAATAAGGAAAATAAATATTTGAAGAAAATATTCTGAATATATCCACTTACCTAATTTGAAAATATTTCCAAATTCGAATTGCTTCGGGATCGAGCTCAGGCTTGCGGATCGGGACGGCGACGGCGAGGCACGGTGGTTCGCTGCGGTGACACGAACTAGAACGGCGACCGGCGATGTGTGGCGATGGGGACTCGACAGCGATGATGCTCGCGGTGGTGACTCGGCGGCGATGACCTCTCAGTCAAGGAAAGACCGGCGAGTGTGGCTCTCGGTAGTGATTCGGTTCATGGCGTGGGGATCGTCGCAAAAAGGTTTCGGAGATGAGAGAGAGCACTTTTTGCGTCACTTGCTTAACATCACGTGTCTTTTGCGTTGAGCGCGTAGCTTCTTTGCTCTGGCGTTTTCTCTTGTGGACGTCTTCTTTTGCACAAATCACCTCGTACGGCTATTCAAGATCGTTCTCGAGGCTGTCTTCGCAGCTCCTCCGTGTGATCAGAGAGCGTGATCGTACGTCACCTCTCTATTCACTGTTCGGCTCTCCTTGTGCTATGCGACTACAATTCCCGCTGAAGGAAAACCCACTCTCTTTTGTGTGCCCTTTTTACTTTCCTTGGACTCTTTTTGGACCTTTTCCTCTTCTTTGACTTTCTTCTCTTGGTGAAGAACGTGAAAGAATTTCCACGTTCAGAAGCTATGTCCCTTCTTGTGGACTTGTCTTCTCTTGATGGCTCTCACACTTTGGTCTTCGTGTGTCCCTCTTTTTCTCTTGATGGCAGCCTCCTTGTGGGCGTGAATTCCTCCTCCGACCTCTCCGAAATTTCGTTCTCCGAAAATTCTCCGAGTCTTTCTCTAAAACTGATTTATGAAATTATGAGCACCCCCCTCGGTTATGAGGTATAACGATATATTTATAATGTTAACCTAGGTCAATTAGTCGGGCTTTCTAGTCCTAATGGGCTTAGGTTTGGGCTTAGTTTTAATTAACATCTAAATGGGCTGAATTAACTTAGGCTTTAATTAATTAAACTCAACGGACTAAATTAAGCCCAAATTAAAACAACCGAGCCCGTCTGACACGAGATTCCCGGCTTTTAGATTCCGAGCGAACCGAGTTTTGTTCGATGAATTTTAAGCTCATTCGCCATTGCCAATCCGATGCAAAATGCAATGAACCTAAACTATATGTTATGCAATTTAAATATTTTTGTTTAGGGGTTAAAATTTAATCCATAATTTTCTATGCAAATTAACACTAAATGATGCACCGAAATTTAGGTGTCAACAATTTTTAATGTGCGACGGAAACGGAATGTATCCCTCGCAAATTTGCGACGGAAACCAAATTCATCCGTCGCAAATTTGTGACGGAAAACTAATTCCGTCGCAAATTTGCGATAGAAAACGAATTTCCGTTGCGAATTTGCGACGGAATTTTCATTTATTCGTTGCAAATTTGCGATGGAAACTATTTCCGTCGCAAAACGGCGTGGCTGTTTGGGCTCATTCAAAGGCCGGCGAGGTATCGCCGGACGCCGGTCCTTAAACCGGTGACGAAGATACAAAAAAAAAACAAACATAAATATATATAAAAAAAGAAATTACAATCCAACGATGAATAGTCACGAAGTTAGCTATGATACTTACCGGTAAAAAAGCTTCACCGAGATTAATATGTGCGTGCACGGATTTTGCTGATTTCAGACACATGAAAGAGAGAGAAAAGCGAGAGAGAGCGAGAGAGAGAGAGAAAAATTAACGATAAGGTTGGAATATCACGAGCTGATAAACTACAAATTTGCGACGAATTCGTTTTCGTCGCAAAATCCGTCGCAAATTTGCGACGAATTTGGCGACAGTTTTTTTTTTCTGTTGGAAATTTGCGACGGAATTAGCGACGGTTTTTTTTTTGCGACGGAATTTTTATCCGTCGCAAATTTGCGACAGAAATTAACAGTCGCTAATTTGCGACGGAAAATAGAATCCGTCATAAATTTTGTCGCAAATTTGCGACGAAAAATTTCCATCGCAAATTACATGTTTTTTTGTAGTGAATTGTGGTTTTATATGTTGGAAATTTCTTGATCATGGGAACTTTAAAATTACAGCATCTACACTTTGATTCCTTCATGGGATTAGTCACGGATCTTTTGAATCTATCTCTAGTATAATCCTACAATAGACTCTCATAAAACAGATAAATCAGAGTTGAGGAGCAAGGTTAGCGCTGCTGCCTGGTAGCAACATAACCTTTCCCTTAAGAAAATAAAATACAAACCCACTACAAGGTCAGGACACATTCAATAAGAAAAACAAGATTAGGGTGAATCATCCGTGGACATTACATGATCGACTGGAGAGAACCAAGGGTATCAGATCGACGCATGGCATTGTCGATAAACCATTCGGGCACTGCATACCGTTTGGATTCATTTGCCCAGACCTTGGGGGCAGATGATCCCCAAGACAGAGGATATTAATCCGGGAAAGAAATTCTATCCCCTTACCTAAATATCGTGCTATTTTAATCTGTATCAATAGAAGAACAACTGGCATCAGGATCGCCAGTGTGCCTATCAATGCTGCTCCCACAAGACTGAAGTTTTCATCCAGTAATGACCTGGACGGCACGTTCACCATGCAGCTAAGGTAAGTCCAAACCATCGCCAACGTGGAAAGCATCAGCGGCAACTTCAGCGGACGATCTTTCGCGAGACCGATGATCGTCTGAACAGAAAGCAAGAATCCGAACGTGTTGCTGCTCAGGAAGGGTAATAAAGCCAAATTCGTCCCGGTGGTACTTGTGAGGAAAGATGAGTATGATGCAAGGAAGCCTTGCTTGCTATCCATTTTGACTTTTTCGAAAAAGCTTGGAGGCTGGAGCACGGCTTGGTAGGTCGCACTTGCTATGAGCACGGCTACAACCAGCAAGTCGCTGCGTATATCGCCCAACGACTCTGGTCCTTGGTTCGAATCTTTTGATAGTGATAATGGCGGATGATCATTTTCGACTGCAGGTTTCACGACTGATTGATAGCTGACAGCTCCCCCGATATCATCTCCGTCGCCGTCCACCAGGACTATGTCTGATGGGGGCAAGTTTGATTGTCCGTGTTTGGCTCCGGCTCCCATGAGGATTTCTCTAATCTCTCGATCAGAGCGAGATGAGACATCGAGAGGGGTTGAGCCACTCTTGCTCAAGGCGTTCACCTCCACGATCCCGAACTCCGGAGCATGCCCACAAAGCATGAAGTCAACCACCTGCAATTTTTTTCCATCTTTGTTTTGTTGTCGTTAATTTTGAAACATCAAGACAATACAGAAAAAATTTTGGGCGTAGACGAGACATCCTTCATTCCAGTGATGATCAAAACAGACCCTGATTCAATAAATTCCTTTGCTTCGAAGATTTTTGCATATTCTAAGTGTGTCGATTATGTTGAGCATTATATATATGGACTGAAGCAGGCTCTTCGTGTGTGGTACTCTAAGTTTAACTCTACCATGGAACGCCTTGGATTTAAATCCAATCCCTATGACAATGCTCTATTTGTTAAACAAACATTTCATGGGTATATTATACTATTTTTTTATGTGGATGATATGGTTATCACTTGCGATGATAAAACTCTAGCAGTATCGCAATCAACAGTTTGAAATGAAAGATCTCAACAAACTCAGTTATTTTCTAGGCTTGGAGGTTATTTTAGATTCCTCTGGTTGTTATCTTTCTTAAGCTAAATATGCCATGATCTTCTTTCTCGAGAGAGACTCACTAATAACAAGACCGATACGACTCCTATATAAACTAATGCCAAATTTAATGATAAAGATTGGACTCTTCTTTCGAATCCTACTCTCTATCAATAATTAGTTGGTAGTCTTGTATACCTCACAGTGACTCACCCTAATATAGCCTATGCCGTTGACATTGTTAGTCAGTTCATGATCGCACCGCAAATCACTCATTTTGCTGTTGTTCTTCACATTCTTCGCTATGTTAAGGGCACCTTATTTCACGGTTTTCACTTTTTTGCTCAATCTACCTTGGAGTTGATGGCTTACTTTGATGTTGATTGGGATGGAGACCCTCTTGATCATCGCTCCACCACTGGCCACTGCTCCTCTCTGGGTAACTCACTTATCTCACGGCATAGCAAATAAACAAACTATTGTTGCTCAATCTAATGTGGAAGTTGAATATTGTGCTCTTGCTGATATGAAAACTAAATTATTGTGGTTGCGATGGCTATTAGAGGACATGAGCGTCCATCAAAATGGTGGAACAGTACTTTATTGTAACAATCGAAGTGCTATCAAAGAGCACATAACGATGTTTTTCATAAGCGCACCAAGCATAATGAGATAGACTTCCATAGTATACGTTCTCACGTGCTTCAAGGCACCGTTCGTCTTGTTTCCACTTCATCGGTTAATCAAATTGCTGATGTATTCACTAAGGCACATCCACCAAGACGTTTTCAAGATTTTTTTTCCAAACTCCAGTTGACCTATTTCATGTCATTTGGAGTTTGAGGTTAGAAATATATTGTCTAATTCCGAATATCTCTCGTGTCATAATCTCGTTATTCTGATTAATTATAATTTCTATTGTAATATTATGTTGCTATAGATAGCCATTCTGTAAAGCCTATAAAAAAGGCTTATGTATAGTTCAAACGAATATGTAGAAAATTTCACAACTTTATTTTTCGCTTCACATTTATCACTAGGAACACCAATTAACAGCATCGCTGAAATAATGCACAAAGAAAAGTGCCAAAAAATAAGTGAATGACGGGACTTACCTCGAAATTTTTGCCGGCGGCAGCTAGATGCAAGGCCGTGTTGCCTTTGTGGTCCTTCCGATTGATCACCTGCTCGTTCTTGTTGTGCTTCAGATGCTCCACCAACACAACGACCGCGTCAAACCGGTTGTTCTTCACGGCGAGGTGAAGCGCGGTCTCCTCTCTGGCGGTTGTCTATTCGGTGGATTTGGGCCAAGCGGAGAGCAGTAACTTCATGACATGGAGCTCCCCGTTCATGACGGCATAATGCAAAGGGATTCTTCTCTCCCGTCCCTTCACAGAGCACAGGTGACGACCTACTCTCAAGAGCTCCCTCACGACCTCAACATCACCTTGAGCCGCCGCGATGTGCAGCGGACTGAAACCAACGGCGTTCACTTTTTCCACAAACTTCGGCATCAACTTCAGGAGCTCTCGGACAACATCCACATGGCCGGCCACACAAGCGACATGCAGAGGCGTGTGACCGGCTCCTTCGAGAGCCATCTCCTTGAGGACGAGCGCATTGCTTCGGACCAAGTCATTCAGCTCATCGATGTTGCCCTTTTGCGCTGCTTCTAACGACCTTCGCTCCATTTTGATCGGAACTAATGATGGTCTCTCTATTATTGGGACACCTTTGGACTTGGACATCTGTTAAATTATTGATCCATTTTATAGAGTTTCCTCGATATTTTCTTGAAGCTCGTCGGTGGAGTCTCGGGGTAATAAAAATAATGAGATAAATTGTCGACCATGCAAATTGAAGCAAATATCTGTCACAAGCGCATGTTGAGATAAGACTAGCAACACTAAAGTTGCATGCGCATGACCGGTTTTGACGACCCAACTATTCGATAAGATTCCTTTTTTCTTGTCCCATAGTTGCTCCATTTGCCGACGATCCCCACATATCTTTACATATCAAAATAAAAACACTGACGATATCAAGCACGGAGTAGGACTACGTATTAAAGGAAAACCGGCATTGGATTCGATTGACATTGGTTTGTGGCCAAAGGTTTGTTTTCTGGTCATAAAATCGCTTTTTAAATAAGATTAATATCACGAAAAATCTCAAACTGGTATATGTATAATAAATTTACTACAATCTAATTGTTTGATCGTCAAAAACCCCAAACCGGTACATCTATGATAAATTTACCCCAAACTAATATTTTGACCACTAAAAACCCCAAACAGATACATTTATGACAAATTTATCCTTCGTTAATTTCCATTAAATTGGATCAATACCACAAAAAATTATAAACTAGTATACCTGTGACAAACGGAGGGTAAAACATAAAATTAATACATCAGTCAACTGCCGCGCGTCATTTAACAAATTAATTTGACAGTAAAATTTAACGGAAACAAACTGATGGTAAATTCAGGTAAACCAATTTGGAGTTTTTGATTGTCAAAAAATTAATTTGGGATAAATTTATCACATGTGTACCGGTTCGAGATTTTTTGTGGTATTAACCTTTTTAAATACATCATAAATTAAAAAGCGAGAAAATCTCGAAAACCCTCCTGAAGCAAGCCATTTTTCTCAAAGCACCTCCAAGATCGGTGTTTGCCTCAACGTAAGCTTTGTAATTGGTGATTTCGTCTCGATTGAACCCTCCCAATCTCACCGGCGACACAGATCTTTGCTGGACGACAACCGCGTGCGTGTCACATGCCATTCCTCACGCCATGGACAGGGGTATTTTTTTGTTTGAAAAGAAAACACCTCCAGCCTCCCGCTCCGCTTTCTTAGCTATCCGCGCAAGTCCCCGTCACCAGCTATATAATAGAAAATTCGGTACAAGAAATTTCTCATTTTTTTTTCTTAGTAGAATGAGGAAATATACATTATAGGGACTTCCGTAGTTCATTTTTAATGAAGGGAGATTTTACCGTCCTAGAGTTCCGGAATGAACGGCACCTGTGTTAGCAAAGTACCTTTCCATGTCGTTTTGTTTTTGTCTTAAGAGGGCAGAGTATCTCTCTCTTCCGTTGATGGAAACCAATGTCATGGTCTTTGTAGATTATGACTATTACATCATAGTCACGACTTCTTCAATAATTGAAGAGCCACTGTATTCCTTGTACAGCAAGCCCATTTAGGCCGTCTAATCGTATAAAGTCCATGATAGCACTCGCACAATTAATAATTTAGATGATATTCATCTACATTACATGTAGTAGGGACGGGGGCAGGTTATGCTTTTGTTAAAATCGAAGCCTGGCCCGAACACATCAGGCCTGCTCATTCTAGGCTCGATACACTAGCCCAGACCGTAAGAAAACATTTCAGCTCAAGCCAAAGTAGACGGGGCCTATTCGGTTTGGTCCTGGCCGAGTCCGAAAATTTGTTGTGAAGCTTGAAAAATCTGCTACTCCACAGCATTTGAAACTGAGCCTTAGCAGAGATTTGCGTTTGTTGTTCTTAGATCTGGTGATGAAGATCTACAATTGGTCCAAAAGAAAATAGTGAAGTCCCAGCTGCTCGACTGTGCAAACTTAGAGGGACCCAAGATCAAATAATGGAGTGGATTCTGTAGCTATCGCTTCTTTAGCAATGGAAAAAAGAGCTCAAGGAGATTGAGCTGACGCTGCAGAGCGGGCTGAAGATGGACCCCGAGTGATGGTGGCCCGGGAGAGGCGAGATATGCGAGGGATAGAGAGATCGACAAGGGGAGAGGCCGAGGAATGTTAAGGTAGATTGGCGGTGTTTGGGGGCATCCGGTGGGGTGAAAAATTATTAGTTAATTTCGGGCTTTGTTAGTCCGCTTCACATGAGCTGTTAGATTTAGGGAGCTCATAAAAAAAGAATAATGCATGACGTGAGTTATGTGAGATAACTAAGATGCAGTGTGAATGATTCTTTTTGGGTTTTCTTGTTTATGAAATGAACTCCTTAAAAGTAACATGGACATGACTAAATTAATACTATGATTATGTGCACTAATCTAACATGCATTGACGAACTGACATAAAATCCTAAATGTTATGCATGCTATAATGAATTAACTATATGCAATGCTATGAAATTAATTCTTAAAGCTAACAATATGACATGAATGCTCCGTGAGATTTAACCATAGATTAATCCTATGACACAAACTATATGAAATGTTATATTTTATGAAAACAGCAAATTAAATCCTAAGACTTTTCATGTGACCTAATGACTTCCCATTAAATTATTTATGATGCAATGCTTATTCATCTTCTTCTTTTTTTGTGTTTTCTTTCATGGTGAACTATAATGCCTGGCACTACACCAAGTGAGCTTGGTCACAAACCAACTGCTCACAATCCCTGAATGTGCACCGGTAGAATTTTGACATACTCCGATCCTTAATCGCTTGCTTACGTACAATGGTCCCCGACCACTGTCTTCGCGTACCACAATCTCAATCGCTAGGTTCACAATCCCCAACTATCTTGCTTTGATACCACTTATTGGACTCAAGTAGATATTCCAACTAAAAAATAAACACACTTGTTTTATTGTTATAAGCATGGTTAGATTATGTCTTGAGTTTGAATTCATGTATGAAACCCTATATAAATTGGATGATGTGGATTGGAATTATTTACTGAATATTTATTGGAGTCCTACTGTTGGAGTCCAACCAAGATAAGGGTTGTTTTTTTTTTAATCTATTTTTGCTTTGGAGTGGTGGCAAATATGTAAATTTCCAAGATTGATCAACCAAGAAATTGACTCCTATGAAGGCCGTATAAGTTACGCTACTGTTGATGGGCTATAAAGAGAAGGGTCTATTTGACCTGTTGTTTTTAGCCGCCCAATGAAGTGTTTTTCGGTGGCACAGAGGGGAGCCGAACTGATATGAATCTGTGCGGAAGATGATCGTTCTACGAAGATCTGTGAGTTACGAATTGCTGACCTTGACCCCCAATCGAACCTGTGATTGGTAATCTCGGTATGAACGCGACCTGTTGACGAACCTGTGTCAACCAATCCACGCTATAACGCCACGAACAAGAGAATTCGCGATCTTGCTCGATAAGTTGAATTCGATCGCCACAAGGAAACCTTGATAAGATCTGGCTCTCAAGAGAACTCAAGAAGAAAACTTTTTCTATATAAAATTCTGCCTCCTCTAGAAATCTATAAGCAACCTTATATAGGGTGCTAACCCTAATCCTAATCCTACTAGGATTAAAATTACAAAAAATAACCTTAATTATTAAAAATTCGTCTAAAATAGAAATAGGCCTAAAAGTTCATCTAAACGACTCCAAATCGCTAAAAAACATCATCAATCACTACTAAAGTAGTGTGTATTGATCAGCGGCTCGTTTCCAAGCGTCCATCCAAATTTGAGCCAATTCGGAGTTCGTCAATTCTAAGCTCCTTCGGAATTCGCTGGACCAAGAGTGATCATGTTGCGCCAAGGAGCTTCAGAATCTTCAAGTTTCGAGTCCAGATTATCTCCATTCCAAATATCTTGAACCATGATACCGACAGCTTGTTTGAATTCCTTCGCTCTCGCTCGAGTAATCGGGCCTGGCGGATAGAACAACGGGTCCTTAGCACCTCCTCCTCGATAGGGTTCGATGTCCACATCATTCCCTCCCCCGTGTAAAGGATTTGCCCTCAAATCAGCATCTGCATCAAAAAGAGTCAAATCAGAAACATTGAAAGTAGCACTAATACCATACTCACCTGGAAGGTCAAGCTTGTAAGCATTATCGTTGACTCTTTCCAACACCATAAATGGTCCATCCCCTCGCGATAGCAATTTAGAGCGTCGTTGTTTGGGAAAACGCTCTGTGCGCATATGAACCCAAACCCAATCGCCGGGCTCAAACACTACTTTCTTACGCCCTTTGTTGGCTTGCTTTGCATACTGCTCTGTCTTAAGCTCAATATTCAGCCGCGCCTTCTCATGCAAAGTCTTCACAAATTCAGCTTTCTTAGCTCCATCTAAATCCACACGCTCAGCAACAGGCAAAGGGGTTAAATCTAACGGAGTTAATGGATTAAAACCATAGACAACCTCAAACGGTGTGAATTTAGTAGCAGAATGCACGCTCCTATTATAAGCAAACTCAACATGCGGTAAACAATCTTCCCAAGACTTAATGTTCTTTTTAATGATAGCACGCAACAATGTCCCTAAAGTTCTATTAACTACTTCAGTTTGACCATCAGTTTGTGGATGACAAGTAGTAGAGAATAAAAGTTGTGTGCCTAATTTCTTCCACAATGTCTTTCAAAAGTAGCTTAGAAATTTAGTATCTCGATCAGAAACAATGGACCTAGGCATGCCATGCAAACGCACAATCTCTCGAAAGAACAATTTAGCAACATTCGATGCATCATCAGATTTATGACAAGGTATAAAATGAGCCATCTTTGAAAATCGATCAACAACCACAAAAATAGAATCCTTGCCATGCTTAGACCTAGGTAATCCTAACACAAAATCCATAGATATATCAACCCAAGGATGTGTCGGGATAGGCAAAGGTGTATACAAACCATGTGGTTTAATCGTAGACTTAGCGTGCTTACATGTGATACATCTCTCACAAACTCGTGTGACATCTCGTTTCATGTGTGGCAAAAAAAAATGTTCATGCAGCACTTCATAAGTCTTATTGATTCCAAAATGCCCCATTAAACCACCACTATGTGCCTCTCGCACTAACAACTCGCGCAAAGAGCATCTAGGCAAACACAACTTATTTTCACGAAAGAGATATCCATCATGCCTATAAAACCTTTCAAACGCAGCATGCTCACAAGCTTCAAATACTCTTCCAAAATCATCATCGCTAGCATATAAGCCTTTGATATGCTCAAAACCTAGACACTTTGCTCCTAGAGTAGTTAGAATTGCGTACCTTCGAGAAAGTGCATCAGCTACTACATTTTCCTTACCTTTTTTGTACTTGATTACATATGGAAAAGTCTCAATGAACTCCATCCATTTGGCATGTCTTTTGTTTAACTTTTGCTGCCCCTTCAAGTACTTTAAGGTCTCGTGGTCGGTGTAGATCACAAACTCCTTTGGCCACAAGTAATGTTGCCAAGTCTCCAAAGCTCGCACCAAAGCATACATCTCTTTATCGTAAGTCGGATAATTCAATGTCGCTCCGCTTAACTTCTCGCTGAAATACGCTATGGGACGTCCTCCTTGCATCAAAACGGCTCCAATTCCTGTACCAGAAGCATCGCATTCTATCTCAAAAGTAGTACTGAAATTCGGTAAAGATAATAAAGGAGCATTAGTCAACTTATCCTTTAACAGATTGAATGCTCTCTCTTGCTCTTCTCCCCACGTGAAACCCACGTGCTTCTTGATAATCTCGGTTAAAGGTGCGGCGATGGTGCTGAAATCTTTTACAAATCTACGATAGAAACTGGCTAAACCATGAAAACTGCGCACCTCTCCTACTGTCTTAGGTGTTGGCCATTCACGGATTGCTTTCACCTTTTCTTCATCAACCTGTATTCCATTAGCACCAACAACAAAGCCTAGAAATACTAATTTGTCAGTTACAAAACAGCACTTCTTTAAGTTAGCATATAATTGTTCAGCCCTTAAAACTTGCAAAATAGCTCGCACATGCTCAATATGGTTATCAAGGTTTCGACTATATATTAGGATATCATCAAAATAGACAACTACAAATCGACCAATAAAAGCACGTAGAACATGATTCATAAGTCGCATGAAAGTACTAGGTGCGTTAGTTAAACCGAATGGCATGACTAACCACTCATATAACCCGTACTTAGTCTTAAATGCAGTTTTCCATTCATCCCCCTCTTTCATCCTAATTTGATGATAACCACTTTTCAGATCAATTTTAGTAAATATGCAAGCTCCATGCAATTCATCCAACATGTCATCTAGCCTAGGAATAGGATGTCGATACTTTACCGTTATGTTATTGATTGCTCGACAATCAACACACATTCGCCAAGACCCATCCTTCTTTGGCACCAACAAAACAGGAACAGCACACGGGCTAAGAGACTCTCTCACATATCCTTGCTTTAGTAATTCGCTAACTTGCTGCTGAAGTTCCTTTGTCTCTTCAGGATTGCTTCGATATGCGGGCCGATTAGGCAATGGTGCACCAGGAATCAAATCGATTTGATGCTCTATGCCTCGAATCGGTGGTAAACCTTCAGGAAGTTCATCAGGAAAGATATCTTCAAATTCCTGCGATAAAGACACGACAGAACTTGGCAAATTCGGGTCAAGTTCGTTAGTAGTAAACAGTGCCTCCTTGTACAAAAGTACAAGTATCGGTCGGTCCAGAATCAAAGCTCTCCTCACTTCGCTCGATTTTGCATAGAAATTCTTTTCTCTCTTTTCTTTTCTCTCTTCTTTTCTCTCGGTTTTTACCACTCTACTCTTATCTTCCTCTCTTTTTACTTGCGTCTCAGAGTTTCCACGCAGGCCCTCAGTTTTATCACTTTTTCTCTCTCTCTCAGCCTCACGTTGTAGTTTCAATTGATCTTCATACACCTCAGTAGGTGTCATTGGCACCAATGTGTATGTCTTCTGATTCATCACCAATGAATATCTGTTAGTGTACCCGTCATGATGTACCTTTCGATCATACTGCCATGGCCTACCAAGCAAAAGATGTCCTGCTTGCATAGGTATAACATCACACATCACCTCATCCTTATATCGCCCGATTTCAAATGGAACTCGGACTTGCTTCAATACTTTTACTTTACCACTATCATTCAACCACTGCAATCTATATGGTCTTGGATGCTTTGTAGTCTTTAATCCCAACTTCTCCACCATGGTACAACTTGCTACATTTGTACAACTACCTCCATCAACAATCAAGCTACAAATCTTACCATTCACCAAGCATCTTGTATGGAACAAGTTATCGCGTTGCTGGTGATGCTCCTCCTCTTTGACTTGAACACTAAGAGAACGCCTAACCACCATCAATTCACCCTTTGCTGGCATCTCAACATCACTACAATCCTCCAATGGTGGCATGTCATCATCCTCTTCCTCCCTCTCACTTTCTGATTCAACATCATTATGTCCAGTCATGACCATCACCCTTTTATTAGGGCACTGATTTGCCATATGACCCCTGCCCAAACACTTGAAACATTTAATATCACGAGTCTTAGTGTTAGGGTTTTCAGTGTTACCTGAAGCCGGATTTGAAATAATTTTGCCATCCTTCTCCTTCAAAGTTTCAGTCTTGACATTGTTTCCCTTCCAATTCGGCTTCTCGTCTCTCTTCCAAGTAGACTTCCAATTCGAGCTTGAACCTCCACCACTCTTGTAATTTCGATCCAACTTCAATTGCCGCTTAACTTTGATGGCTTTGTCCACTAATTCCTCCAATTCAACGTAGTGTTGCAGCTCTACCACCCTTGCTATATCTCGGCTCAAACCACACAAAAATCGTGACATTGTGGCCTCACGGTCTTCCACCACATTAGCACGGATCATAGCAATCTCCATCTCTTTATGGTATTCTTCCACACTCCTGTTACCTTGAGTGAGATTTTGCAGCTTATGGAACAAGTCTCTGTGGTAATGACTAGGTATAAAGCGCCTCCTCATCACTGCTTTCATCGCATCCCACGTTTCTATTGGTCTTTCACCATTGCGTCTCCTGCTAGTCACAAGTTGATCCCACCAAATTATAGCATAATCAGTGAATTCAACAGCTGCAATTTTTACCTTTTTGAGCTCCGAATATCGCTGGCAATCAAATACCATCTCCATCCGTTTCTCCCATTCTAGATACGCATCAGGATCATTCTTTCCTTGAAAAGATGGAATCTTCATCTTAATGTTGCCAAGCTCATCATCTTCTCGACGTCTAAATCCTCGGCGTCCGTTTCTCCTGTCAAACCTGCCATATCGATCATCTTCTGTATCGGATACATATGCATCATCAAATTGCCGCTGCCATCTAGGTTGTGCCCTAGGCTCCTCTCGCTGATTTTGTGGCCTCCCTCGTGGTGGCTCTTGGTCATCTTCAAGTCTCGTCTCACATCTTGCAACTCGGTTGCTGAGTACTTCAATTTGTAAACTCAATTGCTGGATGCCTGCTAGAATCGCATCATCCCTTGGATGAGTGCGATCCTCCCTTTGATTCACACTTCCCTGGCCTGAGTTTGACATTTTTTTTTTAAACCTGCAAGAAAATGTTAGAGATAAAAGAAATCTCACTAGTCATTCCCTCACGTTTTTCGCTCAAAGTGTTTATCACTCCTCTCGTGTTTAACTCAATTTCGGCTTTTTCTTCCCTCAATTAGACTCACACACTCTTGCCTTTTACCTCTCGTTTCCTTCTAGCAAGCTCTTTTTTTTTTTTTTCAGACTTGAATCCAGTCTCACAAGCTCCTCACAACAATCGATAAACCACCAAGCAAGATCAAATTCAGCAATATACCGCTCAACTCAGCAATTCAGCAAACTTTCGCTAAATTCGAATTCAGATTTAATTTCTGCTACTGAATTTTTTTTTCCTATTCGGTCCAACTATCAATGATAAAAAAAAAAACGAGTCGTCCTCTTGAATGTTTTTTTTTTCGAATTTTTTTTTGCCGAATTTTTTTTTTGGCTTTTTTTTTTGCTCTCTTTTTTTTTTCGAATTTCTTTTTTGCCTTTTTTTTTGACTTTTTTTTTGGCTTTTTTTTTTACGAACTCAAGTACAATATAAAAAAACAACTAGGACCGAAAACCCTAAATCAAAATTGAAATCGTAGCAAGAACAAATTTAGAACCGTAATTCAATTAATAACGAAACCCTAATTCTATAAACCCTAGATTGATGAATGAAAAGCAATAAAAGTAGGATAACTAGACCTTGTAGAACCAGCTCTGATACCAGATGATATGAATTTGTGCGGAAGATGATCGTTCTACGAAGATCTGTGAGTTACGAATTGCTGACCTTGACCCCCAATCGAACCTGTGATTGGTAATCTCGGTATGAACGCGACCTGTTGACGAACCTGTGTCAACCAATCCACGCTATAACGCCACGAACAAGAGAATTCGCGATCTTGCTCGATAAGTTGAATTCGATCGCCACAAGGAAACCTTGATAAGATCTGGCTCTCAAGAGAACTCAAGAAGAAAACTTTTTCTATATAAAATTCTGCCTCCTCTAGAAATCTATAAGCAACCTTATATAGGGTGCTAACCCTAATCCTAATCCTACTAGGATTAAAATTACAAAAAATAACCTTAATTATTAAAAATTCGTCCAAAATAGAAATAGGCCTAAAAGTTCATCTAAACGACTCCAAATCGCTAAAAAACATCATCAATCACTACTAAAGTAGTGTGTATTGATCAGCGGCTCGTTTCCAAGCGTCCATCCAAATTTGAGCCAATTCGGAGTTCGTCAATTCTAAGCTCCTTCGGAATTCGCTGGACCAAGAGTGATCATGTTGCGCCAAGGAGCTTCAGAATCTTCAAGTTTCGAGTCCAGATTATCTCCATTCCAAATATCTTGAACCATGATACCGACAGCTTGTTTGAATTCCTTCGCTCTCGCTCGAGTAATCGGGCCTGGCGGATAGAACAACGGGTCCCTAGCACCTCCTCCTCGATAGGGTTCGATGTCCACATCACGAACATACGGTGACTTTCTTGTGTTGTGAGTTTTACATCCGATAAAGTTATTTATTTATAAATATTTTAAATTTGTGTGTAATTGAAATGTAAAAAATACTCGTACACGAGCGATTATAACTCTGATTCTCTAATTATTGTCGCGACCTAAAAAATTTTTACTTTTTCGGGCTAATGGATTATTAAAACTAAGCTTAACTCGGGCCCTCTCAAGCCCTACCAATTCGCAACTTAGGATTTAAGTTCTTAACATGCAAATATTTTCATGCTTGGAGTCGCCACTAATCAATTTGTGGTAGGTCGATTAGAAACCTAAATAAAACATAGGGAGATATGTTTTATTTCTACGAACCAGAGATTCTAAGCCCGGGGACTTGGTTACGCTAGATCTAGTTTAACGCCCTTTCGGTACCTTTTTTTTTCAAAAATATTTTGGCATGCGGCTTGGATCCATTTCAACTTAGTCACTGACATGTGAGGTGTTCATGCGGGTAAGCAAACCACCAATTTAACACCCAAGAAAGCGTTAAATAAATTGCAAGTTTGGAAGGATGACTTATCTCGAACCAACGCAAGCATCTGCATTGTTACCCAGAAAATCACATTGACAATCCTAATATGATTTTTAATTAACAAGCAATTCACTCAAATTTTTTAGATTTTCACTTATTTAAATGAAAACTAATCTATATGCAATGACGTGCAAAAATGACATGCAATTAATGCAACTTAACATGCAAACTATATGTCATGCGACGACGTGACCTATTTCTAATGACGGACAAATGATTTATTTTTGGTATTTTTTTGATGAAATTCGAAATTAAAAATATGCCTAAATTAACTTGCAACCTATGATGACCTAATGTACCCTAACATGATTTCTTTTTGGGATTTTTGTGAAAATTCGAAACAATAAATTACTTAAATTAAGAATGCAATCTATCCTTATCTACCATAAATCAATTCATTCTTTTTTGGGGTTTTCATGAAAATTCAGAATTAAAAAATAACCTAAATAATATATTAAGATTAGAATATTACTTAATTTAAACTAGGAAATAGATTATCTCAAGTCCTAATTTAAATTAAATAATTACTCTATCTTTTAGATATATTTAGGATTCCCTAAACATGCAAAACTCTAATTCAAATCCTAACTGATATTTTTTTGAATTTCCTTTTTTATTTGAAAAAGAAAAACAATTTAAACAAAGATAGCATCCACATTCAAAACGACCACGCGATCCACCAGATTTGTTTCAAACTCGCATTAGGCACAAAAATCGAACTATCGGTCATATCTATAAGGTTATAGATATTGACGGAAAGTCGATAATTCAAATTTGGAAAGCTAATGAAATTCATTATCATATCCAAGTGGTTATGTATAGGATAATAATATTCCGTATCGCCGCGTATCATACCTTAGGGATAAGGTCGAATAGTCGTCCAGATACGTTGTTAAATTAGGAACGATTCCTAATTTTGAATATTTGAAAATACCGCGGATATATCAAACATTATCCTAAGATATCTAATATTCCACATGATAATCACGAAATATTCAAACACTAAAAATAGGAAATTTAATATTTTGAAAAATATAGGATAATGTTCAATTACCTAATTTGCAGATAATCTTCTAAATTTGAATCACGATGGTTCGGACTTGCGGATCGGGACGAACAACCGACAATGGGCAGCGATCGAGTCGAGATCGGCGGCGACGCCAAGAGCAAGTCACGGCAACACTGGTAGGCGTCTCCGGTGATAATGATCAACTGACCACGGCTAATGCTGCTGTTCCGGCGGAAAGGGTGCTATTCCGGCGGGGACATCAGCTCTCCAGGTGTTGTTCCGAACAGCGGCGAGCGGCAGTGGGACGTCTGGCTTAGCGCGGCGTCGTGGAGGGGTGGTGCACGGCGGGGCAGTGGCTAATCGGCACTGTCCGACACAGCAGGGGCGGTGCACGGCGGACTGAGGCGGACGACGGCTTCGGCGATGATGGACAGCCTCCCGGCTCGGTGAGGACATCCGACAGGCGGGCATAGCGGTGGCAGGTAGGTAGAGACGGCGCGTACGACGGTGCTGTGGCGGTGCGGCTGCAGCTCCGGGGCAGCAACAGGCGGAGGCAGTGGTGTCGGTGGCTCACCGGCGAGAGGAGACTAATGGTGCTCCGGCGTTGGCTAGCGGTTGGACAGCAGCAGCATTGGCGCAGGGATGCACGGCACAGCCGACCGGCGGCTGATCTCGGGCGTGGCTGTGCTCCGGTGGTTGGTGTGAGGCGGTTGGACAGCAGCAGCACCGGCACGGCGGAGCGGCTTCGGCGTGCGGCGGCGTGGGCGCGCGGCGTACGACGTGGATCCTCGCCGACCTCTCCCCCCTTTTTCTCACTCTCCCTCTTACTCTTATGCTCTAAAAATTTGATCTGTAAATTATGTTGTCTCTCAAAAATCTGACCTAAACATGTTTATATAATCCTAATGGGGTTAGGCTTGGGCTTAGGTTTAATTTAATTTAAATGAGCTGATTTAGTCAAGGATAATGGGCTGAATTAAGCTCAAATCATAATGGGTTGAATTAAGTTCAAATTAAAACAACCGAGCCCGTTTGACTTGAAATTCTCGGCTCTTGGATTGCGAGCGAGCCAAGTTTTGTTCGATGAATTTTAAGCTCGTTCGCCATTGCCAATCTGATGCAAAAAATGCAATTAAACTAAAATGAACCTAAACTATATGTTATGCAATTTAAATATTTTTATTTAGGGGTTAAAATTTAATTCCTAATTTTCTATGCAAATTACACTAAATGACGCGCCAAAATTTAGGTGTCAACAATTATAATGGATAATTTCCCGTTAACTCTTCTAGTAGACGTAGATACCGATATTCGGATCGAAATATGCAAATTTTTTGTATCGTTTATTATTTATCATTTATTTTTCTAGTGATTTCTTGTGGATTTAATTATAAGATGCTGTCAATTTCCAGGTCGATTTTACAACAAGAACACTCACACCACTCCCTTGCTACTTTGTTTGTGGACTTCACACGTAGAACTCTTTCTTTTCTACGCTTGGAGACTTACTCTCACCCAGTGCACTCACCAAGTCTTCGCTTCACTCTTGCTTTTCTACGCACGCACAGAAGGAGCACTTGCTCCTATTTATCGGGTGATGATGTGGGTGGAGTCTCCTCAGCTAGTCGACAAGTTGTGGCTGACGTTTCTTTAGAAAAATCTAGAGATGGCGGCTTGAGAGAAAACTGGAGCCTCTCTTCAACTTCCCTACTGGATTGTTGATTTTTCTATAGCAAATTCTGGAAGCAGCGGCTACATCCTGAAAGTAGAGGGAGAGGCGGTCTTTCTTCAATATGATGTTTGTTAGCTTGGCCAAAGGAATTGGAGTCCATCATTCACTAACAGGTTGTGCGCAATGTTTCTTTTTTATTTCCTTCTGAAGACCATCGTGATTTGGCTATTCTTCTGAGGTTTGGATTCGGGCATTTGTAGTTTTCTGTTCAAAAACCAATTTTGAATCCCGCAGGCTCTTAGAGGCGGCATATGCAGACATGAGTTTCGTTCCCAGATAAGTGATCTGAGCGAAGCCATTGATGAGAACTCGAGCGTGGAACTGTCGGGTCAGTTTCAGAGATTGACCTTCGACACGGAGCCGAATGAAATGGAGGGTGGAAGAAGAATAACGAGAATCGATTAGAGCAGCTTTGAGTAGCGTCGAAAGGTTGTGTGTCTGAATGTTATACGTCCAGAGAAGGAGAAAACGAGAAAACGAACTTCACAGTTATGTGAGCGTGACTTGGGATAGGAAGGAGATGGAAGACATGAAGGAAGTACGTGATTTCTTTTTCCTTTTTCGTGTTCCCAAAAAAAAAAAAAACCCGAACCGAACCATTCCGACCCAATGATTCAGGTTATATGAATTTTGGGTCTCAGTTCGGATCAAGCCAAGCGTATTTCCGTAGCGCATTCCGAGTCGGGCTGGGATTCATGGAAATTGAACCCAAATGGAGCCGTTAACACTTCTGGTTAAAGGTTTGCATTTCTTAGCTTGGAAAGAGAAATGTAATCATTAACAATTCCAATGCTTATTTACGTACCGACGTAATCGGCATCAATTTTCTTCGATTGGTGGACTATGTTTTCTCTAATCGGAATCCCACCTTCCGGTACTTTGCGAATCAGGATTTGCCCTTAGATTGTACATATCACCTACGATGTTCCGCTGAGAAAGAGCTTTCAAGGCAAGGTCCAAATATTGCGCCAACCGCCTGTGTCAGTAGAAGAAGAATTGATATCGTTAATGGCAGCAGGCTGAACAATGCCTTGTTTTTCATACTTAACGCTTTGTCCATCGACGTGAACGGCACGTTTGCCATGAAGGCAACGTAAGTTAGAACCATTGAGTACGTGGAGAGTAGCAGCGGCAGCCTGACAGGGACATCTCTGGTGAGGCAAATGATCGTCTGGACCGACACCAAGAATCCGAATGTGTTGCTGCTCATGAAAAGGATGTACCCAAAGGTCCTGTAAATATCATTATACCCGAAAATGCCTTTCTTGTGATTGTCATCTACTTTTATCTTATAGCTTGGAGGCTGAAGCACGGCTTGGTAGATCGCGCTTGCGATGAGCACGGCGACTACCAGCAGGGCGTTGCATATGTCAACCACCGAATCTTTTCCTTCTTTTAATTTTTTCTATTGTGTACAGACTATTGATTGAGGAGTATTTGGGACTGGTTCCCCATCTGATTGATGACTGTTATCTCCCTGGGTACAGTCTTTGTCCGCCGAGACTAGTCTTGAAGCGGGCGAATTTGATCTTCCTCTTCCGTGCCTGGCTCCAGCTTGGGCGAGAATTTCTCTGATCTCTCTATCTCCTGCTCCCCTTTGCGAGACAGTTGTGACATCCAGAGGTGTCAAGCCACTCTCGTTCAAGGCGTTCACCTCCGCCTCGTACTCCAGACCATGCCGGCGAAGCATGAATTTAACCACCTGCAATTTACCATCTTTGTTTTGTTCTCATTGATTCTCCAACATTAAGATAATACAGAAATTTTTAGCATGGACGAGACATCATTCATTCCAGTGATGATCAAAACAGACCCGATTCAATGAATTACTTTGCTCAGAAGTTTTTTGCATATTGTGTACCAAAGTAACACCCTCACTGAAATCGTGTGAAAAAAGATGCGATAAAAGAAAAGCCGTGACTAGCCTCGAAATTTTTTATGGCGGTGGCGAGATGCAAGACGGTATTGCCTTCGTGGTCCTTCCAATTGATCACCTGCTCCTTGTTATTCTGCTTCAGACGCTCCACCTACACAACGACCGCGTCAAACCGGTTTTTCTTCACGGCAAGGTGAAGCGCGGTCTCCTCTCGGGTGGTCGTCTCTTCGATGGATTCGGGCGAAGCCGAGAGCAGTAACTTCATGACATGGAGCTCCCCGTTTACGACGGCATAATGCAAAGGGATTCTTCTCTCCCGTCCCTTCACAGAGCACAGGTGTCGACCCACTCTCAAGAGCTCCCTCGCGACCTCAACGTCACCTCGAGCTGCCGCGATGTGCAGCGGGCTGAAACCATCCGCATCCACTTTCTCTGCAAACTTCGGCATCAACTTCAGGAGTTCTCGGACAACATCCAAATTCGCCGGCCGCGCAATTGACATGCAGCGGCGTGTGGCCAGCTCCTTCGAGAGCCATCTCCTCGAGGATGATGAGCCCATTGCTTCTGATCAAGGCATTCAGCTCATCGATATTGCCCTTTTGACCTGCTTCAAACAACCTTCGCTCCATTTTAAGTGTGAATTTGTGAATATGTATGCTACTAATTAGAAGAAATGGAGGATGTTTGCAATGCAGTTTGCTCCTCCAAAGCATGAATCATGGTTTTATAGGTTCGAAAGCTGCCTGATCAGGGGAATGCACCTTTCGGGCACACGTTGGAAATTAACTGATTGGTTCGGATAGAAATTAAAAAAAGACCAGAGAGAGAGAGAGAGAGAGGACCTGCATTGATTTCGTGCGACAATGATTTGGTTGGAGAGGACCAACACTGGGATAGAAAGAAAACTAATAAATAGGCCATATAAGATAGCTAATTTTTATAAAATAAAATAAAGAGCAAGAAGGAGCAACCGGAGCAAGAGGCTCTCTCTAGCTGTTACCAATCTCGCATATTTTATAGAATGATCGTATTGAGTCATAATTATATCGCACTGCTCGTTACCTGAATGTCTAGGTTAACGAGTTTGTCACTATAATCCCCTTGAAAGACTAGCCAATAAAAAATCTCTTACCACGAGACATGTTGAAACTATACAAAACAAGCCATCCGGAGATTTGTTCACGATTTGAATGGCATGAGTGACTTAATGAAACACAACTGACCTCTTTATCGCTATGCCAATCACCTCAATCAACTCCTCTTGCGTGGAGGTTGTAAGGAACGAAGAAGAAGAAAAAGAAAATAAGGAAATAAAAAAAAATAAGTTCTTTTTTCTCAAAAACATCTAACTAAGCTAAAAATCCACATGATCAATGACACGTGGAGGAACAGAGATGTACACGTGACCTTTAACAGCAACATTAGGCCAAAAGTTAATGTGGGCCATATTTGGATACGGTGCAAAAGATATTAACTTTTTATGAGATAAAAAAGTTAGAGTCAAACTTAGGACCAACTTAAATTTTTACTTTTTAAGGAAATTTTGCCATTTTTTTAGCATACAATGGTGCTTATTAATTGGCTAACGCCATTGATTATGAAGGCAGTGTCTTTTTTCTTTAGTTTACTCTTTTTCGATGGAAATAAAGTCAATGTCATGGTCTTTGAAAAGTATAACTATTACCTCAAAGTGATGACCCTAGGATGTCGTCACTTGCCTCTATGTTATTGCAATATGATTTCTTCAAATGCAGCGGAGCCGTAAGTTCGCACTCTTATGAAATGTTGGTATTGAACCATAATTACTTCACGATGCTTGTGAGTAGAAAGTCTGGAGTTAGTATCCCGTCACCCCACCGAAATGCTGATAGTAGGGGTGTCAATGGGTGACGGTCGAGTCGGACTTTGATGATACCCGCCCCAACTCAAAATCTAAAGGGTTGCGCTTGACCCACCCTGTCTCGACTCAAGACCTTGTTTAGCATATCAACCAAGAGAAGGGTTGGGTTGGGCCAGTCCGGATCCGGTTTCGTGAGTTGTTTTTTTTTTTGGGGGGGGGGGGGAAATGGGTGTCAAACCCATGCTTGAACATAGAACCAAAAACGCCTGCTCAACCCATAAATAATCCCACAATCCACCATTCTTAGATCCACAACTTATCAACAATCCCCACCAAAACATGGCCAATCACAAAGGCAGAGGACAATGCGGCGAGGCGGTTGCCGCCAAAGAGCTCGCAAGCCATGACGCATATCATGGGCGGCGCGCACTTGGCACCCTCACCTAAGCCGGAGTACCTCATGGCCTCGTAGATCCATTCTGGCAACTGAATTGGGATCGCCTTGTCCAGCTTCTGGTTGATCTTCACGATCAGGGTCATCCAGTACGTCTTCAGATCGAACGGCTTCGGCGATTGCGTCGAGACCACTGCGGACGCAATGCATCGCATAGGGATTGTGGGTCTGAGGTTGAGGGGCTTCCTCGTGAGGTAGAGCGTGGGGGATGGCGATAGCATCAACGAAAAGGCAATGATTACCTCGCTGTTGCTGCTGCTGCTCCGACGAAACCCTAATCTCTCCCTCCTTCATTTTGATGATGGGCAAGTAGTAATTAGAAGAGAACTAACTTTTTATCGAGTCAAAAAGTCAATGGAAAATAATTTAAAAAGCCAGTGCAGGCCCGGACTCTAGAAAATCTATTCGTGTTACTTCTGGCCCTATTGGTGTCAAAAAAGCCCGCATGGACCTAGCCCGACCCTGCCCTAACATGATAAAGCCTATTCCTGAAAACACTACCCCAAGCCCTCCAATAGCAATGGAGCATGCATGTACGTACCACGATCAAACATATTACGGGACCTTATTATGGTCCACATTTATCACTTTTGATTCACTGACCAAATGACTAGAATAGTAAACCCTCGAAACTTTAACAAGTCCTCCATCGTTCACTCTGAATTGCTCAAGGTGTTGTTCAACCACCATGGCCGTGACTCCCGACCAAGATGGGTGTGGGTTATGTCCAAGCGAACTCAATTAATTAGGAGGTGCCGATTAGTCTCAATTAATCAATTAGTTTGGATTATGTCGTCTAATCTAATCTGCAGCCTCATCTTCTCTGAGGATCAAGTACAAAGTGTGGTGATTTTGTGGAATAATATAATTTTTTCGGAATTAATTTCAACCATTTGGAGCAAATCTTGCTTCTTTAGGCACTTGCATCTTCTCGCGCTTTCTTTTTCTCTTCTTTTCTTTGTTCATCTTGGAAAAATTACAAGAAGGAATAGAGGAAAATTCGTGGATGTTGACCGAATGTGACTCAAATTCTAGGTGTGTTTGTTTGAGGGAAAAAAATTTTCACGAATTATTTTTCTAGATTTTCACATGTTGGATTTGCCGAAAATGATCAATCAATAGAAAATCATTTGCGATCAAAGAAAATATGTGTCCTTAAAGTTAGGAAAATTATCACATCTTTAAGTTCTTGTGCCTCTTTTTTGTTACTATTATTATTGTTATTTAGTTGTCGTTTTAATTGTTTTTCCCCTGGACTTTTCCAGGCCCGTTCATATTTATCGCAGGTTCACCAGGAGGGTCAACTTTTGATCCTTGTTTTTCTTGTGGATTAGATTTCTGTCTTTGTTTCTCGTTGAGATTCCGGGCGAATATCTTATTTTGTGCAATGCTATACACATCCAATTTAACCAATTGTGATTTCATATAAATGATTCTCTAAGTATTCAAAGTATTAAATATACTGAGAAAACTTATAGAGGATTTCTGATATATTTCTAAATCTAGCTATAGAAATAATATATTCTAATATAAAAGTGCAGATTTCTACATAGAAGACTATTAAATAAATGAAATTAAATAAAATAACAAGCATTATAAGCTATATAAAGACCATAAGCAATGTATAAAATGAGAAGCAGAATCACTAAACCAACTATGTAGTTGGTATTGTTAAGCAGAAATGAAAAGGATAAAACAGTAAGGAGAAGTAAGGATATATAACAAATGCAGTGAATTACTTTAAAGTAGAGTACAAACCATCCACAAGCAGTTCAACTTGCCATTTGTGAGGTATGTAAATGTAAATGTAAGAAAGAGATTAAAAGAGATAACTGTTATTCAAACAAGATGGAAATATTACAATAACAGTATTGAAAAATTACAACTGAAATGTAAATATTGAAGTACAAGTGCAAAAGTATATAAAAGCCTTTGTATTCTCAGATTATGAGCAAGATCTGGAATATAAGGTGGTTCAGGGGTGTTGTAGAATCTCCATGAATTAATGAGACTTACTGGTTATGAAAGGGATATGAAAAGGTCAAGATATATATATATATATATATATATATATATCAACAGATGTGAAACATTTAAAGAGACAACATACCCGTCCATTGTAGCCTCTGTCATTGCTAATCCTCATTTCTTGAACTAAACCAGACGGGCCTATTCGGTTTGGTTGGGGTCAAGTTCAGAAATCTATCGTGAAGCTTGCCAAACTATGCATTTGAAATTGAACCTTAGCAATGTCTTTTTTCTTTAATTAAGGGTCCATTTATTTCACAGAAAATAAATAATTTAAAAAATATTTTCTTAAATATGAACATTCGTATCGCTTAAAATAATTAGTCAATAGAAAATATTTTCACTATCGCCAACAATTTATGTCTAATTATTTTCATGAACGTTGAAAATATTTTCATATGTTCATTTTTGTAAGCGATACAAGTAATCATTTTTTAGAAAATATTTTTTAAATTATTTATTTTCTACGAAATAAATAGAATCTAACTTCTTTCAATAGAAATAAAGTTAATGTCCTGGTCTTTGGTGCCTCATAGTGACGACCCTAGGATGTCGTCAATTGCATCTATGCAATTATAATATGACTTTTTCGAACCACCACATTTTGTGGTCGTCACTAATATCACACTTCTTATTTAATGTTCGCATTGGGCGATAATTATTCTAACTTGTATGTGACCTAAAAATCATCGAGATGCTAATAGTTAAAAAATCTCTCCACACGAGATATGTTGCAATTAAGCACCACGAGCAGTTCCAAAATTTGTTCACGATCTAAGTCGAACTTGTAATTTAGGGAAAAACAACCGACCTCTTTATTACTAGGTCAAACACCTTAGTGGTATTCGACCAATTGAAAAAACACCTTAGGGGTAGATCGTATAAGGCAACTTTAAAATTCCTCGCGCATAGAAATTGTATGAAGAAGAGATACCAAAGAGTTGAAAATAGGTAAACAAAGAAAGTGAACTGTACATGGAACTCAAGAAGAAAACGATGTTTGGCTTTCACGATAATTTCAAATTCCGAATTCTTAAGTATTAGCTAGGTAGAATTATTGTCCTTTATAAAAAAATTTCTTCTCATCACATCACGGGACACCATATATATGTTTTCGTCCCTTCGTTTCATTGATCATACAAAATTGCCAATCCTAATCTTATCATATTCTAGTAATAGATAATTCAATAGAACAAAATTTCTCAGTTTTTTAATTAGTAGGACAAAAAGATATATATATATATATATATATATATATATATTTAGGGACTTTCTGTAGTTTATTTTTAGTGAAAATTAATATTGTACTCCCAAAGTTCTGGAATGAATGGCGCCATGAAAGTACCTTTCTCTATGGTGTTGATGGAGTTCCTAATTAAGCACCATCTCGAAAAACAAAATCACGAGATAAGTACACATGCTATCATGACGTGAGATTCATTTTTATTTTATATTATAAGGACAAAATATCTTTCTTATCCGAGGTTCGAAAAGCTCGTGGAGTTATTGAGTGGTTTTGTTTATAAGTTTATTAGTCTAACCTATTTTAATGCCCCAATCCACTTAAAAAGCCCCAATCTTTAAGTCGGACTCTAACTTTTTTAAACTCATGAGAAATCACCAACTACAACTTTTTATGGAAATTTGGCTCCCATTAACTCTCTGTGCAATGTTGCCATTTAAAGTCAATGTGTCAATTCCTTAGGCACATCCATCTTTCTCTCCCTCCACATGTCAATGATGACATGGAATTTCCGCCCAATTAGATATTTTTAAAAGAAAAAACTTATTCTCTCTATTTCCTTAGTTCTTTTTCTTCTTCTTCGTTCCTTGCGACCTCCATTAATGGAGGTGCTCGAGCTCACATCAGGGTTGTGCAACCTCGGAATTGAGACGCGTGACCTCCAAGTTGAGTCGCATGACCCCAAATGTGAGGTTACACACCTCAATCCTAGGTAGCAACCTTCATTAATGGTGGTTGATTATAGATAGACCTATTCAATAGGTGGATCGAGTCGGATTTGGGTCGAGTCATAAATGATCTGACCTAAATTTGACCCATTAACTCGTTTATGACTCATTTATGCGCAATACAATTTTTTTTATCCATACTCGACCCGACCCATACCCGACCTGACATATATTGCTAAAACACTTCAATATTTAACTAAATCTAGGAAAACTCATATCTATATTGATATGGGAGAGCGGAATGAGTGAGGGTAAGAGAGATGAGTTGAGTTTAAATAAGTTGCAAACTCATTTATGACCCATTTACGACTAATTTATGATCTATTTAACATCTATATTATACATATATCCATTTACGACCAATTTACTAACTATAACTAATCAATTTATGATCAATTTACTAATATATGAGTTAAGAAATGAGTTTATAATCATTTTGACAGGTCTAATCATAGGGCACAAAGTGAAGGAAACGATTGGCGCCTTCTCGGCAACGGTGGTCCTCGGGAGAGCTTGGGCTCATTTCGTCTTCATCTAGGAGCAGAATGGGTCTATAAAGCTTCAAGGATGGCTGAGCGAAGAAAATGGCCGATAAAAATTGCTTCTTGAAGCTTGAAAAAATGGAATAGAAAATTAGGGTTTCGATCGAGCTTGCCGGAGATTATTTCGACGACTGCCAACTGTTGCGAAGGGGCCGTCAAAGGTTGTGGCACAGTATTAGAGGTTTCGGTGGCAAAGGGTAAGCGTCAGTGAAGCTGTGGCCGAGAGAGTCCGTGCGCAATCTAGATTTGCGCGAAACGACGTACAAGATCAATCATTTCCCGCTATGACTCATGCTTTGATATAGTTTTAGAAATTCAACCAAAAAGCTTAAGCCAATTCATAGAGGCAGACTACATGTATATATATAAAGAGAATATAAATCTCGTAAACATATACTATACGATACTTTAACGCCTTGTATAAATAGATAATAAAAAAACATTTTTTTAAAATTTAATTATCTTCTGCGGCCGGTTGACCAAAATGAGGATCCCTTTACCCTTTTTATCAAAAAAGAAAATCCTTCGTAAAAGATGGCCAGCTAACCGAAGTTATAATCTAGGAAAAATGGAGAGCGATTTACGTAGGATATTGTAATCTTGAACCAAGACGTGAAATGAGTTGCTTTAGCTTCTCACATGCAAGCCGGATTAGGAACGGAACGTGGAACTTGATTAAGGGGGGCCGCACACATAAAATAAACTAGGGCAAAACTTGGCTTTGAAAACTTGGCTTTGATATCATGTTAAAAATATGTGGAAGAGAGAATTGCGCAATTTCAGTATATTCAATAATGAAGACTATATTAGCCAATTTATAGGCTTTACAAGATGATAAACTAAGTTAATAAGATATGACAATTCATATTTACGATCAATTGGAATCTATTAAGAATATGAGTAATTAAAGAAGATATATGCATAATCCCGAGAGATATTGAGAATCAAGGGAGATTTGTGGAAACAAAAGAGATATACAGAATCTCCTAGATACATCTCTAACAGAGTCAAGTGGAATGAGGGACGAGGAGTCCATGTGATACACAAGGTCATCCGTGCTGCCGTTCTTGCTCAAAGTCTGAAGTTCTGTGCTGCGCTGTTGAACATTTTGTCTTTCCCTTTCATCATCAAGAACCTGCACTTATGCATCCACTTTATGATTATAGGGACCGAAGGAACCTGAGCAAACTGGAGAGACATGTAATAGATGTGGTAAGCGAAGCTAAACTCACTTTAGGTTGTTGATAAGCAGAACAGGAATGCCACTTAACGTTGTGGCTTTTGCGCTTTCTGTTCACAAAGGGCACGTCTAGATTCTGTTATCATTGTGGCTCATCGTCCTGTGTCACGTGAAACCAAGGAATCAGCCGGTGAGCTTGAAGGCAAAGCAGAGAGTTAAGATGAAAATCGTCGATACAGATTTGAGCTCGTGCAGCTCCACCTCCAATAATGGAGGTTACAAGGAACGTAGAAGAGGGAAAAGAAAATAAGGAAATAGAAAAAAATAGGGTTTTTCTTTTTCTATCAAAGAAATATTGAATTGAGCTGGAATTTCACATCGATAATGACACATGGAGGAAGAGAGACATGCCCATGTGAAATTGACACGTGGACCATTAATGGCGACATTAGATGTAAACTTAAGGGAGGTGAGATATGAGCATAGAGCGAGAGTTGATTTTTTTTATGATATAAAGAGTTAAGGCCAAAATGGAGATTCCATATAAAATTTATGCTTGTTAAGGGAACTTAACCATTGTTTGTAACGACATACACTTGCATTTATTCGTTGGCTAACCTCACATGTTATAGGGTTAATATCACGAAAAGTCATAAACTAATACAGTTGTGATAAATTTATCTCAAACTATTTTTTTTGCCACAAAAAATCTCAAATCGGTACACTTGTGATAATTTTATCTCGAACTAATTTTTTGGCTACCAAAACTCTTAAATTGGTATACTCGTGACAAATTTACCCTCTATTAATTTTCTTTAAATTTTATTATCAAATTGCCAAGTTTAATGACATGTGATAGTTGACAGGTGTACTAGTTTGCGATTTTACCCCTCTGTTTGTCACGAGTTTATCAATTTATGATTTTTCGTAATATTAATCCAATTTAACGGACACTAACAGAAGATAAATTTATCACAAATGTACCTATTTGGGTTTTTTAGTAATCAAAAAATTAGTTTGGGGTAAAATTATCACAGGTGTACCAATTTGAAATTTTTGGTGGTCAAAAAATTAATTTAGGGTAAAATTTTCGTAAGTGTACCAATTTGGAGTCTCTGATGATCAAAAAAATAATTTGGGATAAATTTATCACAAGTGCACCAATTTGGAGTTTTTGGTGGTCAAAATTTTGATTCGGAGTAAAATTATCACAAATATACCCCTTTGGAGCTTTTTTGTGATATTAAGCCTATGTTATAAAGGAAATGTCTTTTTTATTTAATTAACTTTTTTCGGTGGGAATAAAATCAACGCCCCGGTCTTTAGTGCCTCGTGGTGATGACCCTAGGATCTCGTCAATTGCCTCTATGTAATTATAATATGATTTCTTCAAACTATCACCCTCTATGGTCGTCACTAATTTCACGCTTTTCATCAAATGTTCTTATTGGGCAATAAGTATTCTTCTCTGTCCGTGACCTGAAACTCACCAAGATGCTAGCAGTTAGAAAGTTTCTCAACACAAGATATGTTGTAATTATACATAACAAGCCGTTCAAAGATTTGTTCATTATCTAAGTCGAACTTGTGATTTAGGGAAAGACAACTGACCTCTTTATCACTAGGCCAAACACCTCAGTGGTAGATGGCGTAAGATAACTTTAAAACTCCTCGCGCGTGGAAATGGATGAAGAAGAGCTAGCGAAGAGTTGAAATTAGGAAAACATAGAAAGTGAAACGTATGTGGAACACAAGAAGTAAAATGACAATCAGCTTTTGCGATAATTTCAAACTTCAAATAGGTGATGGGACACCATATATGTCTTTTCATCCTTTCGTTCCATTGATTTTATTAATTGCCAAACATAATCTATCACATTCTATAATAGATAATTCAATAGAAGAGATTTTTCATTTTTTAATTTGTAGGACAAGGAGATATATATTATAGGGACTTTAGTAGTTCATTTTTAGGGAAAATTAATTTTGAACTCGTAAAGTTCTGGAATGAATGACACCTACGAAGGCACCTTTCTCTATGGTTGATGGAGTTCATGACTAAGCACCATCTTTTTGTGAGAAAAAATATTCATCAAATAAGTTCACATGCTATCGTGACGTGAGACTCATTTTATTTTATACTGTAGAGACAGATTATCTATCTTCTCTGAGGTTCGAAAAGCTTATGGAGCTATTGAGTAGTTTTGTTTATTAATTTATTAGTCTACCTATTTTAATGCTCCAATTCACTTACAAGATACCAATTTTCGGTTCGATCTCAATTCTGCCTTGAATTTTTTTAATCTCATAAAAATTCACAAACCTTCACCTTTTATCGTAATCTGCACTCCTATTAACTCTCCACCCAACGTTCCCGTTAAAGGTCATTGTGTCAATTTCATATTCATATCTTTCTCTTTCTCCTTGTGTCATTGATGACGTAGAATTTCACTCAATTAGATATTTAAAATGAAAACCTTATTCGTTCCGTCTCCTTATGTTCTTTTTTATCGAGCTCCTTCTGTGCGACCTCTATTATGTTCTTTTTTCTATTTCGTCGCTCGACCTCCATTGATCCTTCCACCTGCTTTAACAGAGAAATTCATTCTCAACCTCATAAGGAAGTTCTCTTCACTGCCAATCCATCTGAACCGGCAAAGACCAAATCAGCACTTAGAACAGAACCCGCGCAACCGCATCTCAAAATCTCGACCGCTATCTGCAAGTTACAAACGTGCTAAAAACTTGGGACACATTTTATTAGGGAAATATGATACAGCGCGTATCACTTGCAGACATCACACACTCAACTGCAGAGAATCAAGGACATCAATCTAATGGCTGACCTCGTCGAACAAACTCCAACACTATACTGCTAAAGGCTTGCATGTCTTAGCCCAGCCAGTCAACCTCAAGGAAAGAGAAACACCATCATCATTAACAGCCACGATTTTGGTCCTTACTCCTTTCTAGACTATACATACCACCTAGGAGCTTAAATTGAAAAAGCAGTCCCAAGAAAAGATCTATCGCTACCGCCAACCACCTCTGTATCAGTAGAAGAAAAACTGATATCACGAGCGGCATCAGGCGCAGCACATTCTTGGATGCCTCGCTACCCATTGACGTGAGCAGCAGGGACAACGTGAAGCAAAAGTAAGTCAGAACCATTGCGATCAGGGATAGCATAAGCGGCAGCTTGAGGGGGAAACCTCTGATGAGGCAAATGATCATCTGGACCGACACCAAGAATCCTAATGTGTTGCCGCCCATGAAGAGGGCGTACACCAGGCCCGCCCCGTAAGTTTTAGTCACATGTTTCGCGTCATTACTTTCCCGGTAACCATTGTTGGGGTCAGCCTCGTCGACTTTTATAATGCTTGGAGGCTGAAGCACGGATTGATAGGTAGCGCTTGCGATGAGCGAGGCGACAACCAGCACGACATTGCGTCTCTCGTGCCAGGACTGTCTATCTTCGTTCAAATCTTCCGATTGCAACTGTGATAATGATCGAGGAGCATTTGTGACTGGTTCCCCATCTGATTGTTGACTGTTAGCTCCCTCGATGTCATTGTCGTCCGCGGCCAAGACTGGTCTGGAAGCGGGCGAGTTTGATCTTCCTCTTCCGTGCTTGGCTCCAGCTCGTGCGAGAATTTCTCTCATCTCTCTGTCTCCTGCTCCCCTTGACGAGAGAGTTGAGACATCTAGAGGCGTCGAGCCACTCTCGTTTGAGGCGTTCACTTCCACGACCTCGTACTCCAGAGCAAGCCCACGAAGCATGAAGTCAACCACCTGCACCTCTTTTCCCATCTTTGTTTTATTCTCAGTTGATTTTCAGAAATTAAGTCTCCGTTCATTTCACGAAAAATACATCATATTTTTCAAAAAGTCATTTCTTAGAAAAATAATAATATTTTTTAGTATTTAGCTGAGACTTGAAAATGAACTAAAAAATATTTTTCATTGTTCGATATGGAAAATCTAATTTGATTTTCCTCCCTGTACTCCTTTCAATAATTTTATTTTATTTTTTTAAAAATATAATTTTTAATTATTTTGGTTTTTTATTTTTTTTTCCTTTTTTTCTCTTCTTTTTTATTCTTTTATTTCTTCCTCTGCAAATTGCCTGTCTCGCTCGAGGTTGGCGAGGCGACGATCGAGCTTTGCTGACCTAGCATGAGGTCAAGCTCGAGCCTCGCCAGCCCGGCCTTAAGCTCAGCCTCACCTCACTGACCTTGAGCTCGGCCTCGCCTAAGGCCGGTGAGGCGATGCTCAAGCTTGTTAGCCATGAGCTCGGCCTCGCTCGAGACTGCAGAGGTGAGCCTCGCCGGCCTTGGGTGAGCGAGGTCGAGTCTCGCTTGTGACTGATCGTCGACAAAGGAAGAAATAAAAAAATAAAAAAAGAAGAAAAAGAAAAGATTAAAAATAATTTAAACTCGAATTTATTTAAAAAATAAAATTAAAAGTAAAAGTAAAATGTGTTTTGTGAAAGAAAGTAGGGAGAAAGAAGACATGGAAAATTTTTTCCGCTTTCTAACTAGTGAGGAAAATGCAAAAAATATTTTTCTCATTTTTGAAAGTGTTTTATTATTGGTGAAAAATATTTTTCATGATTAATTTATTATCCGTAAAATAAATGCTGAAAAATCCAGAATACGTTTTTTTGAAATTTGTTATCCTTGAACAGGATGGAGTTTAAGATATTACATGTTATTTTATTTTTTGCATAGACGAGACCATCCTGTATTCCCGTGATGATCAAATAAATTCCTTTGCTTAGAAGATTTTTGCATATTCTAGGGACAAAGAAATGTGCCACAATTTGAAAGATCTATAATATTTTCTACTTTACCAAAAAAAAAGAAAAAAGAAAAGTGCCACAAAATAAGGAAACGGCGGGACTTGCCTCGAAATTTTTGCCGGCGGCAGCGAGATGCAAGGCCGTGTTGCCTTCGTGGTCCTTCCAATTGATCACCTGCTCCTTCTTATGCTGCTTCAGATGCTCCACCAACACAACGACCGCCTCAAACCGGTTGTTCTTCACGGCGAGGTGAAGCACGGTCTCCTCTCGGGCGGTTGTCTCTTCTATGGATTCAGGCGAAGCAGAGAGCAGTAACTTCATCACATGGAGCTCCCCGTTTACGACGGCATAATGCAAAGGGATTCTTCTCTCCCGTCCCTTCACAGAGCACAGGTGTTCACCCACTCTCAAGAGTTCCCTCGCGATCTCAACATCACCTCGAGCTGCCGCGATGTGCAGCGGGCTGAAACCGCCCGCGTTCACTTTTTCCGCAAACTTGGGCATCAACTTCAGGAGCTCTCGGACAAAATCCAAGTGGCCGGCCACACAAGCGACGTGCAGCGGCGTGTGACCAGCTCCTTCAAGAACCATCCCCTCGAGGATGATGAGCCCATTGCTTCTGATCAAATCATTAAGCTCATCGATATCGCCCTGTTGAGCTGCTTCTAACAACCTTCGCTCCATTTTGATCGGAACTAATAATGGTCTCTCTCTCCTTGGGACACCTTTGGGCTTGGACATGGTTAAATGATTGATCCATTTTATAGAGTTTTTTCGAGTATCTAGAAGCTCATTGGTGAATGTTGAAATAAGACTAGCAACGGCGAAGTTCCATGTACATAACCACTTACGATGAGCCAAACTATTCAATAAAATGCTGACGATATCAAAGCACAGATCTAACCGGTATTAAAGAAAACCAGCAATGGATTCCTGCGGCATTGGATTCGTGCGACATTGGTATGTGGCCGACAGTTCGTCCTTTTGTCTAAAATCTCGAAAACCCCCCTCAAGCGGGGGCATTTTTGTCAAAGCACCTCCAAGATGGGTGTGTGCCTCAAAGTAAGCTCCATAATTGGTGATCACCTGTGGTCCTTCCAATTGATCACCTGCTCCTTCTTATTCTGCTGCAGATGCTCCACCAACACAACAACCGCCTCAAACCGGTTGTTCTTCACGGCAAGGTGAAGCGCCGTCTCCTCTCAGGCGGTTGTCTCTTCGACAGACTCAGGTGAAGTGGATTAGCAGTACCTTCATGACATTGAGCTCCCCGTTTATGACAGCATAATGCAAAGGGATTCTTCTCTCCCATCCCCTCACAGAGCATAGGTGTCGACCCACTGTCAAGAGCTCCTGCGCGATTTCAACGTCGCCTCTAGCTGCCGCAATGTGCAATGGACTGAAACCATCCACGTTCACTTTCTCCACGAACTTCGGCATCAACTTCAGGAGCTCTTGGACTAAATCCCGAATGGCCGGCCACACAAGCGACGTGCAGCAGTGTGTGACCTGCTCCTTTGAGAGCCGTCTCCTCGAGGATGATGAGCCCATTGCTTCCGATCAAGTCGTTCAGCTCATCGATATTGCCCTTTTGAGCTGCTTCTAACAACCTTCGCTCCATTTTGATCGGAACTAATAACGGTCTCTCTATTATTGGGACACCTTTGGACTTGGACATCTGTTAAATTATTGATCCATTTTATATGTTCCATTTGCCGAGGATCCCCACATATCTTCACATGTCAAAAAAAAAAAAAACTGACAATATCAAGCACGGAGTAGGACTACGTACTAGAGGAAAACCAGCATTGGATTCGTGGGACCTTGGCTTGTGGCCGAAGGTTTGTTTTCTGGTCATAAAAAGGCTTTTTAAATAGATTTTTTTTTTGGTAAAGACTTTTTAAATAGAGTTAATACCACTAAAAATCTCAAATTAGTATATATGTGATAAATTTATTAAAAACTAATATTTTGACCACTAAAAATCACAAACAGATACATTTATGACAAATTTATACTTCATTATTTTCCGTTAAATTGGATCAATATCACAAAAAATCACAAACTAGTACACCTAAAACAAACAGAGGGCAAAACATAAAACTAGTACATTAATCAAGTGCCACGTGCCATTTAACAAAGCAATTTGACATAAAATTTAACGGAAACAAACTATGAATAAATTTGTTATAGGTGTACTAATTTGGAAGTTTTTTGTGATCAAAAAATTAATTTTAATAAATTTATTACAGTTGTACCAGTTTGAGGTTGTTTGTGGTATTAACCCTTTTAAATACATCAGAAATTTGACATAAACTTTTTTTTGTTCCATAAAAAACCCCAAACTTACCACCTAATATCCAAACCCTAAACTTTAGCCTTTGTCTCAATTATATCCTAAACTTTTTTTTGTCTCACAAAAAACCCCAAACTTTTACTTTTGTCTCAAATCTACCACTGTTAACTTTTTTTTGGTAAGGTACCACTGTTAACTTTTCCATCCAATATTACCGTTAATGACTATTTTTTATTTTTTCGAATTTTTTGATTTTTTCTTTTGTTTTCTTTTTCCTTTCCTTTTCTTTTTTTTTCCCCTTCATCTTCAACCTCTGGGCGGCGAGGCTTGACCTCGCCGGTGTTGGGCAAGGTCAGCCTCACTCGCCCCTGGCGAGATTTGTCCTTGCCGTGGCTAGTGAGGCTTGGCCTTGCCCAATGTCGGCGAGGGCTTAGTCCCGCCGGCCTCATCCTCGCCGGCTGCGACAAGGCTCGACCTTGCCACTAGCCAGCGGGATCAAGCCTTGCCAGCCATAATGAGGATGAACCTTGCCAAGGGTAGGCGAGGACGAATCTTGCCAGAGGCGGGCGAGACTTGAACTCGCTGGCGTTGGGCGAGGTCGGCCTCGCCCACCCCTAGCGAGGGCTCGGCCTTGCCGGCCATTGGCAAGGCTCGACCTCGCCGGCGTTGGGCAAGGCTCGACCTCGTCGACGTTGGGCGAGGCCAAGCCATGGCAAGGACGAACCTCGCCAGGGGCAAGCGAGGCCGACCTCACCCAACATCGGCAAGGTCAAGCCTGGCCGATCGCCGAACCGGCAACCAGCCAGAGGTTGAAGATGAAGGGAAAAAAAAAGAAAAAAAAAGGAAAAATAAAAAATAAAAAAATTCAAAAAAATAATATTAAAATAATTATTAACGATAATATTGGACGAAAAATTTAACGGTGGTAGATTTGGGACAAAAGTAAAAGTTTGGGATTTTTTGTGAGACAAAAAAAGTTTAGGATATAATTGGGACAAAGGCTAAAGTTTGGGGTTTTTTTGGGTATTAGGTGGTAGATTTGGAACAAAAGTAAAAATTTAGGGTTTTTTATGAGATAAAAAAAGTTTAAGATATAATTGAGACAAAAGCTAAAGTTTAAGGTTTTTTTTGGTATTGGCCCCATTACTCGCTCCATGGACAGGGGCATTTTTCTGTTAAAAAAGGAAACACCTCCAGGCCTCCTGCTCCACTTCCTTAGCCGTCCACGCCACTCCCCTCTCACCGGCTACATAATAGAAAATTCATTAGAAGAAATTTTCTCTTTCTTTTTCCTTAGTAGAATGAGGAAATCTACAGTATAGGGACTTTAGTAGTTCATTTTTAATGAAGGGTAATTTTATCGTCCTAGAGTTCTGGAATGAACGGCACCTATGTTAGTGAAGTACTTTTCCATATCGTTTTGTTTTGCCTTAAGAGGGCAGAGTATCCCTCTCTTCCGTCGGTGGAAGCCAATGTCATGGTCCTTGTAGACTACAACTATTACATCATAGTCATGACCCTAGGATGACGTCACTTGCCTCCATGTCATTGATGACATGATAATGGTGCATTTATTTCACGAGAAATGCAACGTTTTTGAAAAATATCTTCTAGAAAATTATTTTCCAAAAAAATAGTTAGTTTTCCTTTATTTTGTGATATGTGATCGAAAATATTTTCTGGTATTTAGATCCCATTTGAAAAATAATTTCAATATCATGATTTTATTTCGGGAAAAAAAACAAATTTTGAATTTTTAAATGTTTTTATTTATAAAAATGAAAAAGAAAAAGAAAAAAAAGAAAAGAATAAAATATTTAAAAGTAAAGGGAAGCAATTCCGAAAAGTGTTTTCACTTTCTTAGATCAGGGAATTCATTTTTCTAATTTTATATTTGAATGTTTTCCTTAATCGAAAAGTGTTTTCGGTTAACCAATCATTTTCGACAAATCAAATGAGTGAAAATCCGAAAAACGAATTTCCGAAAGATACTTTTCCCGAAACAAACACACCTAACTATTACATCATAGTCATAACTATTCTATGTTTGAAGAAGTCATATGATAATGACATGGAGGCAAGTGACGTCATCCTAGGGTCATGACTATGATGTAATAGCCATACGACTTCTTCAATAATTGAAGAGTCACTGTATACCTCTTGCAGCAAGCCGATCTAGGCCGTCTGATCGTGTAAAGTCTATGGCAGCACTCGCACAATTAATGATTTAAATGATATGAGTCTATCTGCAGTAGGGTCGTGCACACAGGTTGCGCACGTCTATCTGCAGTACCAAATCTCACTAGTGACACATATCTTCGCTGGACGACGGCTGCGTGTGTGTCAAGGGCCATTACTCGCGCCATGGACAGACGGGTAAAAGTTCGATAAATCATTTTCGATAAATCAAACGGGTAAAAGTTCGGAAAACGAAAATCCGAAAAATACTTTTCCCCGAAACAAACACACCTAACTATTACATCATAGTCATAACCATTCCATGTTTGAAGAAGTCATATGATAATGACAGGGAGGCAAGTGACGTCATCCTAGGGTCATGACTATGATGTAATAGCCATACGACTTCTTCAATAATTGAAAGGTCACTGTATACCTCGTACAGCAAGCCCATTTAGGCCATCTGATTGTATAAAAGTCTATGGTATCACTCACACAATTAGTAGGGCCGTGCACACAGGTTGCGCTTTTGTTAAAATTGAAGCCTGGCCCAAATATTCGGGGCTTGCTGACTCCATGCCCGATGCACCAGCCCAGACCGTAGCAAATCATTTCGGCTCGAACCAAACTAGACCAGGCCTGTTCGGTTTGGTCCTGGCCAAGTCCGAAAATCCGTTGCAAAAGCTTAAAAGCTCTGCTACTCCATAGCATTTGAAACTGTGCCTTGGCAGATATCTGCGTTTGTTTTTTCTTAGATCTAGTGATGAAGATCTACAATCGGTCCAAAAGAAAATAGTCCCGCGGGTGAAGATGAAGTCCCAGTTGCTCCACCGTGCAACGCGAAAGGACCCAAGATCAAATAATGGAGTGGAATCTGCGGCTATCGCTTCTTTAGCGATGGAAAAAAGAACTCAAGGAGATTTTTGAGTCGATGCTGCAGAGTGGGGCTAAAGATGGACCCCGGGTGACGGTTGGCCGAGGGATGTTGAGATTGATTGGTGGTGGTTGAGTCGACTGGCAGGGGGGAATTATTAGGTAGTTCCGGGCTTTGTTAGCCCTCTTCACATGAGCAGTTAGATGTAGTGAAATCTGCACGATCTAACAGCTCATGTAAAATGGACTAAGCGGTCTAAGAATACCGAGAAAAAGCTCTCGATGGGGTAAATTACAGGGGAGAAGATGAGTTGACTCGAGATAGAAGCACGGAGAATGGAGTGGAGAGAGAGTGAATCCGAGGGAGAGGGACGTTGAAAACCCCCTATATGTATTCTGTCCCTTTGAAAAGAAAATGAAAAATATTTTCAATTGATCAAAAGATAATAAATTAATATTTGTTGATCTTATAGAATAACTTTTTTACAATCAGTCGCACTAATCGAATGCTCTATATTAAGTACCTTAAATCTTGTATTGCTTCTCTATCACCCATACGTTCAATATATCATGAAATCCTATTATTTTGTGTAAAAAATAAGATTTTTTTTTTACCGTTCCGGTGAAAATACTTTTGGTTAAAAAATTGATCGGTGAGTTTTTTCAATAAATGTCGGTAAGTGTCAAATCACTGTTGATTAAAAAAAATGACCAGTGATTTTTTTTTTCGAGGTTACTTTCTGGAAACTTACCAATACTTTAATGAAATCACCATCTTTTCTCTATGCTGAAACTTGGATCACAACGGTAGTTCCTTTTGATTGGTTGAGCATATTGTTTTGCTTAATAATCATAATAAAAAGAAATATGGCGTTCCATGTTTAGAACTTGCATTATAAAGTTTGTACCTCATGATTCTAAGTACGTAATTATGGGACATACAAATGTAATATAATATAAAGCAAATTTGAATTCTACTTTTAACGGTTTTCCGTCTTCTTAATTATTTGGGAATCGAAGTGAACTTATGTTTGACCAATTGGATATGTTTTTCTCCATTAAAACAAAAAGATCTCTCTCGCACAACCCTCCTCCTCCTCCTCCATACTTTCTTTCTTCACCCTGCTCAAACGGTGTTGCTGCCAGTTGCCGGCTGCCGCCGCACCTGAACTGTTGCTGTCCTCACAATGCTTCGTTGTTCCTATCGCCTTAGAGAGAGAGAGAGAGAGAGAGAGAGAGAGAGAGAGAGAGAGAGAGAGAGAGAGAGAGAGAGAGAGAGAGAGAGAGAGAGGGGTGGGGGGGGGGGGGCGCTAAGGTTTTTGCTTTGGCAATCTCCAGTGGCTTTGAATCAAAGCTGAATAATTTGCGGACAGTATTTGATGTCAACACTATCTTCCCACCAAAGAAAGCTACCCATAAGTGAAATGCAGGAAAGCAAAAGAAGGAATTGCAGGCCCACACATTTTCAGATGACTTACCAAGAGCAGGCAAGAATGCTTCTTTATGGGATCTCTTTTCATGGGCCTTGTCACTTTCACATGTGAAAAAAGTTAACATGCCACCCATCGAACGGTGAGCGTATAAGGTGGTATCTCTCTCTTAAGTTATGTTCTTTTCTTGTTGTCATTGATCTCTTTAGCATGCTTGATCTCACCGTGTTTCGAACATAAAATTCGAAAAGTTCATTAGGCGTTTCTCTTTCCATACGCAAGATAAAAATTGATATTTTTAATGGATGCATCACGCCCATCAAGGAATCTTTCTTTCTTCTATGCTATATCGTATCTTGTAAAGGCCCAAATCTCCTAAATCAACTCTAAAAATCACCTGTAGAGCGCGTCTATCTCTTAAAGAAATGCTGCAAAATTTCCTCTCTATTTCTTTAACATGACCATCAAAATAATTGAAGACCCCAATAAATCGAAGTAACTAAACGAAACAAAAATTTAGCAGATTCCATTAAGATCTCAACCACAGAATCATTCAACTATAAGATAAAGATCGACCTCCAACCTATATCTTCCACCTGACAATCAAAATCACGAATCAAAGATACAAACAGCCAACTACAAACATGGCACATCACCAACCCTATAATAAAGCACAACAACATAGAAATTGAGCAGCCGTATAATAGGCACTCCGTCAAAGGAAATCGTCTCCACACGCTCTCCAAAGTCGTAATTATGCTAACTCACAAAAGGCAATGTCTCCAGTCCTGGACCTGAACTTGACTAATGTGAAAAGTTTAACAAAGGGATTAGCAAACCGCTGACTTAGCAAGTGAAATCTCAAAAGTTTACAAAAGAAGATCAAATTCATTCCCGATCCAAACCTTGGGAATTCACATAACAAGTTTGAGTAACATGTATACAAGTATCTCGATCAGGTTTCAAATCCAAGACAATAACCTGTTTCATATACAAGTTCAATAATCATGTACAACAAACAATACGCTTCAAGGTGTACGAGTAATCCATTATCATGTCATTTTTCGTTTGCTGGCCTATGACTCAACCCGATTATTGAAGCAACCTTAGCAACGCGGGCATATAGAGTGCCTATCCATGCCTCCACATGATATGGTATCATATCACCATATCGAAGTCCACAATATATTAATTGTCCAATTAAGTCCAAATTTGTCTAGTTAGATAAATTGTTTAGATTAAGCAATTATTCCTTAAAATTACTTAACTACCCATTACCATATAAAGTTTCTTATATCTCTTTAGCATGCCTTTACATCTCTCTTCCATATATGGACAAGCGCACGTAGGACTGCGGGACTCTATGGGGCCGGCCATATATGCATGTGCATGGCACGTGATTCACTTGTCCCTTTAAATCCTCACCATTCCAAATCCTTGTAATCTCAACCGTCCGTCTCTTATCTATTTCACCCAATGGCCATCCACCCCTCTTGCGTATCTTTTTAATCCTGATCGCGCATCTAATCCTAGGCTTTATCTAATCCTAATCAAATTAGGAGCACCAATGCCTATGAATAGAAAATACGGCCAGCCACTTTAGGGAACACACTTCTCAGTATGGATCGAATTTATTCGAGCCTTGTCATAGGGCAAATTATGAGCCGAGCTACCGGTTGATGTAGACAAAATTTATTTGGGCCTTCTCATTGGGAAAATTATGGACGCAGAATTAAGACCGAGCCATGAGAATTCGAATTTTCAAACTTTTGAATATTCTTTTTTGAAAATCTTTCTAAACTTCACTGGATTATGCTGATCAATTTATTATTTTGTGAATCTTTGTTTTGTATACCTATCCTGAGATCAGCTATTTTCAATGTTTGTTTCTTCAACTAAGCTTATTAGTTATGATAAGACTCTATTGTGAACTTTCAAGTTTCAATGGCTTCTGGGCTTTATGGTAGATTGTTTTGAAGAGCATGCTTGATCCCATGAGAAGGAAGTGCGTAGTTGCTGGCTGAGCCATCGTGCTCGCTTATCTCCAAACATTTCAGATTCTAAAGAAGGTTGGAGAGCGAAATCAAGGACTTTGGAAACGAGATAAAGTAAATTTTCCACTGTTTAGATGCTAAATAAAATTTGGATTGTTCATCCATATAGTATTTGAATTTACTTTTGATTATCTTAAATAATTAGCTGCTCTAAATTAAAGTTATCTTAAGGTATTAGTTGCTCTAAAGTCAACACTCAATCTTTCTTCCTTTTTTTTTTTTATGAATTTCAAAAGAAAATTTACCTATTTAACCTTGAAATTCATTGTAAAACAATCAATTTTAATTGATTTCACTCATTTAAGAAAAAGATTATAATTTACTACGTCACATATAACCACGTCATCATTACTATATCGGTGACAACTAATGAAACAATGTGCTGTTTCACTGGTAAGATCATACTAAAATTTCCCAATTTGATTACTATTGCTATTACTCTCAGTAATATCAATAGTTGGGTGATTGATACAATAAAGAATTCATTAAGTGATATCGTAGATATTGCTAATTATATCAATGGAGATTGGCAAGACCAATCTTTCATTGAGTTTTTTTTTCCTTCCCATTTCTTTGCAAAGTCAACTTATGTGAATCGATAACATTTTTTGTGTTATTAACCATTGGATGTCGAGCTTTGCTTATCTATTAAACATATACAAATGGCTATACTAATAAGATATATTAGAGATGTTTGTACAATTATAGTGTTTTCAATTTTTTCTTTCTTAAAGTGATAAAAAACTAGGTACAATACTAACATTAACTCTACTGAAACAACTACACCAGGGTCAAGATTTATATATTTGATCATCGTGCCCAGTCAATTGCACAGGGGTTATTCTAGTTGTTCAAATTAAGGTGACATGGTGGTCACTAATAGGCAATAAAAATGAGTGCTACTTCTCCCGTAGGAGTATTGACATTGCTGCCTCACAGTAGCGTAACATTTTCTATACCAAAATAAGATACAGATGTGCTATGAGCTCAGGAAACATTCAGTAAGAAGAAAAGGAAAGGCATCCGTGGACATTACACAATCAACTGAAGAGAACCAAGGGTATCAGATCGATGCCAAGCGTTGTCGACAAACTCAATTCCGAATGCTGCATACAGTTTGCATTTCTTTGCACAACCCTTAAGTAGAGAGATTTCTTTAACGACGAGAACTACTTGTTTGTGGACTGTCCATAACACCTAAGCATGTTAATATGGGCGAGAATATCATTGCAGCTTCTGGATATCGGGCTACACTATCCTGTATCGAGTCCAGGTTTTTCTTTGTCCGGACTGTGCATAATGGAAGAGCACCTGCTATCAGGATCGCCATTATTAATATCAACATGTGGCTCAGAGGACTGTAATGTTCATCCAGTAACGACCTGGACGGCACGTTCGCCATGCAGTTAAGGTAAGCACCAACCCTCATGAACGTGGAGACCATCAGCGGCAACTTCAATGGATGACTTTTGGCAAGATTTTTGGTGAGATGAATGATCTGTTAGAAATTTAACTATATTGGAAGACTGAAGATTCTGATTATTCATGGATAAACAAAATCATGCATAATCAGAATCATTTGCGGAAAAGTGAAAAATTTGTACTAACCTCCAACTATTGATGAAATCAAGAACCTGATACGCGGAGCATAGACAATCGTCGATATGAACTTCTAGCCAATTGCCCTCTCAACGGCGATAGTGTGTTTTCCGATATCTCATATCAATGAATGAGAGATCGATCTGAAGATTATGAGAGGGTTTGGCGTAGATGACCTATTATATCCCAATTCCTACTCTTATTGATAACTTCTCCCATCAAGATAGTTATCTTAATATTGGGCGATCATAGTTATCACGTATTTGAATGCATTCAGTAAACGTTAACGAAATTAATTAATGTGGGCAATAATAAACTAAATGTGAGATCACATTATAGATAATATAATTATAACATTCTCCTACTTGATCTTAACATTTCATCAAACGAAATATTGAACCAAATCCACGAAAACTTCATGTTGAAAATAAAACACATAAATCATGGTGATAAGTCCTCTTAGAATGAGTAATATCTTTCATATATCACAATGCATCTTATCAGCCCATATATGATAACATAACTTAATAAATAAATCTTATGTTTATTCTAGGTAAAAAATGATTGTTATTCTCAGAATAACCGAATGTGTACACCATAATTGAGAATAACATCACAATTGAGTAAGAGTTTAACAAATTCATCCATACGGAGAAATTTTACATGATAGGATCAATTCCCATCCTAAACACATTATCCTTATAACTCATTGGTGGTATGTCTTTAGTTAAAGGATCAGCTAACATCAATTCAGTGCTAACATGTTCAATGACCACTTTGTTCTCTTTAACATGTTCCCTTATAGCTAAATACTTAATGTCGATGTGCTTGCGTCAACTACTACTTTTGTGGTTTTCAGCCATGAAAACAGTAGCTGAATTGTCACAAAATATCCTTGATTGCCTAGTAATGGAATCCACAATTCTAAACCCTGATATGAAACTCTTCAACCATACACCATGTGAGGTAGCCTCAAAACAGGAAACAAACTCAGCCTTCATAGTGGAAGTAACAACCAAAGTTTGCTTTGCACTTCTCCAAGACACGGCTCCACTAACAAACATAAAAATGTATCTAGATATTGATTTTCGAGAATCAACACAACTAGCGAAATTCGAATCCGAATAACCAACTACCTCCAGGTTGTCAGTTCGTCTATACATAAGCATGTAATCTTTTATACCTTGAAGGTACCTCATTACCTTCTTTGCAACTTTCCATTGGTCCATCCCTGGATTACTCTAATATCTTCATAACATTCCCATAGCAAAAGCAATGTTAGGTCGAGTGCAAACCTGAGCATATATCAAGCTTCCAACAGCATAAGCATATGGGATGTTATTCATTTATTCCCTTTCTAAATCGTTCTTCGGGCATTAGTTCAAATTGAACCTATCACCCCTCACAATAGGTACTATACTTGGTGAACAATCTTTCATCCGAAATCTCTCTAAGACTTTATTGATATAGATTTTTTGAGACAAATGTCTCAAGGCCTATCCTTATGGATCTTAATACCAATAACATAAGATGTCTCACCTATATTCTTCATGTCAAAACCCTTAGAGAGGAATTGTTTTACCCCATGAGAGGAATTGTTTTACCTCATGTAACAATCCCTTATCATTGGTGGCAAGTAAAATATCATTCACATACAGCACAAGGAAACAAATATTGCTCCCACTAACCTTCTGGTATATATATTGATCCATGACATTCTCAACAAAACCGAATGAAGAGATGACATCATGAAACCATAAGTACCATTGGCAGGATGCTTGTTTTAAGCTATATATAAACTTATTAAGCTTGCACACTAAATGCTCACCATTACTAGAGGAGAATCCTTCTGGTTGTTTCATATAAACCTCCTCCTCCAGTTCTCCGTTGAGGAACGCCATTTTCATATCCATTTGATGCAATTCCATGTCAAAATGGGCAACCAATGCCAAAACGATACGGAAAGAATCTTTCTTAGATACAGGAGAAAAGGTCTCCGTGTAATCGATTCTCTCCCTTTGAGTGAATCCTTTGGCAACGAGTCTCGCTTTATATCTTTCAAGGTTGCCTAATGAGTCCTTAGTTTTGAAGACCCATTTACAACTAATGGCGTTCGCACCATTAAGCAACTCAACCAAATCCCAGGTTTCATTAGATGCCACAGAACGTATCTCATCCTTCATGGCATTGTACCACAAATTGGATTTATCACAACTCATGGCTTGTGAAAACATTTCAGGATCATTTTCAGCTCCAACATTATAGTCAGATTCTTGTAGATTGTTGACACCTAAATTTTGACCGACCGTTTAGTGTAATTTGCATATAAAATTAAGGATTAATTTTTAACCCCTAACCAAAAATATTTAAATTGCATAACATATAGTTTAGGTTTATTTAATTTAATTACATTTTGCATTAAATTGGCGGTGATGAATGAGCTTAAATTTCATTGAACGAGACTCGGCTCGCTCGGAATGCAAGGGCCGGGAATTTCAAGTCAAACGGGCTTGGTTGTTTTAATTTGGGCTTAATTTAGTAATGTTGAGTTTAATTAATTAAAGCCTAAGTTAATTCAGCCCATTTAAATGTTAATTAAATCTAAGCCCAAGCCTAAGCCCATTAGGACTCTAGAGCCCATCTAATTGACCTAGGTTAGAGTTATATAAAGATGTATTAGGTCAGAAATTAGGGGGGACGACAAAATTGCAAATCTGAAATTTTAGAGAGAAAGAGAGAGAGAGAGAGGAAGGAGCTCGGCACACCGTCACCATCGGCGCGCTCTCGCCGCCGCACGCTCGCTTACCACCACACGCCTTCACCCTCAGCCACCCATCATTCCTTCCGCACCACACCGCATCGTCGCGCCACCGCCGCGTCGGAGGACCGCCGACACCGTCCCGGACAGACACCACCTCCCCATGTCGCCGCTACCCACGTTGTTGGCTTCCTCTTTTCCTTCGCACTTACTGATCCTCAGTTGAAGATTGGTCCCAGACGAAGCCCAGCCTCGACGCTCTCCCATGCAGAAGACGCCAAGGAAAGGGAGTGTGCGTGAAGACTTCCGCATCCAACGCTGACCGACGATCCAATGTTGTAGCTGCTGCTCCTCCCTGACGACGTCCTGCTGCGTGGAGCCTTGCCTGGCGTCAACAACGACCTGTGCTGCTGCTTCTTCTACCCGTGCTTCGTTCACTTCTCCAACACCCCCATGCAGAAGGCGCCGAGAGGAGGGGACGTGCACGTTGCTGACTTCCCCAGTCCACGTTGAAGACCAGCTAGACTTGAAGACCTCCCCATGCAGAAACACCAAGCGGAGAGGACGTGAAGGAAGCTTCTTCATCCAATCTCCCTACATCAGCCGCTGCAGCTTCAACTGACCGCAACTCCTCCCTTCCGGCGGCCAATCAGCAACAGCGAACGCCCAGGAGGTCCAATAAGCCTTGATCACAAACGCAGCAGCCTCCCGCGGGGAACTCGGACAATGTTCTACCGCGACCGATTCTGTTCCGGAGCCACCGCACCACCACCGGAGTTACACCATCGCTAACCAGATGCTGGAGCCAAGCCACCGAGAGCCTTCCATCGACGAAACAGCCGCTGTTCTTGTCGGAAGTCATCGGAAATCGCTGCGCCGTTGTCGAACCGTCGCCCCGTCGGCAAGCCGTGATCCCGTCGTCGCCGGTTGTTTAAGCCCGAGCTCAATCCCGACCTCGATTCAAATTTGGAAGTTATCTAAATTAGGTAAGATTATTATCCGATATATTTTCAGAATATTCTAATTTCCTAGTTTGAATTGTTTGGAATATTGTATGAATATCTGGTAGATATCTAGGTATATTTGGATAATGTTCTAGATATCCGCAATATTTTGAAATATTCAAAATTAGGAAAATTTCCTAATTCAACAACGTATCTTGACGACTATTTGACCTTAGGTTAAGGTCCGATACGCGGCGATAAGGGAAATTATCATCCTATCTATAATCACTTAGATACGATGATAAATTTCATCAGCTTTCCAAATTTGAATAATCGGTTTTCCGTCGATATCTATAACCCTATAGATATGACCGATAGTTTGATTTTTGTGCCTAATCCAAGTTTGAAACAAATTTGGCGGATCGCGTGGTTGATTTGAGTGTGGTTGTTATCCGTATTTGTTTGCCTATCTTTCTTTTTCAAATAAAACAGAAAAATTCAAAAACATTAGCTAGATTTAAATTAGAGTTTTGCATATCTAGGATTTTTGAATATATCCCGAAGGATGAGATAAGTATTTAATTTAAATCAGGACTTAAGGTGGCATGTTTCCTAGTTTAAATTAGGTATTATTTCAAATCCTAACGGATTATTCACGTTATTTTTTTATTCCGAATTTTACACAAAAATCCCAAAAATAAGTCATTCTAGGGTAGATTAAGTCATCATAGATTGCATGTTAATTTAGGTATTTTTGAATTTCGAATTTTAAACAGAAAATGCAAAAAATAGAAGTCATTAGTTTGCATGATAATTTAGGCACCTTTTTATTCCGAATTTCTTCAGAAAATACCAAAAATAATCATTCGTCCGTCATTAGAATTAGGTCACGTCGTCGCACGACAGATAGTGTGCATGTTAGGTTGCATTATTTCGCATGTCATGTTTGCACGTCATTGCATGTAGACTAGGTTTCATTTAAATAAAATGAAAATCCAAAAAAAGGAAATTGAGTGATTGCTTTGTTAATTAGAAATCATATTAGGGTTGTCGATGTGATTTTCTAGCTAACAATGCAGATGCTTGCGTTGGTTCGAGGTAAGTTATTCTCCCAAACTTGCAATTTATTTAACGCTTTCTTGAGTGTTAAATTGGTGGTTTGCGCACCCGCATGAACACCTCACATGTTAGTAATTAAGTTAAAATGGATCCAAACTGCTTGCCAAAATATTTTTGAAAAGAAAAGGTACCGAAAGGGCGTTAGACTAGATCTAGCGTAATCAAGTCCCCGGGCTTAGAATCTCTGGTTCGTAGGAATAAAACATATCTCCCTATGTTTTATTTAGGTTTCTAATCGACCTACCGTAAATTAATTAGTGGCGACTCCGAGCATGAAAATATTTGCACATTAAAGACTCAAACCCTAAGTTGCGAATTGGTAGGGCTTGGGAGGGCCCGAGTTAAGATTAGTCTTAATAATCCATTAGCCCGAGAAATGATAAATTTTTTAGGGTCGCGACAGCTTGGCGACTCCACTGGGGACTTGAGTAAAACTCTTAGTGGACTTAGGTCAATTTTTTATTTCAAAAATAATTTTTGTTTGGCAGCGAGGATCCCAGGTACGTCCCTAATATTTTAAGATGTTAAATGTTCTTGCAGTATGGGAGGTATAAGGGGAGGCGTGATTGTTAACCCTTGTTTTGCAGGAAGGTGGTTGAATGTATGGTTTAGTTTATGCACGAAGCGCTGTTTGATATAACCTGTTGTGCATGCCTTACATTTTCGCTACACCGCACACACTACCCGCTGCCGGACCTGGGCGGCATAGGTTTAGGATGGTACCGAGATAGTGCATACCCCGACCAAAACCATGTGGTATGGGTCGCCCTCCTCGGTCCTGAAATTTTTTCAAGGTGTCATTGAGTACCCACCACGGTTGTATCCCACTCAACCCGGGTCGGCTCTTTGACTAAGCCGGAGTTAGGGGAATCTTAGCCTAACCACCACCATGACTGGTTTAGCTCGGTAATCCTCGCGTCTCCATTTTGCAAGCCAGAGTCTAGGTAGAAATCGAACCTCACATTTCATGCGCATTTCTATGTGATTGCCATTTTTCTACCCGGTGAAGTAAGTTTTCTGCAACTCTACCTTGCAATTTACTTATCTTGCGTCTTTTCTTTGGTCGGTCTATGACATTAGGTCGGTCGTGAGTTTTGGTCTATATACTATGGGAGGGGCAGACATCCGGATTCTTGATGCTCCTAAGGACGAGCTCCGTGCCTGGTGGAGTCTACTCAGTCCGACCAACCGCAAGTTAGTTGAAGGCTACATCGGAAGACTACTCCCCCTACTGGAGGTCAAAGTCTGTACCGGCCTCATTCGCGCATTAGCCCACTTCTGGTGTCCCGAGACATTCACCTTTATATTCGGTAAGCATGAGCTCACCCCGACTTTGGAAGAATATATTGTGCTCATTAGAAAACCTTTAGAGTCAGAGTTAATCACACCACCTTTTGGGAATTGATTCCACATTAATGTTGTCAGAATTTTTGAATATCAGAAAAGATGAACTGGCAAAAGTTTTGAAAGCAAACCGTGGGTCATGCCCTTTTTCATTCCTGAGTCAATGTTTCGAAAAAGCCACACCTTTCCAAAAAGGCAGAATCTTTTTACTAGCATTTTTCGGGTTCGTCATTCTTTCTCACTGTAAGAATGCATGTAATCCTTCAATTGCATGGTTCGTCCAACAAATCTGTCTTGAAAAAATTTTTGTCAACACCATTTTAGCTGAAACTTTCATTTCTCTCACTAAATTCAAGCAAAATGTTGACAAAACATCTCATGCACCCATTGAACTATTGCAAATTTGGTTTTCGTCTAACATAAAAGGGTGTGGCAATTTACTTAAAATATCTGAACTCAGTAATTCGAGTCATCCTGTTTTAAGCTATAAAGAAAAACAAGAAACTGCACCCGATTACCATTACTCCGAGTGGATCATTTTTATGAAAAACGCTAGACCCCAAGGTTTCCAATGACATGCTAGTTGGTTCAATGTCGAGGAAGCTCGGCTTATGTGTAATGGTGTTGGACCGGTGCCACTTTTGGGTTTCACTGGCGCAATCGAGTACTACCCTGCCAGAGTGTCTCGTCAGTATCAGATTCTTCAGGGGCTTCCTCCGGCGTTACAACCCGAGCTCCTCCGTGTTGATTTCTCCGATGAGAGGGACGACCACGAAGCGACCATAACTCAACTCTCGAAGATGTGGAAGAAATGCCGTGTGTTAAAGATAGCCCGACCCGAAGAAGAGCTTAAAGGGGAGCAGATGTCCTACTTCGCGACAACCAAGTACATCCGACGACATAAGATCCCACAAGAGCTACTCCCGACGATACCCAAGGTGCCTCTCAAGACCGCTAATCGCTCAGAGAACAACCGCCTCAAAAGGAAGGTCGAAGAAGCTCAAGAAAAGGCAGCCAAGATAGCTCGGGCTTATGAGCAGTTGAAGAAGGATGTCGTCTCCCATATGTCTATAGATCAAGCAAATTAAAAAAAAGGCTTGAAGTTGTTTTCTCGTTTCAATTTCAGTTTAAGTTTGTTTATGGATTGAATCATTCGTCTTTAATTCAATTTTATTTCAAGTCATTAGTCGATGTAAAAATTTTCGTCATTTCAATAAAGAGATCCTTCAATTCAAAGCGGTTAGACCAATATCATGGATCGGCGTATGATTTTGCTTGACACTTATGTATGCCCTGTTTCATTCTGAAATTAGGTAACTACGGACCGATCACGATCACCTATTCGTACACGGTCAAGAGCTAGAATGGCCGATCAAACTGAGTTGCAGGAGCGTGTTGTCTGTATGGAAGACCAGATCAAGCAACTTACCGTCGCAATGCAACAAATGACTGCTGAGATCAAGGCTCTTCGGTCGATCCCTGTTCCAGCACCCCCTGAAGCATTAGTCCCGAATCATACAGGTGGAAAGAATGTTGACGTCGAGGAAGATGATGATATGCCTGAGTTAGAAGATGACCTCGTCCATATTGTCGTCAGCAAACCCAAGCCTGATGAACGAGTCAATAAGCTGGAGGAGAGGGTGAAACAGCTGGAGGGCTCATAGGATTCACCTTCGATCGATCTATCCCTGTACTCAAAGATTAAGATCCCGAAGAAGTTCAAGATGCCGGACTTTGACAAGTACAATGGTACTACGTGCCCAAAAGCCCACCTGAAGTTGTACCACGTGCAAATGACTTCGTACGTTGACAACGAGCTTTTGATGATTCATGCATTTCAATCGAGCCTGACCGGCCCTGCTCTGCACTGGTACCTCATGAAGAAGATAAATAGCCTCAAAACCTGGAAGGAGGCTAGTGAGGCATTCCTGAAGCAATACCGGTTCATAACAGACATCACTCCTACTCGTGATGATCTCGAGCGTGCTCAAATGAAGAAGACCGAGTCTTTCAAAGACTATGCCATCAGATGGAGGAATTTAGCCGCTCAGGTTGTCCCAGAACCTATTGACAGTGAGCTGAAGAGGATGTTCGTGAAAACTCTCCCGTTCGAGTATCGTAATCGAATGGTGGCCATTCTGGCTGACAACTTCAACCAACTCATCCCCATAGGCGAATAAATCGAGATAGGGCTGAAGGATGGGTGGTTTGTCGAGCCGTCTTCGTCAACCAAAAGATTTAGTGCAAGGAAGGAGAAGGAACCGGCATCTGAAGTGAATGTGACGTATAACCAATCGAGCCGGCATAACACTAACTCAGCCCCGGCAATTCAAGTAGCAGAAGCTCAGCAACAAAACACGGGTTGTCAACCTTTTCAGAGTAGGAACAACAGGAGGCAATTCACCCCCTCCCCGGATCGTTGTCTCAAGTATTGGCAGTGCTCCGGAAGAAAGGCTTGCTTACTACCGAGCCAAAGCGGCCTAATCCTGAGCAGTTCTATAGGTTCGACCCATCGAAGAAATGTGATTATCACACCGGCGAGGTTGGACACTCAACCGACGATTGCTCTATCCTCAAGCATCGAATCCAGAACCTCCTTGACACGAAGGGATTCTCATTCCAACCCGCCAAGCCAAATGTTCAGAGTAATTTGCTCCATGATCACGCGGGTAATGTGAATGCCATATTCTGCTTCGATGCTAGTCGAATCAAGAATGTCAAGGTGTATACTACTGACGTCTACGGCGAGCTGGTGAAGGCCGGTTATTACCCGAGTAATGAGACCCTTCTCCTGGCTGTCATGAGAGAAAGAATCTCGAAGATGGTAGAAGCTGGGATGATTGTTTATGCCGACCATACTGGCATCGTTTCCACTATCTCTAAGGTCGTTATTAACTGGGACGATGAGTTTGCTATGCTGAGCGCTGGGAAAGACAAACTTGACTCTTTGCCGGAAGACATGCCTCCGCTCGAGGATGCTACAGACGATGAAGAGATTGTGATAAGCACGCCCGCAGCCGATGAAGGCATAGTGATCGAGATACCTCAACCATACAAGTATACCGACGATAAGGCAGTCCCTTGGTCCTACGATCTCGATGTTGACTTGGTCACTAGGTCCGGACGTGCTTATGGCCAAGCCAATGCTCAACCTGCAAAACCTGTCACTAATGAAGAAGCTAAAGAGTTCTTGGCTGTGATCAAAGCCAGCGAATACAGCATAGTCGACCAACTGCGCAAGATGCCTGCGCAAATCTCTCTGCTTGAACTTCTTCAGACATCGGTCAAACATCAAAAGGCCCTGATGAAAGTGTTAAGTGAAATCCATATGCCTGAGACGATCGATCATGAGAGACTGGAAGAGTTCGTGGGTTCCATACTTCTCAAAGACCTCATAGCCTTTTCGGATGAGGAATTCCCTCTAGATGGCAGAGGACATACCAAGGCCCTGTATATTTCTGTCAAATACAAGGCCTCGCACGTAGCTCGAGTACTCATTGACAACGGTTCAACCTTCAATATCTGTCCTCTGGTGACGTTACACCGCCTTAAGATAGACCCTTTGAGGATAAATGCTGCGAAGACCTCCGTGCGAGCTTTCGACGTGACAAAGAAGGAAGTAATGGGAGAAATTCACCTTGACATATAGATTGGGCCGACTGTGTTCAACGTCCTATTCCAGGTTATGGACATTCGCACTGCATTCAACTTTCTTCTTGGTCGTCCATGGATTCATACTGCTGGAGCTGTACCTTCCAGTTTACATCAGAAGGTGAAGTTCGTTGTGGAAAGAAAGTTAGTCACCGTACATGGCGAAGAAGAACACCAGATTTATCATGCCATGGCTATCCCCTATGTCGAGCCGGATTGCAAGATCGAATCGAGTTACCAATCGCTCGAGCTCGTATCGACCATACACGCGACTAGAGGGTCATCACTACCTGTCCCTGAGGTGTTAAATACCGCTGTCATGGTCGGAAGAGTAATGGTGTCCCATGGTTTTATTCCGGGCGAAGGCCTTGGCAGGGATGGTCAAGGTATCCGCCGTCCAGTCGTAGTCTCTCAAAGACCCCGCACTTCTGGATTGGGGTATCAAGGGTCAACTATGTCGAACGATGAGAGACGTGGTCGAGGTCGAGGTCGAGGTCGAGGTCAAGAAGTTAAGCAGAATAGACACCAATCCAATGAAGGGTTGAACCATGAAGAGCTTGGGCGTGATAAGCTGCTCCCACACATTCGCACCACGTTCCCAGGTCCTGCAAGAATGATGCATGAGGAGAAGGAGGTGATTGACACATTGGGGCAACCGAGCGGCAAGTTCTACTATTATGTGAAGTACTCAACGCCTCCGAGCTTCTATGTTGATCCCCGTGACATTGTCCCTGACGGATGGGGAGGTATGGATGATCCAATGCCTCTAAAGACAGAAGACCCCGATGATGCAATAGAAGGAATCACTGCCCTGTTCGACGACGTTTTCATCGGAGCTATCGAAGGAGGACTGTTAGAGGGAATGGGCACAGGCCTACAAGAGTAAAATCTTTACTTTTCTGCACACTGCCCTGCGTGGAAATTTTTATTGCTTTTTAGGACTTGCCCTGTCTCGGGTGCTGCTTTCAATTCTGTTTCTAGGTTTCGATTATTGCAATTTCCATTCAATAAATGTAATTCATTTTGAAATGATCAATGAAATTACAAGTTATTTTCAGTTTTTGAGGGCATGTTGAGGTATATCAAACCAGTCCGGTGATGATATCCAACCGATAAAAGAAAATATAGTCCAAGGAGAATTCTGAGGCCTGGGCTTCTTCATGCTTCCTTGTGTTAAAACTTTTTTGAAATGAATTTCAGAAAATCAAAAACACAGAAAAATTACAAAAAGTTCTAAAAAAAATGCAATGTTTAGCCCTGTTTGTCCTTCTGAATCCATTGCTTTATGTCTCAGGGGCAATCTTGTGACACGTGAGGGTACGGGAACGGTCCAATATGATGAATTATATGCTACCGAGCCTGATCTTGATGATACCGACGAACTCGAGGATTCCTCAGATATTCAACGCGACCTAGAGCATCATGAAAGACCTAAAGTCTTGACGGTAGATCAAACTATCACCGTCAATCTGAGTGATTCTGGAGAGCCTAAAGAGGTGAAGATAGGGGCTGCCCTTCCCGAAGACGAAGCCAGACGTCTGGTCTAGTTGTTGAGAGATTACCAAGATATCTTTGCCTGGTCATACGCAGATATGCCGGGTTTAGACCCGTCTATTGTGGAGCATAGCTTGCCTACTAATCCTGATATGCCGCCCAAGAAACAGAAGCTACGGAGAACTAAACCCGAGCTTTCAAAGAAAATAGAAGAAGAGGTCATAAAACTCTTGAAAGTAGGATTCATTGAAGTCACCCAATACCCTACCTGGGTGGCCAACATTGTGCCAGTCATGAAGAAAGATGGCCGAGTTCGGGTTTGCATCGACTATCGCAACTTGAACAAGGCTAGCCCTAAAGACGATTTCCCATTACCGCACATAGATGTTCTGGTAGATAGTACTGCTGGATTCGAGCTGTTTTCCTTCATGGATGGTTTCTCAGGCTATAATCAGATAAGAATGAAGGACAACGATAAGGAGAAGACAGCGTTCATCACTCCTTGGGGTACATTCCATTATAAGGTCATGCCTTTCGGTCTCAAAAATGCCGGGGCAACGTATCAACGGGCAATGGTGACTCTCTTCCATGACATGATGCATAAGGAGATCGAGATCTACGTCGATGACATGATTGCTAAGTCTCGACCCGGAGACAGTCATGTTGATACCCTGAAGAAGTTGTTTGACCGACTCCGTGAATTTAAACTCCGTCTCAACCCAGCCAAGTGCATATTTGGAGCAATGTCGGGCAAATTACTCGGGTTCGTAGTAAGCAGTAAGGGCATTGAAGTCGATCCCTCCAAAGTGAAGGCCATATGTGAGCTGCAACCCCCATCGACCGTGAAAGAAATACAGAGCCTCTTGGGTAGATTGAACTACATAGCCCGGTTTATCTCCCAACTCTCCGAAACCGCTAAACCGTTTTTCAAACTTCTAAAGAAGAATGCTCAAGTGGAATGGGACGATAATTGCTAGGAAGCATTCAATGAACTGAAGCAGTACCTGATGAAACCACCAATGCTGGTCCCTCCGATGCTAGGCCAGCCTTTGATCCTTTACCTCACTATTCATAGCGAGTCTCTAGGAGCGATGCTAGCCCAGAAAAGTCCAAAAGATGGAAAAGAACAAGCCATTTATTATTTGAGTAAGAAGTTCACCATCTCGGAGTTGAATTATTCTGAAGCCGAGAAGACTTGTGCTACACTAGTATGGGTGTTCCATAGGCTGAGACAGTATACACTGCATCACCAGACTCTCCTGGTGACTGAGAATGATCCCATCAAGTATCTGCTTGATCAACCGGCTTTGGTAGGGAAGCTAGCCAAATGGCAGATTTTGATTTCAGAATTTGATGTCCAGATGATGCCACAGAAGTCAGTTAAAGGCCGAGTAATCGCCGATGTGTTAGCCGAGAATCCTGGAACCTCGGATAATGATAGATATTCTCCAGAAGATCGCATTCTGGTAATAAAGGAAGACATATGGACTATGTTTTTCAATGGAGCCGTGAACTTGACTGGTTCCGGCACTGGGGCAGTTTTGATATCCCCAGATGGGCAATATTATCCAGTAGCAGCAAAGTTAGTGTTCCCGTGTACCAACAACATAGCCAAGTACGAAACTTGCATCCTCGGACTTCAGGCCGCAGTAGAAATGTGGATATCCAAGTTGAAAGTATTTGGTGATTCCGCTCTGATTATTCTCCAAACTGTAGGGGAATGGAAGACGAGAGACACTAAGCTAGTGCCGTATCATGAATACCTCGAAGAAATCATAAAGGAATTCGAAGACATTTCCTTCGAGTACTTATCGAGATCCCACAATCAGTTTACTGATGCGTTAGCTACGTTATCTTCCATGCTGCAAGTGACCGGTGGAGTGGAGGTAGAACCTTTGAAGATCGAAGTTCTGGCAAAACCGGCCTACCGTATGGTTATGACCGGAGAACCTGATGAAAAGCCATGGTATTACGATATCATGAATTACATCTAGAGGTAAGAATTTCCTGAGGGAAGCACTCCAGCCGATAGGAAGTACATAATGAAAATGGTTTCGAAATTCTTTGTTAGTGGTGAAAAGCTGTATAAAAGATCTTATGACTCAGTTCTGCTGAGGTGTGTGGACGCAGCTGAAGTTACTAGAATTATGTAAGAAGTACACGAGGGGATATGTGGTCCACATATGAATGACCATATACTAGCTAAGAAGATCATGAGGTTGGGTTATTATTGGCTCAGTCTTGAAAGTGACTGTATCCAACATGTTCGAAAATGCCATCTCTGTCAGGTCCACGGGGATGAGATAAATGTTTCCCCCACAGAATTACATCAGCTATCCGAGCCATGGCCTTTTTCAATGTGGGGCATCGATGTGATTGGCTCAATAATCCCAAGGTATCAAATGGACACCGGTTCATCTTAGTGGCGATTGACTATTTCTCAAAGTGGATTGAAGCCGCATCTTATGCCAATGTCACTGCGAAGAATGTTGTAAGGTTCATCAGGCGGGACATAATTACTCGTTATGGTGTCCCCGAGGCTATTATCACCGATAATGGGACGAATTTGAACAACAAGTTCATGGATCAGTTGTTCAATGAGTTCAAGATCCGACATCTGAATTCGTCTCCCTATCGTCCACAGATAAATGGAGCAGTCGAAGCCGCTAACAAAAACATCAAGAAGATCCTGGCCAAAACTGCCAAAAACTATCGTGATTAGCACGAAAGATTGCCGTTTGCACTAATGGCATACCGGACTTCCATCCGAACCTCTGTCGGTACAACCCCTTTTTCTCTAGTATACGGCATGGAAGCAGTCCTGCTCGTTGAAGTAGAGATCCCTTCCCTGCGTGTTTCATCCCAAGTGGAGTTGTCTAAAGCGAAATAGATGCGATAGAGACACGGGCAACTGAACCTGACTGATGAAAAGCGGCTAAGAGCTATTTGTCACGGTCAAACCTATCGGCAGAGGATAGCTAGATCCTTCAACCAAAAGGTGCGTCCAAGATACTTCGAGGTAAATGATCTAGTCCTAAAGAAGGTGTTGCCAATCTTCCCAGTTCCCGGAGGAAAATTTGCCCCAAACTACATCGGTCTGTATATGGTTAAAAAGGTGCTTCCTGGAGGTGCCCTGATTCTCGCAGAAATGGATGGTCGTGAGTTCTCCAATCCTGTTAATTCTGATGCTGTAAAGATGTATTATCCTTGATAAAACCTGACATTTTGCAGCAAAAGTTTTCCAGTGTTTGGTTTTATGTTCTGAATTGCAAACATTTCGATGGTGAATAAATGATTTCAATCAATTTCAAGCTGAAATATGTACATTGGCTTTAATTTCTGCATGGTTATTTTATCAATCAGTATTGTTGGCTTCAAAGGGGGAGGTCTATTTAATAACTCATGTGGAATGACTTGAACGTGTCGAATGAGGTACATCGGGATGATGAAAGGCAAGCCCTATCCTACACACTGTCCCATGTGTTAATCCCCAGTGAGAAAAGTGGAAAAATTCCCAGTGAGTTGAGTGGAAAAATTCCATGTCTGCAAGGTAAAGATTTCTCTTGCAAAAGGTACGGCGATCGAAATGATAAGAGGCATTTCATTTCTCTATCCCAAACAATACAAGTTATCCCTTGTTTCGCCACTTTGAGCCTAAATGCATTGAGGAATTCTTTCAAACTACCCCTGTCAAGAACCACCCCACATCGGGGCAAACTGGAGGTAAATTAACATTATAAGGTGAAAAATGTGTAGAAATTTTCTTGCTCTCACTTGCATCAATCTTCAAGTGTTGCTTTTTCAACTGAATTCATGCGAAAGTTCAAGTGCCTTAGGATGACGAAGAGCATTTCTTTCTCTATCCTACACACATTCTATCCTTTGCTAAGCCCAATTGAGCCTGCAAATTCGTTTCTTAAACCCAGTTGGTGATCATCCCTCACACTGGGGTAAGGCAAAAGTCGTCATTGTTTAAACAGCATATCGAAAGTGTCGATGGAAGACAGGAGGCTTCTGAGTTCAGACAGTGAGTCATTCAGTTAGATATAGCTGGCTAGTGTTTACATTGTAAACGACATGTGTCAAAAAGAAAAAAAAAGGGGCAAGAAAAGCAGTGTGCCTGGTAAAAGCAAGGTCAATGCCCAATGAAAAATGTCAGGATATGACATGTCAAAATCAACAGTCGAGTAGTCCCAAAGGGATCAAAGGATGAACTATCGAAGCCAATGGAGCATTTACCGAGAGAAAAATCTCTGGTGAAGAAGAAGACCGGTGACAATGCCAAAATGATCACCAACTTATTCACCCTAATCATATACATTTTGAGCCTAAATGATTCATTCATTTCTCAACTCATGAACTTAGCCTACATTACGTCCCTTGTAAAGTCTCTTCAGATTATGACACTTGAACTAACGTAGAGTTTCAGATGTTTACAAACTTAGCTCGAAGAAGTACGAGCAAGTCCATTTCTATCTCATTTTGCAGGGTTCTTGACTTGTAAACCCGGAGATGATTGCGGAGTATTTTTTCAATAGCCTCGACTCGAAGAATCCCCTTTGCTAAGCCATTGACCAATCCCATGTTACAGTCCTGGCAAAGACCTCTTGGATTGGTAAGGTCGTACCGCTTGCGAGAATACTCGAACCCTTGTCAACATGATGATGGTGAGATAGAGAGATTCTCATAAATCAGCCTTTTTCGATGAGAATGAGTGAAAGCCCTTTCGGATTGGAAGTCCCTCATTCGACATTTTCAAGACACTCAGTTGTGAGTTAAGATTGTCTTGTCATGATTTTTCCCCAACGGAGTTTGTAATGCCGATTTGACAAAACCATCGTGCATAAAAGCCAGTTGAATTCATAGTGCATGAGTATATGTGTTCTTGATATGTGTGCGAATGCATATTACATGTTGCTTAAAACCATGTCCAGCAGGAGACACACCTTCAGAGTTGGAGATATCGCCAGATAAGTATATCTCTATCCCTTGGATGCCTATGACTATCTAGGTATCCCCAACCTGTACGAGCAATTGTCAGGTCTTATATTAAATCAGTTTGTTGCAATCTCTAGACGTCTTTGATGATGTTTAGGTGTCTATTGATCAAGCCTTTTCAGGTACCTCCGATGATGTCCAGGTACTCTGTTAAGGAACCCTCGAACATTCGGGCTAGCCTCGTTGTACACCAAAATCATTGTTTTCGTATAATTTCGAGAATATTCCCCCGTGAGACACCTATGGAGATATATAGGTGCCGCGGCCAAATCTTTATGAATACCTATGGAGATGTATAGGTATCTTAAAGGTTGGAATTTTTCTCTAATTTCAGGTATTCCCCCGCTACTCACCTATGAGTCAAAGATATAGGTGAAGCGGCCAAATCTTTACAAGTATCCATGGAAATGTATAGATATCTTGCAAAGGTCAGAATACTTCTTTAATCTCGAGATATTCCCCCGCGACGTGTCTATGAGTCAAGGATATAGGCGCAGCGGCCAAATCTTTATAAGTACTTATAGAGATGTATAAGTATCTTATAAGGGTCGAAATATTCTCCCCATCCCGGATGTTCCCCCGCTACTCACCTATGAGTCAAGGATATAGGTGAAGCGGCCAAATCTTTATAAATACCTATGGAGATGTATAGGTATCTTAAAGGTCGGAATATTCTTCAACCCCAGGTGTTCCCCCGCTACTCACCTATGAGTCAAGGATATAGGTGAAGCGGCCAAATCCTTATGAATACCTATGGAGATGTATATGTATCTTATAAGGATCGAAATATCCTCTTGAGTTCCCCCGTGACGCACCTATGAGTCAAGGATATAGGCGCAGCGGCCAAATCTTTACAAACACCTATGGAGATGTATAAGTAGTTTGTAAGGATCGGAACGTTTTTACATTTTTTTTAATCTCACGAATCCAGATGATGATTGGATATGTCGAGCTTTTTTCGTGTGTTTTGACTTAATTGCAGATCACCGAAGTTTATCAACAGTGTGTCAGGTAATACCTATGGGACTGAGCCCAGACATTTGCCAAATAATATACAAAGTCAGAGTTGTGCCTCGAATTGCATTATCTCGCACCAGTCAGGTAAGTAATTCCAGGTATGTTTTCCTTTCATGTCAGCATGCATCATTTCTTAATGCATTTCAAAATGGGACTCATAATCCCGATAAAAAATAACATTCATTGCATTTGCATGGTGGAAATTTAAGTATCATTTAGTTTTTGAATGCAACCTCTGCGAGCTCACCTTCAAAGAGGGGCAACTGTTGACACCTAAATTTTGACCGACCGTTTAGTGTAATTTGCATATAAAATTAGGGATTAATTTTTAACCCCTAAACAAAAATATTTAAATTGCATAACATATAGTTTAGGTTCATTTAATTTAATTACATTTTGCATTAAATTGGCAGTGACGAATGAGCTTAAATTTCATCGAACGAGACTCGGCTCGCTCGGAATGCAAGGGCCGGGAATTTCAAGTCAAACGGGCTTGGTTGTTTTAATTTGAACTTAATTTAGTAATGTTGAGTTTAATTAATTAAAGCCTAAGTTAATTCAACCCATTTAAATGTTAATTAAATCTAAGCCCAAGCCTAAGCCCATTAAGACTCTAGAGCCCATCTAATTGACCTAGGTTAGAGTTATATAAAGATGTATTAGGTCAGAAATTAGGAGGGACGACAAAATTGCAAATCTGAAATTTTAGAGAGAAAGAGAGAGAGAGAGGAAGGAGCTCGGCACACCGTCACCATCGGCACGCTCTCACCGCCGCACGCTCGCTTACCACCACACGCCTTCGCCCTCAGCCGCCCATCATTCCTTCCACACCACACCGCATCGTCGCGCCACCGCCGCGTCGGAGGACCGCCGACACCGTCCCGGACAGACACCACCTCCCCATGTCGCCGCTGCCCACGTTGTTGGCTTCCTCTTTTCCTTCGCACTTACTGATCTTCAGTTGAAGATTGGTCCAGACGAAGCCCAGCCTCGACGCTCTCCCATGCAGAAGACGCCAAGGGAAGGGAGTGTGCGTGAAGACTTCCGCATCCAACGCTGACCGACGATCCAATGTTGTAGCTGCTGCTCCTCCCTGACGACGTCCTGTTGCGTGGAGCCTTGCCTGTCGTCAACAACGACCTGTGCTGCTGCTTCTTCTGCCCGTGCTTCGTTCACTTCTCCAACACCCCCATGCAGAAGGCGCCGAGAGGAGGGGACGTGCACGTTGCTGACTTCCCCAGTCCACGTTGAAGACCAGCTAGACTTGAAGACCTCCCCATGCAGAAACACCAAGCGGAGAGGACGTGAAGGAAACTTCTTCGTCCAATCTCCCTACATCAGCCGCTGCAGCTTCAACTGACCGCAACTCCTCCCTTCCGGCGGCCAATCAGCAACAGCGAACGCCCAGGACGTCCAGTAAGCCTTGATCACAAACGCAGCAGCCTCCCGCAGGGAACTCGGACAACGTTCTACCGCGACCGATTCTGTTCCGGAGCCACCGCACCACCACATGAGTTACACCATCGCTAACCGGATGCCGGAGCCAAGCCACCGAGAGCCTTCCATCGACGAAACAGCCGCTGTTCTTGTCGGAAGTCATCGGAAATCGCCGCGCCGTTGTCGAACCGTCACCCCGTCGGCAAGCCGTGATCCCGTCGTCGCCGGTTGTTCAAGCCCGAGCTCAATCCCGACCTCGATTCAAATTTGGAAGTTATCTAAATTAGGTAAGATTATTATCCGATATATTTTCAGAATATTCTAATTTCCTAGTTTGAATTGTTTGGAATATTGTATGAATATCTGGTAGATATCTAGGTATATTTGGATAATGTTCTAGATATCCGCAATATTTTGAAATATTCAAAATTAGGAAAATTTCCTAATTCAGCAACGTATCTGGACAACTATTTGACCTTAACCCTAAGGTCCGATACGCGGCGATACGGGAAATTATCATCCTATCTATAATCACTTAGATACGATGATAAATTTCATCAGCTTTCCAAATTTGAATAATCGGCTTTCCGTCGATATCTATAACCCTATAGATATGACCGATAGTTTGATTTTTGTGCATAATCCGAGTTTGAAACAAATTTGGCGGATCACGTGGTTGATTTGAGTGTGGTTGTTATCCGTATTTGTTTGCCTATCTTTCTTTTTCAAATAAAACAGAAAAATTCAAAAACATTAGCTAGATTTAAATTAGAGTTTTGCATGTCTAGGATTTTTGAATATATTTCGAAGGATGAGATAAGTATTTAATTTAAATCAGGACTTAAGGTGGCATGTTTCCTAGTTTAAATTAGGTATTATTTCAAATCCTAACGGATTATTCACGTTATTTTATTATTCCGAATTTTACACAAAAATCCCAAAAATAAGTCATTCTAGGGTAGATTAAGTCATCATAGATTGCATGTTAATTTAGGTATTTTTGAATTTCGAATTTTAAACAGAAAATGCAAAAAATAGAAGTCATTAGTTTGCATGATAATTTAGGCACCTTTTTATTCCGAATTTCATCAGAAAATACCAAAAATAATCAGTCGTCCGTCATTAGAATTAGGTCACGTTGTCGCACGACATATAGTGTGCATGTTAGGTTGCATTATTTCGCATGTTATGTTTGCACGTCATTGCATGTAGACTAGGTTTCATTTAAATAAAGTGAAAATCCAAAAAAAGGAAATTGAGTGATTGCTTTGTTAATTAGAAATCATATTAGGGTTGTCGATGTGATTTTCTAGCTAACAATGCAGATGCTTGCGTTGGTTCGAGGTAAGTTATTCTCCCAAACTTGCAATTTATTTAACGTTTTCTTGGGTGTTAAATTGGTGGTTTGCGCACCCGCATGAACACCTCACATGTTAGTAATTAAGTTAAAATGGATCCAAACTGCCTGCCAAAATATTTTTGAAAAGAAAAGGTACCGAAAGGGCGTTAGACTAGATCTAGCGTAATCAAGTCCCCGGGCTTAGAATCTTTGATTCGTAGGAATAAAACATATCTCCCTATGTTTTATTTAGGTTTCTAATCGACCTACCGTAAATTGATTAGTGGTGACTCCAAGCATGAAAATATTTGCACGTTAAAGACTTAAACCCTAAGTTGCGAATTGGTAGGGCTTGGGAGGGCCCGAGTTAAGATTAGTCTTAATAATCCATTAGCCCGAGAAATGATAAATTTTTTAGGGTCGCGACATAGATACACTATGTAATCACTAGGTATTACTGATTTCTTCATTCTAATAGATCTTTTTAATGTTGTATCAACATTCTCATGAAGAGCATATTGTTCAACTGATTATTCAACATTTTCTGGTAATTACTGAATAACTAGATCCACTAGATCAACATCAGCAGGTTGTGGAACCTCAATGATTGGTTGTTTAATAGCCGATTGAACTAAAAGGGCATTATGAACAAGAACCAATCTATTACTTGAAGTGGAAAGTTTAGCATTTGAATGATCTTTCTCATAAACAAAATTCCAAGATTGATCGCTCCCACTAATCAAGTCATTTTCAAGAAACCTAGCGTTCCTCGATTCCACAATCCTAGTGGTATGAAATGGACAATAAAACCTGTAACCCTATGATTTTTCGGCATATCCAATGAAATACCCACTTATAGTCCTCAGGTCTTACTTCTTTTCTTGTGGATTATAAACTCTTACTTCAAATAGGCATCCCCAAACACGTACATGTCGCAAACTCGATTTCCAACCATTGAATAACTCAAAAGGTGTCTTTGAGATAGCCTTAGTCGAAACTCGATTCAATATGTACACCGTCATTTTAAGAGCTTCAGTCCACAAGAATTTAGGAAGTTTGGAGTTTCTAAGCATTCTCCACACCATGTTCAATAAAGTTTGGTATCTTCTTTCTGCTATACCATTTTGGTTTGGAGAACCAGGCATGGTGTATCAGGCAACTAGGCCATGCTTTTCAAGAAATTTCGCAAATGGACTCGGTGCTTGTCAATCTTCCGTATATCTACCATAGTATTTACTTCCTCTATCTGATCTCACAATCTTAATTTGCTTACCGCATTATTTCTCTACTTCAGCCTTAAATACTTTAAAAGCATCTAGCACTTCATTCTTATTATGAAGCAAGTAGAGATACATAAAACGTGAATAATCATCTATGAAGGAGATAAAATACTTCTGACCATACGAGTCCATATATGGACTACAAATATCTATATGTATGATTTCTAATATTTCGATGCTCCTCTTGGCACCTCTATTTGTCTTGTTAGTCTGCTTTCCCTTTATGCAGTCCACACAAGTGTTATAATCAGTAAAATCCAAAGTACTAAGTACCCCATCATTTATTAATCGTTTAATTTTATCTACGGAGATATGTCCTAATCTCCGGTGCCACAACATAGAGAAATCTTCATTCACAATACATCACTTTATACCAGCATTATCATGAACATGCATCGCATTATAGAAGGCATTGTCTTGTAAATTAATTCAAAAAAGACCATCAAACAAAATACCACTCTCAATAATTTCAGATTTAAACGATAAACTGAAGTTTGAATATGAAAAATTAAAGGAGTAACCCAATGGTACAAGTCTTGAAACTAAAATTAAGTTTCTAGAGAAACTAGGAACATAAAGGGTCTTTTCCAAATTCAAAACAAAGCCATTGTTGAGAACAAATCTACATGTCCTAATAGCTTCCACATGCGAACGCATCTTATTTCCTGAATAGATGCTTTGTTCACTTCCCACTGGTTTCCAGTAGTTTTGAAAACCCTGCATGGAATTCGAAATGTGGATTGTAGATCCAGAATCAATCCACTAAGTGTTGTGACTTACATCAGCCATAGTAGATTCATAACAGACACAAGAGGTTGTATTACCTTTTTTCTCGAGCCAAGTCTTAAATCTGACACAATCCTTCCTCATATGCCTCTTCTTTTTACAGAAGAAACATTTGGAATCTTTCTTAATGTCAGCTTGGGGAGGTATTTTACCTTTTTTCTTTCTGCTTGCCTCACTCTTTATGCTTTTCTTGTGTTGCCAAATGAACACTCTCTCCCGATTCCATAAGCAACCTTTCTTCCTCTTGAGCACACATGGTCATGAGTTTATTAATTGACCATTTATTCTTATGTGTGTTATAAGAGATCTTGAAAGGTGCATACTATTGTGGAAGAGTGTTTAGAATATAATACACAATAAAAGACTCAAATATCTCAACCTCAAGGTTCTTCAGCTGAACCACAATGTCCCTAATCTTTATGATGTGCTCATGCACACTTCTAATACTAGTGAGCTTTAGATATGAAAACTTCATAATGAGGGTCATAGCATGCGCCTTTTCTGATGTCTCAAATTATGCACCAATGGCTTCTAACAAGGCCTTAGCATTGTTATGCTGAGCGACCGAACCACGAATACTATGAGATATTTTAGTCTTTATGAATATCATACTAAGGTGGTTGGACAGCTCACATTGTTCATAAAAGGCTATCTTAGCTGCAGTGCTCGTGTGAAAAGGAGTAGATGGTTCGTCTTTCCTTATAGCATAGTCAATGTCCATGCACCCTAATTGAAGGAAGATTAGCTCATTCCAAACTTTATAGTTTTTATCATTCGGCACGGGAACATTATTCTTAAATTCAGAGAAATTCACAGGTTGTAAAACTACATATCAAACATAAACACTTACATCACAAAATTTGAGGCACATGAAACATATATCATGCTTTACCAATGTAAAACATATCACAAATATGAATCACATAACATAAAAACTGCATGTGAGCTAAGTTTTTAATTTAAATAGAATCATAATTACTTTATGAAGAAACTATCATATTATATTCCTTTTTCTTAATCCCTGTGGGTAAATTAAGAAACGTAATATGATATTTCATCCTAATTAATCATATTAATATAATAAAAATTCTTGTGGGATAAAATTCAGTACATTCATACGATTAATTACAATCAATGTCTTTTTCTAAATGTGATCCAGAGGCTCTTAATATATAATTTCAACTAATTAAAGATGCCGTGGCTACTCTCTAATTAATTAAAACTATATGGATCACTAGACATTTAATTACATGCATAACATATCACAAAATTGTATGTAAGGGCACAACCGTAAATTAATATAGCCAATGGCAGAACAGTAAAATCCAGTGGCCAAGGGGCAAAATAGTAAATAAATTGGACAAGGGCAGAATCGTAAATTCATAGAGGAGAGAGGATAGAAGCGTAAATCCAAGTGGGTCCCCCACTGGCGTGTGCCACGCACACGCCCTTCCACCACGCAGGTGCGTGCTAGTCACACGCCTGGGCCGCGTGTGGGCGCATGGCTCCCACACACCTATTCCCTCACACTAGCCCGTAGCGCGCACGCACCTGAAGGGTTTTTTTTTTTTATGCAAACAGCCGTGCAACCCCGACTTCGCCGCGCCTTCCTCCACCCGATTCTCCTCCAGTAGGCCACCATAGATTAAAATAATTAGTGGGTTTTTGACTTCATGTCGGCACAACCACATCGGTTCAAGAATCGGCGAAAACGGCCAAGAAATTGACTTGAATCAAGGAAAATTCCGCCAAAACGCAAACCTTGACCACCACGACTTTTGCCGCCTAATTCACATTCAGCGATGTCATGCCCTGAACCCTACGGACGCTCAACATCCCGCTATGGTCATTATGATGCGACGACCTAGGACTCGTCGCTGACCCTTTTCTTTTTATCTTTGAATTACGCAAGCGAAAACGATAACCAATACAACAAACCCCAAACAACAATCAAATTAGGGATAACAAAGGAAAACCAATCATAACAAAAGCCAATTTTTTTTTATATAATCAATTAACCCTGGGAACATACTTACAAGCCCACTTCGAGTGTTTTCACAAAAAGCCAGCAAAAAGATAAATGCTAGGGTTAATCTACTCCATCCAAAGGATCAATTTTCAAGTCTAACCTTTAAGGACCAACCAAAAACTGCGGTACTCCAAACCGCATAGGGAGCAACAACATGCTAAGGTCCTAAAAAGGTTTAACAACAACAAATGAGATAAAATCTCAGTAAGTTAACGGCCTAAGCCCCGCTGAGGAGGCCAACTCGCCTCGAGGATCCCTAATCAGGCAATAAAGCATCAACAACAACATCATTAAATAACCACATGCATCCTTACCTCGCCTTGGTACACCTGTCGATGAAATGAACATGTCATATACTCGAAGTGTTTAAAAAGATTTCTCATGCATCAATGCATCATAGGCGCGCGTGTCTTGATTATAAGATATAATCCACTTGGGCACGTCCCATACCATACATAACAGTTTCTATCACATAATCAGGCACTATGGATCATACATATTTTAGTTATTACGCCCCCTCGGGGCCACTACACATCAAGCGATCTGCAACAAGATGGTAGTCTTCTAGTATGACCGGGCTCCGTCTCGCCTCGTTAGGCATGGCTACATCAAACGATATATAGTAAGACGGCATTTCAATACGGCAACATCAAACGATCTACAGCAAGATGGTATGTCGTAAGGAGCATCGAATCCGCCATCGGGCCACGATTTGAGATCCAGAGTATCGGCTATCCAAATAATCTTTAGGCATCCGATAAAAACGAGCACGATCTACAGCAGACCTCGATAAATCGGGCATCATCAAGCAATCTACGGCAAGACGGCTCCGAAGTGTGATCACACGAACACATAAGCATTCCGGCCTATTATTATCTTTTCAATTAGCCCATGCATCCATGAATAGTACTCACATAATACCGCATAACAAACCAAGTGGTCACACATGCAAAACAGTTAATCAATTCTTGCAAGCTTCAGTGCCAAACACGTTTATCAACCACAAAACATCACTATCATTTCTCGGCATAACCATGTAATAGTTTAATTCCAAAAATCTCATAAGTTTTTCATAGAAACTTCCGTTCAAAACAATTTGTCATATAATCAAATTAATACGATGATTCACGGCATAATCACCACCATTCAAGCACAGAAGTCATAATTGGAGATTAAAATTTTTTTGAAATAATAATAAATAAATTCGAAAATTAATTATTTAATAATAATATATTAACATTTAAATCCGAAAGTCATTTATTTTCAAAGATTCAAATTATTTTCTCGAATCATAATCATTTAAATCATTTGCCATATATGCCAACTTATATGACGAAATCCAACATTGGCATCACAATTTGGGCATAAAACAATCACAATTCAATATTAAAAATCATTCGAAAATATTAATGTTAAATTTTCGGAAATCAAATATTTTATTAATAAATATTTTTAAATAAAATATTATTATTCAATTCCGAAAATTAAGTTATTTAATAAAATAAATAGTAATGATAAAATAATAGATAACTTATTGTCAAAATAGCGAAAACTTATCGCGAACACAACAATAGCCTATCACCCAAATAATCATAATTTATCGAATATACCGATAACTTATCGCTAAAATTTACCGATAACTTATCATTTAAACACCAATAACCTATCATCACATCCAATGATAACTTATTAATTGCTAATAACTTATCACCAACAATTATCTAATAATTTAAGGATAACCTATCACATAATCCCACTTAACTAGCCATAAACTTAAACTAAACTTCCCTAAGCAAGTTTAACACCTAAACGAGGGATTAGGGGTTAACTTACTCGTTTAACAATGCGTTAACACAAGAACTATGGCGACAACCCGAGCTCGCTCGTGGCGGCTCCGGTTTTGCATTATGAGCGACGAACGGCGGCAATCTGGACGCAGCAAAGGAGCGGCTGCTGTGGTGGCTGGTTAGGACTGCTTGGGGCTGTTCTGGGCGTGGAACGACAGCTAGTGGTGGTGGCTGGACAGCAGTGGACCAGCAGCTGCAGCGGTGGGGACGGGCGGGGGGCAATGACTGGCGTTCCAGTAAAAACTAGCGGGCTGTGAGCAACTGTTCGATGCGGCTTGAGGGCTGAACCGGGGACGAAATGGTGGTTGGTGGTGGTGTCTTTGTGGCTGGGAAGGCGGTGGACGAGTGGCTCAACCGGCGGGGCTGTTTCCAGCGAGAAATGGACCAGTCCGGCGGCTGGAAATGAAGAAGCCGAAGGAAGCAGAACAAGAAGCAGAAGCAGCAGCAGCGAAGAAGCAGAAGTAGAAGCAGCAGCAGCAGAGAAGAAGCAGAAGCAGCAAAGTAACAGAAGCAGCAAAACCAACGAAGAAGGAGAAGAAAAGAAGAAGAAGAAAGAGAGGGGGAAATGATGGGGAGTGGGCGGGTTCGGTGGGGGGTCAGCTAGGGGAAAAAGGGAAAAGAGAGGGAGAGAAGGGTTTAATCATTACCCAAAAAAAATCTTCCAACAATTTCTTTTGAAATTTTTCTTAAATTTGTCCCCCAAATTACCATTTTGTCCTCAACCCAAGCATCAAATTACGGGCCGACTCATTCTTATCGGGCCTTGGTGGTCGGCGCCCTCGGACACAAGGCCCAACGGGCTTTGCTCGGTTCATTTCCATTTCTCGCGTTGAATTTCCGATTCTTCGATCCTTTTTCGAAATTGGAATTTTCGATGGCCAATTCGTAAAAATTGCGAGTCGACATCCTATGGTTCGGGTGTGAAATCCTTAAGCATTCGACATTCAAAATCGGATCATAATTCGTGGCCAAAATCAATCAATTGCAACTATAGTTCATTTTGAACTAACTGACGGCTGTTGGAAGTAAATACCTCGATAGCCTTTCCCCGTTGGTTAGTATTCCCTGAGTGATCAGGTCAGAGCAAGAATCAACTAATTGAGTGTCGACGAAATCATCATTTTATACATCACCAAATTGGGTCGAATTTTCAGGATATCACAGGCAATCACCGTAATGCCGAATTAACGTAGGGCTTTTGTTTCCTATGGCGTTGCGACTGTGCTAGTCCAAAGCTTGGTGGTGGGTTGCCCGAATTTGACCGGAATCATCAAGTTCTCTTTTGCTTATAAAAAGCTCCGATTTTTAATTTAATCAAAACCCCATGAAAATTCATCAAGACAGAGATATAAACATGCTATGATACCAGCTGTGAGAAATTTAACTATAGCGGAAAATTGAAGATTTCAATTATTCATGGATAAACAAAATCATGCAAAATCATAATCGTTTGCAAAAACGTGAAGAATCTATACTAACCTCTAGCCATTGATGAAATTGAGAACATGATACGCGGAGCTTTGACGATTGTTGATAGGTACTTCTAGCCAATTGCCCTCTCAACGTCGATGGTGTATTTTCCGATATCTCAGATCAATGAATGAGAGATCGATCTCAAGATTATGAGAGAGTTTGGCTTAGGTGACTTTTTTATATCCCAATTCATATCCTTATAGATAACTTCTTTTATCAAGATAGTTATCTTAATATTAGGCGATCATAGTTATCACTTATTTGAATGCGCTCAATAAATATTGACGAAATTAATTAATGTTGGCAATAATAACGGCAAAAGGACACTATAAGTGCCATAACTTATGTACGGAGATCACTTTGGTGCCACAACTTTTTTCCGGATCACTTTGGTGCCAAGTCGGAGGAAAAACGATCACTTAAGTGTCATAAGTTTTTTTTGGATCACTTCAGTGCCAAAATTTTTGAAAAACAATCACTTAAGTGCTAAAATTTTTTTAAAAACTATCATTTAAGTGCTAAAATTTTTGAAAAACGATCACTTAAGTGCCATTCTCCGGTGAGCCATGTCAGTTTCAAAAATTAATAAAAAAATGCCATGTCGGATTTCTGCGAAAAATTATGTACGGCACCGGAGTTGGCACTTAAGTGATCGTTTTTTAAAAATTTTAGCACTTAAGTGATCGTTTTTCAAAAATTTTAGCATTAAAGTGATCCAAAAAAAAGTTATGGCACCAAAGTGAACGCCGTACACAAGTTATGGCACTTGTAGTGTTCTTTTGCCCAATAATAATTGAATGTGGAATCACATTATAGATAATATAATTATAACATCAAATGATCATTGGTGAGGGAAAGTGAGCTATTGAGAAAAATGAGGGACATCTGAGGAAAACCATGCTTTGAGAAAGAAACTAGAATTCATCTAGTCGCACAGTGTCACAGGAGTCGACAATAGAGGTTCTGAAGCCTGGTCTTGGAGACTTGCAAAAACCTTCCTCGTGAGTTTTCTTCTTTGCAGATATCATTTTCCAGCTTGAAGGGGCCAACTTCCAGGCAGTTTCAGAGGACGATTTCTTGGCTTCCTCGGCTAAGAGACACTTCGCACAACAATTAGGAAGCAAGGTAAGGACACTAGATGAATTTTTGTTCAGTGTGGACCATGGCTTGACCATGGAAAAATAAGAGGAAAACCAGCCCAGAAAACTGATTTCTAAGGCTAGAATTTGCGAGTGTTGAAGCCTCTTCAAGAGCCCTGCGTGTTTGACTTGTTGACCCCCACCCCCCTTTGCATGCATTAACTGTCTTCGTGAGCTCAATGAATGTTATACGTGAATACAAATGATGCTCAGGTCAGCTTGGTTTGGTCTTTAAATCCCTGTGTGAACCATGAGATCGCCTACAACTCAAACAAATAGTTGAGTCGATCCACACTGATGCACGGCTGGCTAGAATGGATCATGCACGATGGTCACTTTCAGAGATTGTTTAGTGTGTGTAGTTGATCATTCTCCGAGGTGTTCATCAAATTTGAAAGCTCATGCTATCTAATTTCATTAGAATCGAGTGTATTTTCCCGTATGTCTCGCATGTGATAAGTGTCAGGATTGAATCTAGGCGTGCAACCTGTTTGCTTGACCTGGGTTCAAACCCAGGTTTGCAAAAACAGGTCAGACTCACACATTCGAGGCTAATTTTAGTTGTATTATTGTGTGTTTTAGGATATAATTTCTAGCTAATCTTGTTCTTTGCATGTATTAATATAACTTTGATGCTTTATTTTCACTTAATATTGCTTATGGGTCGAGATTGAAGACCATGAATATGGCTCGAGGAAGCTGTTCGGGGTGGTTTAATGCACACCAAATGTTCGACGAAATGCCCAAGCCAAGTTTCAATCTTGAGACAATCGATTCGAGCTTGGTTATTGTGATATTCATGTTCTGAGTTGATCCATCTTCATGTAAATCAAGCATAGCTTGGTTTAGGGAATTAATTTTTTTTCTTATTAAAAAAATATAAAAAATTGAAAAATCAGAAAATTTTCCAAAAAATCTCAAAATGTAGACTAGTGCTAAATTTGGGGACAGAAACGGCATTTTTTTAAAAAAGTTTCTTAATTTTCTAGAGTCATTTTCCTAATTTAGAGCTATTTTGGTATTTTATAACCATTTTTGTAAATAATCCATTTTCATATATTAGAATTCTCTAACGTGCTTTCATGCATTTAGAATAATTTAATGCATATCTAAATTCCTATTCGCTCACTGGGGTCCTATCCTGGGGCATAATAACAGGGCCATATAATATTCTTTACCTGACTTTTATCAGGTTTTCCTTTCCTGTATTTACTTTCAAGTCATTCCAATTTCTTGGTTATTTACTTACTGGCTTTTCAATGAATTTAGTGTTCATTTCTTTCCTAGATTAGGTTAAGACTAATTTAGATATTAGAGAAAACAACCCTACAAAAAACTTAGCGGCTTTGATACCTTAGGATTATAATTGATAATCAAGATAGGTACTGAAAGGACGCTAATAGTAACATTAGCATAGTCAAGTCCCCGTTCCTAGAACTTAGTTGCATAGGAATCTTGATGACACTTCCGCATCTCGATTGTTTTCTAGCCGACCCCAATATGTTAGTGGTGACTCTTACAAATACTTAGGTTGTTAAGAACTTAAAACGAAATCCAATAGCGCGCAGGTTATGGGTTTGCGAGAGTTTGCGCCTAGATCAATGGGCCATGGGTTTTCCTTTTGGGAAATACCCCTAAACCCGTTCCTTTTTCTCCCGACGAAAAGAGAGGGTCGCGACACATGCATTAATCATATTTAGCAACATTTTCATGAATAAAATGCACCCATCCTTGCATGTTTGTTTCTTACGCCCAAGTTTGCAGAATCCTTGTCTCAATTGATGATGAATAAGGATCCATTTATGCTTGCATTCCAGGTTCTTTAATATTTACAATAATTTATGTACTGTTTTGATTACTTCTATGGATCGTAGAAGTAAAATGTAGTCCCACGTTTTACTTGGGTATTTAATCGACCCATAACCTATTAGTGGCGACTCTAAGGTAAGTTTCATGGCATGTTTAAATTAAAATCCCAAGTTGAGATCGGTATGGGTTTGGGAGAGTGCACACTAGGTTGCGGCACCATCTCTTTAATGAGCAACCGTTTGTGCCCGCCTAGTAATCCATTAGCTTTCCCTTGGTAGTTTACCTTCGGGAAGGGTGAGACAGAACATCAGGGCCTAGCCATCGATTAATGTGAACTAAACTTTTTCGAGCCTAGTCACAGGACAAATTGTGAGTTGAGCCACCGATTAATGTGGATTGAGTTTATTTAGGACTTGTCACAAGGCAAATTGTAAGAGAAGCCACCGGCCATCTGGATTCTTATTTGAGCCCTGTCATAGGGTATCGTAGATTGAACTTATTTGGGCCTTCTCAAAGTGCAAATTGGGGAAAAAAAAGGCCAAATTGTGGGAGAATGATACCACGTGTCATAAGTTTCATATGGCAATCATTTGAGTACTATAATTTTTTTTTTCGATCACTTGAGTACTATGACTTTTAAAATTTTTTTTACTTGAGTGCTATAACTTTCAGTCGACCATTTGCATGACATGACTTAAAAAATCAACGTTTACAAAAGTGTTGAAAATCTGACGTGGCATGTCACTTATGGTGAATGTTTTAAAAAGGTCATGGCACTCAAGTAATCGATTGAAAAGTTATATAGAACACAAGTGATCGAAAAAATAGTTATGGTACTCAAATGAGCACTGTATGAAAGTTATGGAACTTGCGGTGTCATTTTCCTACAATTTGTGGACGTAGAATTAAGACTAAGCAATAAGATTTTGAATGTTGAAACTTTTGAATCTTTGCTTTGAAAATTGTATCTAAACTCCATTGAATTATGTTGATAAATCTTATTACTTGTGAATCTTTGTTTTGAATATCAATTGTGAGATCAGCTATTTTTAATATCTTTCGATGTTTATACTTTTAATCAAGCTTGTTACTTATGATAAGACTCTACTTGAATTGTCAATGAATTATCGGCTTCATCGTTTCGAGCATCCTTGATCCCGTAGAGGAGGTGAGTAGTAGTTGCTTGTTGAGCGGTCGTGCTCTCTTATCTCCCAAAAATTTCATATTCTGAAAAGATTAGAGAACGAAATCAAGGGTTTTGCAGACAAGACAAAGAAATTCTAAATATTTAGTCACTCTTAAGAAATGAAAAGTCAATACTCAATTCTTCTTTCTTCTTTTTTGCATGGAAGAGTGGACGTAGGCTTGATTTAAATCGAACCACTATACATATTGTGTACAAATTCTCTTATCTTGACAACTCCTTTTGCATATTATATCCTGTTGCACACTTGCTACAATTTAAGTCCAGACTCTATTCTTGACCTTTTACTGTCGCTTTAAATTTGTCAAGAATTATTAAAATTACCTAATTACCCCTCTTAAGTGATCCATGCTAGCCACCTCAATATCAACTCTCATGATACAATTGCACAGATTCATAATCATTGTTTCCCAGTGCATTGCACCAGTGTCATTCTAATACTTCAAACTAAGGTGGCATGGTCGTCATCAATGGGCAATAAAATTGCATGCCACTTCTCCGGATGCAGTGTTAACGCAGCAGCAGCATAACCGTTCTTATAAGAAAATAAGATATAATCGTGCTATAAGCTCAGGATTCACTCAATGAGAAAAAAAAAAGGATAGAGTGAATCATCCGCGGACATCACACAATCAACTGGAGAGATCCCGGGGTATCGATGGATATCTGATGTTATCAACAAGCTCAACTTGGACACTGGTTTCAGTTTGCATTTCTTAGCATAACCTTTAAGGAGAGAAAACTTACTTTCTTAGACTGTACATATCACCTAGGATGTTTTTCCGGGAAGCAAAGTCTATGCAGCTATCTAAACCTAGTGCTATTTTTCTCTGTGAAACTAGAAGAGCAACTGACATCAGGATTGGCAGCACGCCTAACAATTGTGTGCTTGCTCTACTGAAATTAACATCCGATGACAATTTGTACGGCATGTTCACCGTGTAGCAAATGCAAGTATAAACCATTGCGAATGTGGAGAGTATCAGCGGCAACTTCAGTGGAAGATTTCTGGTGAGACAAATGATCATCTGAATAGACACCAAGAATCCGAACGTGTTGCCGGTCATGAAGCAGAAGTAATACACGTCCCTCATGATGGAACTTTCCATGAAAGATGCGTATGCTGCAAGGAAGCCTTTCTTGGTACTATTTTCCACTTTTGACACAAATACTGGAGGCTCTAGCATGGCTTGGTAGGTTGCACTTGCGATGAGTGCGGCTACAACCAGCAGGGCGCTGCGTATATCGCCCAATGTCTCTTGTCCTTGGTTCGAATCTTTTGGTGGTGATAATGGTGGATGATTATTTTCGGCTGCAGTTATCATAGCTGATTGATTGCTGGTAGCTCCCTTGATATCTTCTTTGTTGTCCACCAGGACTATCTGTGAAGAGGGCAAGTTTGATTGTCCGTGTTTGGCTCCTGCTCGCATGAGTATTTCTCTAATCTCTGGATCAGAGTGAGATGAGACATCGAGAGGGGTTGAGCCACTCTCGTTCAAGGCGTTCACCTCCATGACCTCTCGCTCGAGAGCATGCCCACTAAGCATGAACTCGACCACCTGCAATTTGTTTTCCTTTTGTTAGTTTTGTGTTGTCCTCTTTGATGTTCAGACATTCGGATCACACAAAAAGAACAAGAAAGAAAATTTCAATGGAAAAAGGGAAAGGCGTGAGAGATTGTGTGCCTCGAAATTATTGGCGGCAGCAGCGAGGTGCAAGACTGTATTGCCCTTCTTGTCCTTCCAATTGATCACCTGCTCCTTGTTGTGCTGCTTCAGATGCTCCACCAGCATGACCAACGAGTCGAACCGATTGTTCTTCACTGATAGGTGGAGCGCTGTCTCCTCTCGGGCAGTCGTCTCCTCGACGGACTCAGGTGAAGTAGAAAGCAATTCCTTCATGGTGCCGACCTCCCCACTTGCGGCTGCATAATGCAGGGGGATTCTTCTCTCCCTGCCCTTCACAAGGCATAGGTGTTGAGGCCGACCTGCGTTTAAAATCTCCCTCACAGTCTCAATATCCCCTCTAGCTGCCGCGATGTGCAACGGACTGAAACCATCCGGGTTCACCTTCTCCTCAAGCTTTGGCATCAACTTGAGGAGCTCTCGGACAAAATTCGAATGGCCAGCAACACAGGCGACGTGCAACGGCGTGTGGCCGCCTCCTTGGAGAGCCGCCTCCTCGAGGATGAGTTCATTGCTTCTGATCAGGTCATTCAGCAGAACCACGTTGCCTTTCCGAGCTGCTTCTAACAACCTCGGATCCATTTGAGTGTTTATGTGTATATGTTCCCTTCTACTCAGAACAGGTAATGGTGGATATATGCATGAATCATGGTCTTATAGATTGGAAATTGCCTGATCAGAGGGGAATATCTATATTACTTCACTAACCCGGAATTTCTTCAAGGAGTTTGTCCGGTCAAAAGGTTACTCCCGAATTGGGTTATTCTTTAATCCCTCGAAGCATTCAATAAAATATATTCTGGAACTAGATGTGTACCTAGTTAGATGCCCATGTGTCCAACGTGTTTTGATTTAAAAAATATATATATTATATTTAAAATTATTTTGTAGAAAAATATTATTCTTGATTCTTAATCTTTATTTCTTAATTTTGTTTTTATAAAGTTAAAAAAGGAAAAAATATAACTGGATATATGCACCATAATCCTTAAACCTTTCGTCAAAGTGCAATTGAGTTTTAAAATTTCAAGGAGTGCAATCAAGTCATTTCGTTAATTATGTCCAATTTCGTTAACATAAAATTCTGACTTGATTTTTTTTATTATTTGCTTTCTCCTATGTGGCATTTATGTTAAAAAGAGTGAAGCATAAGACTAAAATGACGTTTTAGCCCAAATCTTACTTTTTTTACCCAAATCTTAGTTAAATTAGATTAAAAAAATAAAAAAGGATAAAAGGTTTTTTTTAAAAGCATCAACTGAAAAATGAAATATAAAAAATAAAACGCAAATGCCTATGGGGTGGCACCGCCGCCACACCATCGCTTGAAAGGGTTGCAAGGGTTGCCGGAGCCTCATTGACTCGGCAGCCACAAGCGAGGGTCGTGACCCTCGCCTAGATTTGGGCGAGGGCTAGCAACCTTTGTGTAGACTTAGGGAGGAACATCAGCCATCGTTGTGGTCTCAGTGACCACAGCTGGTGCTTTCCAGCAATGGTGGGGTAGCGACTCCAACCCCATAGGCACCTATGTATTTTTTTTTTTTTGGGTAAGGTGCGCCTATGTATTTTTTATTATTACTATTTTTTATTTTTTGTTTATAAAAAAACTATTATCCTTTTTATTATTTAATTGAATTTAACTGAAATTTGGGGTAAGAAATTAGTATTTTGGACTAAAACGATATCGCTGTAGTCTTATACTTCATGCTTAGTTGTTGTTGTGGCGTAAGAGATAAAAAAAAAGCCACATTAGCATTTTTCATTAACCAAATTGGACAGAGTTATTAGAAGAACTTGATTGCATCAATTTAATAAGTTTTAAGATTCAATTGCTCTTTTTAAAAGTTTTAGGACTTAATTTGTGACAAGTTTCAGGACTTTTTTTGCGCACTTTAACTCTTAAAAAAACTAAAATAATAGTTGCATGGCTAATAAAGTTAAGAAATTTTGGTAGGGGACTTTGGGTCCTTCAGATGTGATGAAATAACATAGGGAAAATTACCAAAAAAGTCCTAAATCTATTGCAATTGTATCAATTCAGTCCTAAATATTTTTTTTGCCCATTCAGTCTCAAACCTTTCGCAATTATGCCAATTTAGTCCATCCAGCCACTTTTGGTCGGCCAAGACTAACGTGGACACCGGCCGATGCCAGCCGTCTGGTCGACGCTAATGTGGCAATATTTTAATTTTTTTTAATTTTTCTTTTACTTTTCTCTCTTTCTTTATTTTTCCTATATTCTTCCCCGGGGGCCAGTTCGACGACCGGCGATCGGTTAGAGGTTGAGGCTAGCGAGGTCACGCCAGATCTAGGTGGCCTTGCCGTCAGTGGGCGAGGTCAAGCTCACCCAGCGAGGGCGGATCTAGCAAGACCTCGCCCACCGATGGCGAGGTCTCGCTAGATCTAAGCGGCCTCGTCCAGCGACGGTGAGGTCTCGCCAAATCTGGGCAAGCTCGCCGTCGCCAGGCGAGCTCGACCTTGCCCCACCGATGGTGAGGGTGGATCTGGGCGATCTCACTGTGACGTCTTAGGCACGCCACTTACTAAAAGCGTTCTTAAATCTTTTCACTTATAGCACAAACGGAAGACAAAGCACCACCAAAATACTACATTTTCATTTCCCAAATCTTGATATTTGTATACAAAGGTAATTTGGATGACAGCCTCTTCAAACACAATGGCAGAAATACACCTAGAAGGCCAAAATGGGATCCTACTCCCTTAAAGCAGTTACATCCATAACTCCACCCCACTACTTGCCGACACCCCTTCATCACTACTGTTAGGATAAGGGGTCGATGGTATCTTCAAAGATCCGTGAAATGTGTCAACGATAAACAGTGAGCGAAAGTTTAGCAAGGTAAGCTTTATCACGCCATACTAAATAGATAATATCATGCACCTCAACATGGTCAAGTAGATAGTCAACTAACCAATCCAGAATCAGCCACAACATACAAAGATTCCCTTTTTCATTTAGCCACTAATCACCAGGCAAAGAGATTTTCGATCAATGAACAGCCATTCACACAAGTTCTCATCACATACTTATGACAATGATCAACTTTAATCGAGGACCTCTGGGGAACCGTGTTACACCTTAGATTTCTGTGAGAACCCAGTTAATTATAAGGGAAATGATGCAAATGCAGTGAATGGGTGCAATGCATGTTGCATGCTAGTTATTATTTGAGTTCTCTCATCAAATATCCACCCATGTATCACAGTTATATTGGCGCGTAGACTGACCCATATGAGTAACTTCCAGCGCGCAAACTGGACTTCCATGGTATACCAACCATAGGCATCTCACTCCGAGGCATCGTTGGCTTGCAGACTGACGGCATCCAAACCTTTCGTACTTGGGCATCCCAATACTCCCACGGAGCATCATCGGCGTGCAGACCGATGGTCCTCACCATTCATTTTTACATGATGCATCTGAAGCAAACATATATAAGGCATCGTCAGGGATCCCTCGTTTGACGATCCTCACCATCCATTATCACACGAAGACGATATAATGAGTGCAAATGAGTCTAACATAAGCATATTAATAACAGTCCACATATAGGGTATATCAACCCAGCTGAGACACAAACGACCCTTTCAATTTGTTCGACACATCTCCCCAACTTATTTCCCATATTCTGTTCTTTCAAAGATTACCCAATTTACAAAAAAAAAAAAAAAGCATTTGACATCAAATCAAGGCTAAATAAGCATCATTGAAAAGCTAGGTAAGTGTGGTTACTGTCTCCAGTAGACCAGAAATCAAAAGCCAATGATTTCAAGTAAAAACCGGCAGATCATTGAAATCTAGTAAAACCGGACAAATTTGCATGATTGGGGAAATCAATTTCAAAGGCATAGCAAATGGGTTCCAAAAATTCTAAAATTCGAATATGTTATAAAAAAGACCTTAAAAAATATTTTCCGTGCGGAACACAATCCCAAAATCCTTATGTAAAGGCCACATTAATGGTTCAAAGACAACCCCAAACTGGTAAGTTGAAACAGAGAAACCAAACCACAAGAAAATACTCATTTCACAAAACAAATATTTTCAAAACACTTTGAAATTTTTATATGTTATAAATATGGATTTCTTTAACAAATCTTGTGAAGTAAGTGTAATAAAATCGAACGGGAAATTTTTATAAAAATTTGAGAAGGCACAAAGGTCACAGGTTCTGCAGTATAAAATAGTTCTGATTCAGTAAGATGCTGGACCTTCGTGTGACCCATTTGAACTCAGAAAAATATGAAATTTAAGTATATTATAGAAAAAGACCTTCTAAACAACTTTGATGAAGAACACTTTGCAAGATTCGGACCACAAAAGGCGCTATAAAAATAGAAAAACTAGGAACGTACAATAAAACACGTTCTGGAACTGAGATAAAACTCCAAGAAACATTTTCAATCTTGAGATCTACTGTTGGAAAAAATATGCTCCTTCGAATTGTAGAAGAAAAGAAACTTCAACTTCAAATGGGATAAACAATGAAGTTAGACTTTGAGATGTGATATCACTTTCTTTAAGGAATTATTTGCCCCACGAAGTTATTAATGATCACTGACAAATTTCCTCAATGATACAACAAAGTCTCGATTGAGAATACTGAATAGTAATTTCGGTATATCTCTAGGGCCTCTCTAGAAAAACAATTAGAAAGGACAGTTGCATTTTTTCGAAATGAAAGAGTGTCTAAAAATCTGAATAAAGAGACTTCATATTCAACCATGTAAAAACTAACTCACTAATCACACCCTTTCGAACAAAGGCATCTTTTCATAAAAAATATGTATATTGAATTGGTACGAAATCAAAACTCACGTTGAAAAAAGATATATGAAAATTCTGAATAAAATAATAATAAAATAAAATAATGATATTTTTAATTATTATTATTATTTTTTAATCATTTTTATTAATCCGAATTTTATAACTTCTAAAAAATAATCTTTGAACAAATACAATCTTTCAACGTTGAAGGGGTTATGTCTGAAAAGGCATAACCTTCCAAAGGTAAAGTAGTTATGTCCGAAGGGACACAATACTTCCAAAAGTTGTAAAAACGCCTAATAACCGTTAGGCTAAATAATAAATTTCGAAATTAATTAATAAAAAAATAACCGCAACTCTATTGCGAATAATCACATTGTTTCAATGGGATAAAATCATTATTTTATAATAATAAATTCAAATTTTAATAAATAAAAATAATAAACGAGGATTAGTGCTAATTATCATCCGCAAGTGCACTAAGTGCTAAGTGTGCCTAATAATCGCACACCCACACGTGGGTATTGAAAAGTCTAGTCCACACCCCATTATCTTCACTTTAACAAGGAAGGAGACACTCACACATATAAAGTGGCCCACCTTTTCAAAACGTTTCTATGTGAGACAAAGGAAAAAGCACTATTTCGTTTGTTTTACAAACAAACAACCAACAATCCCCCACTTTGTTTGTAAAACAAAGTACCAACTAAGATTATAAAAAGAATACATCCATAATTTCCATGAGATTAATATACATATATAAAGGTCTCTTTTGAGTTAAACCTTCATTTAGTGCAAGCACATCAAGACTCTATAAAAGTGACAAGTAGCTATGCTTTAAACTTGTACTCTATGTAATAGAATCCGACATACCACACATATACTAACCTCTTGTTCCAGTGAGAAGTTCTATATTACTCAACACTATTATGGTCTTGTGCTGGTACCTATTTCATGAACTCTCTAGAAAGTAACCCTAACTTTTGTAAGAAGCGGCACCACTTCTAAGCTCATATAGGTGAAGTATTTTTCATATGTTTCTGTTACTAATAACACATTTGAACCATACTTCATTAAGAATTTAATTCAACCTACAAACGTAACAGATGATACTGACTTCTCATATCCAGGCTCATGTCAGTATCAAACAATCGCTTCAGTAACCTGTTTTTACCCATTAAACCTTATAACTAGTGATGTTCTAGTATAAGGTCGAGTTACCATTACTGGTGATTTTGATTAAAGGGTTTCAGCCCCATTTCTTTGGAGGTCGTAGTTACCATCTCTTTTGGTAAAGCCTTTGTAAAAGGATTGGCTAAATTATTGCGTGACCTTACGTAGACAATTGTTATGGTACCATCCTGAATCAATTGTCTCACATACTCGAGTCTTAGACTAATATGTCTTGACTTACCATTGTCAGTGCTACTAGAAGCTCTTGCCAAAGTAGTCTGACTATCACAATGGATAGAAATAGAAGGCATAGAACTAGGCCATAATTTGATATCCAACAACAAATTCCTAATCCGTTCTGCCTCTTTCCCAGTTGCTGCTAAAGCAATATATTCGGAGTCAATTGTCAAGTGAGTTATGCATGTCTGTTTCTTGCTCGCCCAAGATACAACACACCCACCTAAAGTGAAAATCCATCCATAAGTGGAATGTTGATTGCCTACACTTGTAATCCAACTAACATCGGTGTATCCTTCTAGTACAACCAAATAATTATTATAGAACAATCCCAAACTTTTAGTTCTCTTGAGATAACCAAAAATTCTGGCAATAGCCTTCCAATATTCTATATTTGGATTACTAGTATATCTACTCAACTTACACACCGAATAAGCAATATCAGGTCTAGTACAATGCATCGCATACATTAAAGACCCTATAACACTCGCATATTCAAGTTGTGCTACCGCTCTACCAGTATTATAATTCAATTTAATATTGCTATCAAAGGGAGTACTCATTTCTTTGAAATCAAGATGACTAAATTTATTTAATATTTTGTTAACGTAATCACATTGGTTCAAAGAATAACCTCCACTATGCCTTTTAACTTTAATACCTAAGATAGTATTTACTTCACCCAAATCTTTCATTTTAAATATGGAAGTTAGATACTTCTTAGTCTCAATTATATCAGTCATATTTGTTCCAAAAATAAGCATATCATCAACATATAAGCACACTAAGACACTATAGTCTTTAGTGAATTTCAAGTATATACACTTATCAACACTATTGTGTTTGAAATCACTAAATAATATGATTGAATCAAATTTCTCATACCGCTACTTAGGTGCTTGCTTAAGCCTGTAAAGAGATTTAATTAATTTACATACTTTCCTTTCATTTCCAGGAAGAACAAAATCCCCTGGTTGTTCCATGTAAATTTCCTCATTTAAATCTCCATTCAAAAAAACAGTTTTGACATCCATTTGATGAACACAACGATCATAAATGGAAGCTAGAGCAAAAAGAATTTGAATAGAAGTTATACATGCTACAAGAGCATACATATCAAAATAATCTATTCCTTCCTTTTGTCTATATCCCTTGGCTACTAGTCGAGCCTTGAAAGCTTGGATAGAACCATTGGAATAATATTTTCTGCTGAAAACCCATTTGTTCCCAATAAGTCTAGATCCTTTTGGTAAGTCTACTAATACCCAAGTATTATTGGACATAATTGAGTCCATTTCATCATTTATAGCTTCTTTCCAAAAAGAAGCATCTCTAGAAGACATAGCATCACTAAAACATTTAGGATCGTCTTCTAAATTTATTACTAAAGGGTATTTATTTACCATGTTATTACCTCTGTCTCCTTCAACAAGGAAAACATGAATAATAAAATCTAGACCAAAATCCTTCGATTTTCTTGCTCTAGTGCTTCTCCTCAATTCAGTGATGTCTCTAGAATCATTTGTTTCTTTCCCATGAGAATCTAATTGAGTTTCTATAGGTTTTGAATTATTTTCAATAATTTCAGAACCCATAAAACATTTATTCTCAACGAATTCAACATCTCTTGATTCCACAATGACATTGGACTCTAAATCAAGAAGTCTATAAGCTTTACTGTTTTCAACATATCCAATGAAAGCACATTTGATGGCTTTAGGATCAAGTTTGGTCCTCTTGGGGTCTGGTAATTGGTAATATGCCAAGCACCCCCACATTTTAAGGTACGACATACTCGGTTGTCTACCTTTCCATAATTCATAAGGGCTCGTGTTTTTTTTCTTAGATGGTATTCTATTATGAATATAACATGCAGTAAGCAATGCTTCTCCTCAAAGATTAATTGGTAGCTTTGAATTCGAAAGCATACAATTAACCATTTCTCCAAGGGAACAATTTTTCCTTTTAACTATACCATTTTGTCGTGGAGTGTATGGTGCGGAAACTTGATGAATAATACCATATTCTTCACAAAATGAAGAAAATTCATTTAAGAAATATCCTCCACCTCTGTCTAAACATAGAACTTTAATTTTCCTTTCCAATTGATTTTCTACTTCAGCCTTATATTTCTTAAACATGGTAAAAGCTTCATCCTTCGACCTCATGAGATAAATATATAGATACCTCTAGCAAACCCACAAAGGTAATGAAATATCGTTTACCACCATGAGCTAAGATGCCATTGAATTCGCATATATCACTATACACCAAATCCAACAAATTTGAATTTCTATTAACACTAGGAAATGGTTTCTTTATGAGTTTAGACTTAGCACATATTACACGTTTGTCTAACTCGCCATTGAAATTAATCAAGTCTAACTTTTTCATATTCTTTAAGTAGTGAAAATTTATATGTGCTAATCTACTATGCCATAAGGAAGCAGACTCAACGGTATATGCAAAAGATACAATAATATTATTGATACTTCGTTGATACATGCCGTCATTGGCATAACTCTTCCCCACAAACATCCCGTTCGTCGACAGGATAACCTTGTCGAATTCAAAAAAAATCTAAAAACTCCTCTAACAAAGTAAATCAATTGAAACTAGGTTATTCCTAATTTCGGGTACATATAACACATTAAGAAGGGTAATCTTCTTTCCAGAAGTAAAGTCAAGTTCCACCGTGCCTTTGCCAACAACCTTTGCAAGAGCATTGTTCACCATCAGGACCTCTCAAACATTTGTGTCGACAGTCTCTTCAAATTGTTTAAACATATATTTGTCCTTACACACATTGACCGTAGCCCAGAGTTTAACCACCAACTGGATTGGACAGAAGCAAAATTGATTTCAGAAACCACGGCCACCTTATCATTGATTTCAGAAATTCTCAAATTTGAAAACTTGGTTGAAATCATGGCCACAAAGTTATCTTCAACCAAATTCGCATTTGCCTTCACTGTCAGAATGTTCTTGTCCTTGAATATAATCATCTTACGGTGCTTGCACTCCTTAGCATGGTGTCTCTATTTACCATAGACAAAACAAGAACCCTTCTTCTTCTTATGTGTTTTCTTAAATTTTGGCCATCTCTTTACCTTGAAATTCAAGCGGTTTTTGGATTAAAATCCATTACCCTCCACAGCATTCACCTTGGTATCAAACAAAATAGAATTGTCATGTACACGTGACTCTTCCTCAATTCGAAGATGTTTCTGAATTTGCTCCAAGGATATGTCCTCTAACTTATGCATAAGCCTTTTTTCCATAGTCTTTCCAACTTTGAGGCAATTTTGCAATAATTGCTCCAACTTGAAAGGCTTCTGGAATTTCGATTTTCAGGGCACGAATTTTGTTGACTAGCACTTGTAGTTCATGGACTTGCTCCAACAAAGGTTTAGTATTAATAAACTTAAAATCAAAGTACTTATCGATCAAATACTTATTTTTTTTGGTAAAGTCAAGTTGCATCCTACAATCATGAGGATCATGCCTATCACTTCAACCTATAAACCACAAGTGAATTTACACCACGAGATCAAATACTTATTGGTACCCACCTTACCAAAAAAAAAAATACTTATTGGTACCTTGCTCCTCCGCTTTGTACTTGAATTCAAGCGCATTCCAAATTTCTCTGGCCGACTTTATTTCAGTGAATAAGTCATAAAGTTGATCAAACAATGTGTTCAGAATATGTCCACGACACAACAATTCGTCCTCCTCGCATTTCTTCTTTTCCTCGTTAACTCTTTTCATGGCTTCTGCACTCGGCTAGCCTCCTTCAGTAGTAGGCGTTGGATCCTTTATAGGCTTCAGGTTAGGATCCAAAATATAGGATATCTTCAATGCAGTAAGTAGGAACATCATCTTGTCCCTCCAAAGAGCAAAGTTGTTCCCATCGAACTGGTCCAGTTTCACCATGTCTTAGTTCATGACGTTGATTGTCTCTGACTCCATTGTCGAATGAAGAATTCCTTAAAATTGTTGAAAAAAATATGCTCCTTCCAATTGTAGAAGAAAAGAAACTTCAATTTCAAACGGAATGAACAACGAAGTCAGACTTTGAGGTATGATATCATTTTCTTTAAAGAATTATTTGCCCCATGAAGTTGCTAATGGTCACCGGCAAATTTCCTCTAGGATACAATAAAGTCTCGATTGAGAATACCAGATAGCAATTTCGGTATATCTCCAGAGCCTCTCTAGGAAAACAATTAGAAAGAATGGCTGCAATTTTTCGAAATGAAAAAGTGTCTAAAAATCCGAATGAAGAGACTTAATATTCAATCAGGTAAAAACTAACTCACTAATCATACCCTTTCGAACAAAAGCGTCCCTTCATCAAAAAGATGTATATTGAATTGATACAAAATCAAAACTCATGTTGAAAAAAAGATATATGAAAATTCGAAACAAAATAATTATATTTTTTAATTATTATTATTTTTAATCATTTTTATTAATCCGAATTTCATAAATTTTGAAAAATAATCTTTGAACAAATACAACTTTTCAACGTTGAAAGAGTTATGTCTGAAAAGACATAACCTTTCAAAGGTGAAGCAGTTATGTCTGAAGAGACACAACTCTTCCAAAAGTTTTAAGAACGCCTAATAATCGTTAGGCTAAATAATAAATTTAGAAATTAATTAATAAAAAAAACCGCAACTCTATTGCGAATAATCACACTATTTCAATAGGATAAAATCATTATTTTATAATAATAAATTCCAAATTAAATAAATAAAAATAATAAATGAGGATTAGTGCTAATTATCATTCGCGAGCACACTAAGCGCTAAGTGCGCCTAATAATCGCACATCCGCACGCGGGTATTGAGAAGTCTAGTCCACACCCATTATGTTCACTTTAAGAAGGAAGAAGATACTCATACATATAAAGTGACCCACATTCTCAAAACTTTTCTATGTAAGACAAAGGAAAAAACGTTATTTTGTTTGTTTTACGAACAAACAACCAACATCTATCACTTCTCAGCCACGAAATCACCACACCAGGAGTTCAAATTAACATGCAACACCTTTTCCAACGTAGTCTAGCAATCAAGACTCGCCAAAGCTCATTCTAGAGGTTTAAACACACAAGAACAGCAACTACTCAACAGATCGATCTCTCCTACCACCATCCAACCAACTTAGCAACCTATCTGAGACCCGTCGACATGCAAACATTGTCATGGTTAGTATGAAGTGAAAGGGAACACTTGCCTTGACGACGAGTGTGGTGGTCACGACGTGCAGTCTAGGCGGAGAGGAAAGGCACGGCTATGGCAATTTCTCGAGCTTGCTCGGCCTCTGCTGGTGGCGTGGTTGGAACGGGATAGCGAGATAATCAGCTGCTGGTCGGACGGTGCCGGGTAGTGGACGGTTGGCCGTCGACTTAAGCAGTAGCGTTCCGGCGGAGAGAGAGAGAGAGAGAGAGAGAGAGAGAGAGAGAGAGAGAGTTTGGTGAAAAAAGAAAAGAGAAGAAGAGGAAAATGAAGAAGAAGAGAGAAACCCTCGGATTTAAAGGTAATTTCAAACAGAATATTCCCTTGAATATTCTAATTCCCCCCCCCTTTTTTATCGGAATTTTTTTTTTCAGGATGTCACAAATCTCTCCACCTTAGGAAATTTCGTCCTTGAAATTTGAGGCATTAACTGACAATTCAAAAAGATATGGATATTGACGCCTCATAATTTATTCACTCTCCCATCTTGCCTCTTCGGTGTCCAGATGGTGCCATAACACTTTCACCAATCGAACAACTTTATTTCTCAAAACTTGCTCCTTTTGATCCATTATACGCACTAGCCTTTCCATCTACTTAACTTTCTCGTCCACTTCAATCGTCTCATAGTCAAGAATATGAGTTGGGTCGGGTTGATACTTCCATAGCATCGATAAGTGAAACACATCATGGACGTTAGACAATTTTGGCGATAAAGCCAACCGATATGCCAATTCTCCTATTTTCTTCAAAATTTCAAAAGGTCCAATGAATCTAGGGCTCAATTTTCCTTTCTTTCCTAATCTTGATATACCTTTCATCGGTAATACTTTAAAAAAAATACGTGATCTCCCACATTAAACTCTAATGGTCTTCTGCGCTAATCTGCATAGCTTTTCTGTCGACTTACGACTTTGAGCAATCCATAAGTCGATCTCTAATTACTTTTATTGCGCCCAATGTATCTTGTACCAACTCTGGTCCTCTTAAACTTCATTCTTCTTCTTCATTCCAACATATAGGAGTGCTATAGGCTCTTCCATACAATGCTTCAAATGGAGCCATGTAATTGTTTTGCTGAAAACTATTGTTATAAGCAAACCCTACCAGGCATAACTTCTCATCCCAATTGACCTTAAAATCAAAGATACATGCCCTTAGCATGTCCTCCAACACCTGAATAATTCTCTCTGTTTGTCCATCCATCTGCGGATGAAAAGCAATACTATACTGATGCTGAGTTCCTAATGTAGCTTGTAAATTCTTCCAATAGTTCAAAGTGAACCTTAGATCTTGATCTGGTGATAGTCATTGATTATTCCATGCAGTCTAACTATTTGCTTATCATACAAGTCTACATACTTTTCCAATGAATAACCTGTTCGTACAGCCATAAAATGTGCAAAATTAGTCAATCGATCCACTATTACCTAAATAGGATCATGACTACTTAACGTCCTTCGCAATCTTTGCACAAAATCTATAGTAACATGTTCTCATTTCTATCCGGAAATTTCTAAAGGCTTTAGCATACTTGCTAGCTTACAACGTTCAGTTTTCACTTGTTAACACATCAAGCATCTTAAGACGTATTTGGTAATATCGGCATTCATTCTATTCCACCAATAATGTTGTCGAAGGTTACAACACATCTTCGTATTCCCTAGAGGGATACCATAGTTACTTTTATGCATTTTTTTACCAACTCTAGTCCCTTAGTCCTTCATTATCAGGTACGCAAAACGTCCACGAGATTTTACAAATCCATTCTCCGATACTTGGAAATTCGATTTCTTATCTTCTATTATTTCTTTGCGAACCTTCATGATTTCAAGATCCAACCGCTGCAATGTTATAATCCTTTGTATAATCCCCAGTTCAATCCTAAGTGCATCCATTGCACTAGTTGTATCATTTATACCTAGCTTAACTCTGAATTTGGAATTTCCCTAAGTAAATTCCATTCCTGAATCATCATATTTGCCACCATCATTGTAGACTTCCGATTGAGAGCATCTATCATCTTATTCGCCTTCGCTCCAATCTATATTATACTAGACCCCAATGTATTGCATCTTTCACATCCAGCATGATCTAAACTTTTAGGAACCATCGATGAATCTATCAAGATTCCTATCATCTTAATTAAGACATAACCTAAGAATATCTCTCCCTCCAATTGGAGATTCATGAAATCAGAATATTAAATCAATGGTTAAAATACTTCCAATCATAATACTTAGAAAAAGATCCACTTCTTTGAGTTTCAAACTCATTATCTCCCAAGCAATTGACTATATTTGCCTCTACGGAGTTTGGTACCACCAAAACAAGAACTTGCCTTTAATTGCTATTTTAAAAAATCATCTCTTAGACTTGAATAACTATTATCTTCCAATCACCCAAAATAAGAGGTCGTCCTCAATTCCACAAATCTTAAATATTATCGCTTAAATAATCAAGCCTAATTGAATAACTCCAATCCCTCAAATTGCCAAAGACAAAAACTTACCCAAATTCCATTCAATATTCCTCAAGTTCTAAACCTTGAGAATCATCATTCAAACTTATCACCTCTAAGATCACAACTTAAGCATCCATCCATTTTCCCTTGAAGAGAGTACAATCCATATCCTCTAATTCCACAAAACTGTTTAAAGTCAAGTTGCATCCTACAATCATGAGGATCATGCCTATCACTTCAACCTATAAACCGCAAGTGAATTTACACCACACATGACAACTCAAGCTTATAACTTACGAGATCAGTACTTTTCATACTAAGTATCTTCATGTAACACATCAAGACTTTTAATATAGATTCTCCTTTTCTAATAGGAGAGCGTAGCTTAACTCAATCGATCATAACTTAGTTTTCAAAATCATAACTTACTCTCTATAGATCATATATTGACCAATTCATCCAATTCCACTAATAATCCAAACTCTTCTGTCTCATTCTAAGACCTTTGCAAATAACATCTAAACATCCAAAAGATCATTACTCACCATAAGAGCCTAAAATTTAAACTTAATACCTCTAAAATCCATCATTGCCTCGATGCAAAATAACCAATACTAGCATCCTCGCATCTCCAAAATTTGCAAACTCAATCTCACACTCTGACAATCACCCTAGTAATTCCTCATAAAATACATTGGAAAACTCTTGCACTACGGGAATTTCCTCAAACTTCACTTTGTTCCCATTCTAATCACTTACCACCGCTAGACGTCCTTGACAACCATCACTCAAAAGTTGATATACTTCGAGTGCGGAAAAGCATCACAGATAGATTTACTCCATTCCCACAGAATTCAGAACTAGATTGATCCGGTGAGTTAAACTGAATTTCCTTCCCATAGTAATCCACATTGGCTCGTTGCTTACAAAGCCAATCGTCCTTATAATAGCATCAAACTCATACATAACTAACACCACCAAATCTACCATATGACTTCGTCCTTCTATCTTGGTCTTACAATCCAAACAATTCAGGGTAGACAGTCCTTTAAAGGTATAGAGACATTCAATGGTACTTCAAGCAACTTAGATTTCAATCCACATAGTTTCACAAGGAGAACATAACCAATGTAACGATTTTAGAAGCCTCGGCTTCTTCTTGAGTAACCGCATAAACACTTCCTTGAATCAAGTGGTCTCTGTTGATCTCCTTGTTGTGGTATTCCGAACTCACTTAAGTCATTGCTCTAGTTCCTTCTCTCAACAATTCCTGCTATACGAGTTGAGTTCGCTCATAGAGTTCATCTTAATCCTTTATGTTGAAGGGCACCAACTGTTCTTAATACTGACCTTTAAACCATTCAAGAATCTCTTGGTCTTATAGTGCCTCTACGCATTGGTCACCAGTTGTCATGAATGACCAATGTTATCAATAGACTAATAAGTAACAAATGTTACTGGTATTAAGTAAGTAACAACAGGTTACTTGTTCCACACAAACACACAAATAACAAACACAAGCATTTAGTGTTTTAGACAAGGTTACGCACATCCTATCCACTTTCACCACTAGCGCACCTTATCACTCCAAGGTCAACCTACGCCCTTATTTCAGAATCGCTCTCACCCTGTTCGGTGCATAATTCGGTTCATTTCTGCCCCTTTTGCCATCCTAAAAGCCTGCCAGGAGCCGCTTCTTGTCCAGGCCCTTTAACCTCGGCAACCACTCATCGTCTTCATTGGACTAGGATGTTACAGGCCCATCAGTTTCCATCTGGTTCGTCCTTGAACTACATACCTACTGGAGGGGTCATGCTCTGATACCAAACAAAGCGGGCTGTAATGTCCCAAGCACGCCACTTACTAAAAGCATTCTTAATTCTTTTCACTTATAGCGCAAGCGGAAGAGAAAGTACCACCAAAATACCACATTTTCATTTCTCAAACCTTGATATTTGTATACAGAGGTAATTTGGATGACATCCTCTTCAAGCATGATGGCAGAAATACACCTGGGAGGCCAAAATGGGATCCTACTCCCCTAAAGCAGTTACATTCACAACTCCACCCCACTACTTGCCGACACCCCTTCATCACTATTGTCAGGATAAGGGGACGATGGTACTTTCAAAGATCTGTAAAATGTGTCAACGATAAACAGTGAGCGAAAGCTCAGCAAGGTAAGCTCTATCACGCCATACTAAATAGATAATATTATGCACCTCAACAGGGTCAAGTAGATAGTCAACTAACCAATCCAACATTAGCCACAACATACAAAGATTCCCTTTTTATTCAGCCACTAATCACCAGGCAAAGAGATTTTTTATCAATGAATTGCCATTCACACGAGTTCTCTTCGCATTAGCCATTCACACGTGTTCTCATCACATACTCATGACAATGATCAACTTTAATTGAGGACCTCTGGGGAACCGTGTTACACCCTCAGACCTCTGTGAGAACCTAGTTAATTATGAGGGAAATGATACAAATGCGGTGAATGAGTGCAATGCATGTTGCATGCTAGTTATTATTTCAATTCTCTCATCAAATATTCACCTCCATACCACGGTTACATCAGCTCATAGACCGACCTATGCGGGTAACTTCCAGCATGCAGACCAGACTTCTATGGTATACCAACCACAGGCATCTCACTCCAAGGCATCATCGGCGTGCAGACCGACGACATCCAAGCCTTCCATACTTGGGCATCCCGATACTCCCGCGGGGCATCATCGACGCGCAGACCGATGGTCCTCATCGTTCATTTTTACATGATGCATATAAGCAAACGCATATAAGGCATCGTCAGGGATCCCCTGTCTGACAATCCTCACCATCCGTTATCAGACGATATTGATATGATGGGTGCAAATGAGTTTAACAAAAGCATATTAATAACAATCTGCATATGGGGCATATCAACCCAGCCGAGACACAAATGACTCTTTCAATTTATTCGACACATCTCTCCAACTCAATTACCATATTCTGTTCTTTCAAAGATTACTCAATTTACAAACAAAAAAAAATGACATCAAAGCAAGGCTAAATAAGCATCATTGAAAAGCTAGGTAAGTGTGGTTACTATTTCAGTAGACCAGAAATCAAAAGCCAATGATTTCAAGTAAAAATCGACAGATCATTGAAATCTAGAAAAACTAGACAAACTTGCCTTGCCGGCAAGTACAATAGTCACTACGTGTGGTCTAGGCAGAGAGGAAAGGCACAGCTATGCTGGTTTCTCGAGCTCGCGCGACTGCTGTTGGTGGGGCGAGTAGAACAAGACGGCAAGATGATCAGCTGCTGATCGGACGGTGCCAGGTAGTGGATGGTTGGCCGTCGACTCGAGTGGCGGCATTCCGGTGGAGAGTTGAGCAAGAGAGAGAGAGTTTGGTGAAGAAGGAAAGAGTAGAACAGGAAAATGAAGAAGAAGAGAGAGACCCTTGAATTTAAAGGCAATTTTGGACTGAATATTCCCTTGAATATTCTGATTCCCCCCTTCTTATTTTTCTAGGATGTCACACTCGCTGTCGCTGGGCAAGCTCGACCTCGCCATCGAGCTCGCCCGACAATGGTGAGGCCACCCAAATGTAGCAAGACCTTACCCACGCCTTGCCCGGTGATGGCAAGACTGCCCGGAACCACCCTCACCGTTGGTGGGCGAGGTCGAGCCTTGCAATTGCTGGACGAGGTCAAGCTCGCTTGGCGATAGCGAGGCCGCCCAATTCTGGCGAGACCTCGCTGTCGCTGGGTGAGATCGAGCTCGCTCGGCGACGGCGAGGCCACCCAGTTCTGGCAAGACCTCGCCGTCGCTGGGTGAGGTTGAGCTCACCCAGCCATGATGAGGCTCGACCTCACTTAGTGATGGCAAGGCTCACCCTCACTGGCCTTAGCTTCTGGCCGGTCTCCTGACCGGTGATCAATGAAGAAGATAGGAACAAAAAAAGAAAGAGAGAAAAAATAAAAAAAATTCAAAAAATTATGTAAAAATTATCACATCAGCATCGGCTGGCATCAGCTGTCGTCCAAGTCAACGCCGTCCAGCCAAAAGTGGCCGGATATACTGAATTAGCACAATCGTAAAAGGTTTAAAACTAAATTAGCACAATTAAAATAGGTTTAGGACTTTTTTAGTAACATAACTCACACGTCTTGACATATGATGAAGGAATTAGGGACAATGACGAGAAACGATCCCCGTTCTGACGGCGAAGCAAACTACATAGGGACCTCCTATGGTCCATTGATGGATGGATCTCCGGTCGCAACTTGTTGTAACTCCGTATATTTTTTTCCCGTAATTTCTATACAAAATGCCATGACATAAAAGGACGCAAAAAATTCTGTGATCGATAGGTGAGATTTATTATGTCTTTACCTGACGGCTGTCTATGTGTTGAGCATCCGTCCAAGGATTGTCAAAAAACACTCCGCGATTGCATTTGCTATAAAAAGGTTAGAAAGCAAAAAAAAAAACATCAGCGTGACAATAACGTCTCAACACAATCAGTCGCACTAATTGAACGTTCTATTGTATTGCTTCTCTATCTCCGATACGTTCAATTACATCATGCAAGGATTCTCTTACATGATAATTGTGTTGGAGCAAAATCCTATTCTTTTGTGTATAAAAAGATTTTTTTTTTCAAAAGAATGATCAGTGAGTTTTTCAATAAGTGAGGGTAAGTGTCAAAATACTATTCGTTAAAAAAAAATGACTGGTGATTTTTTTTTCTGGATAACTTGTTGGGAGCCTGCCAACACTTTAATGAAATCTCCATCTTTTCTCTATAGTGAAACTTGGATAATACTTGTAATTTCTTTTGATTGACTATGCATATGGTTTGGCTTAATAATCATAATAAAAAGAAATATGGCGTTCCATGTTTATCACTTACATCATAGAGTTAGCACGTCATGATTCGAAGCACGTAATTATGGAACTTACATATGTGATCTAATAGAAAGCAAATTTTAATTCCATGTTTAAGGGGTCTCTGTCTTCTTAATTATTTAGGAATCGAAGTGAACTTATGTTTGACCAATTGGATATGTTTTTCTCCATTAAAAAACAAAATGATCTCTCTTGCACAACCCTCGTCCTCCTCCTCCGCCAGACTCTCTTTCTTCACCCTACTTAAATGGTGTTGCTGCCGGCCGGTTGCTGCTGCGCCTGAACTGTTGCTGTCCTCATAGTGCTACGTCGTTCCTGTCGCCTTTGAGAGAGAGAGAGAGAGGATAAGGTTTTTGCTTTGGCAATCTCCGGTGGCTTGAATCAAAGCTGAATAATTTGCGAGCAGTATTTGATGTCAACACTCATCCTCCCACCAAAGAAAAGTACCTGTAAGTGAAATGCAGGAAAGCAAAAGAAGGAATTTCAGGCCCACACATGTTCAGATGACTTACCAAGAACAGGCAAGAATACTCCTTTATTGGATCTCTTTTCACGGGCCTTGTCACTTTGATACGTGAAAAAGTTAACGTGCCACCCATCAAACAGTGAACGTATAATATGATATCTCTCTCTTAAGTTATGTTCTTTTCTTGTTGTCATTGATCTCTTTAGCATGCTTGACCTCACGGCATCTCGGACATAAAATTTGAAAAGTTCATTAGGCATTTCTCTTTCCATACGCGAGATACAAATTGATGTCTTCAATGGATGCATCATGCCCATCATTGAATCTTTTTTTCCTTTATGCTACGTCATATCATGTAAAGGCTTAAATCCCCTAAGCAACTCTAGAAATCACCTGTAGGGTGCATCTACCTCTTGAAGAAATCGTACAAAATGTCCTCTCTATTTCTTTGACATAACCATCAAAATAATTCAAGACCCCAATAAATCGAAGTATCTAAACAAAAACAAAATTCAGCAGATTCCATTAAGATCTCGATCACAGAATCATTCAACTATAAGATAAATATCGACCTCCAACCTGTATCTTTCCACCTGATAATCAAAACCACGAATCAAAGATACAAACAGCCAGCTACGGACATGGCACATCACCAACCCTGTAATAAGCACAACAACATAGAAATTGAACAACACTATAATATTAATAAGCACTTGGTCAAAAGAAATCTTCTCCACACGCTCTCCAAAGTCGATCTTATGCTAACTCACAAAAGGTAATGCCTCGAGTCCTGGACCTGAACTTGACTAATGTGAAAAGTTTAGCAAAGGGATTACCAAACCACTGACTCAGTAAGTGAATTCTCAAAGTTTACAATAGAAGATCAAATTCATTCCCGATCAGAACCTTGGGAATTCACATAACAAATCGTGATTCAACAACCTGTTTCATATACAAGTTCACTAATCATGTGCAACAAACAATGCACTTCAAGGTGCACAAATAATCCATATCAAGTCATATTTCGTATGCTGCCAGTGACTCATCCCGATAATTGAAGAATCCCGAGCAACAAGGGAATATATAGTGCTTAGCATGCCTCCTTATGATATGGTATCATCAGACTGAAGTCCACAATATATTAATTGTCCAATTAAGTCCAAATTTTTCTAGTTAGATAAATTGTCTAGATTAAGCAATTATTCCTTAAAATTACTTAACTACCCATTACCATAAAGTTTCTAAATGCTGGGAGTAGCCCCCAGAATTTCCAATATTTGCATATTAGTCCCCTAACTTTTTGAAATTAAAAATTTTCTCCTAAAGCTTCAAAACTAGTTATTTCTTACTAGTTTGATTCCTTTTAATAAATCTGACTTAATAATCCACTAATAACAATTAAAACCATAAAATATCATTGTTAAAAGAGCCCTCTCAATTCTGAAAATTTACAAAATTGCACCTAGACGTGTAAAAAATTACTAAAATTTTCCATTTTTGGTCTAGTTTTATCCTTCTCACTTTTTCCTATTGAGATGCAACAAACTCAACATGTCAAAAACTTTTTGGGTATTCTTTCAAACACCTTCTAGGCATGTAGAAAAGATTCCAATTTAGGCAAGTAATCACCACAACTCAACATGCCAATCTTGAAGTCCTGTTTAACTTAACATCAAAATTTAATTAGAATGAACAAAAATCAATATAGCAAAATCAAGAGAACAAGTAGATTGGTCTAACTTAATTCCTAGAGTTTTCATTTACCTTGAATAAAAGACTTGAACAACTCCAAGCCTTTGTCATGTTGCAAAGATTTGATGGGTGACGCTAAAAACTTAAAACAACACAAACTTGATAAACTTTGGGCTGGGTTGAAAGTTGAGGTAAAACTTGACTTTTTTTTTTTTGGTAAGGGTAAAACTTGACTTTCTTTCTAAAGAAGGTTAGAAAGTAAAAACAATTCACCTTGAAGTATAAAGATGGAGATGTTTTTGGTCGTTTATATGGAAGAATGGGTTGATTTTAATCTTTTTCTTTTCTATTTCACTTCTAAATATTACTTTAAAACATGATTAAGTCAAATGTCATGCATAATGTCATCTTAAGGGCTAGGCTCAATGGAACCAATTAAGAGCATGTGATTAATTACTTGGGTGACAAGTGGCTTGATATGGGTGAAAATATGAATATATTAGGTCATTTTGGATAGATATTTTACATTGTGGTAAATAAACAGGAAAATCGATGTCCATTTCAAACACAAATAATTGATGTCATGTTGGATAATATGCGTGATGTAGAGTCTAACATGAAGGAGAACAACATATTGAGGCTGCAATCATCAAAGGAGTTTGAAATGAAGGACTTGAGAGCAACAAATTAGATTGTTGGGATGAGGATCACTCGAGGTATATCAAAAGGAATTCTTAAATTGTCTCAAGAAAAGTATATTGAGAAGGTGCTAGATAGATTCAAAGTTAAGACAACAAAGCCCGGAAACATTCCTTTAGGAAGTCACTTCAATCTCTCAAAAGAACAGTCACTAAAGACAAATTGTTATATTTCGTCGGTCCGCCCATGATGTGTGTGTCCAAGGGACACCATTTGCTCTATTAAGAGGTGCGTCTAAGAGACACATTTTGAAGAGGTGCGTCTGAGAGATGCCTTTTGAAGAGGTGCGATGAGAGTTTCTTAATGGAAGTTAAGATAACTTCTTCGGAAGATGAACAACATACAAGAAGAATTCAGAACTCTCTCTCTCTCGAGGCATTAGGATTCCGTTTCTACTTTGAGAAGACAATGGGCATTAACGCTGTGGAACAAGAATACTTCCCTTGTTATTATATTCGGACCAACGTGTAGTAGATTCGTTCATTAGTTGCTGGTGATTTAACGTATGATCCTGGAAATTTTGTTTTGGAGTGCATCGAATAGGTTAGTCGATTCTCCCGACACACGCTTCCAACATTGGTATCAGAGCCTCGGTTATGATCTCCGCCTTGTTTTCCCGTTGATTTTTTATGCTTGCTGTTTGATATGGAGATCATGATGATGAACTTCATACTGTCTGCATATTCATTACTCGGGAATTGCAAGACGAATCGACGAACGTGAATTGAAACGAAAAACGGGTTTGAACGTTGCGGGCGACCATTTTGTTCGGATAATTTTTTAACTTTTTTTATGGAGAAAATAATTTTTATATTACATAAAATTGAAGAACTCGCGGAGACGAGCAGAACGGTGGGTCGAGCGCCGCCAGACGCGCCCATACGCGCGGCCAGAAGCCGCGGCGCGTGGAAACCACGCGCCCAAGGCGCTGGCCTTGCCAGCGCATGAATGGTACGCGCGCGTCGGCCAAACGGTGTGTACTGATGTCATCGATGATGTCATATCGCCGGCGACCAACCTCCGGCGACCGACCCGACCCGAGACCGGTCAAAGGTTGAACCGGTCGGACTGGACAACTGTCGAACAGGTCGGACCGGTCAACGGTCGAACCGGTCAGACCGGCTCAGAAGCCCGTATAGGGCAGGCGCGTGCACCACACGCGCCGTGCACTTAGGTGGCGCGCGTGGGCGTGTGGGAGGTCCGTTCGGGCTGTAGTTGGTACCGTTGTGTTCGTATTGAAATTCTCTACATTTTGGTATAGTTAATTTATATGTTTGAAGCTTTTAAAGGTATGAAAATGCATACGGAACCCTAAATACGTGTATTTTTGGGGTATTATTGAATTTTTCTTGTATTTCCCTATGATTTTGGAAATACAGAAGCTGGCTTACATGTAAATGACCACATAAAGATTATGTAGAGCATGATTCATTGATGGCATGTCTATTGGTTTGACGTGCTTGCAATTTCCTAATTTTGAGCATATTAAAACAATGGCCGGAGATCCTTACGTTATGAATTTCGCTTGATTATATTTTTTGTATGACTGTTCTATTAGTTAATTTACATCATGCCATGCTAGATGATTGCTAGAAAGGATGTGATCATTGTTTTAGATATTTTTTGTGAATTATCTAATCTAGTGGGAGTTCGTAGGTTGGTAGAATTAGAAGAAATTCTCACCTAGAATTTAAAATTTGCACAAATTAAATAAGTTAATAATAGTAGAACAATCGTATGCCGAAACTGATTGGGAACATCGTGAACTTTCGTTTTGGTGTCTTTTGTTGAATTATCATTAATTTAGTTTGTTTTTGCTGCAAATTAAAATGTGTGTTTATGTGGAAAATGTGCTATTGATTCTGTGTTTATTATGTCAATGTGTAGAAGATAGTGATTATGGCTTCGGCATCCAAGACCATTGTGGCTGACCTCAATAAGGGTGAGAAGTTGAACGATGACAATTATGACATTTGGCACCAAAAAGTTCAATATATCCTTGAGGAGCAAGAGGTTTTGGAAACCCTCAACCATACCATGGATGAACCTGAGAATGGAACTTCTACTCAACACAAAAGAGATCAAGAAGCTTTTCAAGTTTGGAAAAAGAAAAACAGCATTGCTCGTATCACGTTACTGAGTTATATGCAAGATGATCTCATGTGTGAGTTTAAAAGTTATGACAAAGCTCAAGCAATGTAGGTTGCCTTGAAAGATAAGTTTGGGGGTACGTCTGCCACTAAGTTGAGGAGGCTCACCATCAAATTTGACACATACCGGAAGCGCTCAAATCTATCAATGAGACAGCATCTTCAGGAGATGTCAAACATGATACATGATCTAAAGTCAACAGCTCATATCTTAACTGATGAACAGCAAGTTCAAGCTATTATAAGGTCTCTTCCTGACAGCTGAGAACATATGAAAATCAATATGACGCACAATGAGAATATCGTCACTTTTGACGATATTGCGCATTATCTGGAATTAGAAGATGAGCGCTTAGAGGCTGCAAATCCTCTACCCATGCTTATGTTGCTGAATTAGGTTCGGGCAAAACTTCGGGCTTTAAGCGCAAGAGGAACCATAAATTCAACAACAAAGGAAAAGAAACTGATCAGGCATCCAATAGAGCCAAGACCTTCCGACGCAAGAAGTGCGGCGAGAAGAAGGACAAGTCCAAGATGATGTGCTACAATTATGGCAAATTGGGCCACTTCGCTCGTGAATGCACTAAGCCGAAAAAGGTAGTACATTACTCCATTATTTCGAGTAATGCTTTTATTTCTAGCACTGTGATGCTTGCTGAATCTCATCCAATGTAGATTGTAGACTCAGGAGCAATATACCACGTAGCTAGAGATCGAGGAGCATTTGTGGAGTATCGTCGAACACAGCCTAGAAGAAGATGGATATATGCTGGAAATAACTCAAGAGTTGAAGTGAAGGGTATCGGCACATGTAAATTAACCTTTCGTGGTGGTCGAAACCTCTTCCTACGTGATGTCCTCTATGCTCCATATATTCGGCGAAACTTGGTCTCTGTAGTTGTTCTTCTTAGCTTAGGTTATGTGTTTAATTTTCATGGTGATTATATTGACATTTTGTTTGGAACGGTTTATTACGGTTCTGGTTATGTATTGAATGGTTTTATGGTGCTAGACATTGACTATGATGTGTACAAAGTTAATGTTAATGGTTGTTTTTTCTTTAATTGCATCTTCTAGTAATGTAGAGATTGATGCAAGTACTTGGCATGCTAGACTGGGTCACATTGGGTTACAAAGAATGAAAGGATTAGCAAGAGAAGGCCTTTTGGGGTCACTCGCTAATGTTGAACTATCCATATGTGAACATTGTTTAGCGGGAAAAAACAACTAGAAAACCATTTGGTAAAGGAACCAAAGCTAAACTTCCTTTGCAACTTATACATTCTGACATTTGTGGTCCATTAAATGTGAGGGCAAGGCATAGAGCCTCATATTTCATCACTTTTATAGATGACTTTACGTGTTTCAGTTATGTTTTTCTGATCTCCCATAAGTCTGAAGCATTGGATTGTTTTATGAGGTTTATAGCTTTGGTAGAGAATCAGTTGAACAAAACAATAAAAGCATTGAGAACCGATCGTGGACGTAAGTACCTATCTGAGCAATTCAAGGCTCTTTGTGATGAAAAGGGAATTGCAAGAAAATTGACTATTCCTTATACTCCACAACAAAATGGAGTTGCAAAAAGAAGGAATATAACCCTATTGGAAATGGTTATATCAATGATGGCGCAGGCAAATCTACCTGTCTCATATTGGGGAGATGCGTTATTGACTGCTGCCTATATACTTAATCATGTGCTCTCTAAGTCAGTTGCTTCCACCCCTTATGAATTATGGACCGGTAGAAAATCAGACTTAAGTAATCTACGACCTTGGGGTGTGCAGCATAAGTTCATGATTTTTCCCATAAATATGGCAAATTAGGCCCTAGAGGGAAGAAGTGTATCTTTATTAGATATTCTGAACACTCCAAAGGATACGTGTTCATAGGTGAACAAGCTGATGGAACTGCGACTAAAATGGAGTCACGAGATGTCACGTTCTTGGAGAACGATTTTCCTAGTAGAGGTGAGATCGATAAGGACTTTCAATTACATGAGATAGAAGATCCCGATAACACACCCACTAGTATTATTGAGGAAAATACAGATTTACCTCAATATACAAGACCTAGTGGGAGTGTAGCATCGCCTGACGAACTGAATTCTCAAGAAATTCTGTTGCGTAAAAGTAATCGTAAAAGTATTCCCCGTCATCGATTTGAGATTGAAGGGGAAGCATTTATGATTGCCCCACGAGACGATGTGGAGCCTAAAACTGTTCATGAGACTCTCTCATCTCCTGACAAGGATGAATGGAGAAAATCTTTGGAAGACGAAATTGAGTCTATGAGGACAAACCACGTTTGGGACTTGATTGATCTACCACCCGATCGCAAGGCTATTGAAAACAAATGGGTTTTCAAGATTAAGCAAAGGGTGGATGGATCCATTGAAAAGTATAAGGCTCGCCTTGTGGCGAAAGGTTATACTCAACAATAGGGTATAGACTATGAGGAAACTTTTTCACCAGTTGTAAGGTTTGCCTCCATACGCCTTATCTTAGCCATTGTTACACATTTGGACCTAGAATTACATCAAATGGATGTAAAGACAACATTTCTCAATGGAGAACTAGATGAAGAAATCTATATGAAACAACTGATAGGTTTCATTGCTGAAGGTCAAGAGCGTAAAGTTTGTAAGCTTCATCGCTCAATTTATGGCCTCAAGCAATCGTCTAGACAGTGGTATTTTCGTTTTCATCGAGCCATAACTTCTTTTGGGTTTACGATGATCGAAGAGGATCACTGTGTGTATATCAAATAGTCCGAGGATAAATTTATGATTTTATCTCTCTATGTTGATGATATTCTGTTGGCTGGAAATGATAAGGGTTTAGTTATAACCATAAAAGAATGGTTGTCTTCCAATTTTGAAATGAAGGACATGGGAGAAGCTGCATATATATTGGGAGTTTAGATTGAAAAAGATCGATAAGAGAAACTCCTTGCTATGTCACAAGAGTCTTATATAATGAAAATTCTTGAACGCTTCAATAAGCATAATTTAAATTAGGACTTGAGATCATCTATTTCCTAGTTTAAATTAGGTATTATCCTAATCTTAATAGATTATTTATGATATTTAATTATTTCGAATTTTCATAAAAAAAAACCCAAAAAGAATAAGTTACTTTAGGGTAGATTAGGATAGATTACATTCTTAATTTAGGATTTTTTTTAATTCGGAATTTCATTAGAAAAATACCAAAAATAAATCATTTGTCTTGTCATTAGAATTAGGTCACGTCGTCGCATGACATATAGTTTGCATGTTAGGTTGCATTAATTGCATGTCAATTTAGCACGTTATTGTATATAGATTAGCTTTCATTTATATAAGTGAAAATCCAAAAAAATTGAGTGAATTGCTTGTTAATTAGAAATCATATTAGGGTGTCGATGTGATTTTCTAGCTAACAATGCAAATGCTTACGTTGTTTCGAGGTAAGTAATTCTTCCAAACTTGCAATTTATTTAATGTTTTCTTGAGTGTTAAATTGGTGGTTTGCGCACCCGCATGAACACCTCAATGTTACTGACTAAGTTAAAATGAATCCAGACTGTCTGCCAAAATGTTTTTGAAAAGAAAAGGTACCGAAAGGGCGTTAGATTAGATCTAGCGTAATCAAGTCCCTGGGCTTAAAGTCTCTGGTTCGTAGAAATAAAACATATCTCCCTATATTTTATTTAGGTTTCTAATCGACCTACCACAAATTGATTAGTGGCGACTCCAAGCATGAAAACATTTGAATGTTAAAAACTTAAACCCTAAGTTGCGAATTAGTAAGGCTTGGGAGGGCTCGAATTAAGATTAGTCTTAATAATTCATTAGCCCGAAGAATGATAAATTTTTTTTTAGGTCGCGACAGCTTGGCGACTCCGCTGGGGATTTATCAGTTAAAACTCTTAGTGGACTTAGACCAATTTTGCTTTTGAAAAATAATTTTTTGATTGGCAGCGAGGATCTCAGGTACGTCCCTAACATTTTAGGTGTTAAATGTTCTTGCAGAATGGGAGGTATAAGGGGAGGCGTGATTGTTAACCCTTGTTTTGCAGGGAGGTGTTCGGATGTATGGTTTAATTTATGCATGAAGCGCTGTATGATATAACCTGCTGTGCATGCCTTGCATTTATACTACACCGCACACACTACCCGCTGCCGAACCTGGATAGCATAGGTTTATGATGGTACTGAGACAGTGGATACTCCGACCACACTCATGTGGTACGGGTCGCCCTTCTTGATCCCGAAAGTTTTTTCATGGTGTCATTGAGTACCCACCACGGTTGCACCCCTTGCAACCCGGGTCGGCTCTTTGACTAAGTCGGAGTCAGGAGAATCCCAGCCTAACCACCACCATGACTGGTTTAGATCGATAATCCCCGCGTCTCCACCTTGCAAGCCAGAGTCTAGATAGAAATCGAACCTCACATTTCATGCGCATGTCTATATGATTGCCATTATTTTACCGGGTGAAGTAAGTTTTCTAATCCTATGTTTTGCAATTTACTCACTTTTTCATATATTTGGTCGGTCCATGATAGGTCTAGGTTGATCGTAATTTTTTAAAGTAAAAATCATTGATTTTTTTTCAAAGGGAAAGAAAAAGAAAAAAAAGATAAAGCTTTGAAAAGAAATTACTTTCAATTCTTATTATTATTTTCCTAGGTCTGTCATAATTCATTATTTCCTAAGAAATTTGCCATCATTTTCACAAATGCATGGAGTAATGAAAAATGTCATGAAAAATGGGAGTAAAAAAGACGACTAGACTGAGTCATGGGCCGATTGTTTTGAGAACACATACTCACCATGCTCTATTTTTGAAATTAGGTAATTACGGACCGATCACGATCGCCTATTCGTACGTGGTCGAGAGCCAGAATGGCCGATCAAACCGATTGACAAAATCGTGTTGTTGGCATGGAGGACCAGATGAAGCAAGTCGTCATCGCAATGCAACAAATGTCCGCTGAAATCAAAGCTTTTTGGTCAATCCCTGTTCCAACATCCCTCGAGACATCAGCTCCAAAGCATAAAGGTGGAAAGAATGTTGATGTTGAGAAAGATGATGATATTCCTGATTTGGAAGATGACCCCGTCCAGATCATCATCAACAAAGACAAACCTGATAAACGAGTCAACAAACTCGAAGAGAGAGTGAAGCAGTTGGAGGGTTCACAGGATTCACCCTCGATCGATCTGTCCCTGTACTCACAGATCAAAATCCCAAAGAAGTTTAAGATGCCAGATTTTGACAAGTACAATGGCACCTCCTGTCCAAAAGCCCACCTGTAGCTCTATCACGTACAGATGACTTCGTATGTTGACAACGAACTCCTGATGATCCATGCGTTTCAAGCAAGTTTGACAGGTCCTGCTTTGAACTGGTATCTCATGAAGAAGATTAATGGCCTCAAAACCTGGAAAGAAGCTAGCGAGGCATTTCTAAAGCAGTACAGGTTCATAACAGACATTATTCCTACTCGTGATGATCTCGAACGTGCTCAGATGAAAAAGACTGAGTCCTTCAAAGACTATGCTATCAGGTGGAGGAATATAGCCACTCAGGTCGTCCCAGAACCCATAGAAAGTGAGTTAAAGAGGATGTTCGTGAAAACTCTCCCGTTTGAGTACCATAATCGGATGGTGGCCGTTCCGGCTGACAACTTCAACCAACTCATCCCCATAGGCGAACAGATTGAGATAAGGCTAAAGGATTGATGGTTTGTGGAGCCGTCTTCCGCGACCAAAAGATTTGGTGTAAAGAAGGAGAAGGAACCGGCACCTGAAGTGAACGTGACTTATAATCAACCAGGCCGGCAGAATACTAATCCTACCCTAGTAATCCAAGTAGTAGAAACTCAGCAACAAAACACGGGTCGTCAACCTTTTCAGTTTTCAGAGGAGGAACAACAAGAGGCAATTCACCGCCCTCCCCAGATCGTTATCTCAAATATTGGCAGTGTTTCGGAAGAAAGGCTTGCTTACTACCGAGCCAAAACGGTCCAATCCTGAGCAGTTCTATAACTACGACTCATCGAAGAAATGCGATTATCACACGGGTGAACCGGGACACTCAACAGACGATTGCTATGTCCTCAAGTACCGAATCCAGAACCTTCTAGACACTAAGGCTTTCTCATTCCAACCCACTAAGCAAAATGTTCAGAGTAACACGCTTCCTGATCACGCGGGCAATGTGAATGCCATATTTAGCTTTGATGCTTGTCGAATAAGAAATGTCAAGGTATATATCACCGATGTCTATGGTGAGTTGGTGAAAGCCGGTTATTACCTGAGTAATGAGGTCCTTTCCCTGGCTATCATGAGAGAAAGAATCTCAAGAATGGTAGAAGCTGGGATTATTGTTTATGCTGACCATACTGGCATTATTTTCACTATCTCCGAAGTGGTTATTAATTGGGACGAGGAGTTCGCTACGTTGAACGCCGAGAAGGACAAGCTCGATCCTTTGCCTGAAGACATGTCCCTGCTCGAAGACACGACCGATGAAGAAGAGATTGTAGTAAGCACGCCCGCAGCCGATGAGGGGATAGTGATCGAGATACCTCAACCGTACGAATACTCTGATGATAAGGCAGTCCCTTGATCTTACAGTCTCGATGTTGACTTGGTTACCAGATCTGGACGTACCTATGGCCAAGCTAATGCTCAACCTGCAAAACTTGTCACTGATGAAGAAGCCAAGGAGTTCCTAGTCATGATCAAGGCTAGTGAATACAACATAGTTGAACAACTGCGCAAGATGCCTGCGCAAATCTCTCTGCTTGAACTCTTCCAGACGTCTGTCAAACATCAAAAGGCTCTAATGAAGGTGATAAGTGAAGTCCATGTGCCCGAGACGATCGACCATGACAAACTGAAAGAATTTGTGGGTTTCATACTTCTCAAAGACCTTATTGCCTTTTTGGATGAAGAGTTCCCCCTAGAAGGAAAAGGACATATCAAGGCACTATATATTTCTGTCAAATACAAGGCCTCGCATGTAGCTCGGGTACTTATTGACAACGGGTCAGCTTTGAACATCTGTCCTCTGGCGACTTTACACCGCCTCAAGATAGATCCTTCTAAGATAAATTCTGCGAAAACCTCCGTGCGAGCCTTTGACGGAACGAAGAAAGAAGAGATGAGAGAAATCCATCTTGACATACAGATAAGATCAACAGTATTTAACATCCTATTCCAGGTCATGGACATTTCCACTGCATTCAATTTCTTGTTGGGACGTTCATGGATTCATACTGCTGGAGCCGTGCCATCCAGTCTACATCAGAAAGTGAAGTTCGTTTTGGAGAAAAAGTTAGTCATAGTCCACGGTGAAGAAAAACACCTAATTTATCATGCAACGACTATCTCCTATGTCGAGCCAGATTGCAAAATAAAATTGAGTTATCAGTCGCTCGAACTTGTATCGACCATATATGCGGCTAGAAGATCATCACCGTCCATTCCTGAGGTGTCAAATACTGCGGTAATGGTCGGAAGAGTAATGGCGTCCCATGGCTTTACTCCGAGAGAAGGTTTTGGCAGGAATGGTCAAGGTATCCGTCAACCGGTAGAAGTCTCTCAAAGACTCCGCACTTCTAGATTGGGGTACCATGGGTCAACTGTGCCAAATAATGAGAGGCGTGGACGTGAACGTGGTCGAGGTCAAAGAGATGGGCAGAATAGACAACAATCTGAAGAAGAGTCGAATGGTGAAGAATGTGGGCGTGGAACTATCCAAAATAACGAAGAACTTGGGCGTGGTAGGTTGCTTCCACACATCCGCACCACATTCCCAGGCCCATGCGAGGATGATGCACGAGAAAAAGGAAGTGATCGACACTCTGAGGCAACCGAGTGGTAAGTTCGACTATTATGTGAAGTACTCAGCACCCCCAAGCTTCTATGTTGACCCCCGTGACATTATCCCGGATGAATGGAGAGGTATGGATGATCCAACACCTCAAATGACAGAAGATTCTGATGTCATGGATGGAATCACTGCCCTGTTCGAGGATTTCTTCATTGAAGCTATCGAGGAAGGACCGTTAGAGGGAATGGACACAGGCCCACAAAAGCAAAACCTTTACTTTTTCGCACACTCCCCTGCGTGGGAATTTTTACTGCTTTTTAGGACTTACCCTGTCTCGGGTGCTGCTTTCTATTTTCATTTCTAGGATTTGATTGTTGCAATTTCCATTCAATAAATGTAATTCATTTTGAAATAATCAATGAAATTACAAGTTATTTTCGTTTTAAGGGCATGTTAAGGTACATCAAACCAGTCCGGTGATGTTATCCAATCGATAAAAGAAAATATAGTCCAAGGAAAATTCTGAGGCCTAGGCTTCTTCATGCTTTCTCGTGTTAAAACTTTTTCGAAAAGAATTTCAAAAAAACCAAAAAAGAGTAAAAAACCAAAAATTTACAAAAATGCAATGTTTACCCCTGTTTGTCCTTCTGAATCCCTTACTTTATGTTTCAAGAATAATCTTGTGACGCGTGAGAGTATGGGAACGGTCTAAAATGATGAATTATATGTGACCGAGCTTGATCCTAATGATGCCGGAGAACTCAATGATTCCTCAGATATTCAGCGCGATCTAGAGCATCATGAAAAGCCCAAAGTCTTCACATCAGACCAGACTGTTATCGTTAACTTGGGTGATTCTAGAGAACCCAAGGAGGTGAAGATAGGGGCAACCCTTCCCAAAGCTGAAGCCAAACGCCTAATCCAATTGCTGAAGGACTACCAAGATATCTTTGCCTGGTCATACGCCGATATGCCGGGTTTAGACCCTTCTATTGTGGAGCATGGCTTGCCTACTAATCCCGGCATGCCACCCAAGAAACAGAGGCTACGGAGAACCAAACCTGAGCTTTCGAAGAAAATAGAAAAAGAGGTCATGAAACTCTTGAAAATGGGATTCATCGAAGTCACCCAATACCCTACCTGGGTGGCTAACATCGTGCCAGTCATGAAGAAGGACGTCCGAGTTCGGGTTTGCATCGATTATCGTGACCTGAACAAAGCTAGCCCTAAAGATGACTTCCCATTACAGCATATAGATGTTCTGGTAGATAGTACTGCTGGATTTGAGCTATTTTCCTTCATGGATGATTTCTTGGATTATAATCAGATAAGAATGAAGGACGGCGATAAGGAGAAAACAGCGTTCATCACTTCTTGGGGTACATTCCACTATAATGTCATGCCCTTCGGTCTTAAAAATGCCAGGGCAACATATCAGCGGGCAATGGTGACTCTTTTCTATGACATGATGCATAAGGAGATTGAGGTCTATATCGATGATATGATCACCAAGTCTCGACCCGAAGAGAGTCATGTCGATACCTTGAAGAAGTTGTTCGACAGACTTCATGAGTTTAAACTCCGTCTCAACCCAGTGAAGTGCATATTTGGAGCAATGTCGGGCAAACTACTCGGGTTCATAGTAAGCAGTAAGGGCATTGAAGTTGATCCTTCCAAAGTAAAGGCTATATGTGAGCTGCAACCCTATCGACCGTGAAGGAAGTACGGAGCCTCCTGGGTAGATTGAATTACATAGCCCATTTTATTTCTCAGCTCTCCAAAACTACTAAACCGTTCTTCAAACTCCTAAGGAATAATGCTTAAGTGGAATGGAACGATAATTACCAGAAAGCGTTTAATGAACTGAAGCAATACCTAATGAAACCACCAGTGCTAGTCCCTCCAATGCCGGGCCAGCCTTTGATCATTTATCTCACGATACATAGCGAGTCTCTGGGAGCGATGCTAGCCTAGAAAAGTCCTGAAGATGGGAAAGAACGGATCAGAGTAAGAAGTTTACCGTCCCGGAGTTGAACTATCCTGAAGCCGAGAAGACTTGCGTTGCACTAGTATGGGTGCTCTATAGGCTGAAATAGTATATATTGCATCACCAGACTTTGCTCGTGATGGAGAATGATCCCGTCAAGTATTTACTCGATCAACTAGCTTTGGTAGGGAAGCTACCCAAATGACAGATTTTTATTTCAGAATTTGATGTCTAGATGATGCCACAAAAGTCAGTTAAAGGCCGAGTAATCGCTGATGTGTTAGCCAAAAATCCTGAAATCTCGGATGATGATAGATATTCCCCATAAGATCGCATTCTGATAATAAAGGAAGACACATGGATCATGTTCTTCGATGGAGCCGTAAACTTGGCTGGTTCCGGCACTAGGGCAGTTTTAATATCCCAGATGGGCAATATTATCCAGTAGCAGCGAAATTGGTGTTCCCGTGTACCAACAACACAGCTGAGTACGAAGCTTGTATCCTCGGACTCCAAGCCGCAGTGGAAATGGGGATAATCAAATTGAAAGTATTTGGTGATTCCACTCTTATTATTCTTTAAACTGTAGGAGAGTGGAAGACGAGAGACACCAAACTAGTGCCGTATCATGAATACCTCAAAGAAATCATAGAGGAATTCGAAGATATCTCCTTCGAGTACTTGTCGAGATCCCATAATCAGTCTGCTGATGCGCTAGCTACGTTATCATCCATGCTGCAAGTGACTGGTGGAGTAAAGGTAGAACCCTTGAAGATCAAAGTCCTAACAAAATCGACCTACTGTATGGTTATGACCGGAGAACCTGACAAAAGTCATGGTATTATGATATCATGAGTTACATCCAGAGGCAAGAATTTCTTAAGGGAAGCACTTCGGCCAACAGGAAGTACATAATGAAAATGGCTTCAAAATTCTTTATCAGTGGTGAAAAGCTGTACAAAAGATCCTATAATTCGATCTTATTAAGGTGTGTAGACGTAGCTAAAGCTACTAGAATTATGCAAGAAGTACACGAGGGGATATGTAGTCCACACATGAATGGCTACATATTAGCTAAGAAAATCATGAGGTTGGGTTATTATTGGCTCAGTCTTGAAAGTGACTGCATCCAACATGTTCGAAGATACCATCGCTGTCAAGTTCATGGGGATAAAATAAATGTTCCACCAACAGAATTACATCAGTTGTCCGAGCCGTGGCCTTTTTCAATGCGGGGCATCGATGTGATTGGCCTAATCAATCCCAAGGCATCGAATGGACACCGATTCATCTTGGTCGCGATTGATTACTTCTCCAAGTGAATTGAGGTGGCATCTTATGCAAATGTCACTACAAGAAATGTTGTAAGATTCATCAGGTGAGATATAGTCGCTCGTTATGGTATCCCTGAGGCTATCGTCACCGATAATGGCACGAATTTGAACAACAAATTCATGGATCAGTTGTTTAATGAGTTCAAAATCCAGCATCTTAATTCATCTCCCTATCGTCCGCAGATGAATGGAGCAGTTAAAGCCGCTAACAAAAACATCAAGAAAAATCCTGGCCAAAATGGCTGAAAATTATCGTGACTGGTACGAAAGATTGCCATTTGCATTAATGGCATATCGGACTTCCATTCGAACCTCTGTTGGGGCAACTCCTTTTTCCTTGGTGTATGGCATGGAAGCAATCCTGCCTGTCGAAGTAGAGATCCCTTCCTTGCGAGTTTTGTCTTAGGTAGATTTGTCTGAGGCGGAATGGACGCGACAAAGGCATGAGCAATTAAACCTGATTGATGAAAAGCGGTTGAAAGCCATTTGTCATGGCCAAACCTATCAGCAGATGATAGCTAGATGTTTCAATCAAAAGGTGCATCCAAGACACTTCGAGGTAAATGATCTGGTCCTAAGGAAGGTACTGCCAGTCTTTCCTGTTCCCAAGGATAAATTTACCCCAGACTACATCGGTCCATATGTGATTAGAAATGTGCTTCCCGGAGGTACCCTGATTCTCGCAGAAATGGATGGTCATGAGTTCTCCACTCCTGTTAATTCTGATGCTGTGAAGAAATATTATCCTTGATAAAACCTGACATTTTGCAGCAAAAGTTTTCAAGTATTTGGTTTTATACTTAGAACTGCAAACATTTTACTGATGAATAAATGATTTCAATCAATTTCAAATTAAGATGTTTGCATTCACTTTAAATTCTGCATGGTTATTTTGTCGATTTGTATCATTAACTTCAAAGGGGAAGTCTATTTAGACAATCCGATAACTCATGTGGAATGAATTGAGTGTGTCGAACGAGGTACATCGGGATGATGAAAGGCAAACCCTATCCTATACACAGTCCCATGTACTAATCCCTAGTGAGTTGAGTTGAAGAAATTCCATGTCTGCAAGGTAAAGAGTTCCCTCGCAAAAGGTACAATGACCAAAATGACGAAAGGCATTTCATTTCTCTACCTTAAATACTATAAGTTATCCTTTGTTTTGCCTCTTTGAGCCTAAACATTTGGAGACATTCATTCAAATTACCCCCTGTCAAGAACCACCCCACATCGGGGCAAATTGGAGGTAAGTCAGCATCATAAGGTGAAAAATGAGTAGAAATTTTCTTGCTCTCACTTGCATCAATCTTCGAGTGCTGTTTTTTCAGATGAATTCACACGAAATTCAAGTGCCTTAGGATGATGAAGAGCATTTCTTTCTCTATCCTGTACACACTTTACCCTTTGCTAAGCCCAATTAAGCCTGCAAATTCGTTTCATATAAACCCAGTTGGTGATCATCCCCCACACTGGGGCAAGGAAAAAGTCATCATTGTCTAAGCAGCATATCCGAAGTGTCGATATAAGACAAGAAGCTTCTGAGTTCAAACAGCGGGTCATTCAGTCAGATTAGCTGGCCAGTGTTTACATTGTAAGCAACATGTATTAAGTGTCAAAAAAAAAGAGGAAGGGCAAGAAAAAGCAGTGTGCCTAGTAAAAGCAAGGCCAGTGCCCAATAAAAATGTCAAAATCCCCAGTGGAGCAGTAGTCCTACAAGTCTCAAAGGAATTAAGTGATGAACTTTCGAAGCCAGTGTAGCATCTACCAAGGAGACAATCTCTAGTGAAGAAGAAGACTGACGATAGTGCCAAGATGATCACCAACCTATTCACCCCAATTATACACATTTTGAGCCTAATGATTCATTCATTTATCAACTCATGAGCCTAGCCAACGTTACGTCCCTTATAAAGTCTCTTCATATTAGGGCACTTGAACTAACGTAGAATTCAGATGTTTGTAAGCTTAGCTCGAAGGAGTGCGAGCAAGTCCATTTCTATCTCATTTTGCAGGGTTCTTATTTTGTAAACCCGGAGACAATTGCGGAGTATTTTCTTTCAATAGCCTTGACTCGAAGAGTCCCGTTTGCTAAGCCATTGACCAAGCCCATATTACATTCCTAATAAAGACCTCTCAGATTGATAAGGTCATATCGCTTGCGAGAATACTCGAACCCTTATCGACATGATAATGGTGAAATAGAAAGATTCTCATAAATCAGCCTTTTTCAATGAGAATGAGTGAAAGACCTTTCGGACCGAAAGTCCCTCATTCAACATTTTCAAAACGCCCGCTTGTGAGTTCGGATTGTCTTATCATGATTTTCCCCAGTAGAGTTTGTAATGCTGATTTGACAAAATCATCGTGCATGAAAACCAGTTGAAATCATAGTGCATGAGTACATAAGTCCTTGATTGCCCATGAATGCATATTACATGTCGCCTAAAGCTGTGTCTAGCAAGAGACACACCCTCAAGAGTCGAAGATATCGCCAAGTAAGTATATCTCTATCCCTTGGATGTCTATGACTATCTAGGTATCGCTAACCTATTCGAGCAATCGTTAGGTCCTCATATTGGATCATTTTGTAGTGATTTTTAGATGCCTTTGATGATGTTTAGATATCTATTGATCAAGTCTTTTCAGGTACCTCCAATGATGTCCAGGTACTTTGTCAAGGAACCCTTGAACATTCGGGCTAGCCCCTCTGTTTACCAAATCACATATTTTCACACAATCTTGAAAAGATTCCCCCGCGACATGCCTATAAGAAGGTATAGGCATAGCGGCCAAATCTTTATAAGTACCTATAGCGATGTATAGGTATCTTGTAAAGGTCGAAATATTTCTCTAATCTCAGGTATTCCCCCGCGACGTGCCTATGAGAAGGTATAGGCATAGTGACCAAATCTTTATGAGTGCATATGGCGATGTATATGTATTTCATAAAGGTCGGAATATTCTCCCTACCCCAGATATTCCCCCGCGATTCACCAATGAGAAGGTATAGGTAGAGCGACCAAATCTTTACAAGTATCTATGGAGATGTATAGATATATTGTAAAGGTCGGAACATTCTCTCAATCCCAGGTGTTCCCCCGTAGGTCACTTATGAGAAGGTATAATTGAAGCGACCAAATCTTTATAAGTACCTATGAAGATGTATAAGTATCTCATAAAGGTCGGAATATCCTCTTGATTCAAAAAGTTCCCCCGTGACGCACCTATGAGGAAAGGTATAGGCGCAGCGGCCAAATCTTTACAAATACCTATGGAGATGTATAGATACTTTGTAAAGATCGGAACGTTTTACATTTTTTCCTAAAAACTGCTCTCGCGAATCCCAGATGATAATTGGATACATCGAGCTTTCTTCGCGTGTCTTGACTAAATTGCAGGTCACCGAAGTTCATCAACGTGTATCAGGCAATACTTATGGGACTGAGCCGAAACATTTGCCAAACAACATACAAAGTCAGAGTCGTGCCTCGAGTTGCGCTATCTCGTTCTTGTCAAGTAAGTAATTCCAGGTATGTTTTCTATTCACTTCAGCATGCATCATTTCTTAATGCGTTTCAAAAATGGGACTCATAATCCCGACAAAAACAACATTCATTGCATTTGCATAGTTGAAATTTAGGTATCATTTAACCTTTGAATGCAATCTCTGCGAGCTCACCTTCAAAGAGGGACAGCTATTGACACCTAAATTTTAGCAACCATTTAGTCTTAATTTGCATAGAAAATTAGGGATTAAATTTTAACCCCTATACAAAAATATTAAAGTTGCATAACATATAGTTTAGGTTCATTTAGATTAATTGCATTTTGCATCGGACCGGCGGTGGCGATCAAGCTTAGAATTCATCGAACGAGACTCAACTCGCTCGAAAGGCAAGGGCCGGAAATCACAAGTTAAACGGGCTCGGTTGTTTTAATTTGAGCTTAATTTAGTCTATTGTGCTTAATTAAATAAAAACCCAAGTTAATTCAGCCCATTTAAATGATAATTAAAGCCTAAGCCCAAGCCTAAGCCCATTAGGACTAGCAAGCCCATCTAATTGACCTAGGTTAACACTATAAGTATGTCGTTAGGTCAGATTTTTGAAAAGGACGAAAAATTCAAATCAGATTTTAGAGAGAAAAACAAACGTGCGAGAGTGAGAAAGAGAGAGAGAGAGATCGGTTGCCGCTGGACGCCGGCGCCCGCGCCCCTCGCCGGAGACGCTGCTCTCCTCGTCACTCCGTCTACTCAGCCGCTTGGAGGGCCCCTTGCCGCACCGCTTGAACAGCAGCCTACACCATCGAGAAGTCCCTGCTCAAAGACGTTAAACCGACCCCTTGATGACGAATCTGCTGAGCGTCGTTTGCTGTTTTTTCAACGAGCTTCTCACGACGAGTAGCCTCGGTCGTACCGCATCAAGCTGCAGCAACGTGTCTGCATCCAGATAACCGAGACTGATCCTACAAAGTTCTAGTTTTTATATTTTCCTGCAGACTTTTTGGCATATTCTTGCAACTACCCCACGGTTTCAACATAAGCAGAAAACGCCACTTTCTTATTGCTTTTGGGATATAGAAGTGGCCAAAGAAGGTTGTTCAGTCAAGGTCTTCAGTGGAGACACAGACATATAGACTTACGAAAAGATTTGCATATTGAGAGTTTGAATCTGACTTTGTGGCTGACCGGTTTATCATGAGAGTCCTTGGCCAAAACAAGACCTCCAGCCGTGAGTCACTTTTTCCCTTGAGTGCCACCACCACCACGAGCTGAGCCGCTCCCCGTCGAATCGCTGTCGTTGCTGCCGTCGTCCCCACTGTCGAGTCGCTCCATCAGTCATCCCGCGATCTGCAAGCCCGAGTCCGATCTGAGTTCAAATTGGAAGATATCTGCAAATTAGGTAAGATCATTATCCGATATTTTCATAATATTTAGTTTCTTAATTTTTGAATGTTAGAATATTCCGTGGATATTTGGTGGATAATTAGATATCTTAAGGTAATTTTCTGATGTCCGCAATATTTGAAAACATTCAAAATTAGGAAATTTTCCTAATTTAGCAACGTATCTGGACGACTATCCGACTTAACCCTAAGGTACGATACGCGGTGATACGGAAAATCGTTATCCTATCCATAATCACTTGGATACAATAATAGATTTTATCTGCTTTCCAAATTTGAACGATCAACTTTCCGTCGATATCTATAACCCTATAGATACGACCGTTAGTTCGATTTCTGTGCCTAACTTGAATTTGAAACAAACTTGGCGGATCGCGTGGATTAATTTTAATTGTGGTGGTTATCTATCTGTTTGATTTATTTATTTTTTTAAAAAGAAAATTCAAAAAATATCAGTTAGGATTTAAATTAGAGTTTTGCATGTCTAGAAATTTTAAATTTGGCCAAAAGAATAGGATAATTATTTAATTTAAATTAGGACTTGAGATCATCTATTTCCTAGTTTAAATTAGGTATTATCCTAATCTTCATAGATTATTTAGGATATTTAATTATTTCGAATTTTCATAAAAAAAACCCAAAAAGAATAAGTTACTTTATGGTAGATTAGGATAGATTGCATTCTTAATTTAGGATTTTTTTTAATTCGGAATTTCATTAGAAAAATACCAAAAATAAATCATTTGCCTTGTCAATAGAATTAGGTCACGTCGTCGCAGGACATATAGTTTGCATATTAGGTTGCATTAATTGCATGTCAATTTAGCATGTCATTGCATATAGATTAGCTTTCATTTACATAAGTGAAAATCCAAAAAAATTGAGTGAATTGCTTGTTAATTAGAAATCATATTAGGGTGTCGATGTGATTTTCTAGCTAACAATGCAGATACTTACGTTGCTTCGAGGTAAGTAATTCTTCCAAACTTGCAATTTATTTAATGCTCTCTTGAGTGTTAAATTGGTGGTTTGCCCACCCACATGAACACCTCAATGTTTATGACTAAGTTAAAATGAATCCAGACTGCCTGCCAAAATGTTTTTGAAAAGAAAAGGTACCGAAAGGGCGTTAGATTAGATCTAGCGTAATCAAGTCCTCGAGCTTAGAGTCTCTGATTCGTAGAAATAAAACATATCTTGTAACAGCCCGAATTTTGATGTAATTCTGGGATCAATGAAGTTAACATTATTTCGCATTTCATTTTAGTAAATCTCGCCCAGAGCTGATCACTCTTGAGATACTGACCAATAAGGTATGGCATTAGGAAGTGGTACGTGGATCAAGGACCCAAATCACAAGTCGAATCTCGATCTCGAGAGGTAATGAGAAAATATTTTGAACCAATATGAACCGATCTTAGGAAAGGCAACGGATTGGATTTAACCAAGGCCAACGATGTGCAATCGGATCGCAGGTGATTCTGCTAGACCGAAAGTACGCGTGGTTAGTCAATCCTAAGCCTGAACTGTATGATCGTGATTCTCGGGTCTAGCGATGGATTCTCATTCTCTCAAAAGACGGAATCGTCGTGATTCGGATAACCCTATGTCGATACGTGTATATTCTAAATAGCCACCCGTTAGTGAGAGATCCTAAAATTGGAAACCGAGCGGATTTTGAACACACGATTTGGCCCGGAATTGAATATCAATTTTCAACGGCTTAAGAGACAGATTTTGGAAATGTGACAGTCGTATTTCGCTGGCCACACACATTTGGAGTGTATAGGATGGAAAAATGGAATTCCGGTCCGGAAGTGAAAAATGACGGTTTTGCCCCTCGGGAGGCCGATTTGGGTTCGGGGGCCGTATGACGTTATTTCTCGAGATGGACGTCATTTTGGAGTGGCCACGCATATCATGAGTCATTTTGGACCAAAACAGGAATTTCGACAAAAATTGAAAAATAATATTATTTTATTCCCGGAACTTCGCAGTCGAATTCCGGGGGCTTAGAAAATGAATTTCGAGATTCCGACGCCACCATGGGTTAGCCACGCATATATGGAACGCGTGGGTCCGAAAATTGGAATTTCGCCCCGGGGCCGGAAAAAGGACAGTTTTGCCCCTAGCCCGGTTCAGGTCCGAATTTCGGGGTGTGCATTCGGGATATTTTCAGACACATATCAGCTCAATTATTGGTGCCATTGACCGAAATACCCCTCAATTATTTAGGTTGAATGGTTTTGGATCGTCGGATCGAAGGAAAAAGGGAAAACGCGCGGATCGGCGACACGTGGCACCCTCGGGCTGATATTTTTGACTGGATAAGACTCCATTCTCTCTCCTCTCCATGGCAGATCTGATCCAGCTTTCTCTCTCCTCTCCCTCTCTCCTGAAATCTTCTCTCTCTCTCTCTCTCTTCCTTCTCGGCCAAAGCTTGGCCGGAGCTATTCCGGCCACCGTGAGCCACCGCCGGCGACGCACCAGCCTCCCCACGTCCACACCAGTTCCCAGCAGCGACCTCGAGCCAGCACAGCCTCTCTTTCCCTCTCTTTCTACCCGTTTTTCTCTCTCTTTCTCTCTCTAGATTTTCTGTTTTGGACGCCCGGGCCTTCGCCGGAGCTCCGCCGGCCAAACCGTCGCCACAGGGCCGTCCCCCGCCACCGTACGACCCCATCTCAGCCTGTCCGTACAGTGTCTGTACGGTACTGTTCACGCCCCGTACAGAATCACTGTTCACGGGGGTACTGTTCACGCCGAGACCGGTCGCCGGAATCACTGTTCACCAGTGTCTGGCCGCCGTTCCTACGTCGTCCCGGGCCTAGAAATTGGTGTGTATAATTCATAAACCCTGATTAGGACTGTCGGTATATTTTTCTAGACCGGTTTAGGTGTTTTCGGTGTATTCGGGACAGGGTTAGGCGATTCCGGTACTGGCTTTGGGCGAGGATATTGATCTTAGTGATTTCATAAATCCTAAGGAGATTAATAGGGTTTTTATGAATGATCATGGAGTCCAAATTGATTAAATGATATTTATTCATAGGACTGGGAATAGTACCGGAGTTAAATTAGACCGCGAAAGTGACTAATTGCATGGTTGAGATTGCCCGGATTGATTGATTTGGTGATGATTGATATTGTTTGGGGCCAATCTCGATGTTGCCGTGTCAAATGTGTCACGTGCGAATTAATTGAATTTATTGAGGATTATAAAACGTGATTATTGGGCCAATTGAGCACGTGTTGTGATATGGAGTGTTTGAATTTAATTTGTGCTCATGGTGCATTGCATTGCATAACATGGACATGCATTGCGTATGCCAAGAGTGAGGCATGTGATGAAATTGTGCGAGAATGCGTGTCTGCCATGAGTATGTGATCACCTAAAATACCCTGAAGCGTTATACGCTGGGTTCAGATAATAATGAGTTGTGTGATCATCTAAGGACCTTCGGGTCGGGACCTTCGGATTGATACCGTCCTCATGCACTTTGAAGCAGGACGATGCCTGGTACGTCCGGAAGGCAACCATCCTCATGCACTTTGAAGCAGGCTCTGGTTCGCAAGGAGAACAGTGTTGCGCCTCATGCACTTTGAAGCAGGCTAGAGACACTGGGCCAGATCGGTTGCTGCGCCTCATGCACTTTGAAGCAGGCTAGATGCACCGGGCCGTGAAAAAGTGATGACTCGAGTCGTAATAAGAATAATAATTTGGGCAAGTGTGCCAGTGTGGGCCAGTGGGCCGAAGGAATGTGCATGACATGTCGATGACATTTGCATACATAAACACGCACTGACTGGCATGCGAGTATGTGAGACTCGGTACGTGGGCATGTGATTGGCGTACGTGTGGTAATATGTGCCACGTATTTGCCGTGACTATATTTTATTAAATTGCCTAACCTGCAGGGTCTATATAATTGCCGGCTTGGGCCCGAGGGCCTAAGCCATTGTTTGTGTTATGTTGTTTGTTGGTCGGGAGATTGTACGTTAGCCTAGCCTAGGTTTAGGGGTTGTATTCACTGAGAAGTGTTCTCATTGGTTTTTAAACCAAACATTTCAGATCCCCAGCTTTGAGGATGGCAGGTGTGCTAGTTCGTTTTTAGGAGAAGCCCCGGCTAGAAATGGTGTTTAACCGTCGTGCTTCGTACCCTCTTTTGATGGGTGGTTGTTAACCTATTTTGGCTATTATAAATGTATCCGGGGTAGACAAGAAATGTATATGTTTTTAATCGTGCTAGGTTAGCATGTTGTGCTATCCATGGTTGTCATTATATTTGTACGGGTGTATATATAGATATTTATATATACGTGTCTTCCGCATGTGTTTTGTTCTCTGATGGTTGGGTCGGCAATGCAATCCTGGGAGCGTTGCACCATAATCGACCAGAGGTGGGATGTTCGCGCTTCGTGGGGTACGGGGCGTGACATATCTCCCTATGTTTTATTTAGGTTTCTAATCGACCTACCACAAATTGATTAGTGACGACTCCAAGCATGAAAACATTTGCATGTTAAAAACTTAAACCTTAAGTTGCGAATTGAGAGGGCTTGGGAGGGCCTGAATTAAGATTAGTCTTAATAATCCATTAGCCCGAAGAATGATAAATTTTTTTTTAGGTCACGACAGTAATTTATAATTTACCTTACTTTGTGCCCTATGTTACTTCTGACTATGTTCTCGAAATAGAATATCAACGTTGCTACTTTAGCATGTTACCGACGATCATGAATAGATATGGCTTTATGGGACGTGTCTAGGAAAGCAGTTGTTCCGAAATGGAGAGAGACATGAGTGCGAAGGAGGACTATTGTTGTTTTACATCTATCACATGTGTTTACTGGTCGACCAATTATTTCGCCTTAAATGGCTTTTGGAAATAATTGTAAATACATTGTGTTTTTTAGAAAAGTCAAGTATAGCCTTTAAGGGATAGGTATACTTGGACTGATGTAACAAAATATGTCTGGGGCACCGTGAGACATTAATTGTTTATTTATTTTTTGGGGTTATAGCCATTATGTTGTCCCTAACATGTGCATAATTAGAGCTCCCAAGTGCAGATGTACTCACTGGTTGCATGGCTTTCTTGCCAATATGAATTGTTTCTAAGGTAAATGAATGTTGAATGCCTTATGTTCTTGATAGAGCATCATCAAGCCCATCATGTGCGAGTGGGAGATGTTATATTTCGTCGGTCCACCCATGATGTGTGTGTCCAAGGGACACCATTTGCTCTATTAAGAGGTGTGTCTGAGAGACACCTTTTGAAGAGGTGCGATGAGAGTTTCTTAATGGAAGTTAAGATAACTTCTTCGGGAGATGAACAACATACAAGAAAAATTTAGAACTCTCTCTCTTGAGGCATTAGGATTCCGTTTCTACTTTGAGAAGACAATCGGCATTAACGCTGTGGAACAAGAATACTTTCCTTGTGATTGTATTCGAACCAGCATGTAGTAAATTCGTTCATTGGTTGCTGGTGATTTAACGTACGATCCTGGAAATTTTGTTTTGAAGTGCATCGAACAGGTTACTCGATTCTCTCGACATACGCTTCCAACACAAATGAAGAGTGGGAGTACATGACTAAGGTGTCTTATGCTCAACTGTTGCCAGTTTGATATATGTTATGATGTGCACCAAATCAAACATAGCTCATACAATGGGAGGTGTGAGCAAATATATGGCTAATCCAAGAATAAAGCATTGGAAAGCTATAGATGGTTATTAAGATACATGAGAGACACTTCAGGTACAACACTTTATTTCACGAAAAATAGAATGACTTTACAAGGCTTTGTTGATGCAAATCTTGGTGGTGATATGGACATAAGTAAGAACACGCTGGGTTATGTTTGCAATTAGTTGGATGTCTAGACTTCAGAATTGTGTGTCCCTTTTGACCATAGAATCAGAGTATGTTGCTATATGTGAAATCGGTAAGGAGATGATTTGGTCAGGGAATTTTCTAAAAAAAAAAAGGCAATGAGCATGATAATGGTGTTCTTTTTTGTGACAGTTAGGGTACTGTTTATTCTGCAAAGAATCCGGTATTTCATTTAAGGACAAATCACATTCAGTCGAAATATCATCGTATTTGTGCGATGATAGATGATGGGACACTATCATTAAAGAAGATCCTTGGTTCGGAAAATCCAACAAATTTATTAATCAAAATTGTCACTGCTAAGAAATTGAGGCTTTGTATAGCCTCAGTTGGACCCATGGCTAGTGATAAGGAGGTACCATCGCACTAGGACAATTGGGTTACATAAACGAGTGAAGACCACGTGAGAATTGCCATTTTGAAGATCAACCTTCAAGTGGAAAATCGATGGAGTTGTGGAGTTTAATACAATAAAGTACTGCTACTAAGGGTACAGATGTATTTTTTACCTTAACTTTGTACGTCATAAACTTTTATCATATATTTAGATGATATCTCTTATAATTGTAACTTGATACCAATACTGATAATGAAGAGACTCTCTAGTGCAACATCATGGTTTTTCCTCTTTCTAATTCTAATGGGATTTCCACATAAAAATTCACTTGTCTTTTTCTCCGTTTCTACACCTTTACATTTCGCGTTCTTAACATCGAAGATGTGACTTTGATGGAAGCACCGGTGTCTTGAGTGGGTGTAGCCAACCGGGGGTGGCGGCGCCGTGCTGGCAGTGTTAAATATGTATACTACATAAACCATATACATGTATAGAGAGAGAGCAACGAAAAGGTTGAAAAAAATAACCTGGGAAGGGAGGGAGAGGATTGATGTTAAGAATCACGCAAGTTTCAGCACTGCTAAAAACAACTATGATAACCACAACTATGTCAAACAAACCCTCTCATCTGTATTTTCGAGGATGGGAAGCTAGAAGAAGAAAAATCCTCAATTCAAAATGGCTCTAAGTTCAGCAATTGACTCGTCTCTCAATCGTGAACTGCAACTCTTCACGTCCAAAAAGTCCTCATCAAATTAACAAAAAATAAAAGAAAACGAAAAAAGCCAGAACAGAAGCTAATATGTGTTTAGCGTAATCGAGCTTCTTAAAATAGTGACCACATGACAAGCAAAGAATAAACTTGAAGTATAGCAAGTCTTCCATCCATTAACTTCAAATAAATCTCCTAGCTCATCACAATTCACCTTCTTGTTTATTCTAGGAGTTACTTTGATTCCCCTCTCTCTCTACAATGAAATTCCTTCTAGAGAACACACTCAAATTGCTCAAGGTGTTGTTCAATCACCAGGACGACAACAACCTCCTAAAAGAGTCACGCGACTGCCTCCTCATCATTGCCACCCTCATTGCAGCCGTCACCCTCTAGGCTGGGGTCAGCCCCCCTGGCAATGTCTGGCAGGAGAGCTCCGGTGCGCAGGAAAGCTCCAGTGGCAGCATCCCTGGCTAGCTCATCTATGCCTCCCAGGCGGTGCCATTCTTTGTGTTCCTGGTGTGCAACATGTTGAGTCCTAAGTATTCGTACGTACAAAAACAAAGTTGTTCGACAAACCTTAAAGCGCAGATGAATAATCTGAATATTGACGAATAATTCGAGCCCAACGAATTCACGTTATGTCCTTAAGATAATTTGTCCCCTCCACCGGTACCCGAGGTTCTTGAATAATTGTTTCCCAGGATAAAACGGATCAGTTTTCCTATGAAGCGGTACTTCTTCAAATGAAACCTTTGAACACAACTTTGCAGATTAATCGCACGAAAATTACAATGTTGAAGAATAAGAGAGCAGTAGAAAAATGCCGCGCAAAGACACAAATGTTTTATGTTTTATTTAAAAACAATGAAGAGTCACGAAGAATCGAAAAGTTTTGTTTGGTTCACGAACAGACATATCTGTCCGAAAATAAATGGGCGAACAATCATGAACAGACATATCTGTCCAAAAATTAAAATAAAATTCCGAACAGCCATGACTGTTCGGTGAAAAATAAAACTGTCTAAACCACACTTCTCATTCACCTTCTATGGGATTTGGATACCAAAATCTTAACAACCCCCCACATGAATGAGAAGTTCAGATATCATGATTCTTTGTGCATGCATAAAATGCAATGTACGATTATTCCATGAGAGAACGCTACATTGGGATAAGTAGTCGGAGACTTTGAACTTTTCCTAGTAAGACTCATCGAACTTACTCGGTCAATCAGTAGACTTGATATCTTTGAACTGTCGACCTTCGGTGTAAGTCAAGATAAATCACACAACTATCTCTCAAACAAAGTTGGCTCTCACTGTTGTGTTTGTTTTGGCCATGACCACCGCCTGGTTTCATGAGTGCTTTCGAGAATTCGGCCTTTCAAATTCTTCATAGAAGCGACCCTCACTTCACACTCACATAAGTGATTTCTAAATATATGGTATAACACATACTCAAAATAGAATCATTAAAAGCTTACACTTAACCTTCACATGTCAGTACTGTCTCCATATGGGAATGAGTAAGAGTTGACAGTACTCTACACCGCCTGCATAACTCGATTGTCCCTTTGAACCTAGATCTTGGGATCTCCAGTCAACTAGGTAGGGTTTCCGCTATGATGACTTAATTTGTAGGCCTTAAACCCATTCCTCTTGATGTTTTCACAACCATCTCTCTAGTCAGGCCTTTTGGTAATGGATCCACAGCATTATCTTTTGACTTTACAAAGTCAATCATGATAATTCCATTAGAGAGTAGTTGTCTTACAGTATCGTATCTTCGACGTATATGTTGGGACTTCCTGTTATACATGACATTCATTGCCCTGCCTATTGCTGCTTGACTATCACAATGAACACACACAGCTGGCACTGGTTTAGGCCAATTAGGAATGTCTTCTAAGAAATTTCGAAGCCACTCAGCTTCTTCACCGGCCTTATCCAAAGCAATAAATTCTGCTTCCATAGTAGATCTAGCAATACAAGTTTGTTTAGATGATTTCCAAGACACTGCTCCCCTACTAAATATAAGCATATACCCATTTGTGGATTTTGTGTCTCTAGTGCCGGTTATCCAATTTGCATCACAGTATCCTTCAAGTACCGTTGGATACTTTGTGTAGTGCAAAGCATAATTTTGAGTATACTTCAAATAGGCCAATACACGTTTCATAGCTCTCCAATGATTTTCATTTGGATTATCTGTAAATCAACTTAGCTTACTAACAGCACAAGCTATATCTGGCCTAGTACAGTTCATGAAATACATTAGACTGCCTAGTATACTAGCATACTTATTTTGAGCTTTACTTTCACCAGTATTCTTTGAAAGATGTAAATTAACATCTACCGATGTCTTTATTGGTACAATGTCTAGATTCTTGCACTTTCCAAGAATCTTCTCAATGTAATGGGACTGTGATAGAGCTAATCCTCCATATTTCTTATGGATTTTAATCCCTAAAATAATATCTGCAACCTCCATATCTTTCACATCAAATTTACTTGTAAGCATGTGTTTGATCACCTTGACAACCTCACTATCGTTGCCCATTATAAGCATGTCGTCTACATACAAGCATAAAATGGCAAAACCATTATGAATGTTCTTAGCATATACACATTTATCACACTCATTAATCTTAAAATTATTCGACAATATGACTTGGTCGAATTTAGCATGTCATTATTTCGATGCTTGTTTCAAGCCATAGAGTGACTTGATCAACCAACACACCTTCTTCTCTTGTCCTGGAACAATGAACCCTTCCAGTTGTTCCAATTATATTTCTTCTTCTAAATCCCCGTTTAAAAAATCCATTTTCACATCCATTTGATAGATTTCAAGCCTGTACACCGCTGCTATGACAATTAGCATCCTTATAGATGTAATTCTAGTAACAAGTGAATAAGTGTCAAAATAATCAAGACCTTCTCGTTGCTTGTATCCTTTTATCATAAGTCTAGCCTTATATTTATCAATAGTACCATCCACTTTTATTTTCCTCTTGAAAATCCATTTACATTGTAGTGGTTTATTACCATGAGGAAAGTCAACCAATTTCCAAGTATGGTTTGACAAGATGGATTCAATTTCACTATTAATAACTTCTTTCCAGAACGGGGCTTCTGGGATGTCACAGCCTCTTTAAAGGTTTGAGGCTCATTCTCTAACAAGTATGTTAGAAAATCAGGTCCAAAAGTCTTAGAAGTTCTTTATCTTTTACTACGTCGAGGTTCATCCTTCATAGGATCGCTTCTAGGTGTAATATCTCGAGGCCTCTTTTGATTGTTAATTGGCTCATATACTATGTTATATGGAAATATATTCTCAAAGAATGAAGCATCCTTTAACTCAATGATGGTATTAACATATATATCTACAACCTCAGACTTATGAACAAGAATCAATATGCATTACTATTAATAGCATATCCAATGAAGACACAATCAACTATTTTCGGTCTTATTTTAACCTTTTTAGGTTTAGCAATTGCAATCTTAGCCAAGTACCCCCACACCTTGAGATATTTCAAATTGGGTGTTCTGCCTTTCCACTTCTCATAGAGAGTTTGTTGTGTCTTTTTATGGGGTACTCTATTTAAGATAAAATTCGCCGTCAAAACAGCTTCCCGCCACAAATTTTTGATAAACCGAAACTAATCAACAATGCATTCATTGTTTCTTTTAAAGACCGATTTTTCCTTTCCGTCACTCTATTAGCTTGTGGCGCATAAAGAGGAGTAATTTGATGAATAATACCAAACTTAGAACAAATTTTTTTGAAAGGAAATTCATATTCACCTCCTCTATCACTTCTTATCATTTTAATTTTCTTATTTAACAGAGTTTCAACTTCAGACTTATAAGTTCTAAAAGCATTCGCAGCCTCATCTTTGCTATTAAGCAAACAAACATAACAATATCTCGAACGGTCATCTATAAAAGTGATAAAATACTTCTTACCATCCCTTGACGGTATTGCTTCATATCACATATGTCTATGTGTATTAAATCTAAAAGTTTTGTGATTCTATTATCTAAAAAATAAAAAATGATGCTTAGAAAATTTAGATTCAACACACACTTGACATTTTTCACTTAGACAGTCAAATTTTGGCAATAACCCCATATTCATTAATTTCTTTATTGACTTATAATTAACATGTCCTAGTCTAGCATATCATATATTAGGAGACTCAAGCACATAAGCAGAAACAACTTTATTCATAACATCACTGGGTGCAACAGTCATTACATTCAACTTAAACAGACCATCACTAAGATAACAATTTCCTACATACATCTTATTTTTGGAGAGTACAAACTTATCAAATACAAACACCAACTTGAAACCATTCTTGCTAAGGAGAGATCCAGACACTAAATTCTTGTGTATGTCTGGCATATGTAACACATTGTTTAGTGTCACTGTTTTCCCATATGTCATCTTCAGAGCAATCTTTCCAACACCTTCAACCTTAGAGGTTGATGAATTACCCATGTAGAGTTTTTCATCACCTTCCATAGGCTTGTAAGATGAGAACACTGATTTATTGGCGCATATATGACAAGTTGCTCCAATATCAATCCACCATTCTTTACAGTTTTTCACCATGTTGCACTCATATATCATAACAGTAAAATTGATATCATCAACACCACTGGAAATATGTTCCACCATATTCACCTGAGTCTTCTTTCTTTTCTTGGCTCTACAGTCTTTGGCACGATATCCAGACTTTTCACAATTCAGGCCTTGGGTGGATCCCTCTCCATATTTTTTTTTCTCTTCTTGTTGATTTTCGATTCTTCTTCAACAACGTTGGCTCTTGAAACTTCAAGATTGCTGCCAACTTTCTTCTCGGAAAGCCTATTGTTTTCCTCTATCCTCAATCGAACAATTAAGTCTTTAAGTGATAACTCATTTCTCTTGTGTTTGAGATAATTTTTGAAATCTTTCCAAGACGGTGGTAGCTTTTCAATGAAAGCAGCCACTTAAAATGATTCACTAATCATCATACCTTCAGCATGAATATCATGCATGATCACTTGAAGTTCTTGAACTTGACTTAAGATGGTTTTAGAATCTAATTTGCCGACAATAAATTTCTTCAACCCACTATCTTCTGTTTTGTATTTCTTGTCCAAACTTTCTCACAACTCCTTAGCCGTTTTTAGCGGACTATAAACGTTGTAGAGGGAATTGTCCAGACCATTAAGGATATAGTTGCGACACAGGAAGTCAGAATGCTTCTATGCATCTACAGCAGCAACCTTTTCCTTGCTTGTCTCTCCTTCATCTAACTTAGAAGCATCCTCAATAAGGAACCTTGCCAAGTTCAAAGTGGTGAGATAGAACAACATCTTATGTTACCATCTCTTAAAATCAGCCCCATTGAACTTTTCTGGCTTCTCTCCATGAGTCAAAACAAACGCAATAGGTGTCATTGATGTTGTAGCCATTTCTGTTACGAAGACAGAAATTATTGAAAATGCAACTTTACAAACACACAAATTGTCTTAAGATTGTTGAGTCCTAAGTGTTCGTATGTGCAAAAACAAAGTTGTTCGACAAACCTTAAAGCACAGATGAGTAATCCGAATGTTGGCGAATGATCCGAGTCCAATGAATTCGCATTATGTCCTTAAGACAATTTATCCCCTCCATCGGTACCCAAGGTTCTTGAACAATTGTCTCCCAGGATAGAACGAATCGCATTTCTTATGAAGCGGTACTTCTTTAAGGGAAACCTTTAAACGTAACTTTGCAGATTAATCATACGAAAATGACAATGATGAAGAATAAGAGAGCAGTAGAAAAATGCCATGCAATGACTATGTTTTCTGTCTTATTTAAAAACAATGAAGAGTCTTGAAGAACCGAAAAGTTTCGTTCGGTCCACGAACAGACATATCTGTCCGAAAATAAATGGGCGAATAATCACGAACAGACATATCTATCCAAAAAATAAAATAAAATAAATTCCGAACAGACATGTCTATTCGATAAAAAACAAAACTGTCTGAATCACACTTCTCATTCACCTTCTATGGGATTTGGATACCAAAATCCCAACACAACACACTTGCGCTCTTGTTGTCCATCAACCTTATCATCTCTCACTTGGGGCATGCCGTTCTTTCTTGAGGTCGTGCTGGCCAGCACGTCAATGGCTTGTCACGTATGGTTCAGCGATCTTCACTGTCACTTCCAAGTCGCCTGACCAGTTCTGGTGGCTGCTCTTCACCGGCTTTGTGCCGTTCTTACTGAGGTTGTTGATCGAGATTGGCAAGTTTGCATATCAGAAAATCGTCGCATATCTATTCGTCACTAAACGATCTCTTGCATAGTTTGTTGATCAAGATGGGCAAGATTGCATATCATAAATTCGTTAATGAACGATCTCCTGCCTCAACATCAAGTTTACACCAGCTGATGAAGCAAGTCAAAGAAAAATTCCACAACGTGAGAAGCTAAGTGTTAAAGCAAGCAAGCAGCAGCGAAAGAAATTGTATTGACAATATTATTTTTTATCAGCTTCATAGGACAGACTACGGAAAGCACGCGCATGGTATGATTTACATGATGTATATATGTAGTATATGGATGATTTTATGTATAGTCTAGAGATGATGACACACCAAATACAATGTATTCTAAAGGATTGGAGCCTCTAAATTTATGGGCTAAAGTTACATCTTAAATTTATCCCTTGAGAGTTTGGCTGACACCTTCTCTGTTATCCCCCCCCCCATCCCATTACACGAGCCCAGCGACCCTTAAGCCGCCGTTGCCTGACCGAGTTCCTCCGTCCTCTTTCTCTCTCTCTCTTTGAATGGCCAAATCGGGTTGTGAAGGAGGTCACTACAGCAAATTTAGGGTTGCTCAACCTCAAAGCCAAGGCTGCTAGCCTCGAGCGACCCTAGATCTGGGGTGGGCCGAGGGTAGGGCCATTTTGCGCTACCGCTGCAAACCACAGAGGTAGCGCTTGTGGTTGTTAAGTGAGCAAGCCCTTGGCTTGGTTCCCCAAGGGATTTGGGGAAACAGAGAGACAATTCGACGGGCAACAGGGCACGCTTGTGTAGTGCTACAACGTGGTGGAGAGAGGGGGTTCGAGTCAGTCGTGATGGCGAGATGGCCGATGCAATGGTTACAAGAGGAGAGTCAAGGAATGCATCTTAGGCTTTTCTGGATCTGTGGGGTGAATTTGCTTTAAAGCCAAGGGGTGTTTTGATCCGATGGGGTAACTTTATGAGGTAAAGTTAATCATTCAATACGAAGGATCTCCATCCCACTCTAAAAAGTAATTTAGGGCGTGTTTGGTAACATTTATACTTCTCTATTTTTTTGTTCTTTTGTTTCCTGGAACAAAAAAAGAATAGAAATCTGTTTGGTAATGCATTTTATTTTTCTATTTTTTGGAATAGAAAAATGGCCAAGAAATAGATTTAAAATAGAAATAAGAAGTATAAACTTCTTTGTTCCCAGAAACAAAAAAAGAAATAGAAAGGTCCGGTCCTCAAGCCGTGGCCTCAGCTCCTCCTCCATCCTCCGTCATCTATAGATTGTCTCAAAGCATTGGTCCGGTCCATTCCCAGTGGGAATAATAAAAAAAATTCATAAAAAAATTAAAAAATTCCCAAAATTCAAAAAATTCATAAAAATCAGAAAAATTCTCAGAAAATCCATAAAAATCAGGAAAACTCAGAAGACCCATAAAAATTTGTAAAATTCTGAAACTGAAAAAATTTTAAAAAATCCATAAAAAAAGTTTCTAGAAAATAAAAAGGGACAGATTTTGGGAAAGTAGAAAATTTTAATAAAATTTTCCCCAAAAAAATTAAAAATAAAAAATTCACAAATGGCTTAGAATAAATTTAAAAATTCCGAAAATTCATAAAAATTAGAAAGATCCCTAAAAAAATCCCTAAAAAATTAGAAAATTAAAAAATTCCAAAAACAAAAATCAAAAAAATTCTCAGAAAATTCATAAAAATAATAAAAACTCAAAAAAACAATAAAAATTTGCAAAATTTCGAAATTGAAAAATTTTAAAAATTTTCATAAAAAATTTCTGGAAAATAAAAAGAAACAGATTTAGGGAAAGTAAAAAATTTTAATAAATTTTACCCCAAAAAATAAAAAAAATTCACAAAATGGTTTAGAATATCTGTGGCCACCCACTTTGAGTGAAATTTAAATTTTTTTAGGTGCCCAAGAGGTATTTTTGAAGATTCCTTAGTTTAGGGATTAAAAGGAGTTTTAAACCCCTAAAAAGGATTAGACAAACCAATAAACCATGCTTATTGGTTTTTTCACTTATAACTTGTACTTATAGTTAAATAAAAGATATAGATTTGAATGCAAAAAATTGAGAATAGAAAATTTTTTGGTTGTACCAAACGCATTTCTGTTCTTTTTCTATTCCAGGAATAGAAATTTTGTGTAGTTACCAAACGCATTCTTTTGCTAAAAACTCATCCAGGAAATAGAAATAGAAAAAAACTATTTCTGAAAAGAAATTATTTCCAGAAACAGAAACGTTACCAAACGCGCCCTTAATATACAAACTATTTCGTGGACAAAGTATGTTCGCATTCATGAATAAATTCATTTTGAATGACATATTCATTTAGATCGTGTAGTATATTTCGATTAGTCATAAGACCAACGAAACATATGAGTGTGAAGTGCACTCATGCCCTCTGGGTTCATTAACAAACTTTTGGAATAAATCTATTGGAAGCCTTAAAACTTGTTGTAAAAGTGCAATTTAGTTCTAAAATTTTCAAAAAGTGCAATTAAATCTTAAAACTTGTTACAAAAATGCAATCAAGTCCTAAAATTTTCAAAAAGTATAAACACTTTTTGAAAGTTGTAGGACTCTATTGTATTTTCGCAATAAGTCTTAGGATTTTCAATGCACTTATTCCTAAACTTTTCAATGAGTGGTGCAAATATACTTGATGATATATGTGTAAAAATCTAATTTTTCTATGGTAGGCTCGATGTATTTCAAATTATGATGGTATCAATATACTCCACAACCGACTTTCCTTCCTCCTCGACATTCCTTCCTCCTATGGATTGTCTCCCTCAACCGACTTCCTACCCAAGTACTCCTCCTTCAAAACTGCCGGATTGACTCTGCATTATGCGCCTTCTGCGGTTCTAGGCCTGACTCGGTCAATCACCTTTACTTTGAGTGCCCTTCCACAAATAGGTTGGCTTCTTTCTGGGCAACTAAGTGCAGACTTCCGTGGCGCAATCGTCCGTGGCTAGAACTTATTTCGTGGGCTATGAAAACCTATGGTGGCCCGTCCTTTGCACACTGCATCCCCCGATTCTCCTTCGGGGCATTGATTCATATTATATGGACTAAGAGAAACAACGCCCTCTTCAGGAACAAGCAAGTCTACATTCTAGGAATGCGCAAGCACCTTGTCAAAGTTGTAAAGGACAAAGCACACTCCATGGGGGGAGTCCAAGATACATCGAGAAATCGAATCATCCAGAGGAGATGGGATCTTTCCCCATCAATCTTTCATGTAACCTGATTATCCTCTTCTCTTGGGGTTACTTAGATGTACTTATCCTCTTCTTTCTTGTACTTACCCGGTTTTTTTGGGTTGTTGTTTAGTTCTTGCTGAATCATCCCTGCCCTAATTGGGCCATGGCTTGGTTTTGGCTTTAGTTGTACTTGGTGTGTTGAAAAGTAATACATTTCTTAACTTTACCAATATATATATATATATATACTCCACAACATAATTGGAGACTCAACGTAACTTAGAAGTTGTATCTGCATATCGGAGTAAGTTCAAAATCATTGTTTCAACTTTCCCATGACAACTACAGTTCTTTCAGCAAATTTTAGAAATCCGTCTTATATTGGACGTGAATCCTTCCTTGTCATAACCCCCACTGCTTTTGCAACCCCACACAGTCGCATTTGTCTCTCTAAGTCCATTGCTTTGGCTCTATCTCCCTTGCCTCGGGCTGGCGCCAGCGCCGACCTCGTCAGCCACGACCAAGCCTGACGGCCGCGATGGACCCATCGTCATCAAATAAGACTTGTGGAAGCCCCTCCTCCAAATCAAGCCATCATCATCGAGTCTCGCGAGATCTCGAAAGTGATGCTAGATCGCGACAAGGTCTCAAGGGCAGCACCGAGGCCTTGCTAAGATCTGGTGGCATGGCTAAGAGATAAGAGCTAGAGAGAGTGTTACGAGGTGATGGTCGACTTGACAGTCGAGCTGGAGCCACGAGTTCGATGGAAGACGTCTCGAGTAGGTGCTAGCCAATCCTAGCGGCGGCAGCGACGACAATGGATCGAGATCGAAAGAGAGCGAGGGCTGATAGCTAGCGACACGTGTCAAAAATCTGACTGCACTATAAAGAGTGGGCATATGGTAGGCAACAAAAGATTCGCGTTCCCCTTATCAAACTTTAAGATTCTGCAGTTTTAAAACACGTACTATCAAACACACAATTTTCGGCGCTTCTAAACAGAAATATAACACAAATAACTATATCAGACAAGAGCTCCCACTTCTATTTTCAAGGATTGGCTTTAGCTTCAGCAGCTGACTCGCGTCTCGATCGTGTAGTGCTGGGAGCTACAAAATAAGTGGACTCTCCACCTCCAAAAGGTCCCCCACATCATAATAAACAAAAGATCAAATAGGAAGAAAAGGGCCAGACCAGAACAGGAACTGGAATTTGTCAACATCTCGGAGTTCGTCAACATCGGCAGAGAGCACACAAACCCTCCAATCACAATGAAGCATGCATGTGCGGACAATGACGAAACATTTCACAGAATCTTCCTATGGTCACACAGCCATCAATGACCACAACGACCAGAAAAGTATACAGTTGAACTAGTCCTCCCTTGCATCACTATAAATCTCCTAGAAAAGCATCATCACCATTCACCTTGTCATTTTTGGAGTATCACCTCTCCCTCTCTCTCTCTCTCTCCCCCAATGGCAAACCCTCCAGAGAACCCAACCAAATTGTTCAAGTTGCTGATCAACCACGAGGGCCGCAACTCCCCGGCCGAAGTCCGCAACGTCCTGCTCGTCGTTGCCACCCTCATCGCAGCCGTCACCTTTCAGGCCGGGGTCAACCCCCCCGGCGGCGTCTGGCAGGATGGCTCCGGCAAGCATGTCGCCGGCCAGGCCATCTATGCCTCCCAGCCGGGGCCATACTACGTGTTCCTGGTGTGCAACACGCTTGCGCTCGCGTCGTCCATCAACCTCATCATCTCCCTCACCTGGGGCTTCCCGTTCTTCCTCGAGGTCGTGGTGGCCACTGTGTCGATGGCCATCACGTACGGCTCGGCAGTCTTCGCCGTCACTCCCAAGGCGCCTGACCAGTTCCGGTGGCTGCTCTTCACCGGCTTCGTGCCGTTCCTGCTGAGGCTGCTTATCCAGATGGGCAAGTATTACCTGTGGGCTATGTCCCCGTGAACTTAATGAATCAGAAGCTGCCACATTAGTCTCAATTAATTTATTAGTGTGGATTAGTTCATCTGATGTGATGTTCAGACTCATCTTGCTCTGAGGGTCTTGTACAAAGTGCGATGATCTTGAGGGAATAACTTCATTTCTTCAATTTTACATGTTATTTGCTTGCTAGTGAAAAAGTCCTCTAATGTCTCATCTTTTCTTTTCTCCTTTTCGTTGTTCATCTTGCAAAAATTACAAGAAGGAGGTGGAACAGCATGAATGAATTCATATGGAACGTGTGGATAATGATGTTGACTTTTCAAATAAATTAGATGAAAATCCGTCGATTTTGACCGGTACAATGCGTGCCAACGATCATTCTACTTGAACCATCTCGTGCTTGGGCTGGTTGTTTCGTGCACCCATATGAATTTAGAAGCCAATGTATCATTGACTCGAATTTTATTTCTTTTTCTCATTAATTTCTAATTTTTTAATTCACCAAGTGGGCTCATCTAATTAGGGCCGAAATCATTTGGGCTGTCCAAAGAGCCCCGATCCACACGCTATTTCGGGCCAAGTCCGCCAAGGAAAGTAATCCCGACGTTAGGACTGAGAAGAGCTCGGCCAGTGAAAGTCTAAAAACTCTTGTCCGAGCTCGTCAACAATTAAGAAAATCACTAAAATGATAAGTGACCTCTAATCGATTCTATATTTATTTAGCTGTTGTGCATAACGAAATTCGGGTGAAGCGAGTGCACAATGTAGAACGTGCTTTACTTTTGCACTTAAAGAAACTCCCCTCCTGTCATCCACCACCACCATACAACTCCACTCCACCTTTTTGGGTGCGTTAGGGGACTGAGGACTCACATTCCTCATGGGCACAAAGGGTCCATTTTGCGTAATCAACCGAAGTTCCCATTGAATCGATTGAATGAGAATGGTGATCCAAATTTTCCATCGAACGATGGGTAATCGAGTTGTCTTCGTTCAAGCTAGTTCCAACGGCAGTTTTCCTCGATCTTTATCTCCGAAGCATATCAATCTTATGGAAAAAAAGAATTTTCTATACTATCAATTGTTAGGTGTAACTATTTTGATGGACTAACCCCCAATGAACTTATTGCTTCTATATACAAAGTGAACTAGCGATATAAGCGACAGAAATTAATAAGTTTAGGCAAAAAAGAATTGCAAACAAGATTTATAAAGGTTTAACTTGGGCATGCCTACTCCTCTCTTCTAACTCTAGTAGCAAATAGGCTGAATTCCAATACTTACGCTTGGGAGTACAAATACTACCTTATTATAAGTGTAGAATATGCTGCCGTGCAAAACCCGGCTCTCTTTTATAGTGATCTCGCCTTATACAAAGTAACTATTGAACTCTCCAGTAGCCATTCTGATACTTTGTACACACAATACAATACATCCTCTCTCCAAAAGATAAACCACGCTAGGTGCTCACAAAAAGGCTATTGCACCCTTGGTCTCTCGCCCAGACAAATGCCTTTACTTTTCAGTACAATCACTTCTCTTGCGTGTTTACAAATGGGTTTGTCACTCTTGCTAACTTCCAGGAGCAGCACTCAAATGGATGTCACAAGCTTACAGAAAGAGACGGCCTCAAGAAGGTCTTAACTCATTTTCGCCTTTCCCACCTATGTAACTCCCGACCGAGTTTTTTCCCAATTGACAGAGCTCCAAAAATTCGAACATTGCACTCGGATCACATGTACGCGTTCGCTACCTAATTGGATCCATCCCCATATTCAAAAGCTCCATCATGATCCCCGCCACTCTTACAAAGTCTTCTCACAAAGTTGTTTTGCTAAACATGATTAGGGATAATCATGCTGTTAAGTACGTCAACGAACATTGTTAACTACCAAGTGCAAGCAAGAGATGCAAGAAAGAGATGAAACGCCAGTCTCTTTCTCTCGCTCCCGGACCAGTTCCAAGCTGCCCATGATTGTCCATGTTCCATGTCTGCTGCAAGAGAATCGGTACAACTGTCAAGTAAGAACAAAAAACCGCAATAAGTGCCACAAATAGCCACGACACAACATACCCCCTCTGAAATAATTACATATATTCTTCTTTTGTCTTCTTCATAACTCGTTTTTTTCATTTTTTATAAATTTTGGCACCCAGACACCCCACTGTCAACTGTCACCAAGTAGGCCTTTGCCAATTCGCCACTCAAGTTTGCCTTTTACCAATTTCTTTCTAAGCATGTGACAGTTTCTATAATTTCTCCGGGATGGATCCTACATATGTAAATTGTCCTTTGTATTTTTTGTTTTTCGTCTTTCGTAGTATACGAAAATTGAAAACTTTATGATGGAGGAACGAGATTTACTCCTACTTTTTTTATGCGACGATGATAGAGAGATTAGGGATCCATTCGTTAAGGATCATTACGAACATCGATGGGTAAGAACTCTATCTTAACATGGGTGGTGCGGTTCAATTGTCCCCTTTTATGGACCTATTTGTTGTCTCAGCCATGACATCACGTCACATGTCCTTTCCTTTGTTTCTTACCGCATCTAATTCAAGTCCCACCAAACCCTAGTTAGCACCTAATCCCTCCTCCTCCCGCACCTCAGGCTACGCGACTAACCACCGCCATCGCTATCCATCTTCTTCCCCTCATCCATGGCGGTCAGGATCTCGGCTTTCCCATCGAATCCCATGGCCATGGACAAGCTGCGATTGCCAGATCTAGAGGCATTGCCCTACGTTTTGGAACTCGAGGCTTAGGCTAAAATGGAGGGCCACGCGACGTCATTTCACGAGCGGAGACCATAGATGGGTTCTTAGTAGGAGACGACGGATCCGAACCCCCTCAACTGGCCATCTATATTCACTTTTTTGTGGAGTAGCTCGAAAGTTATGCAAAATTATGAATAAAGCAAGATATATCAATATTGATGATGAATGAATACATTAGATAATGTGCGAGGTTTTGTATTAGATGTTAAATATGATCGTTCCTTTGAAAACCCGTTTGCAGTGTGTCGCATTAGTTATTAGTGTACTAACTTGGTGTAAATGGCTACATTCAAAATGTTAAATTTCTTTGCATTTAGTTCGGTGCATCATAATCTTTGAGTTCGATGATTCCCACGTGGTACTCACATCAACCATATGCAAGTTAGGAAACATTGGCATGTGTACTAGGTCAATAAACAGCAAATTCCAGCCAGAGAACCGAACATCAATGCTGCGCTCCAGAAATGGAAGAAGAGACTTCATTAGCCAGACTGTAAAGAAGAAGCAGTCTTCAATCTGTACAGAACCAATTGCCCTCGTAATATCCAAAACCCACAAAGAAAACCTCCACAAAAAAAAAAAAAGGGAAAGAAACAGAGAGCGTTTCTCCCTCAAAGTCTACTTAATATGTTAATTGCTGACACCCCCAAAAAAAAAGAAGAGAAAAAGAAGAGACATCAAGAAAAACTAGACAGCTAATTCTTGCTTCTGATGGGAAGCTTCGTCTTCGTTGAAACAGATAAGGTGGAGCTTCTGCGGTCTGCCATCATCTTCCATCATGCTTGGAGGGCATTGCTGCATCATCTCTCGCTGCAGATAAGAGCAGTAAGTGTGGAATGTGCTGGGCGTCACGTTTAGGTTGAAGCCCAGGCCGAAGAGGAAGTCCACCTCGAGGAAGTTCATCTCCATCGTGCTGATCCCACCGACTTTTGCGTAGTAGGCGTTATTGTAGTAACTGAAAAAAATTAAAATAGAGGAAAAAGAGTCAATTGGGGGAATTTTATCATCAAGAGTGACAAAGACAATTACGTATGCGTAACATGAAAGGAATGAGGTTTTTTTTTTCTTTTTTTTTTCTCGATATACATCGCCAAGATATAAGTAGTTTTCAACAATGGTATCACGGAATCGAGGTGTTGTGTTTGCCGTTAGATCTTGAATTGGTATAATTAAGCTTTAAATAGGGTTTATACCATCAAAAATTTCAAATTGGTACCTCATGATATGTTTACTTTAAATTAATTTTTCTCTCACAAAAAATCTCAAATTGGGTACCCATGACACATTTACCTCAAACCAATCATCGTCTCACAAAAAAAAGAAAAAATTAAACTGGTTACCCAAATTCGAATCCAAACGGATCAATGCTTGAAAAGTGTACGGATTATTTTTTTGGGAACTTGTCTTCTTTAGTAAATTCGAAACATTCGAATTATGAGATATGTTGTACCAAAAGGAGAAAATATATAGTTCCGTTCCATCCCATGTTTTCTTAACAACTTTGAGAGAAAATGCAACTCAAAAGCAATGCCCTTTTAATGCCATCCGCTAGGAATTAACGAATCATTCATCAGTTTACCAAAATTTGGTGGATTCTCCTAGTTGGTTGCTTCTATTTTGAGTTCTCTTTTCTCTTTTGGACACCATCATTCCTCAGATGGATAGAAACATCATAAAAGGGTGTGCCAAGAAAGTTGAACGGCTAATTAGAATCAGCAAAGCATCCGCAAATCATCACACTCCCTCTGAACAAAAACTCTATTTTAATCAAAGGAAAAGGGCAATGCTCAGTGAATTCAGACTGATTTTTTTCAAACGTTGAAAATCAAGAATTCACACCAATTCTGACAGCAAAGACAAGTGGGGGCAAGAAGGGTCGAGGACAACTCACATGTCGTCCAAGAACTTGGCGGCGACCATGACGCTGGTGATGAGGAGGCGGTGGACGGTGAGGGAGTTGATGGGCAGCGCGGGCTGCTGCTGCGCGAACCGCTCGAGGTAGACGTAGGCGACCACGAAGCACGACGGGCTGCAGTTGGCGTACTTGAAGATCCGGTCGAGGTAGCTGCGGACCGAGATCGCCGGCCGCGTCAGGCCGTGGAAGACCGAGATCCTCTGCGGCCGCTGGATCTCGCGGCGGCCCACGTCGTTGGATTCCGCCACCTTCTGGAGCAGCGTGGAGAGGAAGGCGATGAGCCGGGGCATCGCGTGCGGGCTCTCGAGATCCGCCATCGACCGGCCGGCTCCCTCCTCCTCCGCGTGCCGTGTTCCGCCCCGCCGCCGCCGCCGATGGTTGTCCCTAGTGATGATTCTCGCCGGCGTTCGTGAAGCTCATGGCGTGCTTCTCTTCTTCTTTCGGAACTGATTGGAGCGTGAACGAGAGGGAGACAGATGGAGTTATTATACATAAGGTGGCAGTTAAACGGGGCGATCTTTCGGATTGACGAAAACGCCCCTGGCGTGCGCGGGTTATGGCGATCGCGTCCCGCGGATTTTGAGCTTGCCGTGCCCTCGAGCTCTCGAGTGCTTATGGGGTCTGAGTTGGAATTGCATTATATAATAATGGTTGGCTTTTCACGCCGTTTTCTCTTAATTTTTATTCTTCTTTTTTTGTTTTTGTATTTTGCGGTTTTCAAACTTTTAAATTGCAAAAGAGGGCAGTGTAATGGATCCTGGAGAGTGAGGGGAAAAGGACAAGATGGTGCGGTGACTATTCTTTCAGCAAATCATATTGTGTGCTCACAAATATCTGTATTGAGAAAGGAAAAAAAACCACATCATTTACCATTCATAACACGAGTTTCATTTATGGATCACATCATCTCTCGCGATTTTTACTAGTCAGATCGAAAAAAATACCTCGCTACCGGTGTTAGAAATTGAAATATGGGGTAAGAAGTAATCTTCAATAAATAGTGGGATCCGCACGAGATAACGTGATAAATTAAGAAAGGTAGCGCCGGGAGTCGAAAAGAGGGTGGAAAAGCATTTTATTTATTTCTTCCTACGCATTCATATTGGGAGAGATTAGGCCATGGGAATGGCATACACCCCATTAGCCATCATGTGACGACATGTGAGTGTCGTGTTAGGTGTGGATTGTAGCCTTGGTTGGGACCACTTTTTGAAAGAGGCTTCTTTTCGTGCCTTGCGCAATTTTCAATTTTTTATTCATTTCCTAAATTTTTCGTTTTCATTTTTTTTTTGGTGGTGAAATGACAAAAGCGGAGAGATCTGAAGGGCGCGATCTCTTGCTTCGATCGTGCATGTGGTCCGTGAATCTGGAGGAGCAATTTGGGGGCGACATTGAATTGGATTTTGCTGTGATTTGGATGGTGGCCAAATAGCCTAACAGCCCCCAAAAAAAACATGAAAATAAAAAAATTTTGGGAAATGGGTTTCGCTTTCCGGGTTTGAATTTTGAATTTTTAGAGTTAATTATGGGGCATCATTACAGTAATCAAAGAACACTAGGGAAATGGTCTCATGACGATGTGGAAAGCTTGCGTTTTTTCTCTCTGTGAATTTAAACTTAGAAGGCCCGTCGCCCACATGCTGCTTGCCACTTGGGTCAAGTCAGAGAGCATTAGGGTCGCGATCAATTCAAAGGTATGCGCAAATTGTTTTCGAGTCATAAAAGTTGATCACAATTCAAGAAATATCTCCCGTTATAACACGATTAGTTTGTCCCCGGCTCTCCTTTCGGCATCTAGTAGTTGGGAAGTCGAATGCCACGGCTAAGTCCCTTCCGATTCGACCCTTCATAGTAAAGATATCATTTCGGGAAAATTCACTAAGATTTTCATTACTTTCAGCTATTTTATTTGGTGCTTCATCGATCCCACCTCTCTCCAATTGAAATGGGATTCTTTCTCGGTTATAGAGGGAGCAAAAATGGGAGGGAAATTCCACTGAAATTGTAAAGACATCAATACTAAGACTTTTTTCGTCTCGCCAATATCCCAAACTTATATAAGTGATCCATGAATTACCTTCCACCGCGGTTCCGCCCATAATGACCGTTAAAAATCCGATGTGGCAATGATGGTGTCCGTATCCTGTGGCGAAAACTTTAGGTTTTTTTTTCATGAGATTATCCAACGACGAGCTTCATGTAATATAGACTGGGCCCATAAATTACCTTTCGCTACTGTTCCGTCCACAATGACCGTTAAAAATCCAACGTGGCAGTAAGGAAAAGAAACCTGAGAACTTTAGGGTTTTTTTTTAATGAGATAATCCAAAGACGAACTTCATGTAATAGAGATTGGACCCGTAAGACATCCACTTGCCATTTACATATCATCTTAAAGAGGAGAACAAGTGAATTTTCACCAACCTATAGATTCATTTCTTTTTTTCCATTCCCCAAAAGAATTGAATACTCAAAAATGCCAACTTTGCACACTCAATAATACAGTTGTACCAAAAGCACTGCTCCCCCCATGCGAGGGAGGAGTACCCAAATGGATCTTAGCTGTCCCAGATGTTCAGAACCGTGGTACCCCTCAAATAAGTGAATCTTGTGGCACAATATTTACATTATCTTAAACACACAATTAATTAAAAGAACATAACCCAAAATTTTTTTTAAAAAAATAATTAATTAGTGGGGGAGATAAAATTCAACTGCCTACCCGGAACCCATGCTCCTCTTGGAGAGAAACAGGAGCAAAGCATGTCCTGAGGAGGACAACACGACATTGTCTTCTTCTCTTCAATTTCTTTTCCTTAAATTGGAGCAATTTTATTTAAATCAAAAAGCTTGTTGTGCATGAATTGCTTTGTTTGCATGCAACCTTATGTTCTAATAAAGCCCCATGTGATGTCCCATGTGATCGCTCCATGCGAAATTTCGAGCGAGTCGATCCCGGGCGTAATATCCGCCGACCACACAAATTAAAAATATATATAATATATAATACATATATATAAGCTGGAATTTCCAGAAATAATAATGGGAGAATTTAGTCAGATGAATGTGTTGGTCCAAAAACGAGAGTGGTTTCGTCACCGTTGCCGACATGTTGTCATAGTGAATGGGGACGAGAGGCGGTGGGTCCCCTTTCTTGCCTTCGTTAGCGGCGGTGACCCCTTCGCCTACGGACTAAATTGTAGCCTACGCAGTAAAAATATAATTTTTTAGGAAAGAAAAACACCAAAAATATTAAGAGTTAATATTAAAAAAAACCCAAACCGGTATATCTGTAACAAATTTACCCTAAATTAATTTTTTGATAACAAAAAATTTCAAACTTGTACACCTATGACATTAGTTTCCGTTAAATTTTATCACAAAATTGCTGAGTTCAATGACACGTCACAGTTTATGGATGTATCGGTTTGTGGTTTTAACGAACAGATTTATCAATCTATGATTTTTCATGGTATTAATCTAATTTATCGGAGGGTAAATTTGTCACAAATACACAAGTTTACGATTTTTTGTAGTAAAAAAATTAGTTTTTAGTATATTTATCGCATGTGTACCAATTTGGGGTATTTTATGGTCAAAAAATAGTTTGGGATAAATTTGTCACAGATGTACCAGAATAAGATTTTTCATGATGTTAACCCAAATCCTAAATTATACACACTTTTTTGTAACAACGAAATCACAAACTTGTATCCCTATAACATATTTACCTTATGTCAAAGTTCTGTCAATGAGAACTGTTAAAATCTATCTTCATGGTTGCCAGTAAGCAAACAATGTTAACATGACACCCACACGGCTTAAGTAAAATAAAAACGATGTTATTTTGGTTGAAAAAACATCTGATGAAATCTTGTCGAAAGGTAAATATGTCACATAGGTACAAGTTTGAGACTTTTTAGTTTAGGGTAAATATGTTACATAGGTACACGTTTGAGTTTTTTATGTTGAAAAAAAGTTCAAGATAAATGTGTCGCGGTAGGCATAGATTGAGATTTTTTGTGACTTTTTCCCTTTTTTAATACGAAACACTTAAATTTTTTTAAAATCTATAAATAATGACGCGTGGGGTTGTATATATTACTTTTCATAATTTTTTGTGACGTGATGTAATTTTCTTTATATTTTCGTATAGTTGCGTAGAAAGTCGTACTTAAAAATTATTGGCAACTCCTTTGACTACCATCCCAAATTCGAAGTGCACAAGTAGCGATTCGCAGAATAGCTTGAAATTCATTAGGTACGATGAAAATGTGATTTTCATTCGAGCTTCAATCATATTCCCGTATCATATCAGAAACTAGATTTATCAAAATGGGTCAGAAACCCATTACTTAACTCAAATACGGTGGGCTGAGTTGTTATATTGGTTGGTTATATTCAGTAAATAAATCATAAATGAGTTTAATGGGTCTAAACATAGTATGGGTGTTACTTACTTAAATCCAACCCATATCTATGACTTCTTTTTATTCTCTGTCGCGCTCATTTGATCTCGCGCTCACTCATTTCGCACTCTCACCTCAGTTTGAATATGATTTTCCTAGATTTGATTAAATATGGAAGTATTTTAGTAATATAGATCAGGTGGGGTATGGCTGGATATGGATCGAGTTGGGTATAGGTCATTAGATTTACATTGCATGAAAATAAGCCAAAATGAATTCAATAGGTCTATTTGGGTCGGAACATTTGCGACCCGACCCGACCCGACCTGACCCAGCCCGGCCCGACTCAACTCACTCGATTGACAGGTCTATCAGAAATTCATATGTAGTGACGGGTGGTAACTTATTTTTTCGGCTCTGCCCGATTAGAATCGGGTCTATCATGACAATGAATGTTCGAGGCAATAACTTATTTTTATTTTTTTAGGGTTAGCTGTGAAATCTGGGGCTCCTCCTCTCTGTGGACGTGGGGAACCAAACATGGAGTCAAACGTATGTTCAAACGACACAAAAACCTCCGAAGTCCATGGATGCACGTCCTATTGAAAGTGTCGCCGACAGAAACATGTAGTCAAACGTATGTTCAAACGACACAAAAACCTCCGAAGTCCATGGATGCACGTCCTATTGAAAGTGTCGCCGACACAAATTGGTGAGTAATAATATAATCGTATCTTCTTTAGATGCGGGATTCAATTCACGTACCGACAACAGGTCCACTTCGCACCACAAGGCGTCAAGTGAGCGAGCATCCTTACTTAAACCTAATTTGCAAAGATAATTGCCAGACAGATTAAGAAAATGTTACCGATAGAAATATTTTTTCAGGAGATACATTTTATTCATCTTTCGGCATTTGGGCTCGCTTAGAAAAACACATCTTCTAGGAAAAGAGTTTTATCGAGAGGCTTTTAAAGATGTGTAGCATCGCCTCATTTTAAAAATGGAATGACTCAAAGAATCAAAATAACACTTAATATGATCACAAGAGGAAATGCCTATACATTCTCATTCTTTGTAGCTTGGTCGTTATTGCGGTCACCTACCTTACTTAGTGAGACGCGATAGGAGAGGGAAACTCTAATATTATAAAACTTCAATAGTTTTATAAAACGAGGCGTAAGAGACGCATTCATGTACTGAATAACAAAATGGACAACATAGGCAATGTCAGGTCGAGCTATAGTGAAGTATATAAGAATGCCGACTAGTTGTCAATAAAGTGTAGGATTCGAAAGAGAAGCCCCATCTTTGGCATTGGTCCTTGTCATCAGTGAGCCTGGCTCAAGAGATAAAATCAGTAACATATTTAGCTTGTGAAAGATAACAATAAAAGGAATCTGAATGAATGTCCAAGCCTAAAAAGTAGCTGAGTCACTCAAAATCTTTCATTTCAAACTATTGACTGAGATATTGATTGAGTTTTGAAATGCCAACATGATCATCTCTAGTAATAACCATGTCGCCCACATATGAAAACAACACAATAGAACCACAATATGTGCGTTGAACAAAAAGAGCATGGTCATAGGGACTAGATTTGAAGCCAAGAGATTCCACGGTAAAGCTAAATTTGAAATATCATGTACAAGGAGTTTGTTTTAGGCCATACAATGCTATGCATAATCGACACACTTTATTAGAAGAACGATAATTTCCTCAATAAGATCACCATCCAGGAATACATTTTTAACATCCATCTGGAATAGAAACCAGTGGTTAACTACAACAAGAAGAAGAAGAAGACTACGTACAGAAGTAACGCGTGCAACAAGAACAAAAGTCTATTCATAGTCAACTCCGTATTCATAAGTAAATCATTTTGCCACTAGCCGAGCCTTGTAGTGACCCACAATACCATTGACCTTTGTTTTAATCTTATATAACCATTTACAACCTACAATGGACTTACAGGAGGCAAAATTTTCAAATCCTGAGTATGAGATTTGTCAAGCAGCTCATTTGTTATTGCTTGCTATGAAAGAGGATTAGCACTAGCTTCTTTATAAGTGAGAGGTTAAGAATGAGAAATAATAGTAGAGTAACGGTAGTTATTATGAAGTCTAAATAAAAAGTTGACTTACTCCGGTGGAACGGCGAATGGAGGATGATGGAATGTCAGCCGAGGGAGCCTCCGCGGATGGAGCAAACATATCGGAAGTTGCCGAGGTGGTATCACTAGTAGGACCTGCATCAAGATTAGAAGAAGAAGCCAATTCTAGAGAGGAAGATTCACAAGTGGTCGAAGGTGTTGGATCTTCTAGGAACAAATCCACTAAAGTTTTAATGAAGAAAGGAACATGAGACAATGATTTGAAGGAATAAGAGAAGAGAACATCTTGTGCTCCCAAAAGGTAAAATGACTAGATACATGAAGACGGCTAGAGATAGGATCACCACATCTATACCCTTTGTGTTCAATACCATACATAAGGAAACAATATAAATGGGCACGAGGTTCTAACTACGTACGTTCATGTGTAAGAAGTACGAAACAAGAAATACCAAAGACTCGAAGTAGATTATAATTGGGGCCACTACCACACAAGTGCTCATAAGGAGAAATGTTACCTATAACAAGTGACGAAGAACGATTGATGGTGTGTACAATAGTAAGACAAGACTCTCCGCAAAATTATTCCAGACAAGAAGCAAAGACTAAAAGAGTGTATAATATCTAAAAAATGCCTATGTTTACATTCTACTTGGCCATATTATGGGGAAGTTCCTGGACAATAACGATGAACAAGAGTACCATTTTGGGAGAGAACTATAAGAAATTCTGCATCTCTAAATTCCATGGTATTATTGGTACGAAAAACCTTGCTTTCTTAAGAAAATTGTGTTTTTATCATGGCAACAAAATCACGGTAAATACGAGTAAGTTCATATCGATTTTTCATTAGATAAAGTTATGTATAATGAAAGTAATCATCCACAAAAATTACAATATAGCAAGAGCCTCCCATGGTGGGAGTTGTAGATGGTCCCCAAATATTAGGGTGCAAAAGATCAAAAGGATCATGAGAGACAGATTTACTAAGATCAAATAACAAGGCATGATGTTTTCCCAATTAACAAGGCAAACAATCAAAATGTTTATAATTAACATAACCTAAATGACCATTTGAAATCAAAGATCTTAAATCTAGAGGAAGAAGCATAACTTAACCATGAGAAGATAAGTGGACATCAAAGCCAAGTTCACACAGTTGTCTTGCTGAAATCAAATTTAGGGACAGCTTGGAAACCATGAATGTATTAGGTAAGGATAATGTGGATGTTGAAATATTTCCTATATGACTCTCATTTGGGAATTATCAGCTGTGTGAATAGTAGGGGAATGTGAAATGAATGATTTTGACTATACCAAATCAGATTTTAAAGTCATATGATTGTAGCAGGCGGAGTCACAAAAACCACAAATAAGAAAAACCCAAAGTGACAGACATAATAGAAAGAACAAAGGAGCTAGAAGTATTAAACTCTCGACGAATGGAATGAAAATCCACTAATGAGAAAGCGACGGACAATCCATCGGGAGAGGCCTTAACGATAGCAATAGTTGAAGATGAACTTGCACGTGGACTGCAGTTGCGGGTTTGATTGATCATCCCTATAAGTTGCTTAGGTCATACTCAATGGCAATTGGACATCGAGACTTCCTATTTATCCATAACATGCACTTCAAAATTTGAACACGGTAGATTCACACAACAAATGAGAAGAAACCAGTACCTCGAGAGCCGATATGGACAAAATAAAGCCAAAAATGGACTCGGCACGTCAAAATACCCTGAGAATCGCTCTATGACCGCCAAGAATCGATTTAAAAGTTCCTGAACCGGTTCGAAAAGTGCCACAAAAACCAATCGGGCCGGTTTTACTGAACCAGCCTGCGGTCAACCGATGACATGTCGGCTAACATGGCGGGAACATGGGACGCGGATGGCACGTGAGTGACGTCAGCGATGACGCCGACGGAGCGACGGGCACTCACGGCTTGTGGAGCGCGTGGTGGTGTTTGTTTGCCAAACAAAGGCCACCATAGGCGCTGGAACGACATTCACGGGCGTTGGCCGTCCGAAAACGCGCGACCTTTACTCGCTGTCATGCAGGTTGGCCCTTGACCTTAACTCGCAGTCGGTTGGCGCGTGCAGCGGTGGGTGGCGGTGAAATTTTGAGATACGACATTTCTAAGGGCAATGAGTCCGTGGGAACGTTGGTTTCCATGAATAAGCTACGAAAATTGTCGGAATAGTACTCAAGATAGGTGGGTTCGGCGAAAAATGGACACCGGCGCAGCTATCGTAATATTGCTACAAGCACCACCTCAAAAGGACTCGATGGCCACTTCTTAGACAATAAAACCTCTGATACTAAGTTGATAATGATAGTGATGGAAAAATGCAATATTTTGTACATTCTTAATAAATAATACATGAGCCTATTTATAGACTTTAAAGGATGACCATCTAAAGTAGCAAGATATTAATTACATTGAACGAGGATCAATCACAAGAAATATCCTAAATATATCTATATGTATATCCTAAATATATCTATTTCTCTAAGAGGTGTTATGAGCAGGTTCAAGGTCATTTGTGTGGCCGTTTTGATGGTCTTTCACTGGCTCAGGGATTTGCTCTGCCTCCTCCTCCTGGAATTCCTTGTACTTGCCCCACAACACTGAGTAGAGCCCGGCCACAATCAGCACAGCACCAAGAACCCTGCACCACTTCTATTAATACACATTACAAATAGGATAGTGAGCCTATTGACAAATGAGGATTTTAAAGTCGTGTGAGAAATAAAGCCAAGAAAAAGGCATTCAATCATGGTCCCCCGTTTCGGCATCTTCATTGATAGGGACAATATTAAGAAGAAACATTTGTAAGGGCGACGAGAGGGCTTTACCCTTTGAGGTAGTTTTTTTCGGCGATGATGAAGGAGCCCATGATCGCCACGATGATCATCATCAGGGAGCTGAAGGCGGTGATGAATACCGGGCCTCTGTTCTTCATGACCAGCCCTTGAACGTTGTATGCGATGCTCGATGACACTACCCCTGTTCGAGGCGCAACGATGCTGGTTATGATAGAGACATTAGTTGTGCAGTTGACGACCCTATGTGATGGTCTTTCTTTCTTTCGTTTCAAATGAATTTCTCTTACAGCATAGGCGGCGGCGAGAAGGTTCATGTCCCAGCCAATGGACCAAACGGAAGCCTTGTGCTCCCTAACAAACGTCACAGCGGTGGACTGAAGCGTGCCCATGAACACCACCAAGGCCGTTAGTGAAAGATGTGCTGCGCATCTCTTCAAGGTCACTGCCTGTAGTTTCAATGTTTGAACAAATCAGCGTCGTGTTAATACGTGAAATTAACTAAAACGAACACAAGTGGTTTGCTATATATGTGAATTTATTTTATTTGTTAAGTTACCTGGAGGATGAAGGAGGAGGCCCAAGCAAAAGTGGCGATGATGAGGAAGCCCTTGACCCAGTTCTTGTCGGTGGATTCGGGTGCCTCAGAGCCGCTCGAAGCGTGGCCGTGGATGTGTGCGGACCACGGGAAGTTGAGGACATTTCCCTTGTACAGCGTCATCAGCATGGCGCCGCCTGCCGTCACTACCGTCCCCCCCACCTTCGCCATGCACCTCACTTTTTTCATGTCCACCTTCTCCATCCTATTACACCGTTGGAGTATAAGCATATCATGGAATGCTCAAGAAGGATGAAGTTTATGATACGATGCTAGACATGCTAAGAGCAGTCCTTCACTTTGAAAAGTGAGTTATATTCGAAAGACTCGGCATGTCGCTGAGCATATCGATTTTGTAACTCGGTACCTGCAGAGAGCCGCCATGACAAAAGTCATTGCGGGGAGCATGTTGCTCATGGCGCAGGAGAAGGTTGGGGACGTGAATTTCAGACCGGCTTTGTAAAGGTTCTGATCTATGACCGGCCTGAGTACCACGGAACAAGAAAAGAAAGCACAACATAAGAATTCGCATAAACAAAATATCTTTTCAAAGCTGGTCGAGATAATAAAAGCTGCAGTGTTTTTCATTGTTACATACACAAGAAGGCCCAGCGCAAAGATTTGCATGAACATGGCGGATGTCATCTTCGGCCTCACCTTCCTGCAAGGTATACCGGATTAGTTATTCCCACATGCTCTTCGTTCCTCTGATCTCTCTCATATGCAGCTAACAGATGTTGGGATTGATTACTCCGTCACTCATTATATGTAAGTACCTCTCGAGGAGGAGGGCGAACGGGGCAATGATGGCGGTGGCGAAGGCATGGCGGTAGACGACAAGGACGTAGTGGCTCATGCCACGGTTGAGGGAGACCTTGGTGATGATGTTCATGCCCGCGTATCCAAACTGCAGCGACACCATCGCAATGTATGGCCTCGCCCTCCACATGAAGTCGCTCAACCTTCCTGCTTTTCCCTCCATTTACTGGGTTGCTTTAGGGAACTAGAATAGAAGAGAAGGTGAAAGTGAAAGAAGGGGTTGGTGAGGATGCAGAGGAAGAAACACTTCAAAGAGGGACTTTGTGTGTGTCTCCTAAGTTCAAATTGCTGGAACGAGGTCGGGTATTTATGGGTGGTTGGTTATCCACTACAGTACAGTTCATGGGGTATTCGTTCCTTTTGCATCTCTGGTATGAATATTCTTTTGAGAGAGGGTGAGAGAGAGTTAATTATTCAGATGTTATATGTACTAAATTGGATCTGAATAATTAAATTTGATGGGATTCACGTGAAACTCACCAAATTTAATGGTCTAGATTTAATTTAGTATTAAATTTAATAATACTTGCTCTCGAGAGAGATGTATCCCATCAAATTTAATGGTCTATATCCAATTTAGTATTAGATTTTATAGTACTCGCTCGAGAGAGTGAGAGGAGAGAAAGTGATGTGCGATCCCCTAATTGGGGTTAAACCTAGTGGATTATATTCAATTTAGTATTAAATTTAATAATACTTGCTCCAGAGATAGAGAGCATGATGTGTGATGCCCCAATTAGGGTTTAACCTAGTGGATTTTTACTTTTTGAGGTGGTGACGAAAGCAAAACAAAAAAAAAATGTGGGAAATGAAAGAGAGAGGGCATGGTATATGTAATCCTGATCTCGCGTTGTGCACTCGAGTATCGTAGGATCTAGTCCACTTAGCCTACTGTCTTTAATTGTAAGCATAGCATTATTCCACTTACATTTGGCCCACTTACTCATTTCTTCTCTACGTGGGACAAGGCACTTTTTGTTTGTTTTACAAAACGAGCTATCAACAGATCCGGTGGCCCCAGCTTCCGGGGCCACCGAGAGGTCAAACGGGGAACACGAGCTCGACGTTGTTTAGGTGCTTCACTTTCGGCTCATGGGGTGTTTTCATTGGGGGACAGATGAAGGGACGGAGGATGGTCTGGGAGTAATTCCAAAGTTGGACATGAGTTGATGTGGAGATGAAATGAAGATGAGACAGAGATGTGTGAGGAGGATGGTGCTGGGTAAATGGTGCTGTGTTTTGGACTTAGTCAAGAGTATATGGAGGCGTAACCGGCGGGTCAGGAACGGCATTGAGCTGTAAACAAGATATACAGAAGAGCAAACGAGCTAGAGTCAGGGTCATGACAAGGACGTTCGTTTATGTCGGCGAGAAGAATGACCCAAAAACAATCCAAAAAGAGACTGCTCAACTTTTTCATCGAGCACCAAGGAAAGCTCTCAAGATTATAAAAAGTATTGACGCGTTTCGTGCGTTTAACTTAGCATTGGCTCGAATTCACGTCGCCGTCCGTCAGAAAGACTGTGTCTGAGTGTTGCATTGAGATGATGTCGTAAACAGATTAGACTGAGTATCTCCCCAGTCGTGTTGATAACTTTGCTGCCCCGGAGACTAGCATTTGAAACCAAATCCTGGCTCTTTGACTGTTCTCAATGATTGAATTGAATGACCAAAACCACAGGATGCGCCAGTGACTCGATCATCTTTTGAAGTGATATTTCCAGTCTTGCTTTCTTTTTCCCAACTTGCTATCGTTTGTGATTCGTGCTCATCATGATTCTGCGTTGTTGTCCAGACCATATCAGAAGATTGATTCAATGAGAACTCGTACTGACGGTTCTTAATTTTAAGCAAGAATGTAGTGCCAAATCACACTCAAGGTACCTTGTATTCGCAATTTAAAAGGTGAAAAGGAAAGAGAAAAATCTCGAGTCCAGGGGTTCTAAGTTTTGCCCGCAGTATCAAGCACCAGCGCATACATGCGTGATTGCATCAAATAGAGAAATATTTGCCAAAGGCAAAGAATGCAGTGGAGCTAGACTGAAGATGAAACATCAAATGTACTATTGCCCATGAGTACGTTTAAACGGCCAGAAGAACAGTAGGAGTGAATAGGTACAGGGAATCCACCTTAAAATATGTTTGAGCAAAGACGAATCAAAACTTCCATGAGCATATATAAAGGCTTCCGCCACGGTCAGAATAATGTTTCTCGAGGGAGATCTTACATGCGGAAGTGCCAAAAATTTTGGAAATATAATGGGCCAATTATAAGAGATTAAGCTTTCACCCCAGAAAACAGAAACCCCTCTAGCAGATCAGGCAATTATCCAAGAAAGCAGTAGTGAAGAAGCTATTGGAAGGGATTAATAAGAAACTGGTTATTAGAGCAGCTAGACTACAATCATGGAAAGTCATCCTCACATAAACAAGATATTCCACTCATGGCTAAAAAAGAGTGAATCCACTGCTCTTTCATGTTATCCTTGGGCTGGCCTGTAAAAGCAGATTTCTGCAAAAAGGATGATGAAGAATGAAAACGCGCGCATATGTATGGTTATGCAGGCACACAAACATACACAAGAAAAGAGAGAGCTTACGACTCATATGATCAAAGTTTAGGAACCACTTGTGCTGTTATCCTTTTACTATAATAGCTTAACAACCTTTATTTTAATGTTTGCAATTTATCGACTTTCGTAGCAAATAACCAACTTTTACTTATGGTATATCCACTATCACTTGTGTAAATGAGTCACTCAACTCTTGCAATAATATTTAAAATCAAATTGTATAATTTTAATTTATGAACAAGGGAAGCTGATAAATGTATATTTTAAGTGGTAAACAGTTATAATTTTGAAATAAAATTGCTTAAATTACTTGAACATCTCTAGTACTTTCAGTAGGGTAAATTACTTATAGACCCCTTCAATTTTGTCCAAATTACTCGAACGCCCCTAAAAAAATTACTCGACTGCCCTTCTATTTTGCTCAAATTACAATGCACGTTACTCATTGAAAATGTTACTCATAAACAAATTGCTCGATTCCAAGATAGTTATGATAACATGTCGTCACGGAATAAGTGAGAACCAAGTGAACTAATTCCAATTAAAGGACGTCATGTTAAAAGAATTCTACCATTTTATTAGCAAACACCAACTTTACGTAAACCTTCATACAGAATTTATAGGCAGGAATCTGAACATACGTCCTGCTAAAGAGTCGAATGTATCATGACAAGTGCTATGATCCTTCTGAATTTAACATTCGAACTAGCACTTGCGTTCAGTTGGCTAATAACTCTAAAAAAAGAAAGTCTGATTACGACTTTGAAGGAGAATCAGTGAAGGGAACATCTTCTTATTCACTTATCTGAGATCAGAACTCTCCAGCCCAATGATCGAAAACATGCGAAGACTAAGCCATATTGCAATTGTAGAAAGGAAAACAGGAAATGAAAAGGAAAGTAAGCTGGATTATGCTAGCTGAGAGTGTTGTTTGCAGGGGGTCTTGATTTCCTCTTAATCGACCGCCAGGACGGCTCCGAAATCATCGCAACATTGATTAAACCGATTGAACATTAACTACCAGATGAGTCAATTCACCAGGAGCAGAAGCAGAAGAAGAAGCTTCCTCGTTTACAAACCCGCCGTCCCTCCAAAACACCGCATGAACCAAAATGACCGGTACTCCAATCCCCAGAGTCGCGAGAAGGTGAATCGCAGCCTGCGTTAGGATGAGCCCCACGGTGGTAACAATTGCCAGAGGCACCAGGACGAGCACTTTGTCGAAAGCTTTTTTTATGCAAATGGAGTTTGGCATCAGCCGTAGCATAATAAGGTACTGATTAGTGATAATGGTCGTGGCCATCAGCAACAGCAGCGATAAATTGTGCTCGGGCACGAGGCTTATGGACAATCCGATCCACAGAACAAGCGTGTAGAACAGGCCGAAGTGGGAGAGGTGCTTGATGATCCGGGCAGCCACGGCTTCCAGGGTGGCTGGGAGGCTGAATGGGAATGCGAGCTTGATGGTGGTTAGGGATTTCACTTTCGGCTCGTGGGGAGTTTCCATTAGGGGAGTTGAAGAGATGGAGGATAGTCTTTGAGTAATTCCAACGTTGGACATGCTCTGATGTGGAGATGACATCAAGATGAGAGAGATATGGGCGAGGACGGTGATGAATATATGGTGCTGTGTACTGGACTTGGGCTGTGTAAATGAGATATATAAGAGCAGAGCTAGAGTCATGACAAGGACGTTCTTTTGTGTTGGCGATAAATCCAACAAGAGACTGCTGAACTTTTCATCCAGCACCTAGGAAACCTCTCAAGATCATTAAAGTCTCAACGCATTCGTGAACTTAGCATTGACTTGAATTCATGTCATCGTTCGATCAAAAGACTTCATGTTTGTCTGTTGCATTGAGATGATATCGTAAACAAACTAGAACAGTATTTGAGACTAAATCATGGCTCATTTGACTGTTCTCGGCAATCGAATGACCAAATCCACGGAATGCGACAGTGACATTAAGCAGGGCTTATACCATGATGTTTCCAGTCTTGCTTTGTTTTTCCCAACTTGCTGTTATTGTGATTCGTGCTTATAATGTTCGATCAAATCGTCCGTCTTTTCCTTTGTTGCTGTCCTTACCATATACCTGAAGATTGATTCAATGAGCACCTCATATTGACGGAACTTGCTATAATAAAGCGAGAATATAATGCCAAATCACACTCAAGGTACCTTGTATTCGCAATTTAAAAGGTGAAAAGGAGAAGGAAAAATCTTAAGTTCATCAGGTGTTCTAAGTTTAGTCCGTAGTATCAAGCACTTGCGCATACATGCCTGATTGAAGTGGAGCTAGAATGAAGATGAAACATCAAATGTAATATTCCTCATGAGTACGTTGAATCGGCCAGAAGAAACAGTAGGAGTGTATAGGTGCAGGGAATCCACCTTATAATATGTTGGAGCGAAGACGAATCAAAACTTCCATGAGCATATTAAGGCCTCCGCCACGGTCAGAATAAAATGTTTCTCGAGGGAGATCTTACATGTGAAAGTGCCCAAAAAACTTGGAGACATGATGGGCAGACTATAAGAGATTAAAGCTTTCACCCCAGAAAACAGAAACCCCCCCTTGCAGATGAGGCAATTATGCAAGAAAGCAGTAGTGAAGAAGCTGAGGTCAATTAGGCTCAATGGCAAAACTTTCTGAGCCTTGTTCTGGTAATTGTCTTGTCTCAAAATATTGACATACATCAGAGGGTGGTTCTGAACATCGGACGATCCAAATCCGTTAAGCATTCTCATTCAAACTGCGCGTATCTTCTTAATGTTGGATGATTAAACGCGATCATTGGATACTAAATAAGTTTGTTCGTGTGGAATATGGAGAAGTTTGCACAGAGGCCCAGCAACCTAGAGGCCAGGGGATCACCTTGCAAGGGCCACAAACGACTTTAAGTTCAGACATTTGGTTTACGCAAGTGATCCTCACCTGTAGTAATTGGCGCATAATTGATGAGATTTGAATGAGTGGTCTTCAATTCCTTAGCTGGAAATCTTCCTACGCCTCAACCAACTACGTGAAACCTAGGGTTTATTTCATATCAATTTGCAAGCTTTTTACTAAATTGTTTAGAAATTACCAACTATTCCAACAAATTATCAAGGTTTATTTGCGTAAATACCAACTTTTAAAAATTACCAACTGTTGCATAAAATTGTTTGATCTAAATTGGAGGAACTTACTAACATTTTTTCCAATGGTTATGCACTCTTATTTGAGCCACTTACCTACATTCATCTGGTCATTTCAAAATTACCATCTTTTGTAACAAGTTACCAACTTTTATTTTCGTAACTTATCGATGCTCTTTAATTATCAACTTTTATGTCAACTCACTAATCTAATTTTGAGTTACTTACCTCCTTTTTTTTTTCTTGAATTAAGTTAGCAACCGTTTTAATTACCGACTCTTATTCGAGTCCATCAAAGTTTATTAAGTTGTTTCAGAATTGCCTTCTATCGTGAAATTCTATTCTTATAGACATTCTCAAATCAATCAACTTTTTGACAATTTACCAATGTTTATATGAGCAACTTACTATCATTTTGCTAAGGAGGTTACAAACTATGATTCATATACTAACTTTTAATTTAATAGCTAAACAACCTTTATCTCTCATTCTATATTTGTTGACTTTCGTAGCAAATAACAAACTTTTATTTGTGGTACATCAACATCACCTGTGTAAATCAGTCAACTCATAGATAATATTGAAAATCAAGCTGTATGATTTTAATTTATGAATAAGGGAAAGTCATAAATGTCTATTTTGCATGATAAAAAGCTACAATTTCGAAATAAAATTTGCTTAAATTACTCGGACATCTCTAATATATCCAGTAGGGTAAATTACTTATAGACCCCTTCGATTTTGTTCAAATTCCTCGGGCACCCATAAAAAAATTACTCAAAACCCCTTCTATTTTGCTCAAATAATAACGCAAGTTATTTATCGAATACGTTAATTGAATACACATTGCTCAATTCCAAGATAAATACGATAACATGTCGTGACGAAAACAGCGAGAACCAACAACCAAGTAAAACCCACTGAATTGCCTAAGCTAATTCGAATTAAAAGACGTCACGTTAGACAAGTTCTATCATTCTATTAGCAAACAACTACTTTACTTAACCTTGATACAGAATTTAAAGGAAGAAATCTCAACATGCGTCATGCTCAAAAGTCAAACGTATCTTGGCAAGTATTAACTTTCGAACTAGCACTAGTGTTCGGTTGGCTAATAGCTCTATAGAAAGGAAGTCTGATTACGACTTTTGAAGGAGAATCAGTGAAGGGAACATCTTCTTATTCACTTATCTGAGATCAGAACTCTCTGGCCCAATGATCGAAAACATGTGAAGACTAAGCCATGATAGAATCGTAGAAAGGAAGTCTAAACAGGAAGTGAAAAAGAAAGTAGGCAGATCATGCTAGCTAATCGTGCTGCTTGTAGGGGGTCTTGATTTCCTCTTAATCCATCGCCCGGACGGCTCCAGAATCGTCGCGGCATCTATTAAACCGATTAAACAGTATCTACTAGAGGAGCCAATTCACTGGGAGCAGAAGCAGAGGCTTCCTCATTTACGAACCCACAGTCCCTCCAAAGCACGGCATGAACCAAAATGACGGGTATTCCAATCCCCAGAGTCGCGACAAGGTGGATCGCGGCCTTCGTCAGAATGAGCCCCACGATGGTAACAATTGCCACGGGCACCAGGACGAGCATCTTGTCGACAGCCTTGTTAATGCAAATGGAGTTTGGCATCAGTCGTAGCATGATGAGGTACTGGTTGGCGATAATGGTCATGGCCATCAGCAGCAGCAGCGAGAACTTGCGCTCTGGCACGAGGCTTATGGACAACCCGACCCACAGAACGAGCGTGTAGAACAGGCCCAGGTGGGAGAGGTTCTTGATGATCCGGGCGGCCGCGGCTTCCGGGGTGGCCGGGAGGCCGAGTGGGAACGCGAGCTTGATGTTGTTCAGGGATTTCAGTTTCGGCTCGTGGGGAGTTTCCATTGGGGGAGTTGATGAAGAAATGGAGGATGGCCTTTGGGTTGCTCCAAGGTTGGACATGTTTTGATCTGTGGGATGATATGAAGATGTGAGAGAGATCTGTGAGGATGGTGATGAATATATGGTGCCTGTGTACTGGACTTGGTCAAGAGTCTAAGGAGCAGTCAGCAGGTCAGGCACGGCATTGGATAAGACCGGTCGAGCTCAGGTCATGACAAGGACATTCTATATGGTACTGGCCAGGAAAAGACGCCCAAAAAGTCCCAACGAGAGACGACTCCACTTTTCGTCAAGCCCCTAGTAAACCTCTCAGGATCAGAAGTCTCAACGCGCTTCGGGCGTTTAACCCAGCATCGACTCGAATTCAGAATAGTCTCAACGCGCCAATGGCCCTATCGATGTTCTGACATTATCTTATGCCGTGATACTTCTCAGTCTTGCTTTCTTTTCCCAACTTACTAACATTGTGGTTCAATCGTCTCTTCCCGTGTTGTTGCTCTTACCATATCTGAAGATTGATTCACTGAGCACTCGTATTGACGGAACTTAACTAGTCCAAAGCAAGAATATATTGCCAAATCACGCTCAAGGTTCCTTGTATTCACAATTTAGAAGGTGAATAGGAAAAGAAAAATTCTAGTCCAGGTGTTCTAAGTTTAGTCTGTAGTATCAAGAACTAGCACATTCATGCCTGAGTGAATCAAATCGAAAAATATTTGTGCCGTGGGCCAAGAAAAAAGTGGAGATAGAATGAAGATGAAACATCAAATGTACTGTTGCCATGAGTATGGTTAAACAGCCAGAAAATTAGTAGGACTAAATAGGTACAGGAAATCCACCTTATAATATGTTTTGAGTAATGACAAATTGGCACTTCCATGAGCATATTAAGGCCTACGCCACAGTCAGTATAATGTTTCTTGAGGGAGATCTACGTGTGAAAATGGCAAAAATGGAGATATAATGGGCTAATTACAAGAGATTAATCTTTCACACCAGAAAACAGATCGGGTAATAGGGGAAAAATGACTTCATTCTGCCCCAAAATAGGCATAGCCGGTGCACATCTCTGCCATTAAATTAGACGTAACATTACCCATCCACACATTGTATTCTTCATTTTCCTCAGGTAGTCATAACTAGAAAGTTCCGCAACGGTAAATTATTAACTCCCATCAGATCATAGTACATGCTCGAGAAAAGCAAATCTATACTACATGACACCCTAACAATTTACCTCGAAACAAACCAGATGCTGCTGGTGCATTCTTTTGACCGAAGTAGTTCCAATGCTTAATGATTCTTTGGACTCCAGAAAAATTTCCATCTCGAGCAAGAAATTAGCCCTTCTCAATTAGCATATCCTTGGAAATTGGGCCAGGCTTCCAAGAGTACAACCAGCTGGGCAGGCTACAGCATATGTCCACTAAGGATATTCTTTTTTCCCGTTGTGCTAAGAGCAACAAAGAAAACTCATATCTTTACCAAAAAAAAAAAAACAAAGAAAACTCACAGATAGCAGAATTGAAAATCACAAGCATCCAGGCCAACTTTTATCTATTTGATCCCAGTCTTTCAAATTTCCATGGACATATACTTTGGGTTCCGTGACCTAGAAAAGCATGAGGAAAATTTTAGCCTGATAAATAATTATGTCAGAGCATGGCACTGCAACAACTACTTACCAGCATAATTAGAGGAAGAGCTGTTTGAAGACGGATCCTTGAGAAGCCTTTAACGTAGAATAGACACTTGAATCCATCGACAGTAGTATGCTCACTGTCCCACATTAGAAAAAGGACTTACGTTATTCAGGTATCCAGTTCATAAGCCTCCAAATGTGCTCTCATTGGCGTAACAAATAATACTACTAGAATCTGGGCAACAATTGCAGAGATACAGCAAGAGTCTTCACCTTTGTCATTAGCAATATGATACTGATGTTTTGCCAGGAAAAACAAATAACCAAAAGCCTCACCTGATAAGATACGTGAAATTTCTGAGCTGGAAGTCTTGCAAGGGAATCCCTTCTTCTTTAGAGTACCTAATCGTATTACAATAGAAAATCAAGATACAGAGCTTACAAAACTGTTGAAGGACTAGCAATCATGCATCCTTTGCAAATGTCAGTGAAGATGGAGTGCTTTGGACCTTGTGTATGCTGCTTAGTAGTACCTTTTTTGAGAAATGCTGAGCTTTAAAATTATAAAACCACCGTCACACTCATTAACGGTGAGAACCTAAGACTTACAGGTGAAGGAACTCTCGAATTGAAACATACTAACAAAGAAGGGAATCCCATATGTATGTGAAACATGCAAGGAATGGAACTCGAGACCTCCAGCTCAGACATCATCTTACATTGTGAAACCACTACCAGCTTGTGTAAGAGTTTAAGCTATTAGAGAACAGTACACTTTACATGTTATAAACGAAAGGGTACCTCCGCTGTGCACAATAACCATGAGCTCTAGTAAACTTTATTTATTATATTTTTTCCCATAAACTTATTTATTCAATCCGGGCATTTTTGCACTAAAAAATTCCAAGTAAACTAATTCGGTTAGGTACCAAAGCAGTGCAAAGTAACAGCAACATTATTCATGAGTTCTCTAACAACCCATATTTATCTTATCCGAGTGTTTTATATGACAAGAGTTCAAAGTAAAAACCATCTTCAACAAAATAAAAGGGCCTTCTAGCATATCAAAAGCTCTAAGATTTCATTCTCTACACCAGCCCAAATATATCTGTACATCTGAATGTCAATTATATTTGGTTCATGTACTATTTGAGAGTAAAAGGCCAAAAAAAATGTCAATTTTCTTCCAGAAATGTCAGACTAGTAAGTTCTCGTTGACTTGTAGCTCGTAAGAATTAGAAGGGATTACTAAGAAACTGGCTATTAGAGCAGCTAGACTACCTCCATGGAAAGTCATCTTCACAGAAACGAGATATTCCACTCATGGCTGAAAAGGAGTCTATATGAACCCACTGCTCTTTCATATTATCCTTGGGCTGGCCTGTACAAGCAGATTTCTTCAAAAAGGATGATGAAGAATGAACGTGCACACACTTGTATGGTGGCATGCACACAAATATACAGAGAGGAAGAGAGAGCTTACTACTCCTATGTAAGTATTTTAAAGCGTAGCCACTGGGATAGTTCTCATATGATGCCAAGAAAGTGATAACCGTGCACCCTAGACTACAAGATAAAATGTTAGTGCAAGATTGAATCTGCATAGTACCCCCGAACAATAAAGTAGAAACCGATCTAACCTGACAATTATTGATCCCACCATGATGAGATAGAGCAAATTCCAGAGAGGTTTCTTCTTGTTGTTATAGCTATACAGATCCAAACAAATGTGAGCAATTTTTAGCATCACATGCATGGAAGAAACAATAAAGTTCTCGACTCCAGGAAATATTTAAGTGTATATCATGTATATCACCAATGGTTAGCGCTTGAGTATACAATAAATTTATCACATCTCTATTTGCGACATTACCACATGGTACTCACAAACTAAATGCAATAGCTCCATCATTGGCAATGTGAGCAGTATACGAGAACTGATTTCATTAGTCACATATTACGAAAATCCATTTTTGAATAGGCATCAGCCCATCAAAAGGCAAATATCCAATAGATGACTGAATAAGTTGTCCATAAGTGCTCGTTTACCAAAACAGGATGAAGCAGTTATCTGGAGTTATGAAACCTCTCAATGCTTACACAAAATTCTCAAGAATATTAGATGCTTTGCAAATTTCGAAACAATGATGGATTAAGGAGACGTCTAACTACTTCTCTCGCTAAATCAAATTCTTCACTGTGAGCAAAGCTCATTTCCCTTACCCAAACAAGGGAGAAAAACATTTTAGGAATAAAAAGAACAATATTGCTATCAAAATCATGTTGTCATCTCATCTGTATATTCTTACAAAGACCAAATAAAGGTTCAGACTACGCAGGAGTGACATACATCCTGCTTGCTGCAACTGCGGCCGATAAGTTGAAAATTGGAACTGAAGCAATAATGAACCGGAGCTCCTGCAGCATATTTGTCAACAAAATCATTTCCCAAGTTGTTAAGTAAGAGGATGAATTCGCTGTTTCATCTAGATTACCTTGTGTGGAAGCTTAGAGTAGAGGAGGACAAAAGAATACACGGGGATGATATAAAATAGCATTCTCCTATCAAGTAAGACGCCAAGCTACAAAAAGATCAGCATTCAAATTATAGAAGAGAACTGGACCAAAAAACAAATTATGGAAGGAAGCAATTAAAATAACTCTGATTTTACAGTCAAGTAGATTTTTATGCAAAATATTTACCATTAGTCAAGTTAATAGCTTGACAATTCAAGATAATAGCTAATAATGCAGTGAAGAACCATTCAAAAAAATGGAAAAGGATGGTGATCCGATTCTGAGAACTGCTAGTTTGCTCCATAACTCACCAGAGAAAGAGGATATGCAGCAAGCAGTGTGCGGGGTAGTGCCGAAGTCAAGTACCAATGAAATGGGAATGTCTAATTGCAAACTCATAAGGAAAGGTAATCATTGTCTAAACTCATGAAAAGACTAAAGCATCATTAATAAAATTATAAAAAGGTAATTACAATCTCTACAACACAAATTTTAAGTGGCATACTCAAGAGTTTAGACTCTTAACCTGTAATTCATAGCATGTATGCAAATGGAATACTACACCTGGGGTACGTACAACCACAAGATTTGAGTGCTTTGAGGAAAAAATGCAAGACTCCCAAAGTAGAAATGAAAGTATGATGAGCATGAACAAGTGGCATGGACATGCCTTGGGCAAAGGACATGGAAGATCTATACATTGCTCTTTAGGTGCCATCTTCTCCTAGTGATCAGGCTAAAGCAGCCTTTTGAAGCTAAAAGCCTGATGGTTTTCAATTTATTAGTTGACAGGACTTCCTCTCCCAACTCTAGATAAAGAGAGTCAAAGGAGGAAGATGTTTCTTCGAAGTCAGATTTCTGCAGTACTTCTCGTCCTACACCTCGAGTATAAACACTGTTGTGTCTCCACCTCAATATTTGCATTCCTCAAGTTGCTACACACATCAAATAGTTATAAAATCACCATGGCAAAGGCAACTTCTGTTGGCAGCACTCAGTAAAAATAGGTCAGCATCACACTAAATGCATTTAGGCTGCACTAAATCTTCATCAACCTTTTCTCAATCAAACGGTCATACATCATCTTGTACTTAAAATGCATATTTTATTAAATTAGCAGACTTGTCGGAATATACATTCCTCTGCTTTTATTAACCTTAAAAATTAACTAGTAATCTTTGTTAATAGAAATGAAATAACATCATAAGACATGAAGAGTGCTACTAAAGGATACACCCCATTCAGAGCTTCGGTTGAGAATTGAATTAAACCAAAAAACTTCAAATTCAGGCCACGTGAGTTTCTTCCACACGAATGAATCCACAAATGTTGTAAGACCTGTCGAAAGTACAACAGATCATAAAAAAACAGATCTGGATTGCACAGTCGTCATATTCATATTGACAATTGGAGAAAATAACAAGTCCCAAGAATTTTAGGCTCACCTACACACAGAAGGGCCATTGGAATGCACCATTTACAAGCTTTAAGTAATGAAATTGATCTGGTCTGTGATTGACAAGTATGAACATTCGTAACAACACAAGACAATCAAGATCTAAGACGAAGTAAATCCATGCCACACAAATTAAGCATGTAGAATATTCATTAGACAATGCTCCGACATTAGATCCTGAAAGAAATAGAATTTCATCTTTGGCAAGCAAACTATGGACAGAGAACAGCCATTACTTTTGTCAGCACTGACTACCACACAAGAATAATGTGACTAGACAACTTGTGGACTAAAGAGAACCCACGGAGCATGCCATTCCATAACACGATCAGAGAATTCAATTTCAAATGACTAGGCATTAAAACTTACTGTTCAACTGAACAATATAACTCTAGGACCATCCTACATCCTATAACATCTACAATGTCTAAATTGACCAAGCAGACATAATCCAATAAGATCCTGTACAAATATATTTCCATCTTTGGCAAGACAAACCAAATACTAAGAAAAGCCATCACTTTCGCCAGCACTGGGCAATATACAAGATGATCTTATTCAGACGAATTGTAAGTGAAAAACAGGAGAGAAATCAACCACAGAGAAGGATACAATCCAGACTTCGAGGATGAGGAGACCATAATGGAAAGATAGGAGAGACAGGGAAAGGGGGGGAAAAGATTGTCACAAAATCAGTACTCACCAAAAGAAGTTCGAGGCCTATAGGACACAAAAGTAGCAGAATATCACATCGAAAGACCAGGGCTGCAAAAACCTGATAATTAGGAAAAGATTCGTAAGAACAGCACGCCGCAAATTAGAGACGAAACCTTAAGTCATCCAAAGTAGTGAATGAGCAAGGATAAAGTTAAAACGAAAGCAAAACACCATACCTAACTATTCAAAATCAGGCACATGCTTGTGTCTACATGCAGGTGGCAGAGGGCGTAAATGTCGCCACACCATGTGCATTTGGCATGGATGCAAGCATGTTGTTTGTTGGTGTTTGATTTAGTTTTGTTTGGGCGGGAGGCTCAACCAGGTGTAAAGGTTCACAAGCACAATCATGTGTGCATGCCAGCACACACAAAGTGCGTGGTCTGATATCAAAGAAGAATAATCTGGATAAAAGAAGGTTTAGCTAAGGTCTCTCTATCTCAAAATAACAGTTCCATCTGAGAATGCCATTATTTACTTTCACTGCCTTCGGAATTGTAAGGAAACACTCACATATGACAGGCTATTCAATCAAACAAGCAGAAGCTACTAGCTAGAGATATAACAAATTAAAGCACATGATTAAGCGAAAAAATATTTGAAACAGGTGTGAGTGATTATAATGGAAGTAGAGAAGAGGAAAGCATACCAGACAGTTCAACGTTGCATAAAAGCTGCCTCTAATCCAATAAGCATACGCAATATTAACTGCAATACAATTAACAAAAAATATTCAAAGACTGGCAATAACCCACACATAAAAATAATAAGCAACAAGTCGCCAATCATGTTGACGTCCATGATTGAAAGATCCCAAACGACAACTACCACAGGGTGCATCACTGTCACAGCAATGTGATCGAGAAAAGAAATGGTACAGAGCAAAAGATAAGATCAATCTGTAGCCATCAGATCATGTGGTTATTCACAAACACACAGAGCATAAACTTTGGTGGAGGCTCCCCTTTCAGGGTTCTTTGATTTTACTGGATGTTCACGTGTGCATTTTCCTCTACTTGAAAAGAACAGAAATATTGCAATGGAACTACCAGTCAAATAGACAGCAGCATCTTCGGTTTCTTTTCATTTCTTTTAAAGAAAAAAAGAAAGTTCGTTGCTAGAACAATGACTTAATTAGATACTGGACATATATATTCTCTCGTAAAGCTTTCTCTTAGAAACAGACTGGTGAAGAAACCTATCAAGGTTGTAACCTCTTGTTTCCTGACCCCATCCTTAGTTTAATGCTTCAGAACATCCAATTTTTTACAGTAAGCAACTACAACTTTATCCATGACATCACTCCCTCCAGACAATGATCCACTTATGTTGTGCCAAAGCTACGCTGAATATTATAGTTCCAAATACAGAAAGTCACAATAAATATTAGATACCCCCTTCCCAGCCAAAGATACTACAGTGAAAAATTTAAAGGGGCAGAAGGTGCTCTTGTAAACTACCAATCAGATACAACTATCTCAAGAAAGTCATGTTGCTTCACAATTGGATGACCAATAAATCTGCAAAGATAAAAAGTGAACAAAGATTTGCAATTCCTAACTAGCCGCAAATAAAATTGTTATGATACATACAAGTCAAATTACCTAGACCAAGTGCTAGTATGTTAGGAAGAGGACGGGTGCAATAGAACAGCAAGTGAAACTGAACTGCACTTAAGATTACAAAGAAGGCTTCTACTTGACATCCAAATTTATGTCTAACCTGCCAAAATGGAAAACAAAAACTATAGTTTAGTACATTTTTAGGATTGATTTCATTATAATAAAAAAAGAACTTTATTAGTCAAGTAAATACTCGCTTCCAATCAACCAAAAGAAAAAATACTTGCTTCCAACCTTAAATCACCAACTTGACAAAACTAAACTTAGGTACATGCACAGGAAGCATAATTGTCAAGTTCAAACCTCATCATTACAATAAGATCTTCCAAGATCAGAATGGTCGTATAAACGTTCAGTGATTGCAAAAAGGACAGATAACAGTATGAGATATGTCTTAACAATACTAAGATATCCCATATCCCAGAAAAGCAGTTGTCTCTGCTTCCGATCAAAGAATGTAAAATAGAATAGTCGTTTTGTAATTTGTAAAACAGAAAAGTGAGTTGCCACAACAATAAGGTTATTCTATTAACCTGTAGATCACACTTTACACTTTCTAAACTGCAAAAGAAAGAGCGCGTACTTGTGATCATCCCTAGACATCATAAAGCAGGAGTCTCATCAACTGAGCCACACATAGGGATCAAATAAACATAGTAACAGAGTCAATGTTCAAACTAGTAAAAACTTAGTTAATTATCCTAAAAAGGCTAGCCAACACTGTTTATGAGATTGGAAACATCCAAAAGAAAAGAAGAGAGAGAGAGAGAAAATGAGATAGCAGCAAATTCAAAGCATTTAACATGCAGAATCCTACACAAAATGGCACAGCTGAATGATAATTGTGACGTTCAACAGAAGCACCAGCTGCACAACGCATGGTGAAGGAAAACAAGTTAAGGCATTGTATCCACAGAACTATACTGCATACTTGCAAATTCAGCTCCATGAAATTAACCAAGATACTCCATAACTCCCTCTAAACAAAATGCATCATTTATCTGTGACAATTTTATCAGTATGTTTACAATCTCCTGGTCAAGGCAAGTGTTTCGCATTGATAAATAAGGATTTGGCACCTCCAAACCATCTGATATGGAAATTAAGATACCTTCCAATTATCCTATAAGCAATCTACAATAGCTTCACTAGAGAGACTGACTAAATTTTCCATCTCCCACTGTACGTTCAGCAAACCATGAAAATAGTGCAGTTTCTTTTGCTTTAATTCTTTTAAAACATACTGCAGACCCATAATAACCAAACACACAAGTGTGAACCATTTGTATGACAAAACATTTGGCAACATGGATGCCATAGGACAGCATAGTCTTGAAAAGTTTAAGTACTCTTCTTTCATCTTTGGAAATCTCAAACGAAACATAATACAAAATTTAGAATAAATCAGGTTTGGTTCAAAGACATATTTGTTCATCACTCAGTGAATTCAAATTATGAAACTATAGCTATTTGAAATGATATGCCTGGCAAACCACCATATGATACCATGGAAAGGCTTGTCATGAGATACTAAGCTACGAGGTCATCCACTATCCTCCAACTAGTTCTTTATTCTTTCTCTACGTGCTTTAAAAGTAGCAGAAATGTATTGTTGCGTATATTTATTTTAGGTCAAACATAAGTAGGAGAAGCGGTTAGAGCAATAAATACCAGGAAAAAGGGACAGAAACAAGCAATACTAAGTTTAATAAAGGAGAAAACATCAAAAGCACACCTGAATTCTGCAAAACCTTAGTGTCAACAGTATGATGCTACCCAACACCAATCGAGCTGATGATAGCAACAAAAACTTCAGCATGAGCATAAGAATATGATACTACCCCCATTAAAACAGTCGCATATTATAACACAGGCTTCACAAGGATAAATCTCTACTTAAGATATCCATCACACATGCAGCAGTAATCAATTAATTCAGAATGATCGACAAAGTAAGAAATGAAACAAAATTCTAATTATTCTAGATATAGAAGAAAGAAGATATTAACGAATCTGACCAACTAACCTGCATAAAGACTATGAATCTTTGGCAAGTGCAGCAAGCTCATTATCAATACAACAGGTGTTGCCAAAGTTGATACGAAGAATGCACCTAAAAGGGGAAAAGATAAATAACTACAAGCTTAACTTAACATAAAGTAAGAACTCCAAAGAACTCCAGTCAAAAGGACGAGCTTATCTAATGTAAGAAGGCATCGACAGACTAGGGGAAAACAATTCACCGCGTCAATTTGTAAGTGGCTTACCAAGGAAAGTACGGGGAACGACTCCAGGGAACTCCAGGTGATCATACTAGGAACAGTCATCAAAACCAATATAGATTTCGCTTTAGTATCTCTCAGAAGGGAAAGTAGTCGGGGAAAAGAATTTGCAGCAGAAAGACTATTTATGAACACACAAGGAAGCAAACACGAGAACTTATATAGCCCAGCACATCAACTCTTAGAAACTAGTTAACAGTTAGTTGGCTGCAGAACTTGGGGTACATGAGAAAGTCTATTGGGTGAAGTGACCAAAGACCACAAAGGGAAGAGTTCACAGAATCCCGGAATTAACCAAATAAAGCACAGGGATGTTCGCTTACCTTGTCCAGGTGATGCCCGTGGTAGAGAATGTCATGCATCGCCTGCAAAATATATACCAACGCAAACAGGCAGCAAAGTCAGCCAGAAGATACAATTCTGACAATCCAACCAGTGCATCACTTCGACCAAAAAAAAAAAAAACCAGTGCATCACCATTCCCGTCTCTCTCCGACAACAGAAATATCTCAAGCACTTGACAAAGGAAATCAACCTCGACCAACACTCTTATCATCTAGGAAACAGAAACCGGATTCCTTAAATTCAACGATAAACCAGGAATAACTCCACGACAGAAAATTTGAAAACTTTCGCGTTCTTTTCCCCTTTAAATCGTCACCCAGAAGAACTGAACGGACCAAGATCAATCACAACCGAGGGGAAATTGGAGTTACCTGAACATTAAAGCTTTCTTCAACCTTAGTATAAGGCACCATGAACACGTAAAACGCAGCGATCGATCCGAGCAGCAAGTCGTACCCTGAACAACAAAAAAAAAAAAAAAACCGGTTTGACACGACGCAAGCGCGCAAGTAAGAGACTTTAAGGAACAAGGACGCAGGCACGGCGCTGCCCATCATACCGAAACTGCCCAGAACTCCGGAAGGTCGAGAAGCCATGGCTGCCGTCGTGAAAAGGCGGAGGGGGAAGAACATGCTCTGCCCGTCGCGGCGGCAAGTGGCGAGGCGAGACGGGCGACGCCGTGTCACGAAACGGAGAGATTGCGGGTTCGTTCAGCTTCGGGCCGGGCCTTGAACGAGCGCCCTTTGACGCACGGGCTCGGCCCCCCAAAGGCAAAGACCACCCACCCAACCACCCACCCACCAGCCCTGTTCGGCAGAAGAAGAAACACAGAAAACTTTTTTCTGGGAGAATTTTCCAGCACGACTTTCTCGGGAAAATCCTGTGGGGGTTTAGAAGTGGTAGCTTCTTGGTTCCGGAGCAAGAACGAGGGCGACATCTTCCGGGAGGAAGGAAAGGGACCTTGGAAGAAGACGATGGTGGAGATGATGGCTGGTCGCCAAGCTTGGAAAGTCCCATTTTTTTCTTGGTTTTTGACAGGGGAAAAGAAGGAACCTTTTTTTTTTTATCATAAAACGAGGTGCAAATACGAATTGAGAATTATGATAAACGTGGGAGATAGTATTATTTTTACGGTTTTATAATTTTAGCCTCTGGAGATTTTTTTTTCATGGAAAAAAAATGAAAGGGAAAAATTTGCACCTCGTTTTTTGATTTGAACATATAAATAAATAGATATAGAGATAGACAAGGAAAATGAAATTCGAAAACGGAAAACAAAATTATTTATTTGCTCGCCCATGGCTGCCACGTCGAGCGGGAGCGGGACGCGCTGACCACTTGTGGGAGCCTCCTTCTAGGAGGCGTATTCGAATCCATCACCGCCGCACGGCCGCCGCGCGCTCCTCCTCCTGCTCCTCCTCCGCCGCGCGGCGCCGCGCCGCCCGCCTCCGATGGCCGGCCACGAAGAGGAGGTGGCGATGGAGGTGGAGGCCGTGCAGTCCGTCTACGGCGGCGATTGCGCCGTCGTCGACCGGTATCCTCCCCGGCTCCACGTCCGCATCGTGCCCCGCACCGCCGACGTCTCCTCTCAGCAGGTTCCCTCCCTGCCTCTCTCCTCTTCGATGCGCTCTCTTCTCTCCGATTGCGATTCGCAGGCCAAGAATGCCCGGAGTCTCATTTTGCGTTGCCTTCGTTTTCTTCGCAGTTTGTGGAAGCGGTCATCGGAATAAGCGCAGGCCCGCAGGTAATCGACTTTTGCGAATTTTTCGGTGGGGATCGAAGGACCGTCGCTGGATTGCGTAGTTTCGATCGATTAGGTTGGAAGTGATGTGGGATGCTTTTCACTGTTGGATTGCTTAACTGTTGAATGGAATTGAGCTACAGTTACCACTGGACAGTGCTAGAATGGTTTTCTGTTCAGGTAGTTGTCAGGATCAGCGATGCTCTTCCGAAGACGGTGTTCGCTGAAGCGAAGAAGTGGACAAGTTTAAAACTGTTTTAGCAAATAGAGTATGTTGGGAATTGTGTGAGTTGTCGCGTGAAGGTTCAAAGTTCGTCGCCCCTCGTGCGAAACTTTGAACCTTGCCTTATCCATAAATGGTTGGCATTTGAAACGGAATGCATCCGTCTATCTCTCTTTCATCGTGTGAGACTTGATGGATGCTGTCGTCGTTGTGGTTGCTGATTTTGTCTGGTATTTACTGGATCGATCTGCAACTCTTTTGGGTTGCTGCTCAGTAAATTTGCAAAAGCTATAGTTTTAGCTAGTCGTTGTACTTTGTCTTCTGTATGACTTTAATTTTGCTGTCTTATGTAGTATCCGGATGTCCCGCCTGGTGTTGAACTTATAGAATCGAAGGGTCTTGATGATATAAGGCAGAAATATCTTTTGGATTGCATATTGAACAAAGCTCGTCAACTTTCCTCGTGTTCAATGCTAGTAGCACTTTGTGAGGTAAATCTAGTAGAATGTCACGCAAGTTAGCTAGTGCTGGCTGTATGTAAATATCTTTGTATTAGCTCCACTGATGGTGCACGCGCATGCAATAACATATTTCAATTCATTTAAGTTTGTATGGCACCTTAATTCAATCATATACATGGATCTTTTCTGTCCCTCTGTCCTTTCTTTCTGGCTAGAACAGACTTGATTTGCTCTCTAGGGGCTGAATTGTCTTCTCTGCTGGTAATCCTTCTTTTCATTTGATTTTTTTATTTTTGGTGTGCTGTCTGTTGACCTCGTAGAAAAGTGTGCTCAATTTGTTTAGCATCTCAAATCTCCTCAGTGGAAGCTTAGTTGGTAATTGTTGGATTTTTTGCTGTATCATCTGGTATGTGCCACTACTCTGTTGAAATTTCCTTTCTCCACAATGTTAAGAAGTCGGATTGTGCTGAATGAGTTGCCAAAGTAGCTGCTACCTTGCATACAGGTAGTTGGCTGCTCAAGCTTGTGAGTTGCATTTGCCTATGGTGGCTAGCACCGACAACTCGGTTAAAGAAATGCGAGGAGTTACTTGTGTGACATTAATGGGATACTATTTAAATGATGAGATGTTTCCTGCAAAAGTGACTTGTTCTGAGTATGCTAGAAAAATAAGTAGCTACAGAAAGTGCTGGACAAGGTAGTAGAAGGGTGTAGGCTTTGTCAGGTTCATGTTTTAGTCCCTTACTTTGAAATATTAACAATCTTATCCACCAATTTTTATTAGCAAGACTGCTGGAGACAATCATTCAGTAGCCTTAATTCTTCAACCTTAATGATACTATGTGAGGCCATATGACATACACTTTGTGTTCTTGTCATTCTATTAATTCACTGTGGTTGACAATAGCATTGCACCAATGCAGTTATTTCTGAAGAGGGACCATTTGATTTGATGACTTCAGCTTAATGTCAATTCTCAATCTTGGTGAAACAATTTGAAAGGATTAACCTTTTCCCATCCTTAAAGAAGAAGCAAAGTTTGAGTTGCTTCAGACATTTGTGGTTCACGGGGTCTTAATCTAGTTAATTTGGTACAGTAGTGTCTGAAGTGAAATTTAGTGCCATACAAGGACGGAAGAATGACCTTGGTTATATGTTCAAAAAGAGAATGAACATAGCTGAGTCTCATGGTTTAAATGCAATTGGAAGGTGATATCCATGGGAAGAGCTTGTAAGGACTGAAATATCGTGGAAATAGATTAGATTTATATGCTGCCAGTAATTCAACATTCATTCCTCAGTTTATTAGGTCAATGTAATTAAAATTGCTTTTTTTGTAATGATTAGGATGGGGCATATAAAAATGAATTGTTAGAAAACTATCAGATAATGTGGAGTAAATTCTAACCCATAAAGAGTTTTAAAACCATAATTTTTAAGAAATAATATTGTATTTAACTGTTTCAGAATTACTTCAGACGAGGCATCTACTGGTATAAGATATACAATTTTCTCCTCTTATTATAAAGTGCAGATAGGGTTAAGGGAATATTACAATACAATGGTTCCATTTGCTGAGAGATTTAGACACTGTAGGGCTTATTTAGTGCCAAATACTGCACCAAGTTTAAATCCATTTTTTTGGTTATTAGCTGGCCTCACCAGAGCTATTGCTAGAAATTTCTCAGGTCAAAACATGATTTCGATGATCCTGCGCTAGAGATTTTTGTTTTTGGGTGTGATATTGTCCCTTCTCGTGGAGTTAAGCTAGGAGTGATCGGTTCCCGGTCTGGTCCAGTTCTAAGAAGGAACCGAGAACTGGACCGGGAGGGCCGGTTCTCAATTTTGGGAACCGGGGAAACCGGTCACTATTTTATTTTTTCCCCACCACAATAAGAGAGAGTGACAAATCTCAACATATTGACGGAAACGACAATGAGTGAAGATTCATTGTGGTGCAACGATAAGGGGAAAGCGTTGTGCGTGGGTTTAGTTCACATTTATATAAAAAATATATTTATGTAGTCGGTCCGGTTCCCCCTTGGAATTGGAAACCAGATCACCCGGACACCGGTTCCATTTTTAGGAATTGGGAACCGAACCGACACTCCCGGGAACCGGATCAAACCGGCTAGTCCAGTCTGGTCCGAGCAGTCCATTTTGCACACCCCTAAGTTAAATTAATTATCGAATCTGCAAAGAGTGAGTCAAGAAAAGCAGTTGTTTAATTTTTGCATGCATGATAAGTACATGGCCTACTAGGTGTGATGTTTTGGTAGGAATTGCCTGTCAACAGGTTGATGATCATCAAACATCTGATAGAATGGTTTAACATGTTGCAGAAAAATAGTATAACAAATGCATAACTGGTGAAATATTAGAGTTTGAGGTCATGCCTAAATTTCAGATGTTTAAACACCTTTTTCGCCTTGTATCTGCGCTCCAGTCAATTGATGGTGTCAACTGAAAGTTTTCTTTCTGAATTCTTTTTTAAATTTATACTGTATGTGGGAGAAATGTCCATAAAATTGTTCGTATACACAGACCCGAACTAGTCTATGAACTGGTCAGGCATCCCCTGTGTGGTCTAGGGTAACATGATTTATGAAGAAGGTAATATATACATTTATAAGTTATCCTGCTGAGATGGAAGAGGCACTTTCCAATTTATCAGCTGGGCAAGTTTGAGTCTCTATTCTGTCCAACGTAGATACATGATTTAGCTCATTTTGCATGAAAGGTTCATACAGCCAATCTACTGAGTTGGATAAGGCTTAGTAGTAATGATTGTTGTTGTTGAATGCTCTCGCTGTGTGAATTTTCTTGTAGGAAGCAGTGGAACTCCTCTCTAAGATGAACCTCCCAGAGGGTGACTGTCCACTGTGTTTGTATCCTCTGGTTCCTGACGATGCAGAACACCTAGATTTGGCATTTATGAAGCTGATGTCTTGTTTCCATTGCTTTCACAGGTCAGAATGCATTCTTGCTTTGCTCTTTGAGTTGTGTCTCTCATGTATATGCTTTTTTCCCTCCTTGATCTTTGATTTTCCTCACCTGGAACCATGGCAGTCAGTGCATTATTAGGTGGTGGAACTGGCTTCAAAATGAGAAACAAACAAAAGTTGGTGAGATGGGAAATGAAAAAGGTATGGATGTTTTTGAAAGAACTGTCCCTTTTTTGACTAGGTGGTGGATTTCCATTACTATTCTAGTTCTTCGCTCTCCTTTTTTTACTTTTTTAAATGAAATTTTTCTTAGGGTAGGAGGTTATCCACTTGCCATTCTTGGACATCTAAAATAGGTTCACCAGTTTTAAGGAGACTCTGAGTTGTAGTTTCAGTTCATTTTATAGTTAGTATCTTCCAAGAGCACTTGCTTTGGCTAACACACAAATGCTAACAGGAAATTTTCAGCTTGTCGTGCAGAGACATAGTCTCATCTGCTGTCTTTGCATTCAGAACATGTTTCATGATTGCTAAGTTTAAGGTCATTTTTTTTTTACCTGTTTGGATGCAATATTTATCTTCTTTGGGATGATCATCTGTTTGCTCATTGTTGATCCTTGATTTGTGCTCTATTAACTGGGTATGGCTACATGTTGCTTGATCTCTGAGGGCCACTTAATGTATGATCTTTTAAAATGTATCTTTAGAGAACTTTCTCGAAATAGGAATTGTCTTGGGAAGGAGAAGACTCCTTTGAAAATTATTCAAAGATGCAACGACATGATTTCACATTACACCGAATGGTTAGTAATGATTTTGTCCGTCAGGTCATTGACAAGGTACTGGCCCTCCTTACATTGGTTTCTATCGTCAATCTGACTAATAGCATCAAATAAAATGTCAGTGATATGGGCAGGGATACTCCTTAGTTTGCATCTTTATCCATCAAAGTAGGTCGTATCTTTGATAGGTAACATGCTAATTAGGTGCCTTTTCTCACCTACAAATGTTTACTGAAATAAAAGAGTATTTTGCAGTAGTATCTAGTCAATTGTCATTATATGGATAGAAACTACTCGATGCTTCTTGTGCTTGTAGGCTGTAAGGAGCTTTATTATGACACTAGCACTATTATTTGGCACATGCCTTCATGATCTGATGGGGTTGTTCTCTGATGTCCTGTCATTGTACTTAATTTGTTTTTAGACATTAATTTCTCTTGTTTATGCTTAAATCTTGAGTTTCAAGTACTTGACTGTCGGTTGCTGCTCTACACATGCATCCAGGGTTAGAAAGCCAGGGAAAATGTCCAGTTTGCAGGAAAGCTTTTCAGGCCAAGGATTTGGAACATGTACTTAAGTTAATCAGCTCATTTTCCTCCAAATCGGTATGCCAATTCACTTGTTAGTCTAGAGGAATTATTTAAAGCATGCGTCACTGTAATTTGTATCGTCAGCATAAGTTGGTTGTTACCTCCAACTGGTTAGGGGAGAAGCATATAGTAGAGAAGTGGTCTTTGCTCATTTGGGTCAGTGGTATATTTACCTTATGCCGCATGACCTTATGCTTCTCCTTTCCATTAACTTATGGTTCTCTTTTCCATGAATTAGTCCTCTGCCATTAGAGATTCTGCTAAAATCCTGCTGAAGGAACTTTAATCGGTGGTCAAAGTACCTTTTTCCTTTGTGTATTGAGTTGAGAGTGTCTTTGATATTTTCACTAGCCAGGTGTAGTAATTAAGTGCATTCTCTTGGTTCTCATGGCAGAGTTTTGAAGGAGATGTCCCTGAAGAGAATGGGGAGCTTCTCTGGTCAGATTCCGAAAATAGTAGAAGGCAGAGACTTGAGTCCATTATGAAAGTACAGCAAGAAATTAATGGCTTAATTGAACCCAAGAAGGACTTGGTCGTGTTGCCGGGCATGTACATAACCCCGACAATTACCTCATCTACATCTGGTACGACGAATGACAATATCGAGGAACAACAACCAAGGGACAAAGCTCTCTCTTTGGAAACAGATTCTAGCAATGCCTTCAGGCAGCAAAAGGGCAAGGCAGTTGCTTCTGTCCGTAACTCCATTGGATCCTCAAACACACGAGGCACCATTGAGCAGAGGAACTCAGGTACGAGGAAAAACAGTGCGAGGAATGCTAGAAAGCCAGGCAAACACTGGGTTAGGAAAGATGATCCACCTAGGGGTTAATTTATTGTAGTTGTTGATGACTGGATAGAAATACGAAAGGCACAAATGTCAGGTATGAGGTTTTGTCATACCCTTTTGTATATGCTCCACGCACTCTCCATGAAGGGAGTGCATACGGGATATCTTTGATTGTCTGTGCCTGCAGTCCCATCTGGACATTTGAATCGCAGTCTCAACTGGGGACCGAATCATCTGATGCAAAATAATGCAGATGTGGGGAGCTGCCGGAATGTGTGCATCAGTTGGACTGTGCGGATCCTTGTAGTAAGACGGACGGCGTGAATTTGCAATGCGCCCCCATCGGAGGTCCCTGACCAATAGCTTTTGTGGAGGGCATGATTGATTTGCTGGAATAAAAGTGCAACACTCGGGAAACTTATTATGATTGTTGCTCATGGACTACAGCACCGCCCCCCCCCCCCCCCCCCCACAAAAAAAAAAATGTCCCATAAATTTTCCATGTTTTGCAGCTTTTGCTTGCACCTTCCTAGCTAGTGATGAGATGAGAATTCAATCATTTGTTCCTCAATAGTCTAATTTGAACGGTCGCCGGGCCTGCTCCATTTCCTACAGTAATTGCCCATTGTCTGTAAGCTAGTGAAGTCCCTCCATTGTGTTGTATCTTTCGATGGATCCCATGCCCTAACAGTCCAAAACATCATTATTCAAAAAACCAGTCCCACAAATTGCAGACATCTGCTGGGGATTTATCGTTCCCATTTCGTTCTACGATCGTCGCTGTCTCGCTCCTGCCCCCAACCAACCGAAGCATTTGTGGATAGCTTGTGCTAATGTGCAGGAGCTGAACTATATCGGCCTTTTAAGCAATTTGGGGTTCACTAATTGGGCCAAGTTGGGCTTCACTAATTGAACTATCACAAAGCAAATTCTTCTCTCTTTTTAGCACTGGAGTCTTTTTTGTAATAGCTAAGCATGGTCCTCTCTTGGCTCTTCGATGCATTTTCAGAGGGAACTGATTATTTGGTTATATTACTTGCACAAACTATTGATGTGGCGCTAACTTGCGAGCTCATGGCAATGCACCAAAGAGATCACGTAATTAAATTCGCTATGGTTAGTTTCGAGAGGAAATGTCATGTTGAGTAAGGGATAATTGGTTCCCCCTAATACTATCAAGGCGGCAGTTCAACTGGATAAGGGCTTACTCGTGGTGTCCTTCTGGTAGTTAGAGATCTGAGTCTTGCAAATCTAAGAACTGAACTTTGAGCCAATCCATATATCTAGTTGACATTTTGGTGTGGTCGTAGTGATGGGGTAGCGCAATTCAGAAGGACCTCTTTGGAGGATAGATTGAGGCTTTGGTGCAAAGTGATTCGATTCAAACAATGCAAAAACATACTTTAGACCTATAGACTAAACATCATGTGGAGTGGTGCGGAGCTCCTATGATAATGCTCAGGGGAGGCAATTTCGCTGGTTGCTCCCTCTCACCTAGTTTAAGATAGCTAAAAAATATCAGTTCTCCTTGTTTGATCAATTATAGAAATCTAACTCAGAGTGGAATCCATACGATAGATCTGGCACATTCTTATTTGTATTTTTACTTTGTGCACTACACAATTGTCCCGTCATTCTATAATCCAACTTACACTTAAAAACATATCTTACATTGCTTAGATACGACTTTTTGATGAGTTTTATACATACTTAGTCTTCCTCCACTTATTACTTACAGCTTTGGATTGGACTTTGAATAGTCACATGTCAATGGAGTAGTCTAGAATCTCTTTCTTACTTGTGTACATTTTAGGGTTCAAAAAGAATCATGTCCAGAATTATAATAGTTTTAGTCGTTTAGTTGGACCTATGAAAGTAAATCTTTGTGCTTCCTTATTTGTTATTTATAATAATACTGGAAAATGACACCCTCCTGCTTGTATAAAAGAAAAAAAGTGTGAACTTAAAACTTAGGAGATCCCAAATAGAAAGCGAATAATTACAGTGGACAGGAGGTACTTACTAGTTAGTTGTGGTAAAGTAAGAAAACAAATTGGAATGATTTCTCATTTACATTGGTTGATCCTGACTAAGCAATTCATCATATGAACGGGGGGTTTCAACCCAAATCAAAAAAGAAAAAGACAAAAAGGGCTTCCCAACATCTTTTGGAATTCACTTTCTACTTGCTAGATTTCTCGGTTAGATGAATAGTGAACATCTGCTCTATCATCAGTCAACACTTCTATCATTAGCATTGATTCTGAAATCTGATGCATTATAGTTCCTAGAGACCGCTATCACATCACCAGCATATCTTATCCACTTTTGGGAACTTTGGAATGTTATCAGATTGATGTGTTTGATTGATTCGCCGTGAATCACATGCTAAACAGCTTTATCAAAGAAGGTCCTAGCTCCATTTTCTTGAATTTCCAACATTATGGGCGCTTTTATATGGCCTTGCCCCATTTCATACTTTGGATGGAAGAAAAAGCTTCCCTGGACGATTCATTGTCAATCTGTAACCATGGACTTTGCGTTATAGTTCAAAAGGGTAAATCGCTTTTCGGCGCTCTTTTATCGTCTAGACGACATTACACTGCTTTTCGGTGCTCTTTTATCGTCTGGACGACGTTACAGGATCACCTTGAATTTCAAAAATTCGTCTCTTTATTTTCGTGTCGGTTGTAAGTGTTTATTGAACCTGCCAAATTACGTACTCAACCTCTTTCAAGTTGTCTTTTGGGGATTTGAAGGATCAGACATGCTCTCGTTAAGGGTCATCCCAGTAACTTTTCTCTTCCGAGATAGACAAGTTCTTCCTGAAATCTTTGAGCACAGTGAAGAGTTTCCTAGAGCGACATCGCGACCCCAATCGAAAACCCTTAGTTGTGAACCAAAATAGAGATATGCATGTCCCCATGATGCTCCACGTGCTATTCCATTTGGTTCTGATGGCTCCTGGCAACATATCCAATCACTGGACCATACCCAAATGTCGAGCCACAGTCAAAAGGAGACTCATGCCCCCATTGAAATAAATTGGGTTTGGGTGCAAACATGCAATTGGAAAGGCTCTCTCAGTATCCATCATTGGACCACTGGCACTCTATTGCACTTTTTCAATTTGGGGAGATATCAGAATATATGAAGTCCTATTGTATGGTAATGATCCCAAATTTGCCGTTCTTCCCTCTTTTGCCAAACTCTTATTTTGCATCGGACAAATTTGTGAATTGACAAATGCTCTGCGCCGTCCATTTCGTACCACTAATGAAAATTTAGAGAAAGTAGGGTTTTTGTCCAGTCAAATGCCCTTTTTATTCTCTCTTTCCATCTATATACGTACTTTTTATTATAATATTTGAATATTAAATAACATCTTCATCTAACAACTTAAATTTTTAGAACAGTTAATGAAAATTTACATGATATCAAAGCAGAAGATCCTAAATTATTATTTCTCTCCTTTCTTATGAGCAAGGAAGAGGGTTAGAACATTCGAATATTATACGATACATTGATTCGACCACTTAAACTTTTAGAACATTAGGCAGCAATCCCACAAAATTTTACATTTCTATCACGCACGCCTTTTTTTTTTATTGACTTCCCCTGTATTTTTCCTTTTGTCTCTCTTCCATGCTTTCAAGTATTGACAATAACCCGAGAATTGGAGCATAATTATTTAGTGATGTCACGAGATCATAGTTTCATAGCTACCCACAATGTTCATCTTAGGAGGAAAACATAGAAATACAAAATGCGAGTATGTCTATGCAATGAGATGAAAAACGACTCCTAACTTTTCCTTCCCTAGATATGTGTTTGCTTTCCTATTTTCTTTCTCCCCTCCACATTTTTCCAAATCATTTTCATCTTATCTTTTTCTATATATCGTTCACCAAAATTGTATGAGGGTTAGTGGGAGACAACATACCATACAAATAACATCATGATAAACCGAAACCATCATGGTTATACTTTTGTCGTAGGGACTAGTCATGCACTTTTTAGTAATGGGATTCGCCCTCTGGATCCTTCTTCTTCTTCCTCCTCAAATTACAAAATCGCCTGCATGAAGCATTTTCGGGAAATTTGACATTTGCAAAATGGCTTCTCTCTTTTTAAGAGGATGTGACATTCGCCTATTTTAATTGTTTCCTCCTCTCTTTTTTTCCCTTCTAGAAATTTTTTATGTTTGAATATGGCAAACTTATGTATTCGAATCACGAGTTGAGAACCACAAGGGGTTCTAATTTTACCCCCATTCAAAGGTTGATACATCATGACGAATGATATTGAACTCTATCTTTTTTTTCGGATGCAAGACGTTTTTCACTATAATAACAGGTGTTGATGTCATCAACACTTTACCCGATGTATGTGGATGAAATGGTTTGTGTACTTTCCTAAAATCGAATGAGATAACCCATGTTATTTGTATAAATTTGCATTGTAATATTAATTACAACAACAAATACAAAATTCAATCAGCTGTGTAAATCTCGGCGTATATCATTTCTGAGGACTTTGCATAATGCACACAAATATTTTAGCAACTTGTTGTAAAGACTGCCCTAAATAAAAGGGAATTCGAGGGGCATTCTCAGTTTGTACTTCGTCACTTGTGAAAAAATGACTGATTTGCTTCCTCAAAACACCTTTCTACAATATGGACATTGTGGAATATGATGAAATAGCAAAAATCTGTAAAACAAAAAAAATGAAGAATTTAAATACAACGATGATTAAAAGATTTATTTTATGTTTTTCTCAAATTTACTTTTATTTGCTACGATAAAATTAAATATATAAAGATCCACTTGACGTTCTCTAGCCATTACTTCATCGTAATTTGTGAGAAAAGCATTTGATGGGCGGAAAATCGTCGAGAAAATCCATGTAATACATCTGCATAAAAGGAGTAGATTGTTTTGCCATCATAAAAAATGAAAGATCGTTGAGAAAATCCTCTTCGATATTTTGAAGATTTTCGTATAATAAAAGGCTACTAACATGGGTGTTTGAGTGTATAGAACGAACAACTTCTATACACACAAGCCATATGTAGTGGAGTATTAACAACCGGATGTATAATGCATGGAAACGTTTTGACTCTGTAGAAGTAGAAGAAGCTATTGAACGGGAAATGCATCTATAAGTCTAGAAGAACATTTGTAGAAGGAGAACAAGCTGTAGAAAGATGGTTCGTTAAAGTTTGGATAGACCAATAAAAAGTTAACAGTCCGTAGAACACGAGGAAATCAATGCTTGAAAGACCCTATTTACAAAAAGTGAACAAATCATATAATGAGAATTTGCAAAAAGTCTAAAAGGACTGTTTTACAAAAGCGATGCATGCTATAGATGAAGTGAATGGTTCTACATACAAACCTCCACGACATTGGTGGGAAGACCCTACTCTTTGTTGACTAGTTAAGACTTGGGCTCCATCTTAGTGATCTCCCCATGCGAAAGTATTGAGCTTCTACTGTGCGCTCCCAACAAATAGAATTAGAGCCGATGGTTGATTGGTGGCTCATTCTTAGTGTTATCGGTGTTTGGTGAATATCTCAACAAAGAAATTTGGTGACCAACACGATTTTCAAGCAGTGGGCATTGTGATGTAGCAACGAAGTCCCAATGGTAGTCTTTATGGTTTGGTCTAGAGAAAAATATCATGGATGAAAGTGGGCATTGATGGAGATACAAGTTAAGATATGTTGGTGCATAAAAATACATGAATTAAAAGAGAGCAAACCTAACAGCAAGCTTACACGTGAAGGGAGATTGTTGAGATGCACATATTAGTTGTGTTAGAAAAGTCTTATATCGGAGAATTGGTGTGGTGTGGAGCAATTAACAATTCCAAGTTGGCCCATAACTATTAGCTTAAGCTTTTAAATAAATGTGAGTCTAACTAGATGTATTGATGAACTCAATCTTAGACTACCTCTTAATGGTCTCTAGGGACAAAAATATCAAGTTTCTATTACGTACTCCCAACAGTTTTAGTGATTAATCATGAAATCAACTTGTTGTGGCCGTTCTTTTATGTAACTATGTTTACTTCGGCATATCGTAAATTTTCCTCTTTATTTGATCTAATTCATTTCATGCTCAGCCTGTTGTAAAGTTGTAGGCCACCTCTATTGTGTAATCCAATGTATTGACTTCAAATAAGAGCTCATGCTATAATCAATTGGGCTTGCACAACTACAAGCGAAAAATTGTGAAAATGAAATTTATTATGGATCATCAAGTTAACAGCACAACGATAGTGTTGGAAGAAGATTGAATTTGGATCTTGCATGATCTTATGGACTGTGATGTTATCCGATTCAATGTGCCATAATTTCTCTCGGTTAAAGAACCCCACAACCTAACGTCTATGTCAATGTCAGGGAGAAAATTATGGGATACTTCCACATCGAATGCGCATGAAAGTAAGATGCTTTCTGACATTTTGGGAAGTGGGTTGACATCAGTCTTTGGCAATAAGCAAGATCATCCCAACTTTATCGCCAATGTCGTGTGCACCCAATCAAATTGACAGTATATCAACAATTTCCTAGAAATATCATTGAAAACTGTCCATTTTTGTTTCTCTAAAAAGTTGGTGGATATTTCACCGGCCAGCCGCTATACCTTCCATCCAATCACACCATCTCTTAAACTTCCCAAGTGATAGTGATGATTAGTTTAGGAACGCGGATCATCGACCTTTATCGCCAATAAGTACTTGTACCCGATCGAAATTGACACTACGTCAATAATTTCATCTTTTTCCCCAAAAAAGTTGGTAGATATTTCATTGGCCAGCCGCTATACCTTCCACCCGATCACCCGTCTTTGAACTTGGCCGGTGATGATCAGTTTTAGGAACTCCATTCACCACTAGTCTCGATTCGTGAAACCCTAGAAGCCGACTATTACGGGAATGTTTTGATTCGAGTAATGGGGTGAGGCAGGGACTTTCTGTACGCAACATCTTATTGGTAAATTGCCAAGTTTAGAAGATGAGCTAAAATATCGAGGGTTGTAATCAATTTTGTTTTAATTATTTGCCGAAGTTCCTAGTTTACTTTCTGGGCACACCATCATTTGTTGCTCAAAATGTACCTGTTTTGAGAGCGCTTCTTCAATTCATGATAATTTGGTTAGTTGATATTTGTCTGAGAGAAAAGAAGATATTACTCCATGCATTTAACCTGTTTTAGAAACCCTTGTTGAGTGGGGAAATAATGCGCGATTTTTTCTCCCTCAAAGCTGCACATAATTGGTCGTGTTAGATAAGATTTATGCGGGCCTCGCGCAAGAGACCTTGAAGGCTCGGTAGAATGAATAATCACAGGTACGAGTAATATATATTTACATATGTATAATATACATATGTGTATATGACATAATTCTATGAAAAATCTATTACTAATTTTTATAATTCTTTATTGATGGCACACATGTACATTGTCCAACCAATACAAGGGTAGTTAGGCAATGTGTAGCTTTATAAATGACCAATAATTCTCAATTTATCACGTCCCTTGTCTCTATGCATAATCTTATAGAGACATAAACTAAGTCTTGGACCTTTGTTTTGAACAGATCCATCACGCCGACCCCATTCCTAGCAGATCTAATAAAAACGATTTACGATCACATAGTAAGCAATAATCTCGGTAAGAGAGTGACTTCAAAGACATTTGTATTCTTCACTTGGGTTGTGCACCTTCAATTCTATATGCCTGTCCTTTTATTAATTTTCCTAATTTCATAATAACAAAACAAATAATCAAAGAACAAAATATAGATTTCGACCAAAAAAAGTACAAAATATAGAGGGAATTTTGATATAATGATAAGGTCTCATCTCTATAGTATCGATTCGCCTATAAAGGGGAAAAGTACCAAAAAAGTCTTAAACCTATTACATTAATACCAATTTAGTCATAAACATTTTCACATTGACATCAAATCGGTCCATCCGGTCAATTTAAGCTAGAAATTGCTGATGTGGACACCGGCCATCTTACGTGACACAGCCGGCACTGAAGTGGATAATTTTTAATAATTTTTTGAATATTTTAATATTTTTTTTCTTTTTTTTCCTCCAATTTCCCTTGCTTATGGCCAATACTTGATCATGGCTAGCAACCGACCACAGGCGAGGGCTGGACCCTTGCGACATGGGCGAGGGTCCAGCCCTCACCAAGCGACCCTCGCCTATGGTGACCGGCCAGAAGCCCAAGGAAGGAGAAGGAAGAAAAAAAAAGGAAAAAAAGGGAAAAATATTAAAAATTCAAAGTGAGTATTAAAAAATTCCACGTCGGTGCCAACCGTCCGTCGGTCCTGCCACGTAGAATGACCTGCGTTCACGTCAACGTTTTCCTGCCTAAATTGGCTGGATGGACTAAATTGGTATCAATATGAAAAGGTTTAGGACTGAATTTGTTCAATTGAAAGGTTTAGAACTTATTTGGTACTAATGTAATAGATTTATAACTTTTTTTGTACTTTTTCCGGCAAGTGAAGACTCGTTCAATTGTATAGCGTATGTGAAAGAGACTGATGGTCTGTTGAGAAAAAGAAAGAGCGACTGAAGGTTGACGGTCACAGCTTACGTTTGACTTCTTCAACGGCTCGGCTAACTTCAGCTAGGAGTTTCAAAACGGCGCTTGTTTTGCTGAGGTTAGTAATTTCATACGCTGCAGAACATAAACTTGCAAAATGGATTAGTGATCTTAGATTCATTAGATTCAAAGATTCAGATAGAATACGATGTAGCAAACACCAAAGTCATGTAAAATGTCATTTTATTTCGACGGCAAAGCGCTCTATTCACTCGGGAGTGTGCGCGTTAGAGATTAGAAAAAGTTTATTACCAACCCTCGTACCAGACATATTGAGCCGATATCACTAAACCAATCAAATACTCTTCTATGTATTTATGAATTTTGAAGGGTAATGCACGTTAAGAAGTTGGCACACTTAATTAGCTCGGTGATACCGTATCAATAGGTTACGCAAACATAAAAATCAAATGAAAAAAAAGAAGTTAGTTTGATCGTCATTGAAATGCGAATGTGCTTTTATTAATCGCATGAGTCTATGCTTTTAGGAGCGACTCAAGAAATGTCACGAGTCTGTGCTTTTAGGAACAGCCTATGAAAGGATAAAAAACGAGGTGATTTGAGCTTAGGGTTTTACTCACCGAAAAGTCCGAAACGCTTGTCATTACAACAATCATCAAAAGATTCACTCTAGGCTGGCCATCCATCGTAAGCGTCGCGTTACATACTTTTGCGGAGATAGCTAGGAGCGAACGATGATGATTGAGCGGGGCGGGCGCGCTCGCACTCTCGGTCTTCCGATTGGCTACAGGAGAGAAAATGAGGTCACTCGACATAGGTCCCACTCCAAAAAAGCATTTGGGTGCTCTGGGGGTCAAAGGGCGCGAAGGATGGCCAGTTTGGAATGTGGATTGCCAAAGCGGGCAACTTCTAAAAGAGCAAAACGAGAGGAGGCCTGTTTTTGTAAAGGCGCAGTCGGTCAGTAATAGTGGCAGCCCCCAAATTGTCGAGTGGGAAAAGGAAAGTGCACGCACGCTTTGTTTTCCATCATGCCCCAATTCGTCATTCTTTGCTTAATGCTCATGCAATTTCAATTGGGTATGTATTGATGAGAGAGAGAGAGATCAATTTTATCACATTTCCAATGTGAGGGAAAGGGGATTTGGTGCGCATGTGTTACTGTGTCCTTCGTTTTGTGATGTTCCCTTGAATTTGCACATGTTACTTGCATTTGAAATGAGGTGCTATCACATTTTGTGGAAGGAACAACTGGAGTAACATGCCAAGTTCCCACGTTTAGTCCCTCATGGGAAAAATCAAAAAGTTATGTCGTATGAGTTATAAAAGGCAACTAAACTTATGCGCAAGGAAATTTTCTTTCTAGCTGTCATCAGATTGCACCATATACTATGACAGTACGACTAGATCATGTACATGTGTCCTTGTGTACGTTGGTTAGCTATTGAGTGTATTGCAAAAGTGATAGTCGGTGCAATGGCATGCACATTACGTAGGCATCACTAGAGTTTCCTTGGTAAGTATACTTATTGTGACCTACCAAAGTCCAACATTGGATGGCGAGGTAAAAGAGGGTTCGGGTAAAATGCGATTCTTACAAAGCTTCTAGGATGGCGAAAGGTGCAGAGATAGATTGGACTACACATCAAAGAGGAGAAGTATTGTTGGCGATACAAACCTATAGTGACAAGGACGTCGGTTCTTTAAGTGGGCGCGCAAAAAAGTTTCACATCGAATAGGAAAGGTCTTGTTATGTGATTCACAAGTAAACACTTACCATACCTTGAACAATCACTTCTTTATAAGATTACTCATAGTATTTCTTTTGAGAGCTTGCCTCGCATAGAAAACGAGCCGATCGTTACACTTGTGACCAAAATCTCACAACTAGGGTTTAATTTAGAAAAAAAAATAGGGGGAAAAAGCAATCAAGTTTATTGAAGACCGTAGCTTGTAGAAAGTGTGGTGATATTTTAAAGGCTCAAATATCGTATTAAGTTTTTAAGAGCTATAGCAACTATTCTGGACATGTGAATGATCCTTTTATGGATTGTCCTTCTTTGGCTCGTGCTCGACTGTTTGTCTCTGCCCTTTTTGCTAAGTTTTGGACATACTTCTCACTCTTCGGTGTCTTCACCCAGTCAAATCCAATGTCTAGACCACGTTGTTATTCACTTCAACATTTATCAGTTGACCTTTAGTCTCTCTCATATATTATTCTAGTTTCAAGCTTATTTATATGTATTCAATTAGGCAATATTATCAAACCATGCAAATTCATGTGACTTTGAGATTCCGCTTGCTATTTACTTCTTCGATTGTTTGATTGTTCGTCATGGTCACGATTGGGAGGCTTGGTTCACAATTGTATAGGTAGAGCTTGGGCAAATGACTCGCCAACGCCCCAGTGTGCACATTGGTAGTTTAAATAGCTTTAGAATAGCTCTATCTAATGAGCTTGACGACTCCGGTGGTCGCTGGAGTTAGCACAGTGGTTTTAGGGGCATGATGCTCGTGGGTGAAAACTGAAGTTATCATGGAAAGAGCTTGATAAGGGAAAAGGACACTACAAGTGTCCAATAGTGACGGCGGTTGTGATTGTGGTTGTGCCAGTGTGCATGTGGAGAGAGAGATTTATTGTTTTTTTTTTTATCTTTTATTCTTGTCCTGCTCGACGTCCGAACAGCTTCAAGCCCTTGCCAGAGGCTACGAGGTCGCGGCCTTCAACCTCAGCGGATGGCCACGAGGGCAATCTCACGCTAGGCTGGTGAGGATTGAGCCTCACCGGCCATGGATGAGACCCGACCTCACCGGCCTTGGCCTCTGGTCAGTCACCGGTCCAGCAACTGGTTGGAGGACGAAGATAGGGAAGGAAAAAGAAAGAAAAGAAAAGAAAAGAAATAATTCGTAAAAAATGAAAATATTATTAAAAATTATTCATATCAACGCTAGCGGTGCCACATAGGTTGGCTGGCGTTCACGTTAGCAATATCTGGTCAAAATTAGCCGAAAGGATTGAATTGGCACAATGATAAAAGGTTAAAGATTAAATTAGCACAAATGCAATAGGTTTATAACTATTCTGACACTTTTCCCGCATGATTAAGTACGCTAATAACAAAAGGGCTCAATTTCACTAGTCATTCCACTATGCAAGTTAGAGAATATGTTTGCACAAATTAAAAGTTCGAGAGTCCGATAACATAAAACATATATATTCGAGGAACAAAATCCAGAATTGGGCATGTTATCCACCGTTTTCGGATTCGGCACTGTATCAACACATGTTCTCTGTACTTTACCAAAAAAAAAAACACATGTTCTCTGTTCATTTAAGTTAAAAAAAATGAATTAAACTTCAGCTCCGTTTCGTTCGCAGAAAATAAATGATTTGAAAAATATTTTCCTAAAAATGAGTGCTCATATTACAAAAATGAATGAAAAAAAATGTTTTCATCGTCCATGGAAATATCTCTATACATAAATTATTGTCAATAATGAAAATATTTTTCATTTGTTAATTATTTTACCCGATACAATCGATCACCAGTAATAAAAATATTTTTCAAATCATTCACTTTTCGCAAAATAAACGGAGCCTTCGTCCCTTTCTTTCTTCCCACTTGTTCTGACATCCCGCAACGATGGTAGTCAATAAAGTGGAGATCTTTGTGTTTTCACACAAGAATGCCATTGAACCTTAAATTGCCTTCCGAGACGTTCTATACTTTCTGCTCCAAATTTAGGGTCTCTTCTTCCTTTTGCAAGACCTATTAAATGGGTAGGTCGGGTTGAATTTAGGTCGTGTCATAAATGGTCTGACCAAACTTGACCCATTTAACTCGTTTATTATCCATTTATCACAAGGCAAAAATCTTGACTTATACCCAATCCGACCCATACTCAATCCATTTAACTAAATTTAAGAAAGCTTATTTTTTATAATTATTTTTAAAAAATTGCATTGCTAAAACATCTTCATGCAATGCAAATCTTTTAAAAAAAATTGAGACTCCGTTTGTTTCGCGGAAAATATAACATTTCTGAAAGATGTTTTTAGAAAAAATGACAATATTTTCCAACATTTGGCTGAAACGTGAAAATGAACTAGAAAATATTTTCCATCATTTGATATGAAAAATCATATTTCCTCTATGCACTCATTTTAATATTTTTTTAAAAAATCATATTTTAATTAATTTTCTTTTCTTTTCTTTTTTTTTCTTTTCCTTTTTCCTTTTCTTTTTGTCTTTTTTCTTCTTCCCCCGCCGGCGGCCGGCCACAGGTGAGGGAAGAGCTCACCAAAGGCCAACGAGGCTCAAGCTCGCCAATATGGCGAGGCCGAGGCCTCTCTAGCCACTAACGAGCTCGAGTCTCGCCAAATCTGGCGAAGTCGAGGCATCACCAGCCTTTGACGAGACTTGAGCTCACTGAGCTGATGCTGGCATAGGCCTCGACCTCGCCAGATCGGCGAGCTCGTCCCTCCCCTGTGGTCGGTTGCCAGCATTCATCGTGGCCGGCTATAGGCCGAGGAAGAAGAAAAAAGAAAAAAAGAAAAGGAAAAAGGAAAAGAAAAAGAATATAAAAATTATAAAGTCATAAAATTAAAAAAATTGAAATTTTCACTTAAGCTTTTTGGATAACCCATTAAAGTCTATTTTCAAAACTAAACCCAACCCATTTATAATCCACAATCATTAAATATGGGTTATTGTATGGGCTCTTCATCCATTTACCACCTCTACCTTTTGCCAAGTTTTAAAAACTTAGTTTTGGTCGGTACGTATTTCCTTGTTTATTTCATGGACGGAAGTAAAAGGTCGAACGGCGAGAACCGCAAATCCGTTGTTGGCCAATCGTAATCGCGGGTCGTTGTCTTAAGTTACTTTCTGATGACTTGAAATCCATCTGGAACCGCCCCATTAATCACGAAAACATGGAATTACACGGGAATTCCACGAGTGCTTTTCCGACAACAATTCACTGTATGCTGCTTGAAATCGGGCACTTTGGCTCGTGTGGTGTCAAATTAGCAGCGATCGAGGGAATTCGGCGTGGAACACTCTTTTCTTTTTCACTTGTTTCGCTCACACTTTTACGAAGTTTCAACTTATATGGCTTGAAATTTGGAGTTGTCCCGTGAACGGAGGGGATTGGAAGGATCTGAGCTCGTGATCTCCAGCTTTGATGTCACGTGGTTTAATGTTAAGTACCGAGACAATCCCTTTCACATGTAGGCTTGGGTTTAGTCTCGAGAAGATTTGAATTTACGACCTTCTATTCAAATCACACGTAAAATTTGTGGGTCTATTGCTAACTATTTGAAAAACTTAAACTATTAGATGAAATCAAGATCTTATGTTTGATAGGCGCTAAAGAAAAGTGTAAGACGCTTTGAAGTGCCAACCCACTATCATGGTTTACATGGTGGATCCATGACATCCAAAATCGCTCGAGTCATACGAGTGAAAGTGCCGGATAATGAGATGAGTAAAGCAACAAAAGATGGCGAGTTTTGAATCAACCTGATCCCTAACTTTTGGAATGTGCGGCTAATTTATTGCCTAGCAATATAATTAGGCGTCCAATGTTGTAGTAGACACGCCAAGTCCTCGTATTTACTCCATTCGAGTAATTAATATGTTGGGTAGTTCTCCTTTGGGAAGGTCCGCCACACGCAACATTGAAATCCTCGTATTGGATGATTCAGATCACGTCAACCAAGTTAGGACGTCACCATGAATATGCAGAGGAAAGGGATGAAATTAATCCTGGAAAAGCACAAACTCCATCGGAAAAAAGTTCAGAGAGAGAGAGAGAGAGAGATGACTTTGAGTGCTCAAAAGGGAAGTTTCACGTGCAATAGGAATTTTTCCATGAGTTTGGCATGCTAAACGTTGAACCGTCTCCCTCGTTCTCTTGTTTGCGTGGACGGGCAAAAGAAGGGGGTTTCGTGATATGGACATGTTCGGGTCCTCGTTTGTTTTGGTAATGAGGTCTCGCAGGCCACGGGTTAGACCCTTCCCTCGGTGTCCACTACATTTAAAAAGTTAAGATGCGCCGAATCTAACATGATTTTCCCCGTAATAAAGATTGTAAAGAAGACTTTCGGGGTCCACTACATTTAAAAGGTTAAGATGCATCGAATCTGACATGATTTCCCCGTAATGAAGATCGTGAAGAAGACTAATTCTATCTCGAAAAGAGAAAAAAAAAGATGGAAAATTATATTACTAAACTCGTTTCTTAGCTAAGAAGACAAATTTAAGGATTTGGACGGTGTTTTCGTCCGATCTATGTCTTCTGTTTGGTTGGCTGCATATATCGATATCCTCCACTTTTATGTTTAGTGATGTTCACAACCTGTGACCTACCAATCAAGGGTATGCCTAGAGGACCTTCTTTCAATCACTAAACGATGAACAATAACCCTTTTTATATATGATTAATCAAAGCCTTGCATAGCAAATATCATGATCTCATCACGGATGTAGAATTGGTTATTCTAACATCTATTTTCTATATCGGTAGGGAGATTATGTGGCTTACCGACTTTTTTATATTTACTTTTTATACATCATCTCAAAGATTTTAATAAATCTGAAAATGTTATCTCCGCCTATAAATGATCTCTTTCACTTCAACAATAATGTCCGAATTGTTATTTAAAATATTACTAATTTAGTTCCAAGTATTTACAAGGTTGTTAACGCCTTTCTTTTTCATTTTTACGCGTACTTATAATTGATATTATCACGAATGTAATGCTAAATTAAGAGTTTTGTTACATTTTCATTAAAGAATGATGGAAATAATTAATAGGCTGTAACTTCTTGTCGAGCATAACATCCCTCTATTCTATAAAGGGTGTTATTTAATTTTCTAATTGCAACTTAATATTAGCTTTCTAATTATGGATAATGACACAAATGGTCCCAATGTGCAATGTGGTACATGAACTTTTAATTTGTTCATTGTGGTTTCTGAATTTTGGCCAAATGTGAAATGTGATCCCTAAAATTTTTATTTATTTAATGTGGTTCATGAATTTTTGGTATATATTCAACTTAGTCCTCGAACTATATGAAAATATTCAATATTGTCCTTCCAGTACTTCAAGTTCGGGAACAACATTATTCAACCGGGAATAGAAGTTTCCACTTTAGTTTTTGTGTTCTAATAGGTTCAATTCACTGGCATTAGGACAAAAAGAAGCAAAATGCACAGTGCCAAAAGCAATTTGGGCTGCTCATTGAAAGCTGCAACACATCTTTAGCTTCCATCTGCTTATACCTTTTCCAAGTTTGACGGAACGATTCATGGAATCTCCATTACAACACGTTGAAACTAAGCCTGGAAATAACATTGCGGAAAGGCAAAAACATTTGCTAACGCCAATCGCTATGCAACTCGTGCAAAAACTGTTTTATGTCATTTTCACTTCTTACCCTCAATTTTCCAAGGTCATTTGCATGTCACCATGTTTGTATTTTTCGATTTTAGTAACCAATAATAAAATTGCAAAGTCACAATTTTGATAACGAAAATCAATTATTAGCGCCAAATTACTCATATGTTGAGAAAATTAGAGTAAATTAAATGACCAACATAGAATTGTAGGATCCGATGGATGGTGGACTTAATTCCCTAAAAAAAAATTTTCAATCTCGTCTCAAATATGCTCAAGCTTCCAAAAATCATCACCAATTTTTTCAAAATTATTAACATCAGGGCTAATTAAAGGTTTATTATCCAGAACTCGCGTCTTTATCAACACACTTACATTATATAGAATAACGGCAGCTTACTGATGTTGATAATCTTGAATATATCAGTAGCGATTTCTTGATGAAATTGGAATTGGACCTAAAATTATGTATTTTTATTTTGGAAAATCGGCCTTGGACGAGGTCACCGCAGGTTGAAAGCCTTCGGCTAATAACATGTCAAGAGCCGAGCCGATGTCAATTTGTTCGCGGTCGGAAAGTCAATCGTATCCTGTAAAAGTATTTCGGCTGGAGTCAATCGCTCAAAACAAGTGTGGCCAGAAAATAATTATAAAAGTAGTAATAATAATAAAATCAAAATTTAAAAACTAAATTATATGGCCAGAAAGAGAATTTTGGAAAGCAACGTTGACCCCACACCCCAATGTCGATGTCAGCCTGACCTTCTTTGTATGACTGTTTCAATGGCTAGAATTTGAGTTGGTGTTGTTACGTTACATTCACATGGGCAAAACCATTCACTAGTGACGTTTTGGGAAAAATATCTATGCTATTTTAATCCAATTGAAATATGATAATAAAGAGAGGCATTTGATTGACAAATTCAAGTGCAAATGAACATATACAATTACTGGGTCAGTATACAAATTTAAATAAGCATATGACCTCGATGCAGTTAATCTCATTTGTCTCGTATTATTTTTTGAAAATACGTCTGTTTCTTCTTCTTTTTTACCCGCAATTTCCTTTTAACCGATTTGAAGGAAATTGTTTCGAAAATAATCTATGAGCTTAGATAGGACACTCGAGTAGTATGGCCAAAATCAACTTGGACCAGAGTATATGGCAAATAAATAACTGTTTTTCTTAACAACCAAGGAGCACGAGTGCAAAAACCGGCTATTTGGAGGCAAATTAAATATCCCACATTATCATTATTCGGTCAAGTCTATGCCTTTAGCCCATGCATGTGGCCTCAATCTAGAACAGTTTGCACAAAATTGGCGAATTTGAACGGATGGCCTTCGGTTTGTGAATCGTGCAGGTGGCCAAAATCTCCTGACACCCAAATCAATCGTGTCGGATCAGGACACTAAATGGCACGTAATGTTTAGGGTGCGTATGACAACAATTTTGTGCTCGAGAACTAATTTTGCTTGGGAATGATTCTTTTTTATTCTGTGCCCAGAAACTGATTCTGAGCATTTGAAGGCATTTGGTAACGGCTCAAAATTGTCATTACTAGAATAGAAAAAGAACATAAATGCGTATGGTAACGGCACAAAATTTCTTTTTATTAATAATATTTGTAAATATTTTCAAATTTCTTTCTTTCTTTTTTCTTTTTTTCCTACTCCTCTTTCTTGGACATGGTCGGCGAGGGTGTCGCCTGCCACATGCAAGGGCGAGGGTCACCCTCACCAGATCTAGCAAAGGCTACCCTCGCCGGTCTTTTCCAACCATTGCCCAAGCCAGCGAGGGCTGCCCTCGAGGCTCATGGCCTGAGCAAGGGCTACCCTCGCCAGATTTGGCAAAGGTTGGATTTTCGTCGCTGCCCTCACTAGATTCGGCAAGAGCAGCCCTCGCCTATGTCGCTGGTGGCCGGCCAAGCAAAAAGAATGAAGAAGAACATAAAGAACGGGAAAGAAGAAGAAAAAAAATTCTTTTCCAATTCTGATTCTTGTTCCTATAATCAAGAAGTTACTGTTTTTTTTCTTTTTAATTTTGCTCCAAAACTGATTCTAAGAACAATTTTTTGCAAATTTGTGATCAGGAACAAAAAGTTTACCAAACGGATTTCTGTTCTAAAATTTATTCTGGAAATAAAATAACAGAAATTTTCACTTTTTGGTAAGTTGCCAAATGACCCTTACTATCACAAAATTCTTTATGGATATAATAAACATAATGCTTGTTAGAACCTTAAATCGTGGAGAGTTTTTTCATGATTCTTAAAGGTTAAAAAAAATTATTTTGGGAAAAGCCAAGAAACACTTTTTTTGACTTTTCATAAGTGAACACAAATACTCTATTATAACGTAACGTTCTCACTTCTCAGTATCTCCTTTTGCCCAAGAGGACTAAGGTTCCAGTGCCTTCTGATTTCCTATATTCACTTTGGACTTTAAACTAAGCAAAGAAAATCTCCTTTTGTATCTCTCGTTTTCCTCCCCTCTTGCCACCTTTCCATCTCCGTTGCGCCCTTTCCTCCTAAAAACAATGCTTCATGGTTCATACAAATAACGTGACGTAAAGAAGAATCCAAAAGAGAGAGAAATATACTCTCGAGTACTCTTTTATTCCTCGTCTCGCCCTAAATTCGCTCGGTCGATCAGATCACAAACAGGTCATCCATTCGGTAGCAAAAAAGATTGCAAGTTACTTCGTATCCATATCGTTATGCCGAGAAAGCGCAACGTTCGTGAGCTTGGCGACTCGTAGGCGGTTAGGGCCGTCGCACAGGCTCAAAAAGCATATTGATAGAGAGGGATCTCGACTAGAACTTTCGGCTAAAAGGGTCCGGTCCAGTCCGGCTCGGGCAAGTGCGAAACCATACGTTTTTCTTTTTCCGGGACTTCGCATCGATCAAAGGACAATAATCTATTGGAATGCACCAGGCCACGGACGTCATCGGAACGCACAAGAAACCACATTAATCGCGCGCATTTCCGCTGATATGAATGTGGTAAAAGCATTCGCCTCTCCCATGAATCGAGCTCCCGTCGGGATGAATCGGTGCGTCTCTTTTTCCCACGTGGACGCAAGAGCGGTGTTTCCCGTTGCGACGACGACGTCCGCGTCGAACCGTATAACAATACCGAGAGGACGTTACCGTTACTTTTCGTACGCGTCTCCACGGCCGCCCAGCCTCGGTCTCTTTTCGCCATCAAAAGTTGCCCACGAAGTCATGGACGTATGCTGTATTGCAGTACCCCATAACATCATTACACCGAGCTACGTACACACTCAAGAAGAGGGGCAAAAACATCGACTGAATTAGTGTTATTACATGCGTGTGTATATATGATTTACTAGATCGAGCCGATCGCATTTCGGAAAATAAGGGAAACCCGGGTCGGGGAGTGTTATTATATGCGTGTGTATGTATGATTTACTAGATCGAGCCGATCGCATTTCGGGAAATAAGGAAAACCCGGATTGGGTCCCGCTCCGGAGGAACGCGGGAAGAGTCCCCCGTGTCGGGTAGTGATTGGTTTTGCCCATCACATCGATGGTACTTTTGGTACGACGTTCGGATTCCTTCTTGACTTGATTTTTCACGGTCTGTTTAGTTCGAGACGGAAGGAAAAGATCTCTACCAGTTTTTGCACCGGACGCTCTGTCTCTCTCTCTCTCGCGCACCCTATCTTTTTCCCGCCTATATAAGTCCGCTCTGCAACGTCCCCTTTGAAAAACAAAACTACCTCTAAAGTCTTCTCTTCTCAGTCTCCACCACTTGCCCTCCACTAAAGCAGGAGGGAAAGCTGCCGACAGCTCGATCCTTGATCCTTTCATTTCTTCCGTCGAGGCGCCGATAGGTGGGTTTAGCCCGTCTCCGCCGCGATGAAGCTGTCTATGCGGCCAGTGGGGCCATGCACGACGAGGAACCCTCCGAAGCACCGACCCTCCCGGTGCTGCACCCTCGCTCAACCCGCCACGGATTTGCCTGTCAAGAAGAACCTGAAATTGGATCATTGCCATCACCAGACCCCCAAGATCTCCTCGCACTTCCTCGACCCCGTGCCGGACCTGGCCGCTCACGCGACCAGGCCCGCGAGGCTGGGAAACAGGTGGATGGAGTACCAGGGTGTCCGGAACTGGGACGGCCTCCTCGACCCGCTCGATGACAGCCTGCGTTGCGAGATCCTCCGGTACGGCGGCTTCGTGGACGCAGCGTACAAGGCCTTCGACTTTGACCCTTCCTCGCCGACCTACGCCACGCGCCGGTTCTCCAAGAGCTCACTCTTCGAGCGGTGCGGATTGCCGAGCACCGGGTACCGTATAACGAGGAACCTGACGGCGAGCTCGGGGATTCAGTTGCCGCGCTGGGCCGAGAGGGCTCCTGGCTGGATGTCTACTCGGTCGAGCTGGATTGGGTACGTCGCGGTCTGCCAGGACAAGGACGAGATCGCCCGGCTGGGGCGGAGGGACATTGTGATCGCCTACCGAGGGACGGCCACTTGCCTCGAGTGGCTCGAGAACCTGCGCGCCACGCTCTCTCACTTCCCCGACTTGGGCCCCTCCGACGCGGGTGCGTGCCCGTCGGCGGACGCACCCATGGTAGAGAGTGGGTTCCTAAGCTTGTACACGTCGCGCGCCGCGTCTTGCCCGAGCCTGCAGGAGATGGTGCGCGAGGAGATCTCGCGGCTCCTGCGGTCCTATGGCGACGAGCCGCTCAGCCTGACCATCACCGGCCACAGCCTGGGCGCGGCCCTGGCCACGCTCACCGCCTCCGACTTGAAGACGGTCTTCGGGAGGGCGACCTCACTCGTCACCGTCATCTCCTTCGGCGGCCCACGGGTGGGCAACCGGAGCTTCCGGTGCCGCCTCGAGGAGCAAGGGACCAAGGTCCTGCGCATCGTCAACTCGGACGACCTGATAACCAAAGTACCCGGATTCGTCATCGACCGGCCGGACGGCGACGGCGTTGCGATCGACCGGGACGTCCGCGTGGCGGGCTCGCCAAGCTGGATCCAGAGGCGCGTGGCGGACACACAGTGGGTGTACGCCGAGGTGGGGAGGGAGCTCAGGCTCAGCAGCCGGGACTCCCCCTACCTCAGCGGGATCAACGTCGCCACGTGTCACGACCTCAGGACCTACCTGCACCTGGTGAATGGCTTCGTGAGCTCGAACTGCCCGTTCCGAGCCACCGCGGAGAGGGTGCTCGGCGGCGGCAGCGGCGGACGCCACTCTCGAGCGGAGAGGGTCGCGGCGTGATCGCGACTCGACCGCCCCCCGCGATGACGGCTGTGCTTGTAAATAGTGGCGCCCTGTGAAAGACGTGGATCAGCAATCTCTAGGATCGGGCCCTAAAATGGAAAATCACACTGGATTTCCATAGTTGGAGATTGCACGGACCAGTGGATGATCCCACATTGCCTGTCCCGCTTCCTTTTTTCAGTCAACTTGCATGTAATTGAATCATCACACATATTTATTTGCTCCTATTTATTGGCTGAAAAAAAAAAGAATTAATTACTTTTTATATCGTCATTTCGAAAAAAGATAATATCGAATTTAAATATACGGACTTCCAAGTTCCTCTATTATCGATTCAACCAAAGGTGGATTGCGGAACTACAAAGCACCGGCCAATGTGGACTAATGTGCCCTTAAGATCGTCATAAGAGATGGTAAAAAAAAATTACGAGCGCAATCTTTATAGAATTTAGTCTAATTTTAAACCAAACTAGATATTTCTTTTCTTCAATTTCGTGCATACTTAAACAAAAATTTTTAAAAAAATTACGGGTACGTTAAAAGTTGGTGTTTATATGATTTTACGGTTTGAGGTGCTCCATATTGTTTAAATGCTATATATACTAAGAGTGCAACATCCTGTACGCTATGTGGGAAACGAATTAAACATTTATTTCCCTTGGGTCACAACATTTTATTAAAAAAAGAGTTAGTAGTAAAAAATTTATTAGTCCTAGCATTGCTCAAAAATCACATCTAAAAGTCACCGAAATAGTGAAAAGTTAAAAGCAAAGGTCAAACCAAAAATCCGGGAGGGCGGTGGCTAAGGTGATGACTCGTAATACCTAATGCAAATATGTACAATGTCTAGTTCAACCACCCCTGATAAAATAAAAAATCATGCTCTTCTGCGTAGTCCGCGGATCATGTGCACCGGTATCATCTAAACTAATACTAATTCGAATCCCACCGCACGATCCACATAATTAATGGCTTAGATGGGCTTATCTCAAACGGTCCGTAGCCGTGTAATATTTGTCGTTCTCGTTTTTTTCCACCTTGGCAATTCGGCATTTTAGTTCTCTAAAAACCACAAAAACTTATATTCGGATTACCACAAATAGCACCGGAGCCATGAGAACACGTCATCGCGTGGCCGAGGTCGAGAAATGTACGAAACTTGTTCCTTTCTTAGTAAATGCCTCTCGTCTCCCTTGGCACCGTTTCGAGGAAACATGAAAGTTTACCATATGATGTTGGACCATCATCTGCAAAAATCCACATTGCCTAAGCTTCATATGTGCTGATGAGCGCGGAACATTTCGCGGCACGACCCCTATCGAATCCACCATACAACCTCGGTCGTCAACTCTCGAACACTCATCTTTGAACACTTGGCTCGTTTCCGTCGTTGCTATTTACGTGTGTTGTTGTGTGTGGCTATGGCGTTTCCATATCTAACGTGAATCACAACACGAGAGCGATTTCGGTGCTCAATTTTGACTATCTTCCACCAAGAACGTACGTTTGCTGCGTTAAAAAAAAAAAGGCAAAGTTTGTCTCCTTCTTTTGTTGACGGTAGCGTTGTGCTTGTGTGCGTTCCCAGTCTCCAAGCCGAACTCCTCTTCGTACTTTGACAATGCGACCCCACGCCGTCCAAACCTAACCCCGCGTCGGTCCTCCTTCATCAAGGAAAGGACGACAGCGAAAGCAATTCATTAGCCTCTGCTAATGTGATTCCGATGAGAAATCACAAGTTCTTGACCACACCAGATGTTGCAAAGGTTTAATCCGGTCATTGATCACACAAGGACTTGTGCACGAAAACTTACGAGGCAATCAGTCCTCGTGATTATAAGATGTCTCTGTTCACAATGTGAAAAGGAAGGAGGGTGCGCAACCCCGCGATGATTTTATAGATCGATCTTTCGCAAGCATAGCATTATCAATGCCGGGTGCATGGCGGAAGTTTAGGTGCAAAGATAAGTCGCATACAAGATATCTAGAGCTACAAAACGAAGCAGCTGGATCGCAACTCGACCACTCAATTCTTTAGTTAATTTCAACCAGGTATGTTAATGGCTTCCATTCGAGAACTCTCGTCACGAGGGCATCAGTGGGCGAGGTGTGACTACAAAGGTGAATCGTCTCGAGTATAAGCAGTTTAAGAACTTTCTTTGTGCGAGAACTTGTCGGAAACATGGTCCTAAGAGACATTCACAAGCGGGCAACTTAGGAATCACGTCGTTACTTGAACCGACATGCTGGTTTCCCATTCTACTCTCGTTGGTATATTAGGGTTTCTCTTCTTGAGAGTACTTTCGATGACTAGTAGATGATCCCCGAATCAAAGTAACCAGCTTTTAATGTATAAGATGGCCAGTGTCATGAAGCAACTAGAGGTTTAGCTTCATCCTCGGCAAACTGTCCTGTTCATACATCGGCCACTTCTCTCATTTTTACCTCCATCTCGTTCGACTAATCACAAACATCGATATCATTGGAGAAAATTGTCTGAAAAATCCTAAATTTTTTGTATTTTTATCAATTCAATCCTAAACATTTTTGTTGTACTAATTGAGTCATAAGCATTTTCACATTTTGCCAATTAAGTTCATACGACCAATTTTGATAGGAAATTGTTGACGTGGACACCGGCCGTTTTATGTGGCACAACCGGCATTGATATGGATAATTTTTAATAATATTGTAATTTTTTAGAATTTTTTATTATTTTTTGTATTCTTCCCCTTATTTTCACTTCTTTTCTCTTTTTGTTCTTTCCTTTTATCCTTTTTTTCCCTTTCTCTTCTTGTTTTTTTATTTTTTTTTCTTTTTTCCCTCTGCCGACCATCGATGAGGTTCTACAATGGCTAATGGAGGGAAAAAAAAAGAGAAAAGGAAAAAAAATGAAAAAAAGTAAAAAAGAAGGAAAAGAGAAGAAAAGAAAAAAATGAAAAAATATTAAAATATTAATAAAATTTATCCTTGTCAGCCGGCCGTACCACATAAGACAGTCGGCATCCACGTCAACGATTTTATGGCCAATTTTGATCTAACAGTCTCAATTGACAAAATATGAAAAGGTTCGCACAATTAAAAGGTTTAAGACTCAATTTGCAAAAGTACATTAGGTTTAAGACTTTTCAGACAGTTCTCCCTCATTATCGTTATTATGACCATCATAAAGATGGATCAATTTACAGTCTTTTTAGTACACCTAATGACCATGACTGCTGCCAAGAGCTCTGCAATTGAAAGTCACCAACCTTTGTGATTCTTTTCCTCCGTCCTACCATGCTAAGGTCGGTCATGGTCGGTGGCCGTAGGCATGGGCCAAACAGAATGTTTAAGAGCTGAAATTATAAGCTGGACCATGTCTCTTTCTTCCATTGGCCAAGAAATTCAACAAAAAACAAATTTCATCTGAAAAAGAAAGCGCAAAGTCAGATTGAAATATGGAAGTGGAAATAATACCTACCCGGGTCCCACCCGATTTGGCGAATTCCGGACCATTTGGATCCAAATCGGGTCGTTTTCGGTACGTTTCTTGAAATCCACCCCCAAAAAGCTGCTCCCTGAATGAAAGCAAGAGAATTGCGGCTCAGAACAAAAAGAAGAAGAAATGACCCAAAATTGAATAATTTCAATTCATAAATAAATAGAAGAATCGATGACCGGAAGGGGTCATCTCAGTCCCTACCAAACTTCAAGACTTTCCAAGTTGGAATGATCAGACGCTCCTTGGAAAGCCAAAGTCAAAGATCATATATTTTCCAATGATAATTGTCGTAATTAAGTAGCTGCGGGGATCCCAAAAGATATATGTGTATTAATTGAGGGCACGATCACGAAAGATGGCGTGACAAGGGGACTTTGGAACAAGAAGGGTCGATGTTCATACATCTCCTTCACGATGTGCATACCGAAATTTGTAGGGTCCATGAACTTGTTATCTATTTGGTTTTCGGCTGAATTCTAGGGAAACAACAATTCGTGGCCTCGAAAGTTTCTAGTAGCCCGCTTCTCTTGATGCGACTCTTGAATGTCCAGTAGGATCGAATTGATGTCTTACAATGACTAAATGGTTGGAACGTCACGTAGGAGAAGGATGAGTTTTGATTTGGATAATATTTCGAGGTTAGTGCTTCGATGTTTTCACGACTTTGGGAGATGTGCGTGAAACATACATATGATTAGAAAGAGAAAGCCGTGCTCGGACATATAAAGCCGGCATGACTTATGCTAAAGCACGTCACAAAAACTTCAAAGCTTAGACATCAAACGTAACTTCACTAAAGCTAATATGGACCTCCTATTCTCTGTTCCATCACGCCACTCACTAGGGTTTGAAATGGACCTCCCATTCTCTTTCCCCTCAATGCAAGACACGCAAACTTTTCATCAGCTAATCTGATTTAAACTAACGGTGCACTCGTTTCACTGAAAATTTCGAAGTAAATTACTTTCCATAAAAATTATTTTCAAGAAAAACAGTTAGTTTTCATTTATTTGGCAATTCAGGAAAAATAATTTTCTTCTAGTCAGAAGGTAAAATCGTTTTCCTTCAATCTAAACTTGTTGTTTTCAATCTATAAACAGATCGATATTTGCCGTCATCCAAGTATCGGAAAGTCATAAAACAATCTCTCGAAATATTTTTTTTACAAACAAACGGACCATGACGTGAATTTTGAAAATGGCAGTGTAGAGAGCTAAATCTTCCAAGAATCCTTTCTGCCAACATCTCTGCTTCAAAATTCTGGCCATTGAAAATACACATCGATATAGGATTCTACACATTTGTGTTTCTTTTGGACCGGGGTATGAACGGATTAATCTTATAAAAGCATGAACATTGCAGGGTTTGGTCAATGCCGCACCCGGAAGGGTCATATCGAGGAATAGGTCCCTTTGAAAATGCTTGATTGGGTTGAGCACAGAAGCCACTTGTCCCTTATCCGATAATCCAGTGATTATTGTTTATTTTTATTTTTATTGGTTTTTTCGTTTTTCTTTTTTGGGAGATTTGACGTGTAATAAGCCATGTATATAGCTGGATTACAATTTAGATTGTGACCAGGCATTTAAATTTTGAAGGTGGTATTTGGAGATTTGGTTATCAGGAGGTAATTCCATTTGACGGGAGAATTATCAAAAAAATTCTAAATTTATTATAATTGTATTAATTCAATCTTAAACATTTTTTAATATGATTAATTGAGTCATAAACCTTTTGCATTTGTGTCAATTCAGCTCATCCGATCAATTTTGGCCGGAAACCGCTGGCATGGATGTTGGTTGTCTTGCTTGGCGCGGCTGGCGCTAATGTGGATATTTTTAAATGATATTTTAATAATTTCCAAAATTTTTATTTATTTATTTTTATATTTTCTCTTTCATTTTTTTCTTCCATTCTTCCTCTAGCCGGTCACCGGACCTTGGCGGTATCAAACAGGATTTACTGTATAACCTAGATAATTAATCAAAGTAGGAATTATGAAAGCTATAATTATTTTGTTAATTGTAGTGGAATTCTTCGCGATATCAAATAGGATGCTACTCTAAATTGTCTTATGTTGATATGAGTAAGAGTGTACATGCACCAAGTGCCAAGAGTGATTATATAGGAATTGTATGTTTAGAGCCACATTATTAGCTTGATAAGATGAATTTGTTATGTCATTATGCTCTCCACTTGACACTTTGCGGATCCTGTAGATTAGAAAATTTCTTAAATTCAAGAGTTTTATGGGATAGATTCATGGTGTCTGGACACAAAAAGGCAGTCCCATGTTTAAGGACAAAGGGCCGTGATTGTGGGATAGCATGCTTGTCTCATAGCAATCTCGAGCGTGCATTATCCCATGTAGGTTTGGTGCATCTAGCGTTTTACTCTTGTAATGCTCCCAACAAGACTGAACCAAGATAGCAAGAAGAAAAACACACTCCCTTATCATCTATATCAACAACTTGTTGGTTTCTAGAACTTAGATTTTGCTATTGCTAATTAACAATACGTTGTTATCATAATTATGTTTTTGTAGAAATAGGGGTGTAAACGGTTCGGTTCGGTTCGATTTTTTAAGAAAACCTAACCGCGATTTTTTAAGAAAACCTAACCGAACAGTTAGGGGTGCACCTTTGAACTAAATCGAATCTCGCTCAAACCGAATATGAACTGAACCAAAAAGCTGGTTGGGTTCGGTTTGGTTCGATTTGGTTTTCGGTTTTTTCTTCTTTTTTCTTTTTTTATTTTTTTTTTGCTTTTCTGCACGCAATATCCACGCCCAGAGACACTTCACACAAGCATTTCCACAAACACCTGGCCGGCAACTCCCGCACGACGAGGTCCCCCAAGCCACTCCCATTGTCCATGGCCAAGAAAGAGCAAGCCAGGCCCCTTGCGCCCGCCTCGCACACCGTCCACAGCGACGAAGACGAAGCCTTGTTGGCCCACTTCAGACTCCGCCCGCCAAGCTACTTCAAGTGCCGTGGCATTGCCGCCGCGCTCTTCCTCATCATCGCCGTCTTCTCCCTCGCCCTCGTCTTCACCGTCTTCCACGTCAGGGACCCGATCGTCCAAAAGAACCGAATCCAGATCCCCCAGCTCACCCAGCTGGTCTCGAACGGGACGGCGCTCGCCGGCACCAACATCACCGCCGTCGCCGACGTCTCCGACAAGAACCCGGACGTCGCGTCCTTCAGGTACGGTGGCTCCGTGACGGAGATATCGGACGTTGGGGAGGTCATCGGCGAGGGCAGGATCCCGGCGGGGAGGGCGGCGGCGCTGCGGACGCGGCATGTGAACGTGACGGTGGAGGTGGTGCCAGCGAGGATAGCGGCGGCGCCGAGGCTGAGCGGCGACCTGACCGCTGTGAACCTGGCGATGGAGAGGGGATTTGAGCCACAGAAAGAAGGGATTGCTCTCCTAGGGTAAAAAGCAGAGTTATTTTTTCACTTATCCGAACCGAATTGAACCGAACTGAAAAAAAAAAAAATGGTCATTCGAGCTAAATCGAAATACACCAAATTTTCGATTCAGTTCGATTCTGGCACTCCTAAGTAGAAAGAGTGTAGTACACTTTCATATTTAAGGTGTACTTCATAGACACTTATAAAAAGAAATAAGTAAAAAGGTGTTCAAAGATTTTTTGCGCACATATCATGATAAATAATTCAATCCAAAAGTTTGAGCGTCTAGAAAATGACACTCCGTGTCCAACCTAAGAAAAGAAAGAGAAAGAAAATATCAAACATAGGCTTTACAAGATATCTGTCATGGAAGCTAGAATGGACCAACACGATGAGATTAGAAAAATGGACTAATCTTGTAGCTAGGTTTAGAAATTTTCTAATATTTTTTTTTGGGGGTTTCTCCGGCCATCACAGGAACAGGAGATAAGATATGAAAAATCTTAATACTTCAAGACAACACTAGCTATTGCATTTGCTTTTGGACGTATTAGTACCTAATATTTTGGGATGCAATGAGCAAGGGAAAAAGGATATATTTTCAATATAAAGTTTATCAATCATTAATCGTTATTGGAGTGTGGACTGATTGCCTGTCAAATGATTCATCTTATTAATACAGTTAATCATAAGTGAAGTCTTACTCAATACACGTGAGCATGACGATTTGCATGTCATGTATCCGCTGAGTTAATCAAGCTGAAGCTTGAAGGTTCGGGTTCACATATCCTAATAGGACCGTTGTTGCGTCCTCTGCCAATGTAAAAAGCTTTTCACATGTTCGTAGTTGAGCGGGTGACATGCGTACTTAGAGATTGCTATGTATAGGGATTCACCCACGTCTAACTCATCCAACAGTGATTGTGTAAAAGAAACTTTTGCACCGAGAGTGGACCCATAGGGAAGATGCGATTTATTTAATCTATTTATTGCCCTAAAAAAACCTATGTAAGGACAAAAGCCCAGATGAAAGATCTACCTAGCACATAATGAGCCCATAGCTTTGTATATGTCTGCACCTTTTATGAGCCATGGCACGCAGTTTTCTGGCCCAAATCAGATCAACCATGTGTACTATATGTATGCATGTATAAGGGTTTGGTTTGCTTGGTCCGTCACCACATTGATTGAGAGACAATGATGATTGTCAGCTTGTAAGCAGGGCTCACCCCTTCACTCTCAAGGATGGATAAAAAGTTTGATGCCTAAGCCAGAACAGACAATACTTCGCGAAGGAACGCACAAATATGTTGGCATCATCAGATACATAATACACAATGGCTTAAGTATCAGAAGGTTTTCAATATACAACTCCAACGTAACTTTCTTGTCTGCGGTGTGAAGGTTGTCAGACGACTCGGGAAGTGGATTGATCAAATTTCAAGCCTTGAGAATTTGTGCACCGGGAGTTATCATTTTGGGATATAAACCGGTGACAGTTACCCGCATCGCATCCCTATGTCTACCTTTCTACTCTGACGAGTTGTTAGGGCTTGAAAATTGAGAGGGAAAAATTCAGCTCTTCCTCTACATACTTTCATGTTTTTTTTCTAATAAAATCCATGTACTTTTGATTTGTCAAATAAAAAAAAGCCAATCTAGTTTTACAAACTTCCCAGCACATCCCTCCAACAACAAATCCAACCGAGTTCAACTGACCTAGCCATTGCAGGACTCTAAGTATAATGTCAATAAAATATGCAACACATGGATATAGGTGGAAAAATTTTAGCAATGTAAACAAAGTCGGAGTAATGTTAGTAAAATTTAGCCAACATGGACGACTATGTGGATGTCCACATTAGAAAATTTATATCAATGTCGTCCAACCGCCGCTTCAGCTGAATTTTGGCAAATATGTTGTCGGAGGAACTTTATTAGAAAATGTGTAAAACTAGAAAGACTTGATTTGGCAAGTTAAAAATACAAAGTTGTAATTGGAAAAGGTGGTGAAAATACAATGACAGAAAGCCGAATTTTTCCAATTGAGAGACCCTATTAGCGTATTATCCGTGCTTGCTTGTGCTAGTTATCGGAGGTTCCTAATGAGACGAGGGAAGAGTCGCCAACCCTAATCAAGTTGCTCTTGGTCCAAACCAGACGGGTCGTCATTTTCCCTAGATGTCTTTCCGGCCACCCTTCTCTTTCTTTCGCTATTCCCACCTAGGCCCCTGCTTTGATTGCTTATGGACTGTCAAGTTGGGATTCATCGAGATAAATGTGCCTTCAATCTTATTGCATAAATAGGGAAGAAAGGTAATGCAAAGTATGAATTTGAAAGGTGAGGGTTTATTTTGATAACTTAAAACGGCGTAGATACAATAGAATGGAGGACAAAAATGAGGATCTTTGTTGCTAATTGTCCTTGAATAACGATGTATAATTCATGAATATAATTATTAGGAAATTATTCTAAAGTAAGACATAATATTTAGAAAAATATTTGAAGATACTTTCTCTTTTTCCATTTTTTCAAGTGTGAACTCAATAAGTTAAGGTTCAACGGTTGTTGTGAGTTACATGAAAAAATTATGCCACGTATGTTTCCACATGGCAATCATTGAGATAAACCTTATGATTAATGTTGTACCAAACTTTGCCTACTCTTCTCAATGTTCCATATACGCCTCTTTCATCTCATCCTCTTCTCTTCTCATGCTTAGCCTTTCAACCGTCACAGTCGAGCACCCCGCCAGCATCACAACATTGCAATCAACCACGAACCTCCTCCAGTCGAAAGTTGGTATTTTTCCCCGAATGTCTGTTCCCTGAACGATAAAGTGCGCATCGCAACTAATATTGAGTGCGATACCATGGGTGCAACAATCAATTGCAGATTGCAAACGACACCGAGTGCAATATCGCGGCATTGGCAATGTAGAGGAACCAAGATGTGTGATAACATGGCGATAAGGACATTGAAACCGAAAGAGTACATAATGACATACATAGTATCGATCCAAAATGGCAAATGCAAAATGATTCTCCCTAGTTAAGTTAATGGACGAAAGACAAGGCGTATGTGTGCACATCCAAAGTCCTAGGACATTGGTACTATGATTGCGATTAAAGTGGAATAAGCGTGGAAGAAAAGAAAAGCACCTGGCTTTCCTTAGCCAAGAATATGTCAACGTCAATTTTCTTTCTTTCCTTCATGGTGGGCGGGAAAATTCACGTTAAGTGCTTCTTTAACTAACCCTAATGATTGGAGAATTTCTTGCACGACGTGAAAAAGGAATCCAATTCAATCCAATCAATCTTGTCACCGTCTACTTTGACTTGACTTACACCTCTATACTCGATTCCATCACGACAGAAAGCAAAGGAAAAAACAATTCCAAACACGTTCGACGCATCGAGTCGAGTTCATGGGGTTGATCAAAGAGCAATTAATGTTCTACGAAAAGAACATTATGGAAGACTCGGAAGAAAGTGCAAATGTTTAGGAGATGGTGAGATTTGAATACCCATACGGTAAATTCCTCTTGCATGTCGTGATGAAGAGGTAATTAGCCAAATAATGAGATGTAATAGAGTGGGATGCGACTTAAGTGCAAGTGTTCAAAACTTTTCAGTTCAGGTCAATCAAGGGTACTAATTTTACTCGCAAGATTTAGACAAATCGCCGAAGTAGATCTAACAGTCGCAGTGACTTGGTTTTCTATTCCAATGATGGCGATAGGCAATGAATTAACTCTCTCAAATGATTCATAAAATTGACCTGATACGAAGCTTGAACGGAAAAGATGCAATTAGAATGCCATGAAGAACATATATGAAGGACATCATTTCAGCATGTATAACTTGAAAATGCTATAACTATAACGTGCTTAACTAGTAATAACGTAATTATACCAAATCGACACTCGTTATCACACGAACGCCAAACTCAATTTAAGAGTCGTGGCGACTTGATTTTATGTTCCGATCATGACAATAGGCAATGAATTAACCCTCTTAGATGATTCATAAAATTGAGACAATACGTAACTTGCATGCAAATGATGCGATTAGAATGCCACGAAGATTATAGGAAGGACGCCATTCCTGCATGTTTTACTTGAATAAGCTGTCACTACAACATGCTTGACTTATAATGAGGTAATAATGCCAAATTGACATGGATTAGAAGAAGCAAAAGTCCAGTTTTGTGGCCGAAGTGAATCGTTGCTCTAGCTTTCATATTTGCGATCGCACGTGTTTGTTGAAGTGCACGATGGACAACACTTGCAGAACAAATTGTGCTTCTAGAGGCTTACTTTATCAATTTTGCTCAATACATTTTTGGTTGTATGTTTTAGTATTAAATAAATCGAAGAGTGTCCACAGTGAATGTCATAAATAATCAAAGGGTCTAAATATAAAGAAATGACCAGAATTCACATTATAAGCTTTCGTGTATCCTAAAACTATGACTCATGTTTGGTGCAAACAAAAATGGTCATGGACCAAAATCAGGACCTCAACTGTCGAGGCTTAGCTTGTAAAAATCATCAAACTTGATGATCCTAATCCAATTTCCTTCCTGTGTTAAAATGATATATTGTGTTGAAATCACCCTTCCCTTAATTTGGTTCCATAATTTCTTGGTGTGTACAGTACTCTAAATCATTCTGAATCGACAACTTAATTTGGACATATTGTAAACCCAAAATCTAAAGGGACCCACCAAATTCGACGGTCAAATCATACTTGGATGCTGGATACACCATGTATGCATACCCCCTATTGGAGTGTGGTTCATTCTCCCCATCGACAGGTAAGCATAGGGGTCCCACTCCCTAATGAGCGGGCAAGGGTCGGAGGAGCAACGGTTTTGAGCCGCTAGAGGGCTTTTATAGTTTGAGCTTGAAAAAGAAAAGTTTTCTAATTCAATTAGGTTTCCTATATTAAATAGATTTCCTAATTGAAGTAGGTTTCATAATTAGCGTAGGTTTCCTAAAAAGAAGTTTCCTATTTTGAATCAAACTATTGCCTATATATGATCTCTTTCTATTATAATTGAGAAATGTAACAGAGGGGAGAGAGATGCTATTATAGTGGAATCATATGTTGAACGTAGCCCAATGTAGTCCTTCTAGCCAATTTTCATTAGAGATTGTCGATTTGACGGTCCAATCATCCCCGATCGTCCCACACGGCTTGCCGCCACATCAGCGATTTCTGGCGAAAATCAATCGGAATAACCAAATTGGAAATTTACGCAATGGCTTAGAATTAAATTGACAAAATTAAAAAGTTTAGAACTAAATTGGCATTTGCTCTAGTTATTTAGAGGCACTATGTTATACATTATGTATTACCCATATGAGATATTGCATTGGCAATGTTAAAAATCAAGGTTTTAATGGATCATAAACTTTATTATACTTTACAAAAAAAAAACACATGGCAAGCACACATGCGAAATCAAGCCCATCTTTAAATTGGTACAAAAGAACCCAAATTGCGAAAAAGGGTATTGCTCAATTATGTAAACAAGATACAAGGTCATCATTGCTAAGGAACTACTGGACCTACTTGTGATAAAGATAGTCATCTAGGAATTTGAGAAATTCTTTGGCAATATGATCACTAGGATGGAATGCTCCATCCTTCAAGTGCATTCCCAAGGAATTCGATTTCCTGATGTGCAATAATTATTTTCTTTTGTAATAGCATAATGTCATATTGCTTTTCTAGATCTGCAAATTGTTGAAGCAGTTTGCAGTGGGATTCCTCATCGGGACTGTAGAGGAGAATATCGTAGATGTATATCTAGGCATTAGCACTAATTGGATGGAATATCTTGCATGTGGCATTTTGGAACAATGAAGGTGCTGCCTTAAGGCCAAAAGGCAAAACATTCCATTGGAAGTGTTTGTTGGGGATACAGAATCTCGTTTTATGCCTTTCCTCCGGTTGGATCCCTAGTTGCCAAAAATCCTGCCTTTAGATCAAACTTGGAATACATCTTGGCATGAGAAAGACTAAAAAAAAAGGTCTTTTTGTTAGGTAACGGAAACTTGTCATTTTAGAGGAACTGATTAAGAGGTTGGTAGCTGATTATCAATCTCCTCTTTCCTCGAACTTGTTCAGCTCTTTTCTCAACACAAAAGGCTTCACACACCCATTACGAGTTCGGAGGTTCAATTAGTACTTACTAAACTAATTCATCACACTCCTTATGGGCCAACTAGAGATTTTCTGCATTCATCCATGAATGGCTTGCCTTTGTAGGATTGATACCCTCATTCTTTTTTAAAGGTTAATGGATGAAGAATTCTTCATTCATCCATAGCGGTTTGGAACATTTCCGAAGGAATTCAGCATGCGTCTCGGCACAAGAGTCTAGGAGGCTCCGGAGGATTGGGTCCAGACTTTCTAGCTTTATGAGGTAAAGTCTTTTGGTATCCACAAATTCTTTGAAGTGTCCCTTGAATCGAAGGCCATTGGGAAAGATTATAAGCTCATGGAGTTTACTAAGAAGATCCCATTCGACTATAATGTCTCGGTCGAGAGATGAGGAGCCATGAATTTGAGTAGTAACATAGCATCAAGGAAAGAATTGTACTTTTAGGCTGCGTTTGGTCGTCCGAATTTCTAAACAAGATAGGACTGGATAAGATAGGATAAAAAATACAGGGATTTCTCCAAGTCTTATCCATTGTTTGGTGGATTACGGATTTAAAGTCGGATATTCTTATATTCTATCCTATCTACTGTTTGGTAAACTGCGGATTTAAGTTAGATATTCTCATGCATAACTATATTTAAAAAAAAACAATAACATTAGGTAAGTACAAACTGACGGGTTAAATAATAGCAAAATCATCCAAAACAATACATTTTTTTCAAATCAAAAGATTCTCACAAAATCTAACCGAATCAATCCATGATTATGCATTATATGAAATATGCATAAAGAACCAAAGCAATCTCACGCTCATGTTTAGTTTATCAATGCAAAGAAAAAGAAAAAACAAATCTTTTGAACCCAAATACATACTTCCAGAAATTTGCATATGCCGGAATTTAAATCAAGATAGCTTCAAAATTTCCCTACAAGCTTTCTATACAAGTGAAACAATCAAGTCATGATTGACGTAGGAAATATCTGCAAGCCTAATGTTCTATTCATCATCGCAATAATCAACTTGACTTTGTTGAATTATGTAAACCAGTCTCTTTTTCCTTTCAAAAAGTGACATCGCGCATGCTAATATGAGATGAGTCAATTAAGACTAACACGAGAGCATTACAGATATGAAAAAGATGTGACATTTAGATTATACATGTAATGTTCGCAGTAAGTTGCATTCGGAAAAGTACCTAAAAGTTTTGAGTATAGTCATGGGATATGGTCATAATGTTTTGTGGACGAAAAGTCTAATCCGAAAAGCAGCAGAAGCATCACCAGAAAATTTTTAGAGGACTAACCATCGAGAGAGCACTCTGTCAACAAACATATGAATGAACAATACATTATCGAATTGAATTTGACCACCATCTAAGACAAACTTCAAAAGAAGAAAAGCAACACACTCTTAAGTCAAGGATATATCATGGACTTGAAGGTCTTGAACATGACTCAATATGACTGTAGAGAACTACCTAAGAAATAATGACTTCAAAAAACTTGTGATTCCAATAAATAGCAAAAAGAACATTGTTCAATATTACTAATTGTCATAAAACAACAAAGGGACTACACAATAGACCTATTATTTATAAACAAAATTAGGTACAACTTTCCCTTTCCAACTCGCATAAATCAACTGTGACTCATCGCTCCAAAAACATTACTCATTCTCTTCTATCATCTCTTGGAGAAGTAGTTCCACAAATGCTTTCCTGTCATCTCCTTGAAATCCTAAAAAAAAGATGAATATCCTCAGGATCCTTCACAATTTTTTTGCATAATTTTATTCTATCCATAGTACCTAGAGACATTTGAAGAAGCTCCTCATTAACTTTTCGCTTGTCATTATCCAAATCTTTAGCATGTCCAATACAACTAGCAATCATCTCCATCCTCTCGTTAGCTTTTTCCAAGAAAGAGCCAAAAGTGCCTGCAATCTCAACTAACCCAGTAGCCCATTTATCACTTGCTTTAGCCCTCTTTCTTTTTGAAGGATCATAAACATTTTGTGTTTGAGAAGACGATAATGGCGGTAAGTTTGGACTTGCACCATTAGTTGCCACATCATCATGATTCTCACCTTCTTCATGATCTACAGCTGCATGAGTTTCTGAAGGGTCCTCACTGAGATTTCCCTTGGCACGGTCTTTTCCAAATACAGTTGCCAATCGATTATATTGAGGAAAGGACTTCCCTCTCAAAGAAGCAGCTCCTGGATAGGTCTACAAAGAAAATATATTTTTTGTTAAAAAGAAACATGTAGTAAAGAAGATAAAATCAGAAGAAGTGACACAAACCTTGCAATATTTTTGCCAACTATCCTCTGAATGAATATCGACACAGTGCTTTTCATGATCCCACCCAAAGCCACTTTGATCCTTCAAGTCATATACCTGATTGTATAACTTTTTCAAGTTTTTCATCTTTGACTCTATGTGAGGATTACCCTTGATGCCAAAACCAGGGAACTTTTCTTCAAACCACTTCTCTAACATAATCATCTAACCACTCTTGAAGCCGTTATCGGCTTTCATTCCTCACGCAACTAGTTCTTCAAGACAATCTAGAAGTGCATTTTCTTCATCTATTGTCCGTACACGTCGGTCTCTCTTTGTTCCCCTTTCTTGAGTTTGATTGAAATTGCTACCTTCCATTCCTAAACATCTCATTTAAATTTTAGAAAATTTAATGATAGATGATAACGCGGTAGAGAAAAATTTAATGATAGAGACAACATAGAACTAAAAATTTAAAATGATAAAGCCATAATTCAAACATTGCATAAGAAATATGTCACAATAATGGCAAACCAACAACATATTACACATGTCTAACACAAATGATAAAAAAACATCTTACAACTCAAGTCTTGCAACAATGGGGAACAAATGATTTTTAAAAATAATGTCAAATCATAAAACTCATCCATGTCCTCGACTTGCATTCCACTCATTAAACATCTCTACCGCCAAATTTTGCCTCCATGTTGTCCAATGATCCGACGGCTCAACAACATCAATTGTTTCCACATCTTCAATGGTGTTAGCAACTTCATCTAAGTGTGCCTCAATTGGATCAATAGCCATTTCTCTTCTTATCAAGTTGTGTATAAGGCAACAAGCTATGATTATTCTACCTTGCTTTCTAATCGGATAAAAAGATGGACTCCTAAGAATAACCCATTGTAAGTTAAGTAGACCGAAGCATCTTTCTATGACATTTCTAGCTTGAGAATGCTTCATGTTGAAGTACTCCTCAGGAGAATTTGGTGTACAACCTTCTGTCCACTCGGATAGGTGGTATCGAGTACCTCTATAAGGAACAAGATAGCCCTTGCCATTTGTGTATCCGGCATCTACAAGATAATAATTACCTAATAACAAATGATAACATTATTAATTGTTTTAGAATCATCCAAACATGCATGACAAAGAATGCAACATATTGATAAAGGCTTATCTTACCAACAGGAATTTTCAGACCATTGGGTTTAACTAAAGCATCTCGAAGCACGCTAGAATCCACCGCTGAGCCTTCCCATCCAGGTAAAACATAAACGAATCTCATATCACGTGAGCAAACTCCTAACACATTGGTCGATACCTCACCCTTTCTATTTCGGTACCTTGGTTTATCAAACTCCGGAACACGTACCCTAATGTATGTGCCATCTAATGCTCCTAAGCAACCCTAGAAACATGAAATCAATGACATAACCTTATCTTTAAAGTAATAAATTAATCCATACAATAGCATAGCAAACATACCTTAAACCATTTCCATCTATCGTCAGTGCATTCCTCTGGAATTGATTCAGGTGAGACAAGAAGCACACTATGCATTCTTATCACCGCACTTAAAACTAAGTTAAAATACCTACTTATTGTCTCCTCGAACCTCATAAATCTAAACTTGATGACATGGTTTTTCACATGATGGGCAAGTATATGTAGAAACATTGCCATTTGTTCTTCTATAGTTACAAGTCCATCTTCTTTTAACCCACCAATTGTACATGTCAACTGACATAGTAGAATAAATGTACGTCTATCCATCCTAAGTTGTTCCACACAATTCAAGTCACTGCTATTTATCAGGCGATCAAGGTGATCTAAACGAGCTTGGCTTCTAACAAATGTTCAATCCTTCTGTTAGAGAGGAAAAAGTGATTGTATTATTCAGCAAAATATCATATTTATACAATGGTAACCCAATAAACCCTAAGAGTCCTAAAGACCACTTTGCCCTTAATACTTCTAACACTCCCCCTCAAGCTGGAGCATAAATATTAATCATGCCCAGCTTGTTACAAATATATTCTATCCTCCCGCTACCCAAAGATTTAGTAAAAATGTCTGCAAGTTGTTCACCAGTTCTAACATGACTAGGAAGAATCATTCCACTTTGCAACTTCTCTCGAATAAAATGACAATCAACCTCAATGTGTTTTGTTCTCTCATGAAACACCAGGTTAGATGCCATATGTACTGCAGCCTTATTATCACACCATAAAGACATAGGAATTGAAACTTTCAAGCCTAACTCAGTCAATAGCTGCTGAATCCAGACTAATTCACATGTTGCTTGTGCCATGGCTCTATACTCTGATTCGGCACTAGAGCGGGCAACAACACTCTGTTTCTTACTCTTCCATGACACTAGATTTCTGCCAACCAATGTACAGTAGCCAGTAGTAGATCTCCTATCATCTGGAGACCCTGCCCAATCAGCATCAGAAAATCCTTCAACTCTACTATGACCATGATTTTGATAAATAATGTCTTTCCCTGGAGTCTTCTTCAAGTACCTTAAAATTCGAATTACTACATTCCAGTGAGAAGTACGAGGAGAAGACAGAAATTGGCTTACCACACTAACTGGAAACGCAATGTCTGGTCGAGTAACCGTGAGATAATTTAATTTGCCTACCAATCTTCTATATCTCTCAGGACTATCAAATAGCTCTCCTCCTTCGGCAACCAATTTAACTCCTTGTTCCATGGGTGAATCAAGAGGCTTGGATCCTAACATGCCTGTCTCAATGAGTAAATCCAAGACATATTTTCGTTGTGACAGAACTATACCCTTCTGTGACTGTGCCACCTCAATTCCTAAGAAATACTTCAATTTTCCTAGGTCCTTAGTCTGAAACTGTTTCTGAAGATAGATCTTTAGTTCATCTATACCAACTAAATCATCTCCCGTGATAATAATATCATCCACATAGACAATCAAGAATAATTTGCCTTTCCTTGACTGTCTATAAAAGAAAGAGTGATCATTGTCACATCGAGACAGTCCAAAAGAAAGTACAGCTTCAGAAAATCTTCCAAACCATGCCCGAGGAGACTGCTTCAAACCATACAAAGATCTTTTTAATTTGCAAACCATTCCTCCAGACTCCCCCTGAGCAACAAACCCTGGAGGTTGCTCCATATAAACTTCTTCATGTAGAGTACCATGCAAAAAGGCATTCTTAACATCAAGCTGAAATAAAAGCCAATGATAGGTGGTAGCAAGAGATATCAAAATACGAATAGAAGTAAGCTTGGCAACAGGAGAGAAAGTATCCAGATAGTCAATCCCATACATCTGAGCATACCCTTTCGCAATAAGTCTCGCTTTTAAGCGAGCAAGAGAACCATCGGGATTAACTTTGACAGTATACACCCATTTACAACCAATAGCAGTTTTGCCTGAAGGAAGAGGTACCAAGTCCCACGTTTGATTTACCTGTAGAGCTTTTAACTCTTCTTCCATTGCTTTCCTCCACCCAGAAATTTGTAATGCCTCAGATACAGACTTGGGAATAGGATATTGGTCAACAGTAGATAAAAATGATTGAAAAGAAAGAGACACAGAAGAGTATGAAATAAAATTTGCGATAGAATGTTGTGTACAGGCACGTGTACCTTTGCGATGAGCTATTGGAAGATCAAGATCTGACACATGAGGAGAATCAACTAATGGTGGATCTGGAACGGAAGATGACACCGTTGTGACAGGAGGAAGGGGGGAAGTATGAACCCGAGGACGCCGAGTATAAACCTGTAGAGGAGGTGGCTCCTGTGTAGACGCAGGTGAAACACCGGGAGTAGTTGACCGAATTGTAGTCACATGTAATTCTTCATCCAACTCAGACACAGAAATTGGAACATCATGATATGGAGTGGATTCGAAGAATAAGACATCAACACTTATGAAGTGTTTGTTCAGTAATGGAGAATAACAATGATAACCCTTTTGAGTACGGGAGTAACCAAGAAACATACACTTGATAGCCTTGGGATCAAGTTTGGATACTCCAGGTCGATGATCACGAACAAAACAAACACAACCAAATACACGAGGTGGTAAGGCAAATAGTGGCTGATTTGGAAACAAAGTAGAAAATGGAATATCACCTCGTAGAACAGAGGAAGGCATGCGATTAATGAGATAGCATGCAGTTAAGACAGCATCAGACCAAAAAACTTTAGGGACTTTCATCTCAAATAACATAGATCTAGTAACTTCCAACAAATGTCTATTCTTCCTCTCGGCAACACCATTCTGCTGTGGTGTATCAGGACATGAAGATTCATGAATCATACCATGCTGTGTCATAAAATCAGAAAAAGGTGCAGAAAAGTACTCCTTAGCGTTATCAGAACGCAACACTTTAACATGCAAACCAAATTGAGTAAAGATTTCAGATATAAATGCGCGAAATATAGAAAACAACTCAGAACGATTTTTCATTAGATATAACCAAGTAACTCTGGAATAGTCATCGACAAAAATAACGAAATATCTAAAACCCGACTTGGAAGTCACATGACATGGACCCCAAACATCTGAATGAACTAACAAAAATGGAGACTCTATTCGTTTAATGACTCGAGGCGGATAACTAACACGATGTAATTTGCCAAGTTGGCATGACTCACACTCTAAACTAGAAATAGATTTAAAACTGGAATTCAATCTCTGAAGACTGTGAAGAGAAGGATGACCAAGACGACAATGGATCTGATGTAGAGAAGTAACACCAGAACATGCAAAGGAAGTTGAGTCTTCAAGCACATACAGTCCCCCTTCCTCACGTCCTTTACCAATCATCCTCTTCGTAGCCAGATCCTGGAATATACAAGAATCAGGATAGAATGTTACTGAACACTGAAAGGTTTTAGTTAACTTACTGACTGACATGAGATTAAACGGAAATTGTGGAAGATAAAGCACTGAGGTCAAGGGCAGTGAAGGAGTTGGATGAACTGTGCCAACTCCCTTAACATGTGTAGATGAACCATTAGCTAAAGTAACGGTGGACGATGATGGAGTAAGAGAGGAAAATATACCTGAAAGACCTGACATATGATCAGATGCCCCTGAATCAATGACCCAAGGGTGAGAACTAGCTGAAATGCATGCAGTAGCATTACCTGTCTGGACTAGAGTAGCAGTGGAAGACGAAGTAGGTGGTGAAATCTGTGACTGGTTGTACTGTGCAAATTCCTCATCAGACATAACCACTACATTGCCTTGTGAAGGTTGTGGTAGGGACAAAGAGTTAGTGCCAGATGCAGCATTTGCAAACTGTTGTTGCTGTCTTGGTCTACCATGCAACTTGTAGCAAAATTTCTGAATATGGCCAGGTTTTCCATAATAATGACAAGTTCGAATAGTCCCTGAGCTCTCAGCAGTAGTTTGGGGTGATCCATAAAGCTGCCTTTGTCCTTGGCCTCTTCCTATTCCTGTGCTTCGACCACCACGACCACCACGACCATTATACCCTCCACGATTTCCTTCGTCACCCCTACCTCCACCAGTTCGATATTGAGAAACAAGAGCTGAATTATCAACTATAGCTGTGGTGCTCTGAGAAGAACCACGGGATGCTCAAAGAACTCGAGCATATGTATCCCTGAGTGACGCAATAGTCTCTCCTCCAAGAATCTGAGACCTAACTGTATCATAGGCTGGACCAAGACCTCCTAGAAAATTCATTACAGCCAATTGTTCTCTTTGGAGTCGCATTTGTTCAGCATTAGAAGAAATAGGAAGGAGAGCATTCAATTCTTCATACATTCTATTAAAATCAGCAAAGTATTGATCAATAGAACGCCCTTTGCTCTCAGATCGGTGAAACTCCTGTGATAGTTCATATATCCTAGAAATATTGTTCTGGCCAGAATACAAAACATCTAAGTACTCCCACAAGTCCTTGACTGTATCAATATGAGTTACCAAGTCTATAATATTGCTCTCCATGGAGTTCAAAAGCTGACCCATAAGACGTGCATCAATAACATCCCAATTTGCATCATTAGTAGGTTTAGTTTCAGTCAAGTGCATATGCTGATTTCTACCCATCAAAACAAACTTAACAATCTTCTTCCATTGTTGAAAATTGATAATACCCTTAAGCTTCTTGTCAGTAATTCGAGAAGATGAAGAGGAAATTACCTCAGTCGTCATGGTATCACTCTTTCCAGAACTACCATCAATTTTACTCATATCACCCATCCTTAAAAATTCAATAATCCACCAAAGCCCCAAATAATTAACTCCAAAATCTCCAAAATTCACCTAATCAGCATCGCATAAGTTCCGAAAAATTCAGAAACATTCCACAAACACATCCATATCTCTAATAAAGCGCTACCCACATCATTATCAAGCCTAATCAACAAATAACGCCTCAAAATTCCTGCTGTGAAGCTCAGTAACCATCAAGCCGCCAAAAAATCAAACCTGTGGGTCCTAACCGAGAGACATGGGTGCTGAATCTGGCTCACTAACAATGGACGACGCCTCACTGATGCTGGACGACCTCTCTACAAGACTCCTCGACGATGGACAGCACTGGATTTGGACTTGCTGGCCTCAATGACGCTGGGTGATGTCTCTACATGGGTCGCTGGGACTTGCTGACTCTAGATCTGGCCCCGCCGGGCCTAGGCGACGTCAGGCGACGCCCTGGCAAGGCTCGCCGGCCTAGGTGACCCCCCCGGCAAGGCTCGCCGGCCTAGGTGACCCCCCGGCAATGCTCGCCAGGCCTAGGCAACACGAGATCTAACGATTCTGGTGAGAAGGGGGTTGATTGAAGGGGGTTGGTTGGTGGTCGACGGTGGATGGTTCACGGCGGCGACTGGTGATAGACGGTGGTAAGCGGCTGTTTAGGGTTTAGAATTTTTGTGGCTCTAATACCATGTTAGAGAGGAAAAAGTGATTGTATTATTCAGCAAAACATCATATTTATACAATGGTAACCCAATAAACCCTAAGAGTCCTAAAGACCACTTTGCCCTTAATACTTCTAAATATGCTTACGGTAGTGCCTTTCAGCAGCAGTGGACACCATAATCATAGATATCATACACAATCTGTAGGTTCACCTCCTCCAACATCATCAGAATGCTAAAAATTTCATCTCTATCATCGTGATCCATTTCTAATGAGGAAAAAAAAACTAACATTAGGCAAGTGCAAATTGACAAGTTAGACAATAGAAAATTCATCCAAAACAATATATTTTTCACATCAATATATTTTCACAGAATCTTAGAATTTGCATCCTTCATTATTGTCCACTGATTACCCATTTTGTAAATTTAAATATGTTAAACAATGACAAAAGTACAAAGACTTAAATAACCGTGTACTTATACGGACTTACAATTTTGGTTAAAATCATTTCTTCATTCCTCTCAACTTATTAACTCACTCTTCATACAATCTCTCGCTTCCACAACATTCTCTCTCCTACACACACATTCACAGTGTTGATGAAAATGATACGGTGGGCAGAAAATAAGCAGTCCAATAAAAAGCATTTGTTACAACATAAACAATTATTACGAATACATGACCAAGAAAGAAAAAATTTATCTAGCAAGATTCTTGTCAAGGAGCCTAACTACTAAGATCACCACAACGTTGCAGTAGAGGAGACACACCATAAATGACTTAAAACGAATCCAAGTCATTGACTATCATATAACACAGAAACGAAAAAATAAACCCACGTAGATAGTTACAAGTCCATACTCAGAGTATCCATGACATGATTCCTGTTCAAGATCAAGTTCAGAGTATCACAAGAACATTCGATGATCTGGGATCGATATGTTCTACAAAACCAAAACTGTAACAGCTAATTTAAGCCGAATACTTTTGAACCCGGTGGTTCTGTAACCAGCAAACCAGGTGCAACAAACATGTCCACCCAAAAACATGCATACTTGGCCACTAGAAATTCACACCTGATGTTTCTATTCGAAGACATAATTTTGATTAGTTCACAATAATCAAAATTCTGCTACAACCAAAATAAAAGAAGCGTATTCACTAAAAATTTGATTTCTATTCAAAGACTTAATTTTGATTAGCTCACAATAATCAAAATTCCGCTACAACCAAAATAAAAGAAGTGCCTTCACTAAAATTTTGATTTCTATTCGAAGACTTAATATAAGTTAAGTTTGTATCAAAAGAAATCTGCCCTCAAATCGTTCTTAACGCCTGCAACAACACTTATTCAATCCCGATACCTAGCCATCGTGCATGAGTCTTAGTGAGAGAGAGAGAGAGAGAGAGCACGATTATTTACCTTTGTGAATCGGAAAAATACGATGCTTCAACTCTTTCGCTGATTCCGTAAAGCTTCGATGTGAACCAGGCTTCAACTTTGCTGCTTTTGTTACATAGAAGTCGCGTGGGTGAATGAATGATAAGAAAAAGGAGAGCATAGGGTTTCTGGAAAAAAAAAATTTATATTATAGATAAGAGAAATCCTATTCGACTCTATCCCACCCTCCCCCCACGGATTTTTTTATCCGGGCTATATCCCCCTTATATCCGACCTTATCCAATCCTAGACAACTACCAAACACAGGATATAATAAAATATATCCTATCCTGAATTTTATCCGGACTATCAAACGCAGCCTTATAGGTTTGCTCCGTACTAGTGTGGTCAAATTTGATGACTACCGAGCCATCTTTCTTTTTGGTGAATTTAGATTCGGTAGCTTGAATCAGCCGGAAGTTTTGATGAAGTTTCTCATGGTTAGTCACCCAAGTGTCTGGGAAAAGTTTGACTAACTCTGAATGAGGGATTTGTCTAGGAGCATGGACACAGGAAGGAGTCTATGTGTTGTCAATGGAAATTAGCAAAGCATCTTCTGCTACGCCCGGTAGGATAAGGTCCAGAGCATAGTTTTTCATCTTGATGCACCATTTGGTAATGAAGAGTCGCTACCACAAAGTTTGGAGTCCGAGGGGCTTCACTGATTTGTAGCTGGACTTTCAAGGCATCAAAGAAATAAGGATCTAAAATAGCCATATTAAAGTTGGGGAAGAGTGTAACAATGTGCCAACATTTAGAGTGGTTTCGACTGTCCCAATATAAGCATGTTGGTAGTCGAGAAACCTAGTATTAAGTAGGGCCATGCGAGCAACTATGGGAAGGCCTTTTCTGCCATAAAAGGTAAGAGTCATACGGATTGTACCAAAATGAAGGTGAGTGTAACCCTAAGCAAGCCAGTAACGCATAAACTTTAGAGGGATTTGCAGGTTTACAAAGTGTTCTTGCTGAGTGACTGGGATAGGGTGTTGGTCAAATTTGGTGGACTGAACATACTCCCTAACTTCCTTAGGAGTGTGATGGATAAGTTTTTTGATAGATCGGATAGGAGAAAAAGAAGCGGGCTTGGCAAAAGCTAAGTATGGATTTACAAGAGGGAGATGAGTACTAGAGATCTTATCATCTTCATTGAGGTAAGACACCTCGTAAACATAATCGATCTTAGAAGCATTAGAGTAGTGTAAAGAAGATTGAACGTCTAAAGATATAGGGGCATCGATAATTGCCAAAGCTGTTTCAAGGTTTGGGTCAGTCATTTGTTGAAAAGATCTTTCTCCACTGAACCCTATCTGTTAATATTATATATATATATGCACAAAAATTCTTGCAACTCTAGCTAATATTGATATTTATTGTACGAGACCCATCAATGTCGCGATTGAACTCAAGCAAGTACTTGTGCAACACCCTCCAAATTCAAAGAGGGGATGGTCGTCCCCAAGAATGAATAAGTGATGGATCATTTTGATCATAGTTTGATTAAGTGCGTGTATGTATTTGAGCAGACTCGAGAATACCCAACTTTTGCCACCTTGAAAGATAAAGATTTGAGCATTTTGGGGTCAATTCCTTTTTTTTTCTCTCCATACAGAGAATATTAGGGATCGTTTAAGCGATAAGAGTAAAATGTCTCTTTGGTTCAAAGCTCGAATTTTTTTTCTTTTTGGCAAACATTCAAAACATGAAGTTATGTTTGCGTATTCACTTCGTCATTTCCATGATCACAAATTTCGACAATTGCTTACCATATAAATGATCAGAAAGGAGTGATATATCGTAGAATGACACATAAAATATTCGTCAAGAAGGTAATAGAAGGATAATCATTTATTTTACGAGTAGAAAAAGGATGAAAGGACGAATTAGGGCACGTTTGACAAGTTGTCAAATAGTAACAATTTTTATTCTTTTGTTCTTAGAATTAGTTTTAGAACAAAAATCCATTTCCTCCATATGGCAGCCAGTGACCCTCGCCGCAGCCCTCGCCAGGGTCCAGCCCTCGCCAAATCTGGCGAGGGCGGCCTTTGCCTAAGCGACGAGGGTCCAACCCTTGCCGGCCCTAGCCTGTGGCCAATCGCCGGCGCCGGTGACCTGGCCATTGCCAAGGAAAGGAAAGAAAAAAAATAAGAAAGAAATATTAAAAATTTTAAAATATTATTAATAAAAAGAAATTTTATGCAATTATCAAATGCATTTCTATTCTTGTTCTATTTCAAAAATAGAAATTTTGGGCAGTTGCCAAATGCCTTCAAATGTTTAGAAATTATTCCCGGATACGAAATAAAAAAAATCATTTATGAGCAGAATCAGTTTTCGGAAACAAAATGATTGCTAAACGCACCTTTATTGTCTTTTATGAGTTGAAAAAAAGACAAAAAAAAAAAGAAAGGTTAATATCACAAAAAACCCTAAACTGGTACATCTATGACAATTTTACCCCGAATTATTTTTTTGACCACAAAAAACCCCAAACTAGTACACCTGTGATAAATTTACCCCGAACTATTTTTTTTACCACCAAAAACTCTAAACTGATACACTTATGACAATTTTACCCCAAATTATTTCTTTGATCACCAAAAACCCCATACTGATACACTTGTGATAATTTTACCCTTGAACTAATTTTTTGAGCACTAAAAACCCCAAACCGGTACATTTGTAATAAATTTACCCTCTATTAGTGTCCGTTAAATTATATTAATATTACAAAAAATCACAAATTGGTAAACTTGTAACAAATAGAGGGGTAAAACCTAAAACCGGTACACATGTCAATTACCACGTATCATTAAACTGAGCAATTTGACAGTAAAATTTAACAAAAACTAACGGAGGGTAAATTTATCATAGGTGTGCCAGTTTGGGGTTTTTGGTGGCAAAAAAATTAGTTCGGGGGTAAAATTATCACAGGTATACCAGTGTGGGGTTTTTGATGGTCAAAAAAATAGTTTGGGGTAAAATTGTCACAGGTGTACCAGTTTGAGGTTTTTTGTGATAAAAAAATAATTTTGGGTAAATTTATCACAGATATATCAGTTTGGAGTTTTTCGTTGTATTAATTCAAAAAAAGAAAAAAGAAAGAGAGAAGGACAATCATTACCCATTTATATGCCTCCAACTTTTCCCTCTTTCTTTCAACCATCCCATTACAGCCTAGGGCAACAGACGGCATTCTAATTGGTCAGACCATGTCCATTTGCTCGACCCTCCCTCCCACAATTGTTTGTGCACAATTATTTGATGCACACGAATTGAAATTAGAAGAATATATAAGAAGAAATATTAATACCCCCAAATATTTATTCATTCATTCATGGTCTTTTTTATCATGCCGCGCATTTTCAATATAAAATGTAAATTGTAGTTTTCTACGAAAACATGCTGGAAAATTTTGTGATGGCCCCGTGGATTTGTTAATGTTTTGCAGCTAATTTGACATGTCAAAGAGATGGAATTCACGTTTTCTATCTCCAAATCTTTGTTTGAGTTTTGTTGCAATTGACAGGAAAGAAACACGTTTTTTTTAATTATTTGGATGAAACTTAGGTTGAGTTCTTACTTTCGACTTTTTTTTCCGACTAGAGATTAACCCTGACGATAAACTTAGAAGACCATAGTTAAATATGAAAATTAATTAGATTTGAGAAGATGACAATATTGTCACATTCAAGGAGCACCACTAAGATATAAAATATGTTCCAGACTGTGCTCTAACAGATTAACTTTTTTGAATAAACGGTTGCGCAATGAAACCTAGTAACGGAGCTTTCTCTGATTGTGGGTTTCCTTTTCATTGTCTGATGGGTTTTGACAATTCTTTCACGCCCTTCATCATTGAATGTGAATGAGAGTGTTAAAATATAAGATATTTCTTGAAATAAACAGTTTACATTCTTTCCTTTTGTTAGTTATAATATTAGCACAAAACCAGAGATGGTGGATGAATTACTTCCACTACGAGCTCACGACCAATCATCAAAAATTAAAAAATGTTGGATCCATGTTTTGGTCCGACTAAGAAGCAATTAAGTTTGCGTCTTGTCACATCACATCAATAGTCCAATGCATGCATACACACATTTATTTCTTCCCTCAACCATACTTATAGAAGCTTCAACCCGAGAGCCTCGTCAGGATGCCAACACTAGTGGCAAAGCCTGTAGCTCTTGGGTTGTCCAACAATGAGAATTGCCATTCCATCACCTAACAAGCACCTCGCCCCTCTCTTCGGGTCTCCCACCACATCTATCAACTCGATCATCAAACCCACATATCCATACTCATACTTCCGCCGACTCAAGCACCGCGAGAGAGGCCGCACCACCATCGCTGCCAAGCGCGTCGCAATTTGCAAAAAGAAATGGATGGAGTACCAAGGGATCAACAATTGGGAAGGCCTGCTCGACCCTCTCGACGACAACCTACGCCGTGAAATACTCCGTTATGGAGAGTTTGTCGAAGCCACGTACCGCTCGTTCGATTTCAACCCTTCCTCTCCTACCTATGCCACTTGCAAGCACCACAGGAGCTCGCTCCTGGCCCGTGCCGGGATCCAGGAGACTGGATACCGGGTGACACGTTATCTGCGCGCCACATGTGGGGTCCAGATGCCGCATTGGGCATCTAATGTCCCTAGTTGGATGCGCACGCAGTCGAGCTGGATCGGCTATGTAGCGGTGTGCCACGACATGAGGGAGATTTCGAGGCTGGGGAGGAGGGATGTGGTGATCGCGTTTCGAGGGACCGGCACGTGCTTGGAGTGGATCGAAAACCTACATGCCAACTTGACCTGTGTCGGCGGCAGCAACGGCGGAGAGGAGGGTCCTATGGTGGGAAGTGGGTTCTTACGCTTATACACATCAAAAACAGCCTCTAAAATGAGCTTACAGGTAAGGAAAAAAGGTCGCACTATGAGCACATTAGTGCTCGATAGCACAGTCCCGTACAGATCTATATTCTAGTAATAGCGTCTTCTTTAGCGAAAAATGTTCAAGAATAGTTGATAACACAGAATTCACAGAAAAAATCCATGAATTCTAGTAGGCACGATCGAGTCCTCACAAACGATGCTATCCTAGACTATGATCGAGCGCATCATCGAACGTGAACAAGTGATGACTTCCTCACAAAATGTCATATTGTTGATACTGCTATCGCAAGATACTATACTCTTTTACCAGCTTTGAATTGAGCAAAAGCTCAAATTTATTTGTTATCAGTAACTATTTGTTCAACGTACTTCCGAAAATGAATCTCAAAATATTTTACTATTAAAGGAATGACGACAACATCAATGTGTTGATACATGATATCGAAATGGTCATTCCTAATTTCAGGACATAGTAAGAGAAGAAGTTGCCAGGATCATCAAAATGTACAGCGATAAGCCCCTTAGCTTGACGATCACAGGCCATAGCCTCGGTGCGGCACTGGCCATTCTCAGCGCATATGACATAAGATCCAACTTTTCCAATGCTCCAATGGTGACTGTCATATCGTTCGGCGGGCCACGCGTCGGGAACCGAACCTTTAGACGCTTCTTGGAGAAGAGCAAGGCGAACGTTCTTCGCATCGTGAACTCGGACGACCTCGTCACCAAGGTGCCGGGACTAAAAGATGACGTCGTGAGGCTCCTGTGGTTGTTCCGGGAACGCATGGAGTGCACGTCGTCTGCATACACTGACGTGGGACGGGAGTTGAGGCTGAGTAGTAGGGAGTGCCCGTACCTCGGCAGCATTGATCTCGCCACGTGTCACGAGTTGAAGACGTATCTTCAGTTAATCAGTGGGTTTGTGAGCTCCACGTGTCCGTTTAGGGCTACAGCGAAGAAGGTGCTGAGTGTGAAAAAAAGTAGATCAAGGGATAAAGGCCAATATCTTAATTAATATGAGAATCATGCATGAATGCATGCCAGTAAGCCTTCCTCACTCCCTCTCGAAGAGGTTCATAGTATGGATCTGATTCATGCGAGCCAAAATACACTCCAAAAGTAGGGTAAGAGAGATCTCGGGGGAGGTTGACACGATCCATGAATAACTTCGAATTGTTCACGACTAGCACGTGAATAAATAGCATAGGATGCATACTTTTCGTGTGGTCGTTTGGGGGTTTGAAGAACCCCAATGGGTTCACTTATTATTACCTTAACTCTAGATAGGTAGTGGGTGAACGTGTCGTGAGAAAATAAATTTGGTCTTTATAGCTGTTTTCAACTCTTGGTCGAAAATATTGTGTCTATTGCATATTTATTTGTATTCTGTTATTGAACGGACAGGAGTCACTCTCGCCATGTAATTTTTCGTTAATCTCTCTCTACGATTAAAAGACAAAGTTAAGAATAGTAAGCGAGGTGTTGAATTTGTCTCGTGTCATGCAACACGTGTTTTTTGCCCGTATATGGATACATAGATACGTTGCTGAGCATAATTAGATATGTTCTCCCTCACATATAATCTGAATATTCTTGGAGGGGAGCATTGCTGAGTTCCTCTTCCTTTCACATGTCAACGATTATAGAACAAATGAATTCATAGTGGCGTTCTTGCATCAGGTTGGAATATCTCCATTTGCAGGGTGAATGACCATCATCAATTGTTTGAAACACTGCGAGCATGAAGTATACTTTTCACAATCAGTTACGAAAAGGAAAATATCCACTTCCCACAATTTGCGCCTAAGATGCATTCATCTCTTTTTTCCTTTCTCGTTTTCCCTTCTTCTCCACTGATTGTGAAGTACTAAACTACGACCCATCGACGTTGCTACTCATCGTTGAAGACCAACATGACCTGAGACTAGATAGTCAAGTTCAGGACTTTACACCAAAGGGTGCCTAATTATAAGGTTGTGAATTCTATTGAGAGAGAGAGAGAGAGAGAGAGCATAAGTTGAAGTGCTGCCAACGATGGCAGGTTTGGAGGCATTAGATCATCGTAAGGTTAGATCAGTGGCAGCTCAACGCAGGGCATAGATTGGGGTATAGTAGTTGCATTCGGGTTGGTGATTGGAATAAGGATTTTCGGTGCAGGAAGATGAATTGATGATGTGAAATTAGGGTTTTGTCATAAGGAAGGTACAGTAAAGATATAAACAGTTACCCAACACTAGGGTATTACTGAATCTACTAAATTCAAAATATGATAAAGTAGCTCCAGATGGGGAACTACTCATTTGATAAGCGATCCTTATCCTATTGCATCGTTACTCTAGTTCACATCATGATGATCTTATACTTCATCACGTGAGAAAATTCGTTCAACCAAAAGTTTTTATAAAATAATTATATATATGAGTGAAATATACTGCAAGTAATAACTAATTTTCAAATCGAGGTTTGTCGTGATATAATAGATTGAAATATCAAGTTGACTTTCTCCATCTAATCCATCAGTTTCTTTACTTAGGGATTGTCTCAAAACTAAAGACAGGTCTCCCAAGAAAATGTCAAAGCCTTAAGATCCTCAAGACTGACGGTCCAATCTAGCGGGAGAGTAGGGCCTTGAAAGGATAAACTTAGAGGAATTTGGTGGGTGAAGTGGGTCACTTTCGTCTCGTATTTTCCTACTTCCCAATCATTGTTATTCGCCTCCAACGTATGGAAACATAGTCTCACGAGGGCTTGAATAGCATTGAGCCGAAGTGGAGGAGCCCCAAGATAGGAGCAATTGCCATGCGTGCATATGGGGAGATGAGATGCTGTCGTATAGGACATCAGACCGGATATCTAAAAGTGCAGCCACTGTGACGTGATTGTGGTTGTACAGCAGTGACCACTACTTTGCAGTGGTCATACTGCTTAGGCTAGTGACCGCGGTGCCGTGGTCGCGACTCCGGAAAGTGAACAGATGAAGTAGGAGCGCCCAGATCCTTACGCAATCTTCATATCCAAAGTTCCCTTTAAATGTATTAGCAGAAAACAAGAATTATTCCTGGGATATTTCACATCTCTCTCTCTCTCTCTCTCTCTCTCTCTCTCTCTCGTGGTCCAGCACTCTGTTGGCCTCCTTAAAAGGAATCTCTCAGAGGAAGACAGTGGGGGTAGAACTACAAATTACAAGGAAAGCCATCAAGATATCAAGTGATGTTCGCTTCGTGATGACAATATTGCTCGACACCTCGCTGGGTTTTGGGTTTTGCTGGGGACTACCGAGGTGAAAGCGATGGCATACCTAGTTTTAGCATCCCAGTGTACGTTAATGCGAAGCATCATGCGGCCGGCCACTCACAATTTCTTTATTTGATGTTGCCCAACAGCAACAGTGTGATTCAGTCTCTCTCTCTCTCTCTCTCTCTCTCTCTCTCTCTCTAATGCTGTCGCCGCAATTGAACCCCATATTAGGGGCCATGGCCTCCGATTTCGCCACCTCAGACCGGGCCGCCTTCGGACCTCCAACGTAAGGTCAAAGGTCGATGGCGTCAAAATTCGAAAATTCGAGGTTGGCCATGGCAGATGACCATGGTGCCGGATGGAGGCAGGCCATTTGGCCGAGGGATGCAATGTAAGTAAATTTAACCTAAATATTTGAGTGGGAGACCAGCGTTTGGTAATGTTTTTATCTCTCTATTTTTCTGCTCTTTTATTCTCTAGAATAGAAAAAAAAAAATCTATTTGTGTACGTCCGTTAATTTTTTTATTCCCCAAAGTGGCTAGGGAATAGATTTGAAACAAAAATAAGAAGTAAAAAAAAAATCTAGTTTTTGTTCTGGGAAACAATTTCTGAAATAAGGTCATTTTCTTTTTTTATTTTTGTTTTTTTCTTTCCTTTTTCTTCCTCCTCTAGCCGATCGTCGAGCCTCGACGATGGCCGACGAGATCGGCCTCACCATGGTTGGGCAAAGCCGACCTTGCGGTGGCTAGGCGAGGTCGACCTCACTAGCCCTCATCTCTAGTCAGTTGTTGGCCTTCACCGAGGTCCAACGACCGGCTAGAGGGAGAAGAACAGGAGAGGAAAAAAAAGAAAAGAAAAAATTAGAAAAGTTAGAAAAATCTCAAAAACTTATTAAAAAACTACAAAAAATCCACGTCGCAAAATTTTTAGGGTCGTACCAAATATTATTTTGTTCTTTTCTATTAGAATAGAAATTTTATGCAGTTACCAAACACGTTCTTCTACTCAGAAACTAGTCCAGTGAATAGAAATAGAAAAAACTATTTCTGAACAAAAATTGTTCCTTGGAACAAAAATACTACCGTACGCACCCTAAGAGTAAGAAGTGAAACTTAAGATTTGTTTGTTTCGACCAAAACTTCTTGTCGTTGGAAAATATTACAAAAAATTCTATTCAAGTTTATATGCGCCGAAAATAAGTTTAAAAAAACCGGTTCTATGGTATGTGACTATAAGTGAATCCATTATAAGCAGCTTGTATGGTCAAAAATAACATGTAAAGATTAACAAACTAAAATCAAAATTGTCTTTGTTTATTTTGTATTACAAACTTTTCGGCAATGTAGAAAAACATAAGCATTAATGAAGTATATCCAATATATGGTGGACAAGATTTATGAAAAAACATATGATTCTTACAAGAAAAAAATTTGATAACAGATAACAAATAGACATAGCAGGACATATCCTTCTCACTTGCACGCACCACAAAAAGTTAGGAAAAATAATTTCCTTCTTGCCAGAAAGGGAAATCATTTATCCCAATCTAAGCTTATCGTCTATTGACTGGTCTTCCGTCACTCAAATGCTGGAAACTCCCGAAAACAATTTCCCAAAATGGTTTTTCATAAAAAAAAAAACTGCTAATTATAATTATGAATGTTTTTTGTTTATTTACATAAAAGCTATAAAAGAAATAATGAGAAAAGGAAGAAAAAAAAGAAGAAGAAGGAAACCTTACAGGACTAAAGGCCTCGTCTGGTTCAACTTTGCAAATGAGCATTAGGAAAATGCAAATACCTTTAATTTAAAGCCCCTTGGGGAAATGCAAATAGCATTTGGTAAAAAATCATTTGTAAAGTTACTTTGGGCCAAGTAGTGTTTGGCAAAAAAAATTTTGCAAAGGGCTTTGGGTTTATTTTTTTTATTAAGAAAAAAAAGCAAACCCTTCACCGGACCCGGCGAAGGGCCATGGCCACTGGTGAGCCAAATTTGGTGTCGGCGGCCATCACCCGAGGTCATCCAATCCTCGGTGAGGGTCGTGCAACCTCAGGCAGCCATCTCCAAGGTCGTGCGACCTCACCGGCCCCTCATAGGCCTCTCGATGTCCCAATCTGTCCTCGTTGGCTTTGGCCAGTAGCCTTTGCACAAAGAAGATGAACAATAACAACGAGGGGGCAAAACCAGAATATTAAAGAATTAGTGAAGGTAGTTTGGAAAAAAAAAATTAGTTTCAGTATACCCAATGCTAGCTTTCGTCCGAAAGCTCATTGAGAATTTTTGCCAAACGCCTCAGCATTTCCATAAGGGGCTTTGAAGGCAGAAAGCCCCTTGGGAAAACTGAACCAAACGGGGACCATTTCCAAAAACTTGATTTTATAAAGTAATGTGATAATTTTTGTTTACAAAAAGGCCATTTTCAAGCCCATAACAATCTTTTCCATTTCACTTCTAAATTAATTTTTTTAGCTAAATATTGTATCTATACCATTATCCGAAAAATATAGTTTCATGAGAGAGAGAGAGAGAGAGAGAGAGAGAGAGAGAGAGAGAGAGAGAGAGAGAGAGAGAGAGAGAGAGAGAGAGAGATTCTTTTGTGAGATATCAACAGCACATGGCTCAAAAACCAAATATTTGAGGGGTCAAACATGCTCTTCCCATACAAACCACCACACAGAAGGACAAATTTTCCAAATTCCAAATCCGTCCTAAGAAGAACGTAACCTTACGGGACAAACGCCTTCTAAAAAAATTTCGAACTCTTGTAAAGCTTCGAGGCGTGCCCCGGTCATCTTGGCTACCTCTTCGGCATTTTATGCCTTCAGAACACCACCCCCGCCCCCGCCCCCCGTCCGTGACACACGAACAACACACATTTACGTCTTAATTGGCATTCCAAAAGGAGTAATTAAGGTGCTGACCATTTGGACCAGATCACTTGCATAAATCATGACAGTGTAGCTGGTTGTTGAGATCGCACTTTAAATCATGATCGAACTCGTGATCTTGTCAAAGACAGGCAAGCACGAGACTGCTGACCTGCCCGCATCCAGTGCCAACTGCATTGTAACGCGGTTGAAAAAGAGTCACAGTGGCCATATCCATAATCCTTCTTTCACTAATTGATCCTAACTCCCTATATCTAGGAGCGTCAATGGTTTGGGTCATTTTTTCATGCCACCCTATCCGATCCGAAACCATAATAGTTGTGTGTTTTCTCTTACCCAACCCGACTCGAAACGCATATGAGCTGAAGCGAAAAGCCGATTTAGCACCCGAATTAAGTGGCAACACTTATAGCTCATGATCGATTGTACGGGTTACACGTACGGACTCCACCAAGTTGTGGTAATTATGGCAATTTTGGATGGTTGGCCATCGTTCCGCGCTTGTCCTCGCATGTGGGAGAGCCGCTCACACGGTGGGAGACTTTGAGGTTCCTCCACTATGGGACGCACCCCCCAAGTTCTAGCTAAAGGTAATCCTCACCACCACACAATGGAATCATGAGCAGTACCTTATTGTGGGGATTTATTAGAAAAAATTACTAAAAAAGTCATGAATCTATTGTATTTGTATCAATTCAATCTCAAACCTTACAATTCGGTCAATTTGACCCCAAATCTTTGGACAACTTACCGATCGTGGCTGGAAAAATTTTCAAAATTTTTTGAAATTTTTTTTGTTTTCCTTTCTTTTTGTCTTTCCCTTTTCTTTTTGCCAATGGCCGGTCGCCGACTGACCACCGGCCACAGGCGATGGTCGATGAGGGCCAACCCTGCCTAGGCAAGGGTGAGCACCAGCGAGGGCCGGCCCGCCTCACATGATTTGGCCAAGTCAACCCTCGTCGAGCCTCGCCTAGGCTAGGGTGAGGGTTGGCGAGGCCGCCCTAGCTTGGGCGAAAGTCAACCAAGGGACCCTCGCTGGCACTCACCATTGTCTATGACCGATGATAGGCAACCGACCACTGGCGAAAAGAAAAGGGGAAAAAAAAGAAAAAATTATAAAAATTGCTCATGTCAGTGCAGGCCATGCCATGTAGGACGGCCAGCGTCTCTGTCAACGATTTTCGGTCAAAATTGGCCGAATTGATTATATTAACAAGTCATTATAAGGTTTAGAACTCAATTGACCAAATTAAAAGGTTTAACACTGATTTGACGTAAGTGCAATAAATTTAGGACTTTCTTAGTAATTTCCTTGAATTTATCAAGTGCTCCCAAAAGATCGCGATGCCACCTAACGTGATACGAGGACGATAGTCATCCAATATCAATCATCCTAGAGTGTTGTGAAAGTGTATCATGCAACGATAGTGAGTACCGAGAACTAACACGTCTAGGCCTCCATGGTGAGTGCCCCTCCAGCACTATGAGTTCGAGACTTCTCGAGAGAGAGAGAGAGAGAGAGAGAGAGAGAGAGAGAGAGAGAGAGAGAGAGAGAGAGAGAGAGAGAGAGAGAGAGAGAGAGAGAGAGAGAGAGAGAGAGAGAAGATGGATGTCATGATAGAACGTGTTGAAACTGGAGCTTGCGCATTGCGAAATCGAGTGACAATCTTTGGTTGGTGGTCCATCATGCCAGTGACTTCGTTGAAATTTGAGTTCGAGGAACCAATCATCACATTTTGCCAAAGAAAAGTTTTAAACATATTATTACGATTGTGTCAATCCACTCCAAAGCCTTCCAATTATGACACTTTAATTCTAAATATTTTCATATTTTATCAATTGAATCCATTCAGCTAATTCATGCAAGAAATTAATGATGTGGACGCCGGTCGTCCTACATGATATGTTTGGTGCTGACGTAAATATTTTTTATAATTTTTTAATAATTATTTGATGTTTTCTTTTTTTCTTTTATTTTTTTCTTTCCCTTTTCGTTTTGCTAGTGGTCGATCGCTAGCTAGGACGAGCGCTGGCCCTCGCCACCCTAGCTTGGGCAAGGGCCCTCCTCACTAGATCTAGCAAGGCTCACTCAGGCCAAGGCGACATCACCTGGACAAGGGTTGGCCTCACCTAGGCTTGAGCGAGGGTCAGCCTCGCCTGATTTGGCAAGGGAGGCCCTCACTGGCGCTTGCCCAAGCAAGGCCAACCTCTCTTGTGATGGCGAGGGTGACCCTTGCTTTGGCGAGGCCAACCCTTGTTGGTAATGGCATTTGGCGGGTGGCTAGCACCCGGCCACTAGCAAAAAGAGAAGAAATTGAAAAGGAAAGGAAAAAAAAAAGGTAGTCAAAGAAATTATTAAAAAAAAGTCCATATTAGCACCGACGGTGCCACGTCTGATCGCTGGAATCCACGACAGTGATATCTAATCTAAATTAGTCAAAAAGACTCAATTGGCAAAATGGGAAAATGTTTATGACCAAATTGGTGCAATTAAAAGGTTTAACGAGGTTTAGAACTTTTTTGGTACTTTTTCCACAATCTATCGACAGTTAAACCTTCCTACAACCCTTGTTGTCCGATCGTCACATTTTACCCTGAGGATTTTTTGCGTATTGTCCCTATTTTCCATTTTGTTTTGAATTTGGAAAACGTCGCCCCCGCATCTTTTGAAATTTTATTATATGATTTCCCCTTGATAGCAAGCATAGGATAAAACAAGTAATACAATTAGGAAAACAAATTACTTGCGAGAAGCGAGGGCGTCGTTGGTGTCAAGCCGGCAGCTACCACTGCTGACTCACGCTCTTACTTTTTTATATGTATAATTCTAAATTCCATATACGAGATCATAATTTAAAAAAAAAACTAAATTGTATAGAGAGCTTCTTACGCGTGGTTGTAACCGGCCATAATTGATGAATCGAAATTTCGATTGAGTTTTAGCTAATCCAAATTGAGATTTAATGATCTGAGTTTAGAGTTTCACTTAATGGCACCATTCTTCGTTTTATTTTTGCATGGATATGTTCAGGATCATGCGTCCGATATATCTCTGGCCGAGTTAATGTCACCGGTAGCTAGTTTAGGACTGGATTGACTGCGGGCATCATCTGTACCTCTGGGTTGGATATTTTCAACTGGAGGAAATTTCGCTGCTTGCTTGGCCGATTCGCGCCTTTCCTCTCTTGTCTCAATCTAACCCTTTGGCGGTAGACAAAAAAATAAGGGAGGCAGGCAGCGCACGAGGGGACTCGAATAAAGAGGATGCCTAAGTTTTTCTCGCTAAAGACTACTTTGCGCTGCAAGTGCTTGTGCTGCTCTACTTCGCTTAGGTAGGGATATGACGCATCTATGTCCCGATCCTGTCGTACCACATATTTTGAAACCTGTTATAAAGATCGCTAAACACTTCATCTGTTCCATTTTTTTTGCGCTTTCCTAATCATTATGTCATCAGTTTTACCCGTAAATAACAAACTCCCGCCGTCCATTGGAGACGTCATCCCGAAGGAAGAACAGAACTTTCAATCAACTCAATAGAAACATAACCAGAGTCTTGCGGTGTCCAAAATATCTTTCATCTTCCCGGTCTAGAGAGACTCCTTTTTACTGTGGCCGTGCTCACAAGTGCGCGGTGCCAAACATCAATTTTGTGCAATGCCACTCTCTTAATATCGTCTCGGAAGAATTCAAATCCTGGAAACCACGCTAGATAACATCCGACATCCTCATTCTATCACACGATCGACTGACTCGTGGAAAAGGTAATTTGTCTCTAAAGTTCAAGTTGATGTATGCAATCTGAATTGCAATATCTAATCAAGCATTTGCTCCAACCGAGAACACCTTTAAGATCTCCCAGCTAGAATGTACCAATGTCTCGTTTCGGATGAAGGGCTCGATGCCTAACAGTACTACGAATGTGCACTCAGTAATCAGAGAAACGGTTTTAACAGAATCGCCAGCCACGCAAGTCAGAGACTTCATCTCCCCGCAAAGCAATCAAAGGACCCTAAAACCCATTATGCTGATGGGATGAATCTCTTCGCGATTTATTGCCTCATGAAATCAGGATAGTAGCTATTTATTACAGAGATTATGTACTCGTACAACATGCATCATAGAAGAATGACAACGTCATGTACCTTTTCGTCTCCTCTGGTTATTTACGTGTTCTAGCTCTCTCAGCTGTTCTTTTAGTCGTGCATGCTCCAAACGCATCCTCTCAAGCCGAGTTTCAACCATGGTCATTTCGTCCTTAAGATGGTATAATCGTTTCTCCAACCAGGCGACTGCTTCAGGAGATCTTTCGCTTGCTCCACTGCCCAAGCCACCGAGGTAGTCCGCTTGAGAAATGACATGGATGTTTTGTGGCCTTGACAGGAGCAGAACTATGCTAATCTGCATTGGATATACCGCATATTGATGAGCATCTACGTATAATCAACCAAAATTTCTGTAATCTATATGCCTGATAGCAGAGGCAAAAGCTCATATCTTAAAAATAACTAATTGCCGAAAATTTAGCAAATACAAATCAGGTTTACTTGGAGAAGTACAAGAGGGGAAGGTGCGGTAATGATGGAGAAAAACATGTGAAGTGCCAATGTACAACCCACATTTTTACAAATCACAAAAAACAATGGAGCATATGTGAACCATACAAGAAATCTAGATACCATGAATTCGATGCACTTCCACTTTCAAGCAAGAATTGTCATACCATTAACCATAAAAGCTACAATAAGCACATACATATCGTATTACAGACAAGCTGGCCATCAACTTTTATGATCCCCAACTAAAAAGGGAATCTCCTCTTATGGTTGATTAGTGAGATCCGATATCTAAAAGAGCACCTACAGCGATCAAATTAATTCTAGCTGCCTAGTATCGGGTCCTCAACTGTTTTTTTTCCTGCTTTATCCTACCTAAATTTAGGTCAAAGGTTTGACTGCGACTATAAGAGAATTTATGCAATTAACCATGAACTAACATAGGCTGAGGTTGGACCGGGGCGTCAAAAGCTTTTTATCTTCAGAACAGAACATGTAATGACAAAGGCACAGGTGATTTCTATCCGACATCTTGAATATACTTTCATGTGGGAGAGAGAAATCAAGGTATATGGTTATTATTAAAAATATCATGTTACCACATTTAAAGCTCTTCTAAAGATGACGCTAAATTAAGGTAATCACACAGTTATTTTTTAAAAAAAGTAAAGTTGAGCATAATTTAATTATACGGCAAGGAAATTACACAACGCTGTCTGACAAGAATAGGCTATTGCGCAGTGGAGGGTCAGATGATGCAGATTCTTAATTCCTTCCAAGGATACTAGCCTACTTCTAAAAAAAGAGGCAGAAGAAAACAAGGTATACAGTCTACTTCAATATAACAAACTTGCAAACAATGTGAACAGTGAACCATACTGATATATAACAGTACCAACGGAATGCTCAGTATTGATATCATATGAAGCAGTTTTATAATCAAATATGGAGCCTTCAGCTGTTAAGTAGAAGTTACAGGCTGGAAAGCCTACCTGCATCAAAAGAATCACAGCGAAAATTACGGCTACAAGTAGTGGAAAATTGGTTGGGCTCCTCATGTTAGACAAGAATTTCACCACAGTTTCTCTCAGAACAGAAAAAGTAGGGGCATTGTCAATCCGATTTACGTGGAAAAAGCTGGCTTCATGCTGTTGGACATTTGTAGAATCAGATATCTTCGGCATCCTCAAACTGTTAATTATGTCATTAGACACCTCTGTGGCATTCCCAATATTCTCTTTTGATTGCAGACTCGCTTCCCCATTCTGAATCAAGCTACACTCAGGAGCTCTATCTGCTTTAATTGCAACATGAGTAACACGTTGCATAAAGATATGAGTAACAACATGCACAAAAGTGCAAACTAATAGAACGATGTAAGAACTCCATCCATGCAAGCCAGTCAAAAATTTCCTAAGCCATGATTCAGCCAAACAATTTCAACTTGGGCAAAATGTGCCCAATTCAAGTGTTGTGCAAATAAAGCTAAATGAATGTGCAAAACTTGACCTGCAAACTCTGCCAGCGATATATTACCTTCTTGTTTTTCAAGATTTCTCTCCTTCAGTAATCCATGGGCCTAGAAACATAGTAAACATTAACAGTTCACTTATACAGTCAAATCTAATCCAAATACAATAGAAAGAACGTTAAAAAAGTATCGTCATACCATGTCCACCCAAATTGCATAAGCTTCCCGGCACTCCTCCAATGTAGACTGCACAATTTTTCCTGAAAAAATGTGGATGGACCAGATCACTAATGGAGAAAAAACAGATTTATTCAAATCAAGGTTAGCATCAGTTGAATCTGTGCCTGCAAATTTTAATTCCTACTAAAACTCATCATCTTTCTTATCAGCAGAAGTTACCAAAATGTACCAAAAGCCGTCTATCCAGGAAAAAGACTCGATTATAGTAAGTCATTGATTTATGAAACAAACAACCACAGACAACCGATCCATTACCATTAGGAACAGGCATGGATTCATTTTCCATTATGTAGCAACCCAGATGTTCCAAAAGATTGCCCACCATCTCTTATAAGCATCTTGTGAATGCAACCGAAATTTTATCTCAAGAGAGTAAACAACCATACTTGATCCAACAATCAAGTAGTCGATAATTGGATACCTTACAAGACTCTGAAAGATGTACTTAAACCCCATCACAATAGTTCACCAATGGTAAAAGCTTCTATCTCTTTTACCACAAAGCTAAGAACAAAACCAATAGTAAAATCTTCTATTGCTTTTTTAAACAAGCTTTTGCCATAAATATGCTGGGATACCTAAAGAGACAGCAGACATACAAGTATTTTTAGTTCCATAAAATAGACAAAAAACATTTCCTTTTCTCCTTTTATTTATGCAATTAAGGACAATGAATTGCCTTCGCCAAGTATATTAGCGCTATGCATGCATCATGCATGACAATCTCGAAAGGTGAATATAAAAGACTAGGAAAAAGCAAACCTCTAAACATGGTTTTCTTTACAAATGCCACATTAACATATACACACAAGCTGCAACATTGTTTTGATCCATCACCATCTCTTCTGACGTCCCATAGTCCCTGAGTACATAGAGGGTAAAGCAGAAAAAATGAACTGGGGAACACACTTCACAATTCAAATCTACCAGGTGAGAGAAAAAAAAATAATCTTTTTAAAGACTAAGTTCAACAGATGTAAAAACTTAAAGAAGCCGCACAGAAAGCACACCATGTGCATGGTCATGCATAACTTGCACATGCACAGATGCACATATATGTGTACATTTATTTACTTATATATGTCCAAGTAACTTCAATAAGCACAAAAATATACATGCCTCCTTCTACTACAAATCCAATGTGACAGCCAGCCCTCCCCTTCCCTTCCACTATTGCATCCCCACAGGAAGCAAAGTGACTCTATTTCTGTTACTAATAATTTCTAAAAACCAGTATGACAAGCCGCATAACCAACTAAAGTTAACTTCTCAGCACAAAGATGGCTTACCTCCACCCGAAAATAATCTCCATATGGTACGTCGTTGATTTCTTGTGATGTCTCAATAACCAAATGACTGGCAAAAACAGAAAGCAAGAATGTCAAGAATTAGGCATAGAAACATAACTAGAAACACAAATTATGTCACTGAAAGAGTCATTCCACAATAATAAAACTCCAGTAAAGAAGAGAATTAAAAAATATCATGCAATAAGCACATACGAAAACAAATGCAAGCAAATAAAAGATAATATTTACACTAGAGGTAGTGTACCTCTGAAGTGGTGTGGTTGAAAATGCAGTTATGCAACTCGATCTTGACTATATAGTTGATTGGGAAAATTTACTCATATCAAGGGGAAAAATTATGCAACCATCCACTTGGTTGGCAGAGTTGTCTTAATGATTAAAGGTAATCAATTTAAAACTAGTCTTCCTAGCCCAAAAGGATAGGCAGAATATCAATAGTAGTACTTGAAATTGTAGCAATGTCAATATAAGCTCATCAAAGATCTTCCTGTCCATCAGATGTCTAGAAAGCAAGAAAAAGTTAATGCACAACTCAATAAACAAAAAACAAAGTTACAAAATAATACCAAAACCACAGACCGTCATATGTTACAAAAGGGACATCAACATGGTACGAAAATATATTTCAGTAACCTGTTCCTATACACTCGAAATTTCTGCCGCTCCTGGCAGCTCCCAAATCTTGCCCCTTAGCAGAAAACAGAGGAAACTAAATAAGATATATGTACATCCATCTTTATATGTACAAAATGGATAAAATTATTCAGAACTTGCAGCATGAACAATCCATATCAGGTGAATCACCCTCATACCAAAGTATATCTTGATGGGATGTTGAAAAGACACCTCACGAGCATGCCCAAACTGATCATGGGGTTGCCAAGGAGAACACTTGAGCTCTGAAAGATGTAGCAATAGCAAATTCGAGAAAATGAAACTTTTGATGCTGCAGCCTAAAATTGAACACTAGGTGAAAGCGCATAATTACAGAGACCACATATTTATACCTTTGTCTCCACATCTTTTATGAAATGACTCAATAAACTCGACAGCATCATTCGAGAAAAACAGGTTAAAGAAGTCCTCCACCTTTAGCTGCACATCAAACAAACCATGGTTAGAAAAAACTGAATCAAAATCAGACAATGCCCAAAAAATTTATGATAATTCAACAATCATGGCCAGCTTCAGAAAAGGGAATCCATTTCAAACAGAGAACTCCATAAGGAGGAAAGATAACTACCGGGAACTTGGATTCTGCAACCTTTGTCTGGTAATCGGGTACTGCATGTGAAGCTCCCGGGTTCAGAAAATAATACATGAAACAGTCACCATAAATATAAAAGAACAATTCTAGTTGAGCTCAGTGTCCATTAGGCTATAATTAACCTTCTAACCCATCACACACATCCTAGTACAATCTCCTCTACCTAAACAAGCAAGCCACTCTTGCAATTCCACCACCCATGTTAGGCATCTCCTACCATCTGAAATAAACCGCTTCTCGAAAAACAGTCACGTATTTGATGGAATAAGAGAAGATTCATATAAATGGTCAATCCAAGTATCAACATCCTCTTATGTAAACAATAATAGAGTCGACTCCAGAGTCTGTTTAAAGGGAAAGCAGATTTTCAAAATTTTCTAACCTTGAAGAACATTTCCAAAAAAAAGAAATAAGAGCACTATATATGCCATTACCTAAAAGAACACAAAGCAAGCAATCCAACAAACTCAGATCATGTTTACTAAAACACGGACATGCAGTATCCTAAAACCCATGAGCTATCCTAAGGAAGCATCCACCTGTCCAGCCAAAATGCCATGTAGGATTCATCATTGCCAAGACACCGCGTTGCCAGATCTTGAGAATCATCATGGAGCCAGACCAACATAAATACTTAAGAGCAAATTTCTAATCCACTCATATTCTGGAAAATCCAAGGCACAACCAAACCTATCCAAATTAACCTTTGCATCCCACTTCTGTTTCTTGTTAGAGGACAGCCCAAACTAAAGTACAATACTCAAGAATATTTGGACCAACCATGAGAGTTTATTAATTGTCCTGTTGAGTCCATGAGAAAGACAACAGAGGAAACTAACATATTAAGAATCTTTAAGGTTCTTAGTAATCACGAAGAAATTTCAAGGTTGTCAATCTGGACAAAAAGTTTTGATGATTCCATATCAGTTGACTGATCCATGAATTTCATTCTGTCGTATCCAACTTTAGATTGTCAAACAAAGCAAGACAATCCTCATAAATCAACCCAAGTTGAAAATCCAGAACAGGTTCACCTTCTGGTGTAGAACGGAAGAAAAGAAAACACTTATTAGTCAATGCTACAAGGTATGAAATTCTTCAGTCGACTCCCAAAAGCACAGGAAAAATGAAAAGATGGGATCAAAATGTGTATCTGAAAAGTTAGGTAAACAATCAGCAAGTAGAACTTATTTAAGGCTATCTGAACTGGTTAAGCAGAAAATCAAGATATAAAACATTACTTCATGGTACCGAATCGTGTCAAAGAGTTACTGAATCTTGATTAAAAATGAGCAAGAACAACAAACAAAGACATTTATGCAAATCCTTCAAAAGAAAATAACACTTAATGGGGTGCATTAGCTCAAAAGGATCCATGTAAATAACACCTACTCAAGGAAAGGCTTATTTGTTGTTGTCAATTCTATGTAAATTGGTAAAGTCGATGTTCTGGCTCAGGCGCTTGGATAGAAAAACAAGTAGATGCTGAAGCCACAACCTCCCCGCCAAAGAAAGAAAAGGCTAGTCAAAGAAAAGGCTAAAGCCACAACCTCCTCACTTTTACAAACCATCATTCATATAATCTCATCATAAAGATAGTCGAAGCAAGAAAATCAACCCGTACAAGTCAAGGTTAGAAAGTACAAAGTTGAAGGTTGATTCATTGCGAATCTTGGGTTCACTCAGAAAGACCTCATCAACCATGAGAAGAGGTTCATTACCTCATTGAGTTGACAAATATGTCAGTCTCTATATGACATCTACTAACAATGATTCGGGCAATGATCCACCCTCTCTCAAAAGCCACCCTTTTACCAAACAGACTCTACTGGTCATATAGCTGATAAGCTTGACCAATTTTTTTCTTCAGACTACCAAGGAGGACTTCTTTCAACCAGAATTAAGACGAGGTATTGGATTCAAATTCTTAGACTTTATCGATGCAAAAAGATGCTTTCTAAACAAGTCAGTAAACAGTGACGGGGAAAAAGTCAGGAGCAACTAACTCTTTGGCGCATCATAATCTTCCACCTTCCATGACCAAGTCTTTTCTGAAGATGAAGAATTACAAACTGGAGTAGGTACAGATTCATGCTCTTCAGTATCTTGGAATTCTGAAATTGTTGCAGATGCATTATCATCTTCCGCGTTGGGTGTAATCACAGTATCAACAGGAATAGGAACATCAACATTCCTGATTCATATGCATGTCACATTAGATACACTTTAAGTAATTATGCTAGAATCTAATTCAAACAGGACATAAAATTACCCATTGCTTATTTCCATATCATCAAGGCATTTGGAGCTTCTCACCGAATCAGATTCAGATCCATTTTCCTGGAAGCTCAACTCAGACATAGATGCATGTGATCAGTGAATTATAACTAAATGGTCCAAATAATTATCTGTCATTCATCCTCCTGTTTCTAGACAGATGATTGACAACATAAGCAAATTAAGTTCCATCTAAACTTCCAGATACCCCAAGGTATATAAACTGTTGGTCCATGTAATCTTTGATGTAATAAATTCGTGAATTGTGGCTAAAAATGGGTACAGAATAATTGTAGAGACACTAATATTGGTCGTGATTCACTATGTGATTTGTAGTAGACTCCTACTAAGTGCTTGACACCCCTTATATAAAACGTACATCTCACATCACTTCATAAACCAATCTACTAGCGTTACTCTTTCAACCGGTCTCAATTATCTATAGCATTACTCTTGGATAATATTTTCCTTAGCGATTGTTGCACATCATATATGCACTTCTTCTCATTCTTCTTTGTACTAATGAAGGTAGGAAAGGGAAGCATTGAAAGAAGCTGTGAAATTTGAATCTAGACTATTGCCTTGAGATTGACCAAGCAAACTAGGTTAATCGTTTGTCGCACTTAAAAGAACTTATATCCAACATAAACACTCAAAAACCTCTCCTAAGAGGCATATCCTCAAGGTTGAATTGAGTATCAAACCACTTAAAGGGAGAAACTAGTTTGCTGAAAAGTTTAAAAAGATATCTTTTGCATAAGCATGATGTGTAACTGCAGAAACTATGACAATCTGATAAAAGGATTTAATGAGATAACTTGCGACCAAAAGATTCAAATACAAACACCGAGCTGTACCAAAACAATTACTTGAATTTAAAAATAGCAGCAACACTTTAAGGCAATTGCTACAAATTATTTCAGAATAGACAACCATCTAGCCACAGGACTCCAACAACTTTCTAGTGTTCAGAAGCATAAAAATTCACCGATTGCAACTAACTAACAACTTATTGTAACCTGACAACAAGGAAGTAAACGTTAGATTGCTAAAACAATTCCTGCTTCGAACAATATGAAAAAAGCAGCAAGAACAGCCTCAAGTCAGAATTTCATACGTATCCTAAATTTGTGCAGCCTAACTCTCAAATGCTCATAGAAAAGTCGCATCTCCTCTTAATTCAACTTACCAAAATCACCGTAGTGACTTGCATTTACCGAATTTCACATTTAAGCAAGCCAAAGAGTAAACAGTTCTGAAAAAGCAAATCACCTGCTTCTCGATGACTACTCTAGAATCACCACCAAGTTGCATCCACCCATCATTAATCAGCTTAAAGGCTTCATCACGAGACAGGAAAGATGCAAAGAAGTACTGCAAAATTATTTTTGAAAAATCAAAGACTTATGATGTAGGAAAAGGACTTGTCCTGTAGGAAAACTGGAAAAAAAAAACAAGAAACCACAAGAAAAGGTGTGGCTCCCCATTGCATACTTATGAGCAAAGAAATGAAATTACAAAAATCTAGACTACCTTTTTCCCTCCAGCAAGTATTTCAATTGCATTGGGGAAGATACCTGCGGTCTTCGCTCTTTTTACACTTGTAATGTCTCCAAAATGTATTATTTTCTGAAGCATAAACAGTTCGAAGAGTTTAAGAATACTTGAAAATAGAAAGAATATAATCACATGGAAGGATCCACTGTCACTCACTGACAATAGATATTCATAAAAAAAAACACCCAACAGTTAACCAGAAGAGAGTCTTCAAAATCAAAGAAAAGACCATTGCCTCATAAGGAATTTCCCATAGAGCTACAAAACTGTTTTATGACAGACAACCATCATGAACTAAGCAAGTGTCAAGCGGGAAAATCACAAATAACTTATGAAAACTCAGAATCTTCGAGTGCTCCATCTTTGACAAAATGGAGGTGCCGCATCGAGATATGTTTTCAAAAATAGTCTAGCGATGATGGGTATTCAATACTAAAAGGTCATCAATATCCTGTAACACCCGATATCAAAAAAGAAAATTACAAATGTGCAACAAGTGAGAATTCTCATCACATAACATGCAGAGCTAATATCATAAGCAGATCAGTTCAACAGCATACCTTTGTTTCAAAACCAAATATATTGGAATAGAAGCAGATATAGTGCACGAACAGGTACATATGACCCTGCAACAGCAGAAAAATCAAAATTACAAGATAGAAAATGTTATTCTTTACAATATGACATGTCCAAATAAACAGCAGAAAATGTTATTCTTTACAAGATAGAAAATTCGTAAGAGGGTATATAACCCTCTTACCTTACCAAAAAAAAAATGTTATTCTTTACAAGAGTCCAAATAAACAGAATTTGTGTCAAACATAAAATCAAGACGGTCAATTAACTAATGCAATTATCATAGGAAAACAGATGAGAAGAACTAGAGCTCATCTCAAGGGAGGACCTATAGATAAGAGGTAGTCATACCTGAATAAGTATATTCTCCTGGCATGCACAATTAAAATCCTGAACAAGGACCTGAATTGGAAAGTTAAAGAGAATGAGGGTAAATAGGCAGAACTCTACTCTTACATGCCCACAAACAAAATACTGAGAAAAGTTATCCATAATCTCTACCACAATGACTAGCTTTATTGAAGGGCCAATGAGCATTGATTACTAAATAACCAAAATACAGCGGTAAATGAAGGAAGGGAAGACACTGAAATTCTTCTCTAGCTTCTAATCAACAATAGTGCACATATGATATTCAATACGTGTCCAAAAAACAAGGATGTGAAATGATGACTTTGAACTCAGAAATTTGCATAATCCAGATTAGACAGGATTGTAACACAATGTCTGGAAATTAAGAGATCCTACCATTATATCCATACCAAGTAGCCTTCTAGGTCAGTTACTACAAAGCCTTGTCTAATCAATAATGGTGGCTCCCCACCAAGCCAAACACAAGTCATTGTCTTGACTCCTAAATTTTTTTCCTACTAATCCATCATTTCAACTCCAGCTGACTTTGCAATTTGTATATTTGGTAACAAGTTTAAAAAAATTGGAAATCATAATAGAAAAACAATAGCCACATAACAACTTTGCAAGCAGTTCTCCAGTTTGATTGAAAATGTCAATGGAAAGAAATGGAAATTTCAAGGACCAAACAGACCTCGGATTGAAAATGTGAGTAGTAAGCTACTTCACAAGATAAAGGAGCAGCACTATCAAAATTAAGAAGCAGATAACCATCACGTGCATAACTTATAGAGAAGCATAAGAACAATATAATTACAAAAGAAGATGCACATCTTTCGGCATGAATATATTGACTTGCTCAGTAGCTTGAGTGATCTTGCAATTTCATTGCAACACATAATACAAGCTCCAGAACTTACACACAATAATTTAAATAAGCATGGAATATCCAAGCAGGCATATAGGAAGAACTTTTGTCCAGAAGAAAATCCCCATGACAAAAGGGTGCACTAGCAGCACTTAATTGAAAGTTACGCAACATGCCCCAGCAGGGTGTCCCTCTCCTCTCTCTTTTTTTTCCCATTTTTGAAAAAAAAAAAAAGAAGATGATAAACCCCAGTCAAATTCTTAAGCAATTATTGGCAAAGAGAACACTTTGCAAATCTAAAAATGACTGGCTTGAAAACTTCTAGCCACTTACTTCCTCAGGCGGAAGTCTGAACAGTTGCCGGTACTCTTCGCTCCTCAGCGACGCCGCAGTCTGCGACAACAAAAGTATGGTAACCACAGAGAAGAGGCACATTCCACAGAGCTCCTCCCGATCACACACACAAAAAAAAGGGGGGCTTTGTGCAGAACTTGCGGAGACACCGTAGAACAAGCGGGCAATACAACCAAAGTACCTCCCAACAGTAAATGAAGCGGATTGTGGCAATTAAGCGCAGAGATGATCCTAAAAAGCTGATTGCAGAATTAAGCGCAGAGACGATCCTAAGCCGATGATGGCAATTAATCTTTATGCACATCGTGCCTATGCACCAAAAGAAGGACATCGACCTTCACATTGTAAACTGCCGAATTTCGTCGAAATATCGGGAAAACTCAAATTCCTTTTCCAGTTGAAAAGAACTTCAAAACCGCAGTCAACACAGTTCCGATTGACACGCTCAACTCGAAGTGGACACTGGACAGTCAATGGCCCATCAAACCGCCGTCTAACGGCGGCGATCGACGAGCACAGCAAGTCCACTTCCCCCAAAAAAAAACTCGGAAACTAAACTCAAGCAAGCGCGCCCGACCCAACGCAAGCGAAGGAAGGACAGATAAAAGAGAAAAACCAAAGGAGAAGGCCGCAATTCGCCAGCGCGGGGGTCCCGCGGCGGAGGAACCTGGATTTCGGCGTCCCTCTGAGCGGGCGGGGAGGAGCTCGGCCACGGATCGCGCCGATCGGGCGACTCGCTCGCGCCGGAGGAAGCGGCGGGCGACGGCGGCGGGGGGCCACCGGCCGCCGCCGCCGCCGCCTCGGGGGGAGACATCCGGGGCGGCGGCGCGGCGGCGTCCATGGATTCGACGATCGCCGCGGCGCCCGAAGGAGACGACGCGACCGCCATGATCCGCGCGCCGGCGCCCGGGTGGGAGTGGAGGAACGGGTGGGACCGACGGAAGACGGGCGCGTGAAGAGCAAAGAAAAGGGGAGGAGGAGGTGGTGGTAGTTGGGAACGAGAACTTGGGGGCGGTGGAGTGGGAGTGGCGAAACGAAATGAATGGATTTTTTTGTTGCCGTTCGGGGAACGGAACGGAACGGAACGGACAAGAGCAGAGGCGAGTCGGTTCCGAGTCGACTCGGCTCGGTTCGGGGAAGAGCTCAGGTCCGGCGAGGTTGAGTGGAGGTTTTTTTTTTTTTTTGAACCAAGGTTGAGTGGAGGTTGACTTGTGGGGAAACGACCGCGAAGGAATTTCCGGCGGGATTTTTTTTTTTAATAAGCAATCCTAAAACTTATCGCAAAAATACAATCTATTTCTAAAATTTACAAAAAAAAATGTAATCGTGTAAATTAGCCACGTCATTGCCAAATCAGCATTTTAATGGAATTACACCGATTTGAAAAGTTTTATAGCTTAATTATACTCATCTTTTCTTTTTGTAAATTTTAGGATTTAATTGTGTTTTCATAATAAGCTTTAGGGGTTTCGGTGAACTTATTTCCTTTTTCTTTTTCTTTCGCTTTAAGTTGAAAAAGCGAAAAAGAAAAATTGGGAATCTACGCGACCATATGATGCCTTTTTTTTCCATGAAGTGCGATTTTCTCGTGCGCCAAAACGTGCCAAAAAAAATAATAAATAGAATATGGAGTGATTAAGTGCAAATAGCCATTTTTTTGTTCCTTTTTATTTCTCGCCGGTTTGATCATTGTCAACTACACTTGCGTGCCATCATATGTGAACATTGTGATGCATTAGTGACATGAGTAGCTCGGCTAGATCATATTTATGAAATCCGTACGGGGGATTACGTTTAGTGTCGCGCGAAATAACATGAAGATTTGACCCGAACGAGAGGAACGCGGGGTGATTTTGTGCGAGTCTTGGCCTCACGGTTTTGCCAGATGCAGGCCCGCGCATCGCACGTATAATTAAAGTATTTGAGTTTTGACTGACTACTCACCGAGACGTGCCGTCGCTAAGCTTTGCCGCCTAAGGATTGTAGATCGCTAGGACGTGCCCTCCTCGTTACAAGAAAAGGTTCTGGTGCTTCTTCCACAAAAAAAAAAAAAGGGAGTGGGGGCAAATTCCAGGTTCACGCAGATTTAACCGATCGACGTTTCTAAAATTAACGGCCGGAAATTACGAGCACGCCCCTCTTTCTTTTCGCGGGGCCCTTCTACGGTTTTTTTTATAATGGGCCACCGACTGGGCCATAATGGGCCGGGCCTAACAGGCCCATTAGGTCGGGTCTCCAGCCCGGTTGAGTACCCGATCCACACGCGCTTCCTCCCACGGCAAAACCCTAGCTGCTTCCGCTCGCTTCCGCTGGCTTCAGCGCTCCTGCTTCCTGCTGCTGCTTCGTCGCGGGTAACCATGGCGAGGAAGACGACTCCGAAGAAGGGAAGGATCTGGCGAGAGCTTGAGAAGCGCGCTCCGAAGCTCGTGAGTCCCTCCCTCCCGTCCTCCCGAACAGCAGCTCTTCCTCTCGTTCTTGGATTGTTTTGGGTCCGAACCGAACGACGTTTTTCTTGTTGGGCGACGATGTTCGTAGGTTGAAACTGGGAAGAAGACGCTGATATTGCGAGGCACGAAGACCAGCGGGTTGCTGAACGCCGTGCTGACCGAAATCCACCGCCTGAAGAAGGAGAGCTCGGTGAGGTACACGCGAAGGAACGACAGCGTTAGGCCGTTCGAGAGCGGCGGAGAGACTTCGTTGGAGTTCTTCTCTCGGAAGACCGATTGCGGCATGTTTGTGGTGAGCTTGGACTCTGGCGCTGGGCGGGGTTCGAATTGTTTGGTCTCTCTTGTTTTGTCTAGCCGAATTGAAGCGCGAAGCAATTGGAATATTCGAGCTTTGCGTATATACGCGTGATGGATTGTTCTGATTTTCTAGTCCTAATTAGCTGTTTATACGGTGATTTGGGAGTCCGGTGAATGTTTCTCCATTGCTTTTTAAACGCTTTTTAAACAGTAGAAGTCGCTTCCTTGAATATGACATCACAGCCCACCTTGATTGGTGTCATTGTGCAATAGCAAGTCTGATTCCAATGAACAATAGCTTGATGGTATGCAAAAGTTGCTGGTCGATTTTAGCTATTTATCTGCTCTGTCAGTTGCACGTTCTTGCTTTGTCGAACAAGAAGCGACTAATGTCTGAAATATATCTTGGATTTCTCAGTGGGTCAATTGGGCTTGACCATTTCTAATTTTTTAGTTGCTGGTATTAGGAAGTTAAGATGCCTTATGCATTTGGTATGAAATTGCGAGCGGTGCTTTGCTCTGTTCTTGGAAACAGACTGCTATAGACGGATCATTCTTCTAAAAGGTATCTTTTCAGTCTGATGGTGTTTAGTGGCTTTCTTTGACCGCAGTTTGGATCTCACTCCAAGAAGCGGCCAGACAATCTCATTCTAGGGCAAATGTATGACCATCACATCTACGACCTTGTTGAAGTTGGGGTTCAAAATTTCAAATCTATGGAGTCTTTTGTATATGATAAGAAGCTGGCTCCGAAGATGGGTTCTAAACCTTTTATTGCATTTATTGGAGAAGGATTTGAGAGCGTTGAAGAATTGAAAAATTTGAAGGAAGTTCTACTCGATTTGTTTCGAGGAGAGGTGGCTATAATATCTTCCAAGTTTTTTCTTTCTAAATTCAGTAGAGATGTCGTCAATAAGATTTAACATGTTAATTATACAGGTTGTGGAGAATTTGAATCTTGCCGGCATAGACCGTGCTTATGTTTGCACAGCTCTATCTTCTGATCGGGTCTTCTTCACGCATTGTGCTTTGCGACTTAAGAAGTCCGGCACGATTGTTCCAAAGATGGAACTGGTGGAAGTTGGTCCCTCGATGGACTTGGTATTACGTAGGCACCGGCCTCCTAATGACAGTTTAAGAAAGGAGGCCATGAAAACAGCTGCAGACAAGCCTAAAAAGAAGGTTGGCTGATCACATGTTCTTCTCAAGTTTTATCTCCTTTATTATTTTCTAGAGGAATGAACCGACATGATGGTCTTGAATGTACTATCTTTGCAGGAAAAGAATGTTAGCCGGGATGTTATACAAGGGAAGATCGGGAAGGTTTATATTCCTGATCAACAGGTGAGTGCTTCTATCATATTATTGAGTTTTACAATGGTCTTATGGAACTACCATCCTATATTACCCCTTGCATCCCCACTCTTTCCTGTATTGCTTCCTTATGCTCAATGTAAAAGAAGAAACGGAAGTAGAACAAAGAGGAAGAGCTAGAAAAAAGAGATTTTAGGGCACTTAGATATCCCTCACTTTCCTGTTGTGGTATAATTGTGTTTGTAAATATTCTTTTTTGTAGCTTGGAGACATGAATCTGCCTAATAAAGCAAAAGGAGTGAAGAGAGAGCGCCGCGAAGCAAAAATAAACAAACAAGCAAATGGACACGCATCAAAAAAGCAGAAGGGAGGCTCTGACTAATTTGTTTTGCATTTTTTTCTGTAGTTGCCTTGTGGCGATCCATTTTGTTTTAGTCCCATGCCATTAAAAGAGGCGCCTGCAATTTTGTTCTCTGTATTAGATGATTAGCATAGGTGGAAGTTGAGGCAATTTTAGTTCAAATTTCTTACGAGAGCATCGCACCTTCTTACTTCCTATTTATACAATTTCCCCAACTTAAAAATCACTTTTTTGTACTGTTATTGTCCCAACGTGCTTCCTCGCCATGTTCCAAACACTGCTATGAAAACTGCTAAGAACCGTGGCATTTGACCCCTGCTAAAGATGGGTCTGTTCTGTATTTTCTTCGATGGTATCTGAGTTATCAAATACGCGAGCCTGAGACCCACCTGATCTAAGAGCGCTCCAAGATGAGATTAGGAGTAACTTGCTACCATCAGCCTCAATTGCTTTATAACTGGCTTGAGAATCAACTACAAGAGGATCAGTAAGAAGGCAAGTCCAAATAAATTTATATCCAATACAGTGAGTATGCAGACTGTGTTTTGCTCTCTGTCGAGCTACACAAAAATATGCATCTAAACAATGGTGGGCGTGTAAACTGTACAGTGCCATACTCAAATATGCATCTAAACTGTTTGTCTAGATTGAAAGATCATCTTCAACAGAACCTGCACAAGGAGAATACAAGCTTGCTTACATAATCTCGGAAAACGAGTTCACTGGAAGAAAGAATCGCAGGGAGCATGGAGACTTCTGTTAGTTCGTTAGTAGGGAATTTATAAAAAAGAAGAATGCAGAACGAAGCACTTTCTTGCCAAAATAATTCAAGAAAAACACAGCATATAAAAATAATTACCTCTAATAGCAACACAGTGAGACGGCAAAAGTCAAATGAAAGTTACAAACTACCTTCAGAAGCCAACCTTCCTTTTCTTTCCATGTGACCATCCTAGCAGTAAACAAACTTTCTGAAACAAACTTTCAATAGTTCCCAAGTAAAGAAATGTTCCTACGACGGTTTCCTCTGTTGTGGGACCAACATAGTCATGTTCGAATTACAAGAGTCGACTCTGAAAGTTTGATTTGCAGTTAGCAGGTCATCATAGCAAGTTGGGGCACAACAGAATCACTTCTTTATATATGTCAACCTCACAAAAATCTGTATGTAGGATCTTGGTTTGGATCTCATATTATGTCATTGCCAACCAAATAACCAACTAATACTCCCTTTGAATTGGCTAGAATTGTACCTTCAGATGGATTTTTGTGAGCTAATGGATTCATTTGGCATAGTTGGATATACATAATTCTGCAACCTTTCGAAGAGCTATTTATTCAGTTTGTCGCCTCTCAGATTCCCTCAAGCCAACTTCCATTCAGTCAGTTTCGATGACGTATCAGCTAATGTGACTTCTTGGTTACTACAGCCTATCTAGTCTCCATCAAGTTGAGGAATATTTGTTCAGATAACACAGACTATTAGCCAAGCCAGCATTCTCTGGTATGTCTGAACAATTCTCTGTTTGGTTGGCTAATCTCAGTATCTCCCTGTGAGGTCTTCTATCTCATTTCAGTTTGCCTATCCAGTAAAAAGAATTTCAGATATGAAATGGGGCTCTTTCAATCACCATAATCAACTATTGCAGAGTCTAGATACGGTTAGAACTGGAAAGAGCAATCACCTCTAGTGTCATATGAAAGTACCATGAACACCTGTATCCAAGTGCCCTGTTGATAAAATTGCCTCAATGATCAAATTTCAGTGGGTGAAAAAGGGGTGCTAGTATGTCACATCACCACGGAAGACTGATCTTGTAAATCGGGGCAAAGGATCAAGTGGCGTGAAGAAGATCAACTCACAAAGTTTGTGAACCATTACAGCGCAGTCCAGGTTCAGAAAAAGCAACCAAACTCCCACGGAAGTGTCCATCTCCATCCAAGTTCAGGTACCTGCAATTTTCACGACTTAGAAGAAAAGGGCATTGTGAGCTAAGGAAACCCCTGCAACTCTAGTGCAGCTCATATGGACATAAACTTATGTATGAGAATCGGCTGAACCAGAAACCTTGCAGAGAACCAAGACTCGAATCAAGAAAGAATGGAAGCTTTTACTAATCAATAAGTGTCTATACTTTTCATCGAGGAGCATAGAAGCCATCAACTAACAATTACTAAAATCCATGTAGTCATCAATTGGCAACACAAAGTGCAACCTATGGATCCATTTTACTGTGTATATCATCTTTACGCTGGCCAGCTCGACCTTCACGCTCGTCATAGTTTGATTCATCAGCCGGCCACTTATCAATGTCTGAACGCCCAGAAGCTTGCATTGATCCTAAATCCCATGTATCAGATAGCCCACCAGTAACTCCCACTTCCAGTGCATCATATTGAGCAAGATTACCCCATACCACACCGCTAGAACTAGACATACCAGCACTCACATCAAAACCCATGCCCCATACCTCCTCTTGCTTAATCATGCTTTCGAACCCCGATGAGAAATCTGGAAAGTCCTTCCTCTCTGCCAAATCCTCTGGGAAAGAGACAAAGTACTGAGGAGTGAACTCTTGCCCTGGGCTCTCAATGACACTCTTCCCCTTGAATTGAAGATCAGCTCCCAAGCTTGATGACCCCTCTCTGAGAAGATCCAGAGTTTTGAGATAGCCCTGTCCAGATGCTATATCACGTGGCGCCGATGTTTCTCTTGACATGACATCCTCAACTTGAAGCGGAATGTTCTCTTCACCTAAACCTGTGCCAGTTGAAACTTCAGGGAGATGTTTATGGCTTTTGACAGGAATAGGATTCAAAGTAGGAAATCCGGAAGATGCATCAAGAGTCCCTGTACCATGTCTGTACTTGACTATCTGCCCTTCCGTGGAGGGGACTGCTTCAACATCCTCTGGCTGGTGATGCTTGAGAAACTTCCGCCTCACCCTTGAAGGACCGATTTCTCTCTGTTCGTTCTTTTCCCTCAAGGACGCTACAAAGGAGGGGTTTTGCAGCAATTTTGCCATGAATGAAACCATCTGCTTTTGTCTTTGCTCAGCAGCTTGAAGTCTCTGATTTACTGCTTCTGCATGATGAGCTGTTCCACGGTGCTGCTGCTGCAGTTCAACTACCACCTGCATCAACATACTCTTCTCCTTCCTTAACATCACCACTTCAACTTCCAACCCAGGTTTCGCCGCTTCACTGGAAGGTCCAAAGTAGCTTCCAATCTGCTGTGTCTGGGGCGACTTGCGTCTTTGAATGTTCTTTAGAAGTTGCCTCTTCCCTCTTTGAAAAGCTTCATTAGCAAACTCCCATCTATCAGTGTCAATCTTGCGGAACCCCTGAACACATTATATGAAAATTCAAGAATGAATAGGGAAAGGAATGTGTAAAAATCACCAAAGGACCAAAAGGAGGAATTATAGTCTGTAAGTCTAGCATGCATCATTCATGCACACAAGCCGAAATGAACAGCCTACCTAAATAGGAGAAGCTGCACTGTGGCACATAGAAAATCTTTTAGCTGCATAAGGAGCAAAATGTAACACATCATGGAAACCTATACATTGACCGATTACCAACAATTTACCAAAACCTGAGAATTTCTACCTGCAGGAGATGAATTAAATCCCAGTTGTGGAGAAAACTTGTAGGAGACATTCTTTCATCAGGAGTAGCAAGACAGAAAACCAGCCTCAAAACTTAAGGATGAGCGAAGACAGAAGCTTATTGCATAGTTTCATGTCTAGAAGCACCTAAAACTAGCAGCAAACCTAAGGGGGGAAGTCTGAAGGAAATACCATCAAACAAAACAGCATGTGGGAAGCATTACAAGAAATGCTAAACGTCAAAAAGATGCGGCATAAGTTAAACATAATCTGCAAGAAAAGAACTAACAACCAGACGATTAAAGAATTAGAAACATATGTAAACAAATTACTCATTAATTTTAAAGTCATTTACAAGCTCTCATTAAAGATTACACCATCAAGAATGCCTCCATTATACAGTAGAACTACAACTACGCCAATGTTCACGGAACCTGATTTACAACAAGGTCGAGCAGGAAACAAAGGCAAAGGCACAGCGGTTCAGCAAAAATAAAAAGAAATACATCAAATACGAAAGCTAAAAAAGACAGTAAAAAAAAGCATTTACAAAGAGAGAACAGCAGCCAAGAGAGGCCGTGTTCCAGCAAATACCCACAAAAGTATTTAGCTGCCGAACAAAACTGGAAAAATTGTTGTGCTTGAAATTCCGTGGGAATATAATCCTGGCAAATTCGACGAAGCTCTCGCCGCTCGACCCCCCATGATATAACCGGATCCAACGATCGGTCATCGACCAAATCGAAGGTCTTCGAAAGAAACGGCGGGACAGGAGTACCCTGCAGGCACTCCAGAGGCTGAGGAGCACCGACAGCAGTCTCCATGTCACCTCCTCTCACCGGAAATCCCGCCTCCTCTGTTTCTGCTGCACTAGTACTAAACGGAGGCCCAACAGGGGTTGTTTCGAAAAAAGGTTCCGGTTTTGACTCGAAAAAGTCGAACGACGAGGACGGGTTCAGAGGGGCGGCTCATGCCGACAAGGTGCTCGGGAAAAATCCCAGGAGAGAAACAGTAAGGCGGTGAAGGGAAGCTGAATCTGGGGAGAGCTTCCGGGTAGTTACGACCGTTAGGATTTGTGTGTATCTTGGTCTATGTTCGTGTCTTGTTAGGATTTGTGGGTATCTTGTGTGGGCTGTCGGAGCGAGGTGGGTGCAAGAGGACCAGTTGGCGCCTGGAGAAGATATTTTTTGTCGGGAGAAAAATAGCATTGGTGTCAAAACTTGTGTACGGAGGTCACTTTGATGCCAAAACTTCCATTTGGATCACTTAAGTGTCAAAAGTTGTGAAAAACGATCACTTAAGTGCCACTTCGCCAGAAATCCGACGTGACGTTTTTTTATTAATTTTTCGAGCTGATATGGCTTGTCGGAGGTTGACGTGGCATTTCTTTTCTTTTTTTTCCTTTTCTTTCTTTTTTCCTTTCTTTTCTTTTTTTTTTCTTTTCTTTCTTCTTATTTCCGGGGGCCGGCGTCCGGCCACCGCCCTGCCCAGGTGACCTCGACCGTCGCCTGGGCAGGGCGAGCCCCGGCGAGGGCTCGCCTCGCCAAATCCAACGAGGCCAATCCTCGCCGAGGCCACGGCGGTCTCGCCGAGCCTCGCCCGAAGGAAGGCGATGCCCGGCAAAGCCGGCCATGGCCGGTGGCCGGATGCCGGCCACCGGAAATAAGAAGAAAGAAAAGAAAAAAAAAAAGAAAAAAAAGGAAAAAAGAAAAAAATCGGAAAAAAATATTTACAAAATTGAATTATACACATGGAAATGTCATGTATCATTAAAATTTAAATATAAAAGCCACGTATTAAATTTGGTTGGAATTTCTCGTCGTTGGCATTTAAATGATCGTTTTTTCTCCGATTTGGCACTTAAGTGATTACCGACGTAAACTTTTGGCACTTAAGTGATCCAAATGGAAGTTTTTGCACCAAAGTGGCCTCCGAACATAAGTTTTGGCACCAATGTTGTTTTTTCCCCTTTTTTGTCCAGGTGGGTTTTTTCTTTATTATTATTATTTTTATCTCTCTTTTTTTTTCCTGGATGGTGATTCATATTGGCAGGTGTTCCTAATACGTTAATTAAGTCCAATAAGGGTTAATACAACGGAAAATCCCGAATCTGTACACCCGTGACAGATTTATCCAAAATTAATTTTTTTATTACGAAAAACCCCATGCTGGTACATCCGTGATAAATTTACTCAAACTAATTTTTTGATCACAAAAAACCAAGACCGGTACATTTATAACAAATTTACCCTCCATTAAATTGGATTAATACCACGAAAAATCACGAATGGATACACCTATGATAAACAGAGAGTAAAACTCCAAATTAGTCTAGCGACAACAAGGTCGAGCCTCGCCTTGGCTAGTCGCCCGGATCTAGCAAGGCTGACCTTGCCGTCGCCACTCAGGCGACAGCGAGGTCGGCCTCGCCTTTGCTGGGCAAGGCTCGTCCTTGCCAGTGGCCGATAGGGGAGAGCTTCGCCAAAGGCTGGTGAGGTCGACCTAGCCGACACTCGCCTCTGGCTGGTCTCTGGTCGCCAGACCGGTCAGAGGAAAAAGTCAGAAAAAATATTAAAAGATTAGAAAAAAAAATTTAAAATATTGACACGTCAGCGTTGGTCGGCGGCCACGTCAGCGCCAGCAGGCCAAATGGATTCAATTGGCAAAAATTGAAAAGATTTAGGATTGAATAGACAAACTTAAAAGATTTATAACTGAATTGGTAAAAGTGCAATAGATTTAGGACTTTTTGGACAACTTTCCCGGTAACAGCTCTAATGGTCAAGGAGAACAGATTGACGGCTCTTTGAATGTGATAGCTTCCAATGGACATCTTCGAAGATTGGAAGTTTATTCAAACAGATCAAAGTGGACCGTAAAGATCGGCAAAGTCAAGGACTCTCTGTTGCAAATAACGTTCCAGCTTTCCTTCGAGGAAAAATGAGTGATTTCCAATTGCAAATCCCTGTTGATAGCGTGAATACTTGTAATCCGCAAAGAGAGTGATATAGTGTGTGTGAGAGGTGCTTAACAAAGCGACCGCTGAAGTATCTTGTAAAACTAGAACTCTTTAAAAGCTGTCAAATCTTAAGGAACATAATGAATTTGAGCCTTGCTGAGGCTGTGAGAGCTGAGAGATTGGAGTAATCCAAGTCGAAGGTCAAACTACAATAAATCTGCTTTGCATCATCTCTTCCATCTCCTTAACTCCTTTAACATCTGCTTGATAGAAGATTCTATTTCTGCATGATCATTTTCACATAACGCATTTTACACGCCTTTCACAAAGTTCTTACTTTCCAAGATTGATCAATTCACACCTCTCGGTTGTCGCGCTTAGTCATTTCACATAGCTGTGCGGTAACTATTAATATTCATATTATTGATAAAATTATTGTGTATGCCTTCCACGCAACGTATGGCAGTCGACGCCTGGCAAATATATTATAACCAGCTCTTGGTAAAGGATTGTTTCTAAGAGCGACCCATAAGACTCTAATATTATATGTGATTAATCCTTTCTCCTTACAGAGAGCATCTTTGTTGCATTCTCAACTCATTTTGCTTCTAACTAAGATTCTTGTTTTGCATTTTAATGAGTTTCAATGTTGCAAGTTTCCCATCCTTGAAAATTCTAACATCGTTCCGTAACTCTTTCTATTAAGTATCTCCTCGGGACATTTTCATTACATCCTCTCGATTTTACAATTACGCTATTCACTTATATAAAATTTTCCGGTGTCACATAATGACTATAATTAGAAATTTTATAACTATCACCAAGTTATAATAATACTTAACACGAACTAAGAATCCCGCCTCTATTTCATTCGAAAGGAGGAGAATCATAAAAAATACGATGAAAATTAAACTGATAATTTATATTAAAATACATATTTCAGTTTAACACGTAGGTGTGCTACTAGTGATATGATATATAGATGCATAGATATCAATAGATACCTTCCTTGGTACTTATATACTCTACTCTTTCAAGTATTTTGCAAAACAACCATTAAGTTTCTTCAAGTTTCCTCAAGTTCCAAGAGCCCAATTTCATTCAGAGAAATGTGGACTAAAGTTGGAGCCCATGCCTCATATATTACTACCCATATGGCCCAAATTGGGAGCAAAAACCGTATACGAGAAAGTGGTGGGCTTCTTGACTCGTGGCATTTGAATTGCCTTCACAATGTTTTGGCAGAAATGATCCAGATCTTTGCTTTTGTACATATAAAAGAGGAAATGCCAAGATCCCTCGTCAAATTTCATTCCCTTTGCCACTTTCTCTCCGTTGCTTTTCAAAACACCACTTATCGTCCTCTAGCAAATCGCATTGCTAAGACGACCAAAATGCCGGCGCTCTTTGAAAAATTCCGTCGCTCCAAAGTATCTCACAAATCCTAGCTTCCATCACCCGCGAACCCTTGCCTCTTTCACCACCCGCCACCGTCTACTGCTGCCATCCGGATGGTGAGTGCAATGGCGAAAGGCTTCAGCAGCAGCCGGTGGTGGGCAACTGAGCTTAGAGTTTGGTGGTTGCGTTTCGGGGTTGGACGCGGTAGGAAGTAAGAGAATAAGTGGTCATAGGATGTAACGTGGGTAAGGTTTATGGTGATTCCCTTGTATAGAAAGATCTGAAATGATCTTTACTCCTCAAACGAAGGACCGCAATAGAAATGAACATAATTAGCCAGAGTGGAAAGAAATGCAATTTTTCAACTACATCATCCCAACTAGTTTAAAATAAAACCACAGGTTGGATAGCAAATGTAATTAAGAGTAGGCACATTTTCTAATAGTTTAAACTTTTACGACACATTGTCATTTAATATATCTTTAAAACAGAGGTCCAGAGTCAATAGTCTCAAAATTATTATTGTTTTTACTAAGCCCATTAATCTTGGCATCTTGAGGTTTGTCTAGTTGACAAGATTTTAATTTCATTGTATACTTTGCCGACGTGACTCGGCTTATGCTGAAAAAGAGCTATGTCGCTTTGGTGCGCAGTTTTTGGACCACTAGATACTTGGTGAGATAGTGAGAGGACTTGCTGTCTTGGACCAATGAATTGTGATTGTTATTGCACGAAAATCTTTCCATAGTCTTAGATCATAATGTTTTGTGACGTGTTTGAGACTTGACATCGGATTTTGGTGTATTACATTGAACGGTTATACAACCAGGCCACCACCCTTGGTGATAATTGTTATGCTCTTGATATAATGGCATGTACAAAGCAAAATCTGTAGCAGAGTATCTCATTAGGGTAAACTTCAGATATAGAAACGTATCTAAACGAGCATGTGGCATGGACAGATCCATGCATTTCAGAGCTGTCAACATTTTACAATGCATTTGCAAAGATAGAACTAGCCATACTTTGAAATTTTTGGGGATTCATGACTTCCTGTCCCAGAATCTTACACCCTCGATGTTCAGATCATTCAGATCTCTCTCTCTCTTTCTCTCTCTGAGTCAGAAAAGTGATCTCATGCTCCTCATTTAGTGCAGGATTCACAGGTGATGCCACTTCAAAAGGTCCTTAAGTGGACCAAGAAATTCAGAGAGTGAGGAAGGAATCATTGAATTGATGAAAGGGAGAGCCCCACCTTTGACTGCCCACCCTTTTGCTAATTCCAACACACCCCCTCTCTCTCTCTCTCTCTCTCTCTCTCTCTCTCTAAACACTCTCACTTTGGAAAAAAAACTCCAATTTGCTCCAACTTTTCAAAAAGCTAGGAAGAAAACCCTGGCCCACATGTGATTGCCACACCACTTTATGGTTCACATATATTTTTCTGGAAATGTGGGCAAAATGACTTGACATGAGTGGCAAAATAATATGGAAGCTAATCATGTTCATCACTAACTCTGTTGCTTTTTCTCTTTTCTCTTTTCTCTTTTCTTATTTGATTTCATCATGGGATTGGAGTCTCTTCCATGGACAACTTGGCCAATGGACGCCTTCATCGCCAATCAACAGTGGAAAGTCACCCCAATCATCATCCACATCATCCCACATTCCACTTCACATTGAAAACTGACCCCAGCATTCCCTCCCGCCCCTCTCTCTCTCTCTCTCTCCTCAAAATGATAATGAATTTGTCATTTTTGGGATCTCAGCTGAAAACAAAACTGAGTGAGTGGGTTATACCACTTCTTTTCCCGTTGCTTTTTGGAATGTGATTTGAGTGCACTTTCATGTTGGAATGTGCCAAAGTTTGGCTGAGTGGGATAGCAGCTGAGAACATCTTGCCTCTGGCTTGATATTACAGTAACTTGGAGCACTGCAAATTTGAAACTCTACAGTTGTATTTAGCCCCTACGTGGCTCTCGTTTCTCATACACGTAACAGTTACTAGGGTTTTAGGATTTAGATGTGCAACCTTATTTTTACCATCTGTCTTCAGTAATTTCCTTGTAGAGGTCACACTTGGGCAGCTGTTTTTCCACTGTGAGATTCATCTTCTCTCCCATTTGCTCTTGCAGCGGCACGAGATAAGTATAGAACTCGCGGCGATTCCTCTTTCTGAGTAATATCATGCATACAAAGCACTTATAAAAGGCCAATATGTAAAATGCTATGTGTTAGATCGATAATGACTTCTCGCGGTAGCACGGCATGAATTCATGGACAAACAGATTGTTATGGACAACGTGCGGTTTTGCATACTAGTTTTCATATACACTTTGTGTGCCTCGCATTACTCCTTTTCCTTTTGTACTGATCATGCTTCAACTTCAGTACATCAACTTAAAGTGTGCATGTGCTGTTCTTTCCTCTTCCATATCTGCTTTGGTACTCCGCTATGTACGAAGAACATCACACTTTGTTTGACATGATTCAATGACTTGAATGATCCAAGTTTTCAGGAAATCATGAAAAGATCGATAAGAAAGAGCAGATGATCAAGGCTTATCTAGGGTTTCATGTTTGGCCCTTGGAAACATGATCCGCTGTGAGTTAGATAGAAGAAGAAATGAGGGAAGGATAATTAGACACGGGATATTCAATTCGAGTAAAAAACTGCTCATTCCAATATGTAGGTGCATGATCCAATCATCGCACCGCAATATCATGACGTGCCATAAGACACAAAGAGTCTCTCCGCATGACTCCTGAGGTAACAAATGCTCCACGCCAACTCAAACTTACGACCTCACAAAAAATAGCGTGATATTAGACACTTCTATGAAGTGTTGGTCATTGCACCACGACGTCGTAAAAAGATGAAACCAAATGATTCCTCGAGAGCATTTTGTCCACGTAGCAAATTTGGCTGTTTTCTGTTGGGTAAGAAGAGGACGATAGAGGCTGCAATTATCTTATCGAAGGACTATTTCCGATTTGGAATATGCTCTTACAGCCAAACCCCAACTCTGAGTGGCCTCACCCCAAAAAGAAGAAAGGAGAGAACAAAATTAAAATCGATGATCGAAGTTTCAACATGAAACATTAGTTTAAGACATGGACAGGACAAGGATTATTGTCATTTTCCCTGTCTACATCACTGGCCAAAGGGCTCGTACATGTATGTCCAAAAAGTGAAATCTAAGTGATTAGAATTGAGACCAAAGTATAACTCGAATTGCTTTTGAGAAATAGGAAATGGCCATGCATTGTCGGGGGGATGATTAGATAAAAGATCTGACATGACGGCCACGGTACCCCCTCTAATTATTGTTGTTCATTGCAGTCTCAACTAACTTTGAGTTCAATTTTAATTCTCTCTCGAATTTTTTTCCAATTTACAAAAAGTCACAAAAATTTTACTATAGTATCAAATCTATCCCTACTTAAAAAAAATCACCACTAATTTCTTCGAAATTATTAATGTAATGGCCAATTAGAGGTTCATCGGCACATGGGATTGGATAACTCATGTCATGAAAAGCGCTCCAAACGTAGGCAAGGACTCGACCCAAAAATTCCGATGGATGGCCTGAACACGAGAATGCGCAAAACTTTGAGATCAAGCCTTGTCGTGCATCTCCTCAGCACGTAATTGTTAGAAAAAGAAGTACTTAAATAATAGATTCTGTTAACGAGTAACTTCTCGACACTTATTAACAGATAAATTATATGAGTTTTAGTACATCAACTGCTCTCATGTTATGTCGATTTAGTTTTTTGGAGAGAAATTACAGTGTAAATCCTAAAACTTGTCAATTTCATGTGCTTGAATCCTAAAACTTTCAATTCGTACGTTTAGGTCATAAAATTTGTTAAGTTCATACACTTCACTTTTCAATCTACAAAAATGCACAAGTGACTCTTTTTATTATTTTTTCCAATCTTATGTGGCTTTTGAACACAAAATAACGTTGTTTTGTCCGTCGTGTCAAAAAAAATTAAAAATAACGAAAGAAGGATGGGCCAATGGGGCCTAAACAAGGGGACCCGGCGGCGGCCACCCTCACGTTTCTTTCTTTCTTTCTTTTTTCAATTACTTGATTTGATTTGATTTTCATATAGTTTTCTATTTAATTTTCTTATGCGGATTCACAAAGCGGCATTGTTTTGGGTCCAACTATTAAGAAATATTTTTAAAAATCACGTAAGATTAAAAATTTCAAAAAAAAATCACATGCGCGTGTCCATCCACTTACAATTAACCCGATTGCACGTGGACGAGAGTCACAAATTTTTATGACTTAAAATTCACAAAATGATAGTTCTAGGACTAACGTGCGGGAAGTTAACAAGTGTCAAGGATTCGCACCGCAATGATCCCGTATTTTAAACACTAAACTTCTCATTTATCTTGCCATTAACACGGCCCCAAAGCTAATCCAGTCATAACACGAGAGCTGTCGCCGGAATTCGACTCGAATAAATCGATCAGGCGGCCTCGTTTTTCCTCCTACCCCCCATCTTTGCTCGGCGAGTCGCGAACGCGAACGCCAAATACCACTTTTAGCTAAAATCGCGTGCCGGCGATGTCCATAACTTTGCGATCAAGAGTAATCAAAGGTATCTATCGTGCTTTCTACTCCCGAGTTGCGCAGACTGTTGCACGCCTTCCGATCGTGAGCCGAACCCCATGTCGTCGAGCGACTACATTCCGGGTCGGCACGGGACCTTCGAAAGTCGACCATTCACTGACTCGTTCTTCACCAATTCTATGGTTTCTGTCAGTCCCCCTATCGTCTGTCCTCCTCCCAATTTGACCACTTCTGCATTTCATCATACAGTCGTACGATACACACACACGCACGCACGCTCAGATCTTGTCGTGAGCCATTCTATTTTATGCTTTATAATTTAAAAACCATCTATTAACCCGAAAAAAATACCCACTTTTTTTCCCGTTATATTCTTAGAGCGACCGGCCCTAAACACACTTCCGTCATCGTTTGTGTTTTCGCGCGATTATAGCGTGCATTGTGGCGTAACACAAATTGTACACGGGCGAGATCTCATATAAAAAAAATGACACAAGTAGTTATTGAATTATGATCAAATGTAACAATACGGTTCTTGGACTTTTAAATTATTCGATATGATCCCTAAACTTTAGTCAAATATGCAACATAGTCTCTAAACTTTTAACTGATCCAATTGGTAGATGTTTAATTTAGTTACTTGACTGTATGAAAATGTTCAATACTATCCAAACTTAGGGCATATATTAAATATGTACCAAAGTTCATGTATTATATTAAATAAATTAAAATTTTAAAGACTATATTATATATTAAATTAAAATTTAAAAATTATATTGAACAATTTAAAATTTCGGAAAATGCGTTCCACATTTTGTGTCGTTATCCCTTCGTACTTATGTTAAATTGAAAGAGTGAATAGTTGTAATAAATGCCTTTTCTGAATGCACGCTTGATATTTTGTTTTATTAATTTTCTTTTCTTTTTTTCGGTTTCTGCTGAGCAATCAGTCTTTTGTCCTTATCGTCACAGAGCTGCCAACTGCCACCAGAACTTTGTTACTTTTACCAGGCACGCGTGTCGACCCGCGAGAATGAAAAGTCCCTGTTGCCCCTCCGTTTGCGCCCCTTTCCGGTCCCACCTCGGCTCTGTCGCGGGGGCACTTTGGACCATTTCCACTCTGGGCAGAGGAGGAGATTTTCTGTCTGTGCGAGCGACGTGAACGGTCGAAAATGAAAGGTGAATTTTGTCGGCTCGGAATTTGGTTTTCATTTCTACTTAAAGAAATATTTAATATTCATCCGCCACAAAAAAAAGAATAAAAAAAAATAGAAAGAAGACATTGATAGCTTGGCGTTTGCAATAAATCCCAAATACTTTTTTTTTTGCTAAAAAAATTCCACAAATGGTTATTCACGCGTTAAATAGTGCACTCCTTGGTAAAAATCGAAGTTTGAGCATTTATTTTTTATGTCTAATATCATCAAAAATCCTAAATTAGTATATTCGTGTCATATTTATTTTAAATTATTTTTTGTGCTACAAAAACTCCAAACTAATGCATTTGTGCCATGTTTACGCCAAACTGATATATTCATGCTACATTTACCCTAAATTGTAGTATCTAAGGTTTTTTATGGTAAATATGACATTGATGCACCAGTTCAGGGGTAAATGTGGTATGGGGCACTGGTTTAGAATTTTTCGTGACATAAAAATTAGTTTAAAATAAATGTGACGTGGGTACACTAATTTTGGATAAATGTGGCATGAGTGTACTAGTTTCATAATTTTCGTGATAAAAAAATTAGTTTGCAATAAATGTAATGCAAACATACTAGTTTGGAGTTCTTTAACCCTAATTTTTTTTAAACAAAATGCAATAATGCACGGCGTACCTATGCATTATAGAATGGATTACCGTGGCATCATCGAACTACGCAAGAAAAAAAAAATCAACATCGCCCAACCAAAACGGGTGTTCTCGTTTTCAGAAACGACACCCGTCCCCTTTCGACATTGCAATCGTACTCATTTGGTAGCACGAGAGCATCCGAAGATCTCTCCCCAGGTCCGATTCCCATCGGTACGAACGATTCAATTTCTCATGAAGATTAAAAAAGAAAAAAAGAAATAACCTACATCAATCCTTGTTTTTTCCTATCTCTTTTCCATAGCCCGAGGTAATTATTTTTAAAACAAAATTCTCCCGTTGTATAAGATCTAAATAGACGAAATTGTTCACTTTTTTTTTTGTACGTATAATCTTTTGAAAGGGGCGGGAGGGAGACACGTAGGCGTTCGTAGATTCCTTGCCCAACCTACTCAGTTTCCTTAATGCTACGTAAGACCTACGGCGGTCAAACGAGGACCACGAGAAAGAAAAAAAAAACACAAAAGAAAAGGGGACAAAAATTAGGTCGACTTATATATAAAATAAAATAAAAAATTCTCGCCACGTGGGGCCCGCGTGGGCCAATCGAATTGCGCCAAATATACGATAAAACAAGAAGAGCCCCCAACGACCACGTTTTTTCCATATCCACGCTAACGTTTAATAACCGAAGGGAAAAATGAACTTGATTCACGCGCTCCCGCGAAGCGCGTGTTGAGCCTCCCCCTAAGCCAAATCGCTTGTTGGAAGTGCTGATTGCGATTAGAGGGGATCGGTTCTAACGCGGGTCGGTGCCCTATTTAGAATCGGGTGACTCCTAGTTCCAAAAGACTGAAATCGGGAATTGAAGAGATCAATAACTGGAAAATGGCCTATCTGTGTGAAAAATAATCAAATTCTCATAATAAAATGTGAAAATTGCAATATCTCACTGTGAAATATAAGTCGGTTGTGTAGTTGTGCCATTATTTGTTCATATTGAAAATTATGATTCGGCTCTTGATGGTACTTTCTATCTATAAAGAGGCTTCAAAATAGGTGTAGAACCTATTCAACTAGGGGACCGGTTTCCGAGTAAAATCCAACAATTCCTCCATCGGAAGTGGGAACTGAATGGATTACAGGCCGATTCTGGTTCTCTCTATAGCCGGCCTTAAGTTGGTAGGTCGGTCTAGGCCACACTCAATCCGGTTCTCTAGTTCAACTCGACCTAATGCTCACCCCTAATCACAATACTAGATACGGTCTAAAACACGAGAGAATGTTTTTTTTTTCTTTTTGGGCTTTATGCGTTTTGAATAATTTAGCAATATTTCTCGAGAAATAATCACAAATATTAGAATCCAGACAACTTTTCTTTTGCCTCCGAGGGATGTCTTCAGTTCCCTTAGGTGTACCGACCGCATTATATTATATGCTATGTGCTGATTTGCAATTATTTTTTTTTTTTGGGGTAAGAAAGGACTTTTTCTTTATGATTAATGAGAAAATTTACGTGAGCATATTCACTCTTCTTGGTACTGAATCTTTAACCAAAGTGGCAAAAAAGATAGAAACTCCAAAATGGAACGAGTGCCTTCAAAAGTTTGAGCGCCAATTTACATTTTGGCTTTACCCAAAAGAAACAGTCATATCGTCAGGGGGACTTTTTTTTTTTTTGGTACGTAAAGGGTTAAAGCCGGATACAAAAATTGACATCGAGAATCTCCGGTCTCCTGTATTATTAAATGACCGAAAAACAATTTCACGAAAAAAAAACTTCATCCTTCGTCGTTTGCATTCGGGGCTCGAAGAAATAGTCTTTTACCGACGCGTGCGATCCAAAAGGACCTCTTCAACTGTCCGATGCAAAAAGACATAATGCCGGCTCGATAAATCGCCCCGGTCCTATAGATTCATCCGGGAACCGGATCGGATCGGTGGTCCAGCTCTCGGGTGAATTCATGGAATCGACAGATGGGTCTCGATTTTAATTTTTGAAATCGATCTTATAGCGGGTGGTCCACGACTCTGAAGCAGGAATTGCCCACCCGGACCATACACGCACCTAAATTGGTGACCCCCGAAGTCCACAAAAAACGCAAGAACGCACGACGTCGGCCGGGGGCCCCACCGCCATCGAAAAAAGCCGTGTCGTTCAAAGCGGGAACAGATCTTGGACCACCCCCGCTTCTCCCCTCTCCCCCTGGGCCCCACCCCTCTTATTTTCCTCTTTCTTTTTTTCCCTCCTCTCCTTCCGTCCGTCCGGCATCCGTCTATTCGTTCACACCCCGGACGACAAATTATAGTTTGACCCGAATTTTTTGCGTGTCGGAAAATTATATATTCTTGTCGCGAAATATTTTCCGGGCAAATTTTCTTCTTTTCTCGATCGAAAATGCCTAGAGTGCGTGCGTCGCAAAAACCCAGCCTTGATCTATGAACCCGTGGTACTCGTGGGTTTTCTCGAGCCGAGCCGAGCCTTGATCTATGAATCGACACTTATATGAATGAATCTTAACCCCATGAATCACCTTCCGGACCGATCTCGCTCTTGATATTCAAGTCATGACGTGAAAGTATATCGTCGGAAAACTTTTTTTTTTTACAATTTCTTGCAATGTAAACCTTTTGTTCTTTAAATTAATATGACGATCCGCATTTCGAAATTAATTGGTTTGCGTTTTCTTTTCGATGGAAAAGGAAAAGGCAGCAGGACTAGACTGGCCGCGAGGCGAGACACCACCGTGAAAAAGCGAAAAGAAAATTAAAGGCGAAAAAAAAGGGGAAGAGAGAGCTTAAGCACGATGGAAGCCAGCCGCTTCAAAGCGCTGCTTTCACTCGCAGTTGCAGAGAAAGGAGGACAGAGAGAGACAGAGAGGCAGAGGAAGAGGGAGGAGGAAGGAAGGAGACAAGACCTCCTGTCCTGGAGGAGAGAGAGAGAGTCTAGAGAGAGAAAAGCAGGAGAGCACTGGAGCTCGCCATGGAATTTGCGCTCGCGGTGGGGGGGAAAGAGATGAATTTACCCTAGGTGAAAAGCCCCGGGCACGGTTCTTGCGGACACACCCGCGCTTCGCTTTCGCCTGCTTTGGTCGCTGCTTCTGGACAGCGGGGGAGAGAGAGGGAGAGGGAGACAGGGGGGACAGGGGTCGACGACCGGTCGCGTTCTTGGGTCGTCAGGGAATCTTGTCGCGGCCCGTTGCGTGGAGCTCGGGGCTGTTTGCGGCATCGCCACTGAGCGAGCGAGCGCGCGCGCATGCCTTCTTGACTGGTGCGTCGTTTCTCTTCTTCTGCTGCTTCTCTCTTTCTGCTTCTGGGTTCTGCATTTTCTGCTTCGTGCTCGCCTAGGGGCGCGTGGGCTTGGCGACGTCGATTCTGGTTATGGGGACAGGACAATGCCACTGAGCCCAGCATCGTTCGTGCTCCTTTTGCGCTCCTTGGTTTTGAATTGGTGGGTGCTTGTGGAGAATTCTCCTCGCTTTTGTCCTGGCTCCTCAGCGTGGTCGGGTGCTTCCGTTTGGCGTCGTCTGAGCTTGTTTTGCGTCTTTTGGTTCGTTGCTTGATCCGGCGAAGATGAGCCGAGTTTGCTGATTTGGCTCCTCGAGCTGGACTTTGCGGCTCGAAAGCTCTTGTGACGTGGGTGGCCGGTGGCTGCTGGATTTGCTAGCTTTTTTCGTTTGGATCATCATGCTCTGTATTTCCATGAGCGTTAGTTTGTCATTTATATGGAAGCAATGTTACACCCCATTTTGCTGCTCTTGGTATCGTTACGTTTGAGTTGTTTTAACCCTTCCATCTTCGTGATTTCTACCTCTTTCGTTTCCAAGAAACCATGCGTGCAACATAAGTAACAGTTTGTAAATCTACTCTCAGTTTTTTCGGGCTAGAATGAAATTCACGTGGGCGTCCGATCTTTAAGCTTATACCTCTATGGAAACCTGCGCGTGTAAAATTGTTCATGGCAATTGTATTAAAGCCCCGTCACTCCCTTTGCTTGAATTGGCTTGTTTATACGGGGAGTTGATACCATTTGATGCTCTGACGTATTTAGCCTCAAGAATGATTGCTTTTCTTTGTGTGGTACGTTGTGAAGCCTTTAGTAGAAACTATGTAGTTAATAGAAAACTTTTTAAATTACTGCGTGCAGTGATAACGCGTATGTTTGGGCCATTGCAGAGTTGCGTCGTTGCTTTGTGGAGAGCATTTATGTGATTTTTTCCTATCACTGTAAATGGAAAGGTTTCCAGAAGTCAAGGTACTTCCTGCAAAATTGCCTGGAAAGGACCAGGTATCCAGTATTCGTATGCCCACTGTGAGAGAAGTTGCAGAAGAAATAGATACGCGCATGCATTTGTTGAGAGAAGCACATCAAGTGTCTAGTGGGCATCCGATGTCGGGGAGAGGAGAAATTAGCCGATCTGTTCTACAGGACTCACAAGAGTCGCGCTCATATGCATCCGTCAGAAGATGGAAAGGCAAAGATTCTATTCCCGGACGAGAACAATCAGTGCCCAATGCTGTCTCATTTAAGGTCGGTAATGATTCATTTGAGGAAGGTGGCCCGAGTTATTTTTCAGGAGCTAGTCATCCTCCCGAGCCGATCGACACAGATTTAATGAAAGCAGTTTATGTACCGCTTGGTCAAGATAAACCAGAGACCGCATGCTTGATTAAAAGCTTGCCTGCAAAAGGGCCGCCCTTTTTGGAAGATCTATCAATCAAGCCTCCAGCCAAGAAACCTAGCCTGGTTGTTCTTTCACCAGCAGAGAGTTTGGTTGAAGAACCTAATGATGTTTGTCCGTTTTCAGTTCCTCGCGCATCACAAAATACAGATAATTCTCTCCTTCCAAATGACACAGAGGAGAAGGAATGTGTTTGGGATGCTTCTTTGCCTCCAAGTGGCAATGTAAGTCCGCACAGTAGCATTGATAGTACAGGCGTCGTTACTGCCATGAGCATTGTCAACAGTCGGGCCAGCACATACCGCAGTGATATGTTCACAAGTGACGGCATGCTTAGCGTCGACAGGAATTTTGAGAGTACGAAAGGGAGTCTACGGGGGGATTCGCTTGAGAGTGCGAAAACAAGCATTAGTCGAGCTAGTGATAGCAGTGGCCTTAGTGACGACAGTAATTGGAGCAACATCACGGGAAGTGCCAATAAGCCTCACAAAGGGAATGATCCTAGGTGGAAGGCTATCCTTGCCATTCGGGCACGAGATGGAATTCTTGGGATGAGTCACTTTAGGTTGCTCGAGAGGCTAGGATGTGGTGATATTGGAAGTGTGTATCTTTCTGAGCTAAGTGGTACTCGTTGCTATTTTGCCATGAAAGTTATGGACAAGGCATCTCTTGCTAGCAGAAAGAAGCTCAACAGGGCACAAACAGAAAGAGAGATTCTGCAGCTGCTAGACCATCCATTTTTGCCGACTTTGTATACACATTTCGAGACAGAAAGATTTTCATGTTTGGTCATGGAGTTTTGTCCTGGAGGGGATCTGCATACTCTAAGGCAGCGACAGCCGAGGAAGCATTTTTCCGAGTATGCTGCTCGGTAAGATTGATAACTCCACGTCATCATCTGTTTATGGTGTTTCCTTCCTTTACTTTAAGACAAGTGCACATTTTTATTTTTTATTTTTTCTAGACTGTTCCGTGCGGAAGGGTATGTTAGTTTCTGCATTACTTATGCGAAAGCTCCTTTATTCAGTGAGAAAATATGAGTACACATTTGGCAGGAGTGTGTATGAAATTATATCTTTTGCATGTAAAAATGTTTGCGCATTTAGAACTAACTGCCACTTCATCTGGGATCTAGTGAGCAACACCTTTCAGGTTCTTTTCTTGCACGATCTTGTGCATGGTTTGACCATGGTAATTTCCTTTGCTACAAATGTGCGTTCTTTTTCCCAACAGAACATAACGTATTGCTTGCTTGATATGAATTGAGAGAGGGGACCTGAGATTCTGTAGAGATCCTTCCTTTTGGGTTTCCATCTGAGAATGGATTGTTGGCTTCTGCCATATGGGAGAAAGCAGATAGGGTATTTTAAGAGTGGTTCCAGATTGTCCTCTATCTGCCCTTCACCAAATGTGTGCTTGCAGCTTATCTTCTGAAACTATTGAGGGCAATCCTCTCTTTAAAACTTTTTTGGACCGTAAGTAAGCATGATATCCAGAAATCCACGAAGTAAACATGCTTAATAATATTGACCTAGTGCATAGTGGAGAGTTAATTTTGCTACTAGTTACTAGTGTTGCTTTTCGCAATTAATAAATTGCTTCTTTCTTTCGCTATGTGAAACTTGCATCGGTTGCTGGCTTTGCTGAAGATGAAACACTACTTTGGTGCCGTTCTTTATGATGAATCTCATCAGCATTTTAACCAGTTCATCTTTTGATTTGCAGAACATATCCTCTACCTAAACTATTAGCATCAGTAAATAATATTTGGCAGAAATGAAAGGGAAGAAATATTGAGTATTCTATCAGGGACAACTATGATCTTAAATTTCCCATGTTTTTATAAATCTCATTGGCTGCATCTATCTTCAAGTGCTTGCTTCAAAATAAAGTGCTAGGGTTTGTGACCAGAAACAGTTTTTCAATGGAAAGTCCATGGAACTCTTTTAGCTTCCTTAACGAGGCACTTTTCCTTCCTAGTGCTTCTGTGTTAAGTACCATTTATGTTTACTTTTGACTGAAAGTGAATTGCTTAAGCCACTTGTGTTTATAGAAGGTTAAGCATGCAAAAAGAGGTAGTGCAGCTAAGCATGACAAAGAGATGATAGCGTGATGACTTCGTGTGTAATTATTTATTTTGAATATGCCTCCTTTTGGTTCTTTCAATATGTTATTTCTGGTTATGGAATACCTCCAGCAGTTTAGCAAAGGAAATCCATTTTGCTTGCCTTATCCTCTTGAAAGTGAGAATTGCTGCAATCCCATTTTTTTAAGGTAGGGGAATAAGTGACCTGAAATTGCTCATATGTTGAAGTTCATTCTCGCGAGACCCCTCCTTTTTGTGCTATAATGACTTACTTAAGTATAGGTCACCTGACCTTGAAGGACATACAGATAGACGTGCTGGTGAAAATTAGTTTATAATCTGAAAGAAGTTCCTCCACACGATTTTATTCAGATGACCGAGAGTTTTTCTAGGATTCAGTAATTTTCATGGGATTTTCTGGTTCATCGTTTGGAAGTATAAAATGCCAAGATATGGAGAATCCTTTACTGATATTTTCTCTCATCGTTCAAAGCAGCGGTGAGAGATAGCACATTTCCTTCAATACGTTATCTCACGTATCTTTACCTGACTGGACATTATTCTTAAAAGTAGACGATTTTATATCCCTAGGGAAGGCTATAGTCTCTTATGTTCTGTGAAAACTTCAAATGTCTTTAAACTGCTTTAATTTATGGCTGGATTTATCTGTCTTGCAACCTTTCCTCTTAATCTTGTAATGTGGATATTGTTTTGGTAGGACCTGGATAAATTTTTTTATATGTAAATATATCTATAGTCTCTTATGTTCTGTGAAAACTTCAAATATCTTTAAACTGCTTTAATTTATGGCTGGATTTATCTGTCTTGCAACCTTTCCTCTTTAATCTTGTAATGTGGATACTGTTTTGGTAGGACCTGGATAAATTTTGTTATATGTAAATATATCTATAGGCTTTCTAGGCATGATTTGGAGGGCTAATTTTCTAGGCTCAGCGAGGATGTTCAATTGTCTTGTGGTTTGGTTTCTTCAAGCATTTCCTGAACTTTGTTGAACACGTTATGAAGTAAAATAGTTATTACTGTGTCTTATATTTGCAGGTTTTATGCTGCAGAGGTTTTGCTAGCTCTTGAGTATCTGCATATGCTTGGAGTTGTGTACAGGGACTTGAAACCTGAAAATGTTCTGGTTCGTGATGACGGCCACATTATGCTCTCAGACTTTGATCTTTCATTAAGGTGTGCTGTGTCACCAACCCTCATAAGAACCTCATACGACTCTGACCCCAGAAGGGCTGGCGCCTTTTGTGTCCAGCCTGCTTGTATTGAGCCTTCCTCTGTTTGCATCCAGCCTGCTTGCTTCATTCCCCGATTCTTCCCCCAGAAGAATAAGAAAAGGACTCAGAAACCCCGTGCAGAACCAGGATTCCCCTCTAGCACCCTTCCAGAGCTTGTAGCTGAGCCCACTTCTGCTCGGTCAATGTCCTTCGTCGGGACCCATGAGTACCTTGCCCCCGAAATTATCAAAGGAGAAGGGCATGGGAGTGCGGTTGATTGGTGGACTTTTGGCATTTTCTTGCATGAACTGCTTTACGGTAAAACCCCATTTAAAGGCTCTGGGAACCGCGCCACGTTATTCAACGTGGTTGGGCAGCAACTCAAGTTCCCGGAATCACCAGCCACAAGTTATGCAAGCCGGGACTTGATACATGGTTTGTTGGTAAAAGAGCCACAGAATAGACTTGGGGTGAAGAGGGGTGCAACCGAGATCAAGCAGCACCCATTCTTCGAGGGCGTGAATTGGGCCCTCATCCGGTGCAGCACACCTCCAGAGGTGCCAAGGCCAGTGGAAGCCGAGCTGCGAGGGAAGTATGGGGCAGTTGACCCGGTTGGTGTTGGCAGTGCTAGTAAAAGGATGTCTGGGCCAGGGACGGACATGAAGTCTGGCGGTAAATTTCTGGACTTCGAGTTCTTTTAGTGTTTTGGACTGGTGGAATTTCTGTGCTGTGTTTGTTCTAGCATTCCTGATAATCCCGCTGGAGCTTCTCTGCTCTGTCTCTCCCTGTTACTGCACTACCAAATGGGAAATTCTCCGGAAATTCTGTGATCTTGACCCTGAATCTCGACAATCTATACTGAGATTAGCTTTTTAAGTAGGAAACTCATTGGATCTTACTAATGCCAATATTATTAATTGAAATATTTCGATGAACCTCAGATCCGTGTTGTGATGCTTTCCCAAAGCTGTCGCTCGATGTTGGAACTAAACCGTCCACGTATGGATGGAGTTCCTCCTGTTAGCGTACTTCTGGCAGATACTTGAATGTCCGTAACTATCGACTTATTCATGTTGCTATCGTGTGATCAATGCCTATACTCTTTATTGCATCGATTCATGTCAATTCGTGTTAATAAACCGACACCCTAGTCCCGGTTCCTTGTCAATGTGGTGGAGCCAAGTTGGATATTATGTCAGAGTCACCGATCGCAAGCTCAGACAAGCATGGACAGCCAATCGGACATACAAGAAAGAATGCTAAAATTGCTCGCGGCCTTCTGTTCTTAAAGCTCTCATGTTTGTAAATCTCTTGCTTGCTTTTTGCATCACCATAGGATTTGTCCACACGAAGTAGGAAAACTTCCATGCGTGGACAGGGTTCAGCGGTTCTACTCAAAGAGTGCAGCTCATGTTGTCGGAAAACCCATGGATGTTGTCATTGGTCGTTTTCTATTAACAATAGCAAGTTTGTCATTAAAACGAAGAGGCTAAGATCTCTTGCTAATTGGGAAAGATGAAGCGTCAGAGTATTTCTATTGATCGGTTATTTCATACAGGCTCGAACTGTACATTCGATCTCTTTGGTTGGAATTATTCGGAGCATGCCTTCTCGATGTTTTAATACGTATATCAAGTTAAAAAAGATGGAAAAATAGAGCCGTTTCTAAATTCAATGCTGTTTTCGGAGAGACCTGTGACTATAGAAAGACCTTCACGGTGGCTAGAGAGAAAGCCGAAAAAGGGTCTTTCGTGCGCAAGCCCACATAATGTCAAGTGGTGTCGGTTTCGGTACGTTGATCAAATGATACCGTGCCGGTTTCGGTACGTTGAACAAATGATACCGTGCGTACGTTGATCAAATGATACCTTGCAAGCGAAAGGTTTACGAAAGTTTTCATGGCGGTATGGATGCGATGAAAGGCACATCTCAACCTCATTTTGTAGCAACCTTTGTGGTTATATACGATTCGTTTTCTAAGTTCACAGTAACAGAAACGAGGTAAGGTCTTTTAAAGAACAGGGGTTTTTGTTTTTGTTTTTTTTGAATAGGAGAGTTCGGTTTGTAATAGCGAACAATGCTTTACAAGAGAAACTGGCCTGAAGCGTAAAACCGGTGAATAAAGTGAACAAGATGGCTAAATCGTCGGATATAGATATGAACAATAAGATGTGAACGAAGTATCAAAACCTGGTTGATAGCGAGATCATCTAGTCGGCCTAACCGATTGATTGTGACTTTCTTTGGGTCATGGGAGTGATGCACGTCTCATTCCATATATTAAAGTGTGATTAGATAGAACGACCACCATTGAATTTAAAAATATGGTAATGGTCTACTCTCCATCAAAGGCAGGAGGAGAAGGAGAAAGATGACCTTAATAAGTTCAAGTGGGATTAATGTAGAGATTGACAAAACGGACCGAAACATTAATTAGGCGGCTTTCAGAAATTGCTGTAGATACTGTACCTTATCGATGAATCGAACTGCTTAGCAATCCGGTTTTAAGTACGTTTTTTCATTTTTAATTGGCGACGATCCATCGAAACCAATCTTTCGATCGATTCAATCGAGCGTGAAATGCAAATGCGATTCGATTCTTATAAACAAAGAATATTGAAATTCGGGAAATAAAATGTCTTATTGAATTGGGCAAATGACATTAATGGATTTTGAACTTTAACCTAATGTGTAATATGATCTATAAACTTTTAATTTGTTCAAATCATAAAAATGGATAATCAAACCTATTTCTTGATACAATAGAAGCTAAAAGAGTTGAATAGGGGTCTCACATAAAGAGAGATATTTAAAAAGCGAGCCCATTTACTCATATTTCGAATCATAAATATAAGGGTTAATACTATGAAAAATCTCAAATTGGTACACCTATGATAATTTTACCCAAAATTAATTTTTTGACCATCAAAAACCCCAAACCGGTACACCTGTGATAATTTTACCATGCGCTAGTTTCCGTTAAATTTTACTATTAAATTGTTCTGTCAAATGATACTCAGTAGTTGATGGATATACCAATTTTGGGTTTTACCCTTCATTTATCACATGTGCACCGGTTTGTGATTTTTTTTTGCATTAATCCAATTTAACTTAAATTAACGGAGGGTAAATTAGTAACAAATTTACAAGTTTGGAGGGGGGTTTTTGTGGTTAAAAAATTAATTTGAGATAAAATTGTTACATATGCATCAATTTAAGGGTTTTTGGTGGTCAAAAAATTAATTTGAGATAAATTTATTATAGATGTACTAATTTGAAGTTTTTCATGATATTAATCCGAAATAAAATGAAACAATGATAATTTTTTAAAAAATATTTTAAGAATATTTAGTTATCGTGAAACAAATCCACCAAAATATCTTTATCGGATTCGTCAGAGCCGTTGATGACCGCCAAGAAATCCAAATCCCGTGGGATGGGAAGGGGATGGGGGAAGGGATGACAAGCTAGAACGTGTCGTGACACGTGGACCAATGACGCGAGAGCACGCCCCCTTCTTGTCGAGGTTCTTGTGGCGGGTAACGCGATCGAAGGGACGACAGCAGCAGCAGCCGCCCCGCCGCCGAACCGCCGGGAAGGAGATGGGGGATGATCTCTACGCCTTGGACTTCGACGGCGTTCTCTGCGACAGCTGCGGCGAGAGCTCCCTCTCCGCCGTCAAGGTCCCCATCTCCCTCTCTTCCGTGCTTTCGCTTTCTCCCCTTCTCGCGGTTTGACTCGGACGTGGGTTTGACTTTCCCTCCGCTCTCCCCTTAGGCCGCGAAGGCGAGATGGCCCGGGATCTTCGACGGCGTCGGTCCCGCCACCGAGGATTGGATTGTCGACCAGATGCACATCGTAAATCTTGCTCCCGATTGACTGAATCCCATAGCTCATCGTTTTGCTTTCGGTTCGTGTTGAGTTTGGTGAGATTGAATTGGTGACGGCTTTGAATTAAGTGGTTAATCAGTGCCTTTGCACTCTAATTATGGAATTTCCGGATGGGTTTAAGTGCGCGTGTCATGGGGAGTCCGATTGGATCAGTCACACGAAATGTTGATGAAAGTGGTGTCTGCATTGTCGAAACTCCGATGACGTCTAGTAGTTGCTTCATCCTTAGATGGCTGCCGTATGAGTCGCTAGAAGTTAATCTTTTCCTGAAAAGGTTAGCCATTTATCACTTTGGGGCAAGGCAGTCATGGATTTGGCATCTCTGTCATGTGATGTTGTGCACCTATTGTGCTTTTGCTTTCTTGAAGTATGATGTATCTCTTTTTTTATGAAATAGTGGGTTCTTTGTCAATTATCCTTGTGTGATGCAATGTCCGAAAATTCTGACAAACCCAGATCAAGATGAGTTAATCATTAGTGTATATCTGGAAGTTGCTGCAAAAATGTTGGAAACGTATGAAAATGGAATCGGTTGAAGCAGTGTCCTCATGGTGATGGTCTGTGGTAGGTGAGGCCTGTCGTGGAGACTGGATATGAAAATGTCCTGCTTGTGAGATTGCTGTTGGAGACGAGAGTGAGCTCTATTCGCAAGTCGTCGGTGGGTACTTGAATCAATCTTTCCTCTTTAAACTGCTTCTAGAGCACGTACGAGCTGATTTGGTATGTGTCTCTATTTTGGGTGAGATACTTTTAAAATGTAGTATGAAAGTGGATGTACCTGACGATATGGGGTTTGGTGTGCAAGGTTGCAGAGGGACTCACCATAGATGGGATTCTGGAGAACTGGTCGAAGATCAAACCTGTCATTATGGAAGAGTGGGGTGAGGACAGGGAAATGCTGGTAGACCTTTTTGGAAAGGTCAGAGATGAATGGATGGATAAGGACTTGGGAACTTGGATTGCTGCAAACAGGTTCTTTAGCTTTTCATTTTCATAAAGAACATCAGAATCCCGCTTGATCTTTCAAAAAGCTTTGGACTGATATATAGCTCTACCTTCGGATAGTAGTTACTCAAGGGAATGCGTTGATGAGAGTTTGCAAGTCTTAAGTTCCCTAACAAAGCCATTAGAATTTTTCTTCTTCGGGAATTTGTATTAATATTGATGTAATTTTTAATAGCCATTGTGATAATTCAACCGAGCGTACTCATTTAACACCAACATTATCATTTCGCATGGCTTGTTTTCTAAACCCACTATTCCGTTTTACTTCACGTGTACTGATGTGTGTGCTCACAATCAGAATAATTTCCTAGTTCTTCTGGCCATGCTCATTTTGTATCTCCTCTTAAATTGTACAATGACCGATTGGTTTTGTCTTAAATTGGGACTCCGGTACCATCGAATTTCTCTTAGCTGAGTTTGTGACACATCTGTTAGATTATCGATCAATGGAGTTCAAAAACAATATAAAATAAAATTGAATGACAAAATATCATGTTCGTGCAGCTTAGATGTGAAATATGTTGGCCTAATGATAAGAGTCTTGATGTACGGATGTCTAGGACTAACCTACCTGCTGGCTCTGTGTTCCGTCTGATCTGTTGACTTTAAGAACATTGTCAGTGTTGTACACTTGATTATGCTGTTTCATTGTATTTTCTCGTAATCAATCATTCTTCCTGCAGATTTTACCCAGGAGTTCCTGATGCTCTTCAATTAGCGAGCTCAAGTATATTTATTGTTACAACGAAACAGGTTGGCTCTTAGGGTCATGGTTACTCTAGTTTAGTAGGACTATGAATTTTTTAAAGTGTTTCCAATCAGCACTTTAAGATGTTATTGTTGCTGAGCATCCAATTGATTATTCCCTTTTCCCTTTTCGTGTCTTATATGTTGATAAATTCTCTTCTGTTATGCCCATTCCAGAGTCGATTTGCAGATGCTTTGCTGCAGAAACTTGGGGGGGTAACTATACCCTCCGAAAAAATATATGGTTTGGGGACTGGGTAAGTGAATCTCCGATAAGTGTAGTAAAGAAGCATTAAATTAGTGAATGTATCCTCGAGATCTCCGTTTTTTTCTCTTAATTCATTATGTGAATTGTGTACAGACCCAAGGTGGAAGTGCTGAAGCAGCTTCAGAAGAGGCCAGAACACCAGGGGTTAAAATTACAGTAAGATTTTGTCCTGCTTCTGGTAAATGAGGAGTAGCAGTACATGCCATACTAATCTTGATCACTTCGCCATCCTGCAAATGATCATTCAAATTCTTCAACTCTCGAGAAGTTGAAAATTAATTAAGAAGGTCCCTTTTCTTGTTCACCAGCTTTGTGGAAGATCGACTTGCAACCCTTAAGAATGTCATTAAAGAGCCTGAGCTAGATGGATGGAATCTATATCTCGGTACTACTACTATCTCCTGTCCCCCATGTTCACGTTCTTGTTTTCGCTTCTCCATCTTTGCCTATATTTTTTCTTCTGCATTACTCAGTTTGCCTCTCTGCATTTGTAAGTGTATGCTTTTCTCTAGCATATCAGCACATTTATCGGCACACTAATCTTGAATAGTTTAAGCAGGGGATTGGGGTTATAACACAGAGAAGGAGAGGAAGGAAGCAGCTAGCATTTCCAGGATTGAAATTCTTCAGCTCTCTGACTTCACTAAGAAGTTGAAGTAACCAAATTCGGCTTTCTTTCTGTATTTTTTCACTAGCTGATTATCAGCCATGTATCTCCAGTAAGTGGTGCAGATGAGATGCTGCTTCAACTTGCAACGGGTCGTCTGGCCTGAAAAGCAAAGAAAAGAAAATGATTGGTTAAGATTGTTTTCTTGAAATACTTCGTGTTGAGATAGCCAGTAGCCACGCATATAGGAAAACAAGATCAAAACATGTGTATAACCTACTGGAAGTTATTATTGTTGGACCAAATTGGTCGTATGGATCTATCCTTGCTTATTATCTGGTTAGCAGCCTATCTTATACCATTCATTTTTGTAGACTCTAGCTTGAAATGCATGAGTAATGTGCTCGTTGCAATAGCATGATCCATCACGGGCCCGTAACAATCACACTTGTACAAGAAGGAAATGATGTATGCCCCCTTTATGATACTACATGTCTCCGGTTCTTGTTTCTTTCAAAGGTATAATCGAGCCTAGTGGAGGCGGTAGGGTGCCAAGTTTGAACTCGACGCAACTTGACTTGTGCACTCAATGCTCAAAGTACAGCTCGAGCTTGATCGAGCATGGAATTTCCCATCCAAGCTCGACTCGGAAAGAAAATCGAGATATAGTGAAGCTCAACTCAATTTGCCTCAGTTATAATCAAGCTACGACATTAAACTAGAGCTTGAACTAAAAAAAAAACTCGAATATCTTTCCCTTATGTATAATAATTTTTTTTGGTTAAGTATATAGTTAGTGTTAAAAATTTTTATGAACTTTATGTTTATTCAATCACATCTTGTATTTTATTTTGTGCAATCAAGTTTTTCCATCAATTAGGCCACGGACATGTGGGGCTACACCGGCAAATAATGGGAAAAGCACAAAAAAAGTCATAAATCTTTCAATTGGATTAATTTAATCTTAAACCTTTTCACAATCCATCCGGTCATTTTAGGTCGGAAATCGTTAACGTGAACGCCGGATATTCTACGTGGCATGATCGATGTTGATATGTAAAACTAAAACCATATTTGTGCATGTGATGTTTTGCATTAAACAATTTATTAATTCTGGAATATTGTCCTTAGGGATTAACATCACTCTCTATTTTTTATCTAATCGAAATCTTGTGACTCATGCATTTTCACTTTTATTCAATGCAAAACACTCGAAACTTCACAAAATGTAAATGTTGAAATGGAGATTCACTTACAGGTTTTTTATGATCTTTCAAAGTTTGAATAATAAATGACATTTTGACAGGAAAGTTTAATAAGAAAAGATTACCTTCTGCTTTTATTTAAGTGGAAATAACAAAGTTCTTAAATCCTTAAAATGAAAAATCGCGAGTCATATTCAAATTTGATTCCTCAAAGTGACTTTCCTTAGTTTCTTTAACACGCATTCACTGTCAAATTTCTTCCTTCCATGCATATTAGATTCGCAAATTTTAGACTTTCCTCGTCATTTCGCCTTAGGTGTGAAGGGGAATGTTCAACTTTAAAACATTACATGTGTTTGTAGTCTAATAACCAGAATTTATAGAGATATGCTTGCATGCCTAATCTTTTCCCGTTGGCGAAAGATTAAAAACGAGAACATGGCATTCCTCTTCTTCAAAAATGGGTGATATAGTTCTCTGGATCTCTCTCCATTTATCTAATCGATACATGTGCGTCATGTGTTCACGAAACACATGACTCGTGTTAGATGCGAGGCACAAACATAATGAAATAGAGAATAAAAGCGAGAAAGAGAAATCAAGACATAAGATTTTATTCTGATTTATCCTTACACTAGGATTACATCTGGTAGGGGATTTCACTATAATTAAAATCTCTCACCTCTCTATTACAACTTTTAATTGTAAGAGAAAGAGATCATTTATATATAAATATATATAATATAACAACTATTTATGAGTTCAAGCCAAACTACCAATAAGATACGGGTCCAAGCTATGAAAGCCCTTTGGCAACTTGAGGGCGTTACCCTCGCGACCCCCATCGGGGCAAACCCCCCCCCCCCCCCCCAAGACCCCCGGATCCCCATGCCTTCCTATCGATGGGGTGTATGAACCACATCCTAACAACTTGTAAAAAATACTAGTCTCTTTTCTCCTCTGTTTCTCTCTCCCCTAGTAGCTACATGCCCCAGCATTGCCGAGTCTCCATACCTATTGCATATCATCCATTTGAATCCAACAAACTACATAAACGAAATATGAAGGGTGTTCTACGGGCCTTCAACTAGCCTAGCTGAGTCTCCATACCTATGCCTTTAAATTATAGAGAAGAAAAAATGCCTCGAACATTTGTATCTCTCATCTAGAACAATGATTCTATGTAAAAAGTATATAATACGTATTAGGAGCGACACGTGAAATTTGATTGATAGGGGTGGACACACATACGTGAAAGGTATAACATTGACTCCAATACCATTAGGGGTGAGCATGATTTCATACTAGAATTGGAAAACTTGAGAACCATGTTTTAGGGTATGCATGGTAGGTTTTAGGTTTCAAAAATTGAAAAAACTATTCTAACATATAGGTTCCAAGTGAAACAAGCTTTTGTGTTTTTCTTGTTCTATGTTTCATGCGGTCTTGCAATATTCCATGGCGTCCAATGATAAGTGTATAATTTGAAATCAGTAGTATGAGCTTCCATTTCTGGCGATATCATGACTAAGACCTTTACTTTATTAATGTTTCTTATTTTTTGTGTGTTTAAATATGAGTTGTGATCAACGAATTATAGCAAATAGCGATAATTTGAGGTGATGATTCATTACAATCATTCAATTGATAGTATATGTGGAATCTTGGTAGATCATGGAACCAACTTGAAACCTGTGATAGGGTAGATTACAGATTCCAAGGGGAATCTAGATGGAACCTAAAACTGTTCATCTCTAAATTACCATGTTAGAAAGTCTAATGTGAAAGTTTAAGCTATTAGATGGTGAGAGGTCATATGTATACAAAGAGCACGTAAGACCTGTTGTTAAGCGATCTAGAACTATAAGATGGTCAATCTACTGAAGTATTGCTCAAATGAGAAGGTTGATAACTCGATGACAAGACTTAATCATATACCCACCAAAAACAATTTTTCTTGACCTGCGACTTCCATTTTTTTGGCGTTGAAGATTCTCCCTTCCACAAAATTCCAAACACATGGTTCATGAGTTTCTTTCACTGTATCTTTGACATTATTGAAGATTCTAATTTCAATAATTTCCATTCTTTATCGTCAATTAGAAGCTGCCCATGCAAAATTCAACAGCGTTAACCATACGCGGCATCAAATGTCCACAAATTTATCAATAATGTCCCGATGTTCTTGCTTCATTTCGAGTTTAAAAAAAACAAGCGTGCATGCCGACAATTCAAGCCTGAAAAGTTTGAAATACAACGGGCCAGATATTCAAAAATATTTGGCAAGACTAATGAGAAAAAACTCAAGATTATGATAATAGTCGGCACCTGAGGAGTCGAGTTTCCACGTAGATTGGCCAGGGTTTCAACAATAGAAATATTTATACTCTAAGATTCTTAGAGGTCAACAAGAGTACCTCATGAAAACATCATAAACCACCGAGTGCCATTATCTAGAACAAGAAGTAAGCGACATTTTGTCGTCATTGAACCAGAACTTTTAGTGCAATATCATGAATCATCAGGCATTGCTAATTGTTTTAAAAATTTAAGTTGTTAAGACCCTGTTTGGTAACCGGCCAAACGGTGCTTAATTATATTCTTTTGTTCTTGGGAACAAACAAAGAATAAAAATCTGTTTGGTAAATTTTTTGTTCTCGAGAACAAATTTGAAATAGAATCAAGAATAAAAAAAATAGTTGATTATTAATTCCGGGAACAAGAATTAGAAACGAAAAAGAAAATAATTTTTCTTCTTCTTCTTTCCGGGTTGGACCTTCACGGGTTGGGTGAGGTCCACCTTACCGGATCTGGCAAGGGCTTCGCAGCCTAGGCGAGGGTTGCCCTCATTAGGCCAGATCCGATGAGAGTGGCGGCGAGGGTCCAACCCTCACCAAATCCGGCGAGGGCTGCGATGCCCTTATCGGCTATGGGCCAAGAAAGGAGAAGAAGAAAAAAAGGAAAGAAAAAAAAGAAAAAAAAAGGAAAAAAGATTGGATTTAGTTATGGAAAATGAGGACCATATGGTGATTAAATACTAACTCAACTTCAAATAAAGAATTATTTTTTCAAAAAATGTCAAAATGTTGATCGTCCTTTACAATAAAGATTTGAAATATACAGTCATGTGATTCCATCTTGGCTCTCGCAGCATTACAAATTTATTATATATTAATAAGTATCGAGTGAAATCTTACGCGAATAGTGTATTGATATTGCGACACATGAATTGCGAGAGCACATGTTTTCTTTGGACTTTGGTATTGATTTATTATAAAAGTATATTATATACTAATATATGTAGCATGTGCTTATTAATGTTATCATTTCTTATGATTAATCACCCTTGATCCTCATTATTGCCGGCCCCGTTACTCCCCTCTAAGGATGCTTGTAGACCCAACTCCGGTAATTACTTTCTGTCTCTTGTTGTGGCATTTTTCTTGGCTAATTCAAATGAATAAATGAATTCTCTAATGAATTTCGCATGCTTAATTAACTAGATAATGAGATACTCGACTTATAGCCAAACTGCTCTATAAACTTAATACAGCAGAGAGCATATCAATCACATGCAAGGACGAGACAATGAAGAAAAGAAACAAAAGGGATCACCGACCACAACGATATGCAGACAGATTACTTCACTTCATTGACTGTTCTCCCCTCAGCAAGTATCTAAAAAACCCTTGGCTAGATCCAAAACCCACGTTCAATGGGAGGTTAAAGAAACCATTTTTGATGTTCAGTTTCAAGGATGGGTTCGAAGAGGAACACGTAAAGAGCTCCCCCACGCAGTGCACATGCAGATACATGAAGTTATCCAGAGCCTTCTTTAGCAAAGAAAAGCCCATTTTCACGTACGGACCTGCTGTTCTCGAAGAGACTTCTTGGAAATGGTGTTCACGTTCTCAACGTACAGTGATCCCCAGTCTGTATTTTTGTATCTGCGGACTGTGTTGGTCATGTGTATTTCTAGGGTTTGGGACAGTATCTTATTTGCAACATTAATTATACCGTCAAAATAATGCTTGATCAACACGTTGTTTATTCTCCTTTTAATTGCAAAGCAACAAAGAAAACTACATATTAAATCAAGGAAATTGCAGCCAGATGCACGCTGCCTGTACATTAGTAGTTTTATCCCACAAAAAACGTCAGCCTTTATTCCAATCAGAAATTGTTTTTTTCGTTTAGATTCCACGTCTCGAAATAATAGAAAAGAAAAAAATTAATTTCAGCACACCAATTAGAGTTTTCTTCTAATCACTCAATTGCTAGTGACTGGTCAGTTGATTAATCGGTAAAAGTTAAGGAGAAGTTGTTTGACATTTCACCCAACTAATCATGTTGGGAGCACGGAATTTTGTGAGGATTTTATTAGAATATTCTTCTTTGAAAGAAAATGGAAGAACCCACGATTTAGTCAGTGTTTCGTGATTGTTTGACTGGACAGCCATGGTGGATCCCAAAACATGTAGTAAGACAATTGACAAGAGCGACATTCACAAAAGAAACGTGGGATATCAAAAAATTACAAGCGATGAATTTCTTCAGGAGATTTACGTACATACAAACATACATATTGAAGTATCTATGCTACGCATGGACTTAATTATAAGACACGATATTATTCTGTATGAAATAACGGAATGATTTTTAGGAACTTGTTAATATTGGGTTTAAATCTAGCGGTAGCGTAGTGTACTTTTGATATGCTTTGTTTATATTTTCGTTTTCCTCATTATTTGTACGGAACCAGTTGGCTTACTGTAGTAGTGAAAGGACACAATTTTATAATGTTCTATATAGATACAAGATAATATATATATGTATGTATTATATTATACTTGTGTATTGACAACAAGGCTCGCATTAGAAACAATTTTTTATTTTTAAATTTCCCGACGGAGGAGTTAGATCCTAAGATTAAACTCTACATAAATTTGACCATGTTACACGAAATTTTATAAGGACCCAGGTTCATTTTTTAATATAAATTCCAGATTAATTACACGTCCATTATCATGACATATTTGGTGTTCCAATGAGATTAAAATAAGCTGTCCACGTCAAAATCGATCAATAATGTTTTGTTTAACCGAGAATTAACTGGCTCGTGTGAAAGCACAAGTCAAAACACTGGAGCGACATGATTTGCGCACGCGCGATAATAACCAAAACCGGGCCTCTGAGATTGCATCCATATCACTGGCTTTAATTACAAATTAATACTTTAATTAGAGGTGTTAATCCAGTAATTTACAGCTTCTCTTGTCATCATCGTCACGGAGTTAGATGTTTTAATTTATCAAGATCTACTGAACTCTGACAACCGCAAAAGATGGAGGAACTCCGCCATACAAAATGGAGAAAAGAGCATAATTATCACATAATAAATAAGATATAGTTGAAAATGGTCCATGTGAGAAATAATTTGATTAAAAAGTGAAGGAATATAACGTGTATTTCGAGCTAGGTTCCGAAAATGGAACCTCCAACTATTAAAATTGAAATAAATTTTTTTATTTTCTTTTTTCTATCAATAAAGATTAAAAAAGAAAGAAAGAACCTATAACAATGCTGTGCATTATTTCTGCTTTCAGGGTTAGTACTGCCCTTTTTTTAAATCAGAAAGTACTGCCCTTAAAATATAACATTTTACAGAATCGTTATTAGATGAATGAAACGTGAGAAAACCTGATTAGTTATTACCTAAGTTCAAATGCACTTGAGCAATTATGTGGTGCTTATTTTTTTCCGCTCGACACGAACATTTAATTTCTCACAAGAAAATGGTGAGTCTTTAAATGGATATGAATAACCATATAATCGGAAATGCAAAAATGAGAATTTAATTTCTCACAAGAAAATGGTGAGTTTTTATATGAATATGAATAACAGTGTAAGCAGAAATGCAAAAAACGAGAGTAGATTTTGTGACCGTGTACATTATTCGAGATAAATCAATGAAGATTGATTCGTCGACTACTCGACCATGAGATGATTGTGATAATGTTCGAGATAAAAATATAGTGTGAAGTTGTTCCAAGAGAGGCTATGGGGGAGAGAGAGAGAGAGAGAGAGAGAGAGAGAGTTAGTTAGGCTAAGTGGCAAATTTTTTATTAACTGATATGCACAAACCACACATAACTGATTGTGAATAAGGTTGAGACAAGAGATGGAAACAAACTGAGGGAAGATGTCCATCACCCTTTTATAAAGGGATCACATTGGACACTTCATTTCAATTTTACCACTGTTTTATAAATTAATACACTTACATTATGCTAGATTTATGGAGATTGTTTTACAAATTTGGTTTGAGTCCTTTTAAGTAAGTTGACCATATTTGAGAACCAATCACAGTCTAACATATCACTAAGCAAACTAATTTTGTAAACTAGATGTTGCAAGTCTAGCATTTCTCTAGATTTTTTTTGCACAATTCCCAGCATGTCTCAATTCGAATAATCGCTCAACATATAAAAATTTGAGTGCGCTATTTTTCCTTCATCAATTAATAATGAATATGTTGAACTTACGGATCTTGTAATTCAAGTCTAACATGATAAGAAGAAATTACCACAAAAATCACGTGGAACGATAATGAACACTAGGGATTTATTTGCTTTTATCCAAGTGTAGGCACCTATCCCACGGGAAGAACTAGTTGCAAAGAAATCCCTATGACTCCGGATAATACATAGTTTACACTCGCTCAATCGCTCAAGTGTTTTCCAACCCTAAATTATAACCAACGCAAACTCATAAATGTTTTATATCACAATCTCTCGCAGCGAATTACCGATAAAACTCACTAATAGAAAACCCTACACTTTTCTTGTTTGCTCTAATATGCTAAAACCAAAATCCACCTCTTATATATATTTGTATTAAAGAAAGGATACCCTTTTTGATTGACTCAAATTAGGGATTCAACTCCCATAAAGATTTTTAGCTTCATTTGTTAGGTCAAGCGAAAGTCTGATCTAAACTTTCCTAATTTAAATTACATGATCAGGCTTCGAATCAGGTTTCATTCACGAATTCGAATTCGAAAAAAGTGAAGCGTTTTACATGATCAGGCTTCATTTGTTAATCACTATATATTATAGTCATCGCCGTCGCCATCATATGTTAAAAAAAATGTGAAGCTTTCAGTGAAAGACTCGAAAACCTACCTGTATGTACGCCACAGTGATTAGAAAAAGCAACCAAATTGCACATATAATACTAATAAACAAGTTGAAGTACAAATTTAAGAAAGGACCAAACTGCACATATAATACTAATAAACAAGTTGAAGTACAAATTTAAGAAAGGACTTTTATTAACTCCCGATTAATTGCGTTTATATATAATGTCAAGCGTCAACCCTCGCCACCCAAGAACATCATAGTACGCAGAAAACCCTAATCAGTCCCTAACCTCGCATTACCGTCCGCTATTCAGGATCAACATGTACACAACAAGTTCCACAATATCAGAATCAGATGTTGCTCTTTTAGAGTGCATTCGCCAGCATCTTCTCGACGATGACGACTTTGGAACCCCAGCGAAAATCGCTGAAAATGATCGATTCCATTGCCCAAATTCAAGTTTCAACACTTTCCCGTCGCTGGAGACAACAATGTCCTTCGAAGCAAATGATACCGACGTGGACGTCTATCCCGATCCCCTGAAAGACGCCATGGGATTCGAATCACCCAGCTCGTTGAATGAGCAAACGGTCGAGGATCATGGACACGTTGAAGCACATGAGGCCATGCCTGCGGTGATGCGCGAGTGTGATGCCCGGCCTGGAGGGTGTCTCTACCGGGGAGTGAGGAGGCGGCCGTGGGGGACGTATGCGGCGGAGATTCGGGACCCGAAGAAGAATGGCGCAAGGAGGTGGCTCGGGACCTACGAGACGCCACAGGAGGCTGCGTTGGCTTATGACCGTGCCGCGTTCGCGATGCGTGGGGCCAAGGCCAAGCTAAATTTCCCTCACTTGATCGGTTGTGATGAGGTGGAGCCAGTGAGGGTCACTCGGAAGCGGCACCGCTCACCTGAGGCTGAGATTGGCTCGCTGGATCCGACAGGGAGAAAGGAGGACTTGACTGGCTTGGCCGGCGACCCCGACGAGCTTAATGGCTATGTCCTGTCGTTCCAATAGAGTGGAACTTGAAATGGACGAAATTGACAGGTTTTGTGTGATGATTTTTAGTCATTGTGTTTTGAACATGCGTCAAGTGTATAATTTTCGCATAAAAGAAGCACACGAAAAACTCATTTATGCGTGATTTATTAATTTTTGTTTCTTCAGGGGGCAAAAACAAATTAGATGAAATTCCGACGGGGGTTTAGTCAAATTTTCTGGGGAGAAAATTGAGAAGTGCTGCTGCTGATCTGTAATTTTCCATGCTATCATACTAAAAAATTTGCACTTTACAGTGCTTTGCGTCGCCACCTAAGAAAACCATACATATGAGAAAATATGCGTTCATTTATGCTCTTTTTGGAAAAAAATGGGAATTGGAAAAAGAAAATTGAGAGGTGGAGATATAGAAAATGGAATGAACTTTAAAATTTTTGCTCTACTACATACTACTTTTCTTTGAGGAATGTCGAAACTAGGGTTGATTTTTTGACGGTGTAATTTATTCAAGATAAATCAATCAAGATTGGTTCGTTGACTATTCGACCGTGACTTGATTCCGATTATGTTCAAATAGCATCTATATCAAAAAGAGGGAAATTTAAACTCAATTGGCCAATGAACCTACCCATTTATTTACGAACATAGAAAATCTTAGGTTAAGCATATGGGGCACTTCACTCAATCGCGCATTAAAATTCAAGCTCGGTCAGCTCAAGTCAAGTAAAGAATAGTCAAAAGTGTGAACTTAACAATAAAACGATGTATTGACTCCTCGCAAACATAAAAATCATTGCTCAAACGTCCTTTTTTTGGCCACAACAGCAGAAAGTAACGATCAAAATTCATTGGATCAGACAAGAGAAATCAATCAAATCAACATGAATGTTTTCTTGGACAAACCGCATATTAAAGTTCCGTTTATTTCACGAAAAATAAATAATTTAAAAAATATTTTTTAAAAAATAATGACTTATATTGCTCGAAATAATTAGATAATAAAAAATATTTTCATTATTGAACTTTCTAAATATTTTTGTGAACAGTGAAAATATTTTTTGTTCATTCATAATTGTAAGGAATATGAGTTATTATTTTTAGGAAAATATTTTTTAAATTATTTATTTTTCGTGAAATAATCGAAACCTAATTGCCAAAAGTCTTTCCTACATAGATAAGTTTTCAATCGACATCGGTTTCCTTCTTTCTTTGATTTGATGCCAGTGCTCCAAATCCTGAATGAATCCTCGGTTCAGTATCAAGTCCTTGTTGGAGTCTCAATTTAGGTTAAGTTGCCTGAGGAGACTCTTTAGAACTCGATTGTGAACACGACTTAATGTGCGGATCATCAATAATTTCAACAAAATAAATCGATTGTATCTGATGATGATAGCCTTAATCTATCAAAAAGAGAAGAATTGAATCATCAATCTATGTATTATGATGTTCCAATCTAATGAACATATGTAGCTGTTGGTAAGACTTGAGAATCCTCCAAATGAATTTTGATTTCTTGAGTTGAGTCAAGCCGGATCGATAAAACCCTAGGCCAGATCCCAAATTAAAAGCCTCCTAAAAGGGGGGGCGGTTACTTTTGTAGATGTGCAAATATGATTTTTTTATAAGTATATGTAACAGGGGACACATATGTAATTCTGTATTAGAATTAAACTGATACAGAGAGATAAAAATAAAGTAAAGGAAGAGACCCCCTGTTCCATCTTTTAGATGGATCACATTGTCTTAGACACTCTTTTAAAGTTTACTATACTTCTTTAGGAGATCCATTTTCCCTCCATCTTCATAGTATCCCTCACGGTAAATACAATTTTAAGCTAAAACAACTTTTGAAAATGAATATTTACTTTCAACTTTTGAAAACAGAAGGCTAATAATTTCTTTCACAAAAAAAAAGACAAAAAAGAGGAAAAAAAAGCCCGACACTAATATCTTCAGTAATTTCACGTTTTTTAGGTGACAAAAATTTGGAAGAAATTTCCAAGTGACTTTAGTCTAATTTGGAGGCAAAAATTTGACAAAATGATGCTTCTGAACAATTTTGCACTCCTTTTAATCGCCACTAACATGATCACCTAGCTATGTGCATCACATTAACAGCATATATATATATATATATATATATATGAAAATTCCAAAAAAGAGCCCGAAGTTGAATTATTTTCTCAAATAAAGACTTGAAGTTGACTTTATCTCAATTAACGACACGAAGTGCCATCGTTTTCTCAAATAAGGGTATAAAGTGAATATTATCTCAAATAAGAGCTTGAGGTGGCCATATTGGTCTCAAATAAAGACCTCACCTCGCCGGTTAAAGGGTATCTTCGCCTTTTTACTTTTTTTGAAAGCTTTTCCTTTTTCGGCTTTTTTCTTTTCCTTTTCTTTTTTATTTTCCTCTCTTCCCTCCACCGGCCATCGCCGGGGTCGGCGGAGGTCGCTGGCCTTAGGCCGAGGCCGCCCTCGCCAAGGCAGGTAAGGGTTGACCTCGCCGACGTTGAGCGAGGGTGACCCTCACCCACCCAATCGAGGCAAGACGACCCTCGCCTGACATCGGTGAGGGCAACCCAATCTCCGCCATCGGGTGAGGGTCGCCTCGCTTGGGCTGGGTGGGCAAGGGCTACCCTCACCAAATTTGACGAGGGCAACCCTCGCCCTCGCCAACCCAGGTGAGGGTGGCCCTTGCTCGACGCTGGTGAGGGCGAGGGTTGCCCTTGTTGGATTTAGCGAGGGTCACCCTCACCTGCCCAGCCCAAGTGAGGCGGCTCTCGCTCGACGCCGGCAAGGGCGACCTTTGCTTGGGGCTATCGTCGGCCAGGCGTAGTGACCACTAGGGAAGAAGAAAAAAAGGAAAAGAAAAAAGAAAAGGAAAAGAAAAATAAAGTAGAAAAAAATAAAAATATATATACTTATAATTTTTTTGACTAAAATACCCCTTCTTTGGCGATATAATAGTCACCGGCCGACCAAAGGTCCTTATTTGAGATAATTTGACCACTTCAGATTTTTATTTGAGAAAATGACTTCACTTCATGCCCCTTTTTGAGATTTTCCATATATATATATATACACACGTGAAGATCAAGTGATATAACCGTTCACTATTGTTTACAGAGATTGGTCTGCAAATTTGATTCATCATAGGAGGCCTTTCAAATAAGCGAGCCGCATTCGAGAACCAATCACAGTCTGACATATATGTCGGTAAACAAATTTTGGTAAACTAGACTTGATAAGCCTAGCATTTCTCTTGATTTTTTGGTTAATGTACCCACAACGTCTTATCTTTGAATAATCGTTCCACAGAAGATGATGTAAGGAATCAAAAGTCGTTTCACACTTACTGTTTTTTCTTGAAATGATATACATCAATGTCGTCATCATTTGTTAAAAAAGAGGGAATCTTCAACGAAACACTCAATGACCTACCTGTACATACTCCACGCCAGAATGGCTAGAAAAAAGCAACCGTGTGACATATATAATAATATTAAGGAAAAGACCACAAAAAATCTCAAACTATACCACATGCGATATATTTATCTTGAATTTTTTTTATGACACCAAAAATTATAAACTATGTTATTTGTGGCACATTTACCCTATTGTACTTTAGTTAATGGATATTTTCATCTTTTTTGCTTTTTTTTATTTTTTTTTCTTTTCGGCGAGGACGGCTCTCACCAACGTCGAGCGAGGGTCTTCTTGCCTGGGCAAGCTAGGGCGGCCCTCTCCCAACTCAGGCAAGGGCAACTCTCGTCAGCGTCGGGTGAGGATCGCCCTCGCCTGAGTCGAGCGAGGGCCGCCCTCATCGGCGTTGAGCGTCCCTCGCCAGTGTCGGGCAAGGGTCGCCCTCACTTGAGTCGGGCGAGGGTTGCCCTCGCTAGCCCAGGCGAGGCGACTCTCGCCCAACTCAGGCGAGGGCGACCTCGCCTGAGTGAGGCGACTCTCGCCCAACTCAGGCGAGGGCGACCTCGCCCAGCGACCCTCGCCGGCGTCTGGAGAGGGCCGCCCTCGCCGGCGTCTGGAGAGGGCCGCCCTCGCCGACGTCGAGCGAGGGCCGCCTTAACCTGAGTCAGGCGAGGGTCACCTCGCCTGGGCAAGCGAGGGCGGTCCTCGCCCGATGTAGGCGAGGGTCACCCTCGCTTGAGTCGGGCGAGGGTAAATGTGTCACAAATAACATTTACCCTGAACCTTTTTTTGTGACACCAAAACCTCAAATTATGCTATTTGTGATAGATTTACCCTATTGTACTTTAGTCCATGGGCATTTTCATCTTTTTTGCTTTTTTTTTCCCCTTTCCGGCCAGGGCGGCCCTCGTTGGTGTCGGGCGAGGTACTGGAGGTTTAATGGTTTGTTCGATTGGTTCATTTCATTATTCACAAACTGGTTCTTGGAGATTTTGGACCGGTACTGGCGGTATTTTTTCGTGTTGAGTCTATTTCTGGCCTTAATTTCTCCATATCTGTCCTCAATGGTGCTGTTTTCTTCACCTTTATTATCCATTCTACAATTGTTCACCGGTAAAGTACATATAATGGAGATAGAATACAAGTTCAATGAAGGAAAAAAATTATTGTTCTGTTTAGTTTCAAGGATGGGTCCAAGAGTAATGATTATTTTGAAAATACCATCCCCATCATTTTTGAATCTCCAGATTGTCAGTCATGTGTATTTCTAAGGTTTGGGCCAATATCTTATTTGCAACATTAATCATGCAATTAAACTAATGCTTGATAAACACGATATTCATTCTCCTTTCCATTGCAGAGCAACAAGAAAACTATCAGTAAATCAAAGAAATTGCAGCCACATCCACTGTTTAATAAATTAGGTTATCCCACTCAAAAAACGTTGTCCTTTTAATGTCAGACGCAAGCAAATTGTCTTTTCTTACTATAAAAAATTTGCTATTTCTTTGCTAGACATAAAAAAATGATTTTGGTGATACCCATTAAAGATTCCCTCCTATCTTTCGAAGGCAACGTCCATCAAACAAATCATTGAGGAGCACAAACATTTTTTTTAAGGATTTCGTTAAAATATTTTTCTTTAAAAGGAAATGGAACAATTCATGATATTTTCAATACTTCATGATTGTTTGAGTGGACACTCATGGTGGTTCCAAGAACACTCAATGATTTTTCTTGAGACTACGTGGATGAATATACATAACATTAAGACAATAAACAAGAACAACATTCCCAGAGAAAGATGGAATGTCAAAAAACTACAAGATAATAATCTTGTTTTGTCATTTTAACTCTCAAAGGTGGGGGAAATTGTCCGAAAAGCCATAAATCTATTGAATTTTTATCAATTCAGTCCTAAACTTTTCAATTTTACCAATTTACCAATTGAGTCCATCCGATCAATTTTGGTTAGAATTCGCTGATGTGGACGCCAACCATCCTACGTGACATGGTCGGGTGAACTGGCCTCACTTGGTGAGGGTCACCATCTCCCTCCATAGATAAGGCTCAGCCGGGCAAGGCCAAGCCCTGGCCCCTCACCCAAGCTAGGGCGACCTCGTTGAGTAGTGATCGGGCGAAGGTGACGTCTGAGTCGGCCTTGCCAAATTTGGCCTGGGCTAAGGCGAGCCTAGCTAGGGTTGGCCTTGTCAGGCATTGCTCTCACCGGATTTGGTGAAGGAGCCCTCACTCGATTAGGCCTCACTTATGGCGGCGCTGACAATCCTTGTCCAGGCAAGGCCAACACGCCCAGCCATTGCCTATGGCTGATCTCTGGTCAAAGGAGGAAGTAGAAAGGAAAAAAAAGAGAGAAAGAAACAAAGAAAAAGATAAATTAATAAAAAATAAAATAAAATATTAAATATTATGAAAAATTATTCACGTTAGCGCCAAACGTCCTATGTGGGGTCAACTAATTTCAACCAAAATTGACTGAATAAACTCAATTGGAAAAATTTGAAAAAATTTAAGATTGAATTGGCAAATTGAAAGGCGTATAACTAAATTGGCAAATGTGCAATAAGTTGATGACTTTTTAGATAATTTTCCCCTCAAAGGTGTGTATGGAGCCAAAACGGGATGGATAGCGGTTGCCCAATTATAATACACGATATTAGTCTATATGAAATAGCTGACTGATTTTGGGAACTTTTTAATATTGGTTTTAAATCTCTTAGAATCGTAGTGTACCTTTCATATGCTTTTGTTCATAAATGCAAGAAAACAGTTGGTTAGTATTTTATTTAACTTACTGTGTTTTCCAGCAATTTATTTATTTCTTAATTGTTCTTTCATCAATTAATTTGTATCTTTATATATAGCTTAAATTTATTAAAAACTAGCTTGCTTTTTGCCTTTTTCGTCTAAACTTTCTCTTTTTCTTAATTAAAATTCTGAAGTTTTCTTTTGGAACAGAAAAGACTCTCTTCGTTGACATTTGATGCATTCAATGTTCAAAAGTCACTTTTAGTATGATACTAGCGTACTGACCATGCGAAGTATTGGGTTTATATTTCAAGGTTTGTCGAATATTCAAATTTACTAAAACTCCTATACTATAGAAAATTCAATGTAAAGTAAACATAGTATTTTTAGAATGATAGCTGTGATGATAACCATTAAGTTTAATAAAAAGAAAGAAAATTGTACTACAATAGTATAAATCATATTTACAGATGATTAACTATTGTGGGTTTATTTTATTTTTTATATAAATTTTATACTTAATAATTGTCGTTTATATCGTGTTCCAATAAAATTGAATTGATCATGGATTTTATCTTTTCTTTTTAAATTGACATGATTTTTTTTGTCTGTCATACTCTAACTCTCAAGTTACTCTCAGACTTTTGCTTTACCTCTTGTAGGGTGTGAGAGTCAAAATCCACATATGAAACTACACGTTCCTACTCCTAAACCCTCTTGAGAAGGTGGGGATTCAAACTACTCACCTTCCCCTTTCCAAGTAGGAAGGATGGCTACTGGGGCAAACTCCAGTTGTTAAATTGACATGATTGAGTGGTTGTTTTTTCAAGCAATCATCATCTTTAAGTAGCATTTACTCAAATCTTGAGTTTTGCTACAAGTTGTATTGAACGGATCTAAGTAATTTAATTCTTTATGTTATAGTATTGACTCATATTAATAATTACAGATATATTTATACGATCGGGTAACAAAATGTGCATTGTATTGTGGTTTTATAGTTTATTCTTTTTATTTTGGTATATTGTTTCAAATAACGTGAGTTTATTCTTCCACATAATGTATCATAAGGGACAAAGTCATGTATCCTCTCTATAGTAATTTATTGGTTTATTAAAAGATTTTTCTCTTTATTATATAATAGATTGTGCAAATCCGTGTCTTTTTTTTTAACTCAAATACTAACAGATACATAAAAATAGATATATAGATACTTTGAACCATTATTGACTTAGATTATTCAAAATATTTATTTTTACCATATATGTCGTATGATTTGAAAGACTAGGTATCTTTGCACAGTAATAGTCAATTATCACATATATATACAAAAGTCGATCATATCAAATATGGATTACGATGATTGTTAAGGTTTGAAAAAGGCTATTCTACTTATAACATGATTTACTATAAGATCAACCGTCATTGTGTGTTCGATTATTCTCCTTTTGCTTTGATATATTCAAAGATAATTCATATGATTATTTTAGATAGTTGTAATCAAAATTCACGAAATAATTTTTTAGTTATAACAAAGAAAATGACTCTTTAATTGTATTCAATGGGCAAAAGTCATTTTTTATTTATTTACAAAGGCAAGTAAAAGGAGGCATGGCTTCTTGTTATTTTGAGAGTCGATTTTTGCTTGCATTAATAGAACCACATCGATTGTTCAAAAGTCAAATTTTACATAAATGTGTCGTAGATATTAGATTATAAGATTGTCAACTTTTTGTAGAGCAAGCATCTGTTATTTGTTTTAATAGTGAATAAAGTCAAAGTCAAGATGTATCGACGTGCTTCTTTAATTCCTTTTATAAATGAAGTCTAGCATCTTCACAGTTCATTTTGCACGTGCTGTTTTTGTTAGTAAAATAATTTGGGCAGGTGATGTTTTTCATTATATAAGGAATTAACTCCAGAATATTATATTTAGGATCGTTCTTAAAGTGGGCGGATGCGTTGAGATCTCTTAGATTTGGGAATCCAGTCGGTCTAATAATACAAAAAAACTCCGAGTCAGCAATGTGTGTTACCGCACTTTCAACCTATAAAAATAATATAATTTGTCTGGATTTACTTTACTTTTTATTTTGGGATAAGTATATTGAAAGACCTAAAACTTGTCATAAAAGTGCACTTGAGTTCTAAAACTTTTAAAACGTGAAGTTGGTGCAAAGTCCTTCTATTAACTCTGTTCAACTTAATAAACGGAAGATGCTAACAAGTTTTAGGATTTCATTGTACTTTTTGAAAGTTATATAACTCAATTGCACTTTTGTGACAAGTTTTAGAAATTAATTGCACTTTTTGAATATTTTAGTGCTCATTTGTACTTTCGTAACAAGTTTTAGAACTTTCAGTACACTTATCCCCTTATTTTTTTCATTTAACCGAAATTTTGTGGTTCATGCTGTTTAACATTCTTAAAATACAAAATACTCAAAATTTGACAAAGTATAAAGGTTGAGACTTAGATTCATATACAATTTTTTTTATAATCTTTTAAAGTTTTGAATAGTATTTTACATTTTAACAGAAAGTATTTTTTTTTCGTTTTATTTAAGTGGGAACAGCAAGCCCTTGAATTTTCAAAAGAACCAACTTAGAGAGTCATATTCAAGTTCGATTCCTCGCAATGAATTTCCCTTTTTGCTAACACGTATTTACTGTCAAAATTCTTTCACGCACACATTAAATTCACAAATTTTAGATTTTCCTTGTCATTTTACCTTAGGTGCGAAGGGAAATGTTAAACGATGATATGTAGCATATTCTTAGAGAAAATGATTGCACGCCTAATCTTTTCTTTTAACGAGAGGGACAAAAGAAGAAGAGAACATCACATTCCCCTTCTCCACGAACGGGTGATAATACTTTTCCATATCTCACTTCATGCATGCATGCATGTGTGACGGATCAATGTGCAAGATCGAAACCGTGTGGCGACTTAGGTTTTTGTTGGTTCGATGGGTTGCCTAAGCCAAGCCTTTTTTCCAATATTTGATGCTTGCTCACTAATTGAATCGATGCACAAAATTGAGACCGTGCAGCGACTTAGGTTTTTGTTGGTTTGATTCGTTGCCTAAGCCAAGCCTTGTTTCCAATGACTGACGCTTGCTCATTAATTTACCCGTTTCGTAGAGAGAGAGAGAGCGTGTTTAGAGAGAGAAGTTTTGGGAGAGAACGTACTTTTATTGCACAAATGTTGGATAATACGAATGTGCAGAAGAACACCCTTATTTATACATGGGCCTAATTCCAAAAAAAAAAACACTAACTTTAGGTTGAGGGACAATTCTAGCCCGAACTTTTTTTTGTTCCATAAAAAAGCATCAACTTTAGGTCGAGGGACAATTCTGGCCCGAACTTTTTTTTGTTCCATAAAAAAGCACCAACTTTAGGTCAAGGGACAATTCTAGTTCAGACTTTTTTTGTCCCATAAAAAAGCACAAACTTAAGGTTGAGTGATAATTTCGGCCCCAATTTTTTTTTGTCTCGTTAAAAATCACAAACTTTCATCATGATTCTAAATCTGACCACCTGTTGACTTTCACCATTGTTTAAGAAAAAAGGTTATGGTGATGAGCTTGGCCAATCTCGTCCATGGCGTTTGTCGACAAGCAGTGGTCAGTTTCAGATTACGTTTGGCCAGAGAGATTCAATTTAGAGATATTTTTGACTTGTCAGTGAAGTGAAGGAGATTAACAGTTTTATCATTATTCTTCAAATTGTGGCTTAAAAATAAGACAATAAATATTGTTTTAAATCCAGTTAGCAAGCCACATGGATTTATTACTAATGTGGAATAGTCAAGTTAGATAATGAATGGTTTTAAGTCAATAGGAGCTAGATTTGGGATTTAAGTCAAAGTTAGTATTTTCTTATGAGACAAAAAAAAGTTGGGGCCAGAATTGTCTCTTAACCTAAAGTTGATGCCTTTTTACGGGACAAAAAAAAGTTCGGGCCAAAATTGTCCATTGACCTAAAGTTGGTGCTTTTTTATGAGACAAAAAAAAGTTTGGACCAGAATTGTCCCTAGACCTAAAGTTGGTGCTTTTTTTTTTGGAATTAACCCTTTATACATGTGGAGATTTACTCTTCTCAACTATCCTCTCTACTATTTAAAATAAGACTACCATCTACCTCATTAATACAAGTGTACATTTAACAAGAAGTAGTTTATTCCATTTCCTCAAATCGGTCCTCGGTACATCGAGGGTACATCGAGCCTTGAGAATCTTGAAACCGTGACACATGCATGTGTATTTTGGTGGGTGAAGGGGTGTTGTCTCCATGTACTATACCCATCTATTGTCTCGATTTATATAAGCGTTACATGTGCGCCCCGTGTCCTAAACAACACATAAACTGCAAAAAAAGAGCAATCTCTCTTCCCCCAGCGTCTCTCTCCCTTAGTAATTAAATACTAACTCAACTTGAAATAAATAATTTTAAGAAATAAATAAATTAGGTAGATCATTTTTTACAATAAAGACAAAATGTTGCGTTATATACAAACAAATAATAAATAAATTCTAATATAAATAAAGTGCATTCTTATCACGCTATACGAAATATGTCAGTTCTCTTTATGCGTATTTTCGTATATATTTAATATATATATATATATTATATTGATACATGTGGCATGTGCTTAATAATGTATCAATTTTTATCATTAATTGCAGCCCCACTACTCCCATATAAGGATGCTTGTAGACCCTACTCCGGTAATTACTTTCCGTCCCTTCTTCTGCCATTTTTCTTGGCTAATTAAATTAATGAAGGAATTCTCTAATGAATTTCGTATGCCTAATTTACTAGAAAATGAGACACTCGATGTATAGCCAAACTGCTCTTTAAACTTACTATAGTAAAGAGCATATCAATGAGATGCAAGTACGAGACAATGGTTTGAAGAAAGAGTCACAATCGTTTGACAAGACATTATTATTCTCCTCTCGCGATGAGGACCAAAAACCTCATGAACCGATTTGTTTTCATTTTTGGGCCAAGTAAAGGAATTTACTTTTAAAAGAATTACCAAGGGGAAAATAACACAAGTGGTCCCTGAATTTTAGCTTAAGTCCAATGAGGTTTGTGAACTTTTAATTTGTTCAATAAAGTCCATGAACTTTAAATCAATGTATAATGTGGTCCATTTACTTTTGGTATATGTTCATTTTTATCTAGTCCTTAAATTATGTATAAATATTTAATGTTATCCTTGAACTTGAATTAATAGAAGGACAACATTGAAGATTTTTATCTAGTTTAGAGAATAAGTTGAACATCTAACAAAAGTTCAAGGAATATATTGAACAAATTAAAAGTTCAGAGGCCACATTGCACATTGAGTTAAAATTCATGAAAGATATTGAACAAATTAAAAATTCAAGAGCCACTTTGCACATTGAGTTAAAGTTCAGAAATTATTTGTGTCATTATTCCAATACCAAATTCATCCTTAATTTTTTCTGTGTTTACATTGTGAATCCCTTGAAAAGTCTTTCTACGATATATGTCGAATATTTATGATTATTTACACTTAACGATCACGTCAACATTTCAATTGAGGTTTTCAACTAGAGAACTAACGTAATCAAACAAAGATATATAGTTCAAAGGATCTAATTATGTAAAAACAAAAAGGAAAATGATAAATGTATTAACAGTCCTAAAACTTGTCACGAAAGTGTAATTGAGCCCTAAAATTTTCAAAAAATTCAATTAAGTTCTAAAACATGTCAAATTGGGGCAATCAAGTCATTCCATTAATTCCATCTAACTTGACTAATAAAAATTACTGATGTGGCTTTTTTTTTTCTCTCTCCTATGTGGCGTTCACGTGGTTAAAACAAGAAGGTTCTAAATCTGATTTTTCAATCTAAATATTATTTAAATTAGATTAACAAATAAACTAAATTAAAAAGAAGAAGAAGAGCGGAACGTTGGCAAGACTAAGTGAGGGCTTGCGAGGTTGGAAAGGGTCGATGATGGTGGGCTGAAGGTTGATGTGCCTTGGCCAATCGCCGATGACCCTAGATGACTTTAGGTGAGGCCCTCGCCTAAATCTGGGCTCTCACCGTCACCCCAGCTCTGCCAGTGATGGCCCTTGGCCCAATCTATGGGAGGGCCGCAACCTCACTTGTGGTCGGCCAGGGTTGTTGGCCACTGGCTAGGGCTCGGGGGCCATGATAGGCAACGATGAGAGCCCAAATTTTTAAAATGCACTTTTTAAAAGTTTTAAAATTCAATTGCACTTTCATGACAAGTTTTAGGACTTTCAGTGCACTTATCTCAAAGAAAAAAATAAAGTCAAAAGTGACATTACATATATAAAAATATTTGAGCGACTTAATAGCTTTAACCTATAAAGTAGACAAAAGCAAGGGCCCAAGGGATAAAAAATTCAATTAGAAGTGTATTATTAAAAATTCAGGAAAAAATAAATGAAAGGATGCTCCTAAAAAGTAGGGATGCGAAACTTACGTTGGTGAAAAAGGTGAGGATCATATCTGAAAATTTCTCAAATCAATTAAGTTTAAGAAGGACCGGCCAAAAAAAGCGTCGGATCACGAATTTATTTACTCAAAAGCTTTAGATTCAAAGCAAGAGTACCCAAGTCAACAACATAACCGGAGAAAGTGCCCTGCATATCCATAGCCCCAGATACCAGATACACTCCATCTGCAACTGAAAGAGAAGGAAACAAAGGGATCAGCCCCAACGATTTGCAGACAGATTACTTCACTTCAGGTGCTGTTTTCTCATTAGCAAGTATGTAAAACCCTTGGCCAGATCCAAAAGCTAATTTCAATGGAGGTTAAAGAATCCATTTTAATGTTCAGTTTCGAGGATGGATCTGACAGTGATACATAGATAACATCCCATGCAGTGCACATGCAGATAAATTAGGTTATCTTATAGCCTTCTTTAGGAAAGAAAAGCGGACGTACAGACCAGCTGTTCTCTTGAAGATGGTGTTCACGTTCCCAAAGTAGAGCGTTCCAGACTGTATTACTGTATCTCCAGACTGTCGGCCATGTGTATTTCTAGGGTTTGGTACCTAACTTGTTTTTTTTTACTTGCAACATTAATAATGTGCCATAATAATAATGCTTGATCCACACGATTCTCCTTTGCAATAGTCTTTTTTTTTAATGCAATAAATGACTAAGGGTTCGTTTGTTTGGGAGAAAATATTTTCCGTTAATTGATTTTCTGGATTTTCATTCGTTTGGTTCGCGGAGAATGATCAGTCAACCGAAAACACTTTTCGGTCAATGAAAATATTCATGCATAAATTTAGGAAAATGAATTATGATATATAAGAAGGTGAAAATACTTTCCAGAATTGCTATCTTGAGTTTTTTTAATATTTTGTTTTTCTTTTTTCTTTTATTTCTTTCTTTTTCTTTTTTTTATTTTCTTTCTTCCTCCTCTGCCGGTCGCTCGCCTCGATGATGACCGGGGACCGACCACAGGAGTGGTCTAGCCTTGCTGTGGCGAGGCCGAGCTCGAGGTTTGGCCAATTCAGGCAACCCCAAGCTCGGTTGATCTAGGCGAGACCGAGTTCGATTGAGGCCGGCAAGCTCGAGCTTGGTTGAGGCTATCGACCTGCGAACTCGTCAGCCTGAGCTCCGTTGAGGCCGATGAGCTCGAGCTCGCCTATGGCCGTTGCTGGGCGAGCTCGCTATGGTCGTCTCCGACCGGTTGTGGAGGGAATGGGGGAAAAAAGAAAAGGAAAGAAAAAAGAAAAGAGAAAAAAGAAAATAAAAGAAACCAAAATTTTGCTTTAAAAAAAGAAGATAAAATATTGAAAAAAAAGAAAAAAGAGAAATAAAAAAAGTTAATATTTTGATTTTTTTAAAAATACAAAAATAAAAAATATTAAAAAATTCAAAAATATTTTTGGCTAAGATAAATTCATGAGATTGAAATCATTTTCCAATGAAATCCAAATATCAGTTAGTGATTTCGATTGTGTATCACCAAACAAAAGAAAACAAACTGTATTCCCAGAAAATACTTTTCAGGAAATTATTTTCATTTATCATTGAGTTTTCCGAAAAACAGAAGCGCCCTTTTATTTGCAGATTATGTACGGCATGATCCATGTTTACGAATCAATTTCAAATCCTTTGTTTTTCGAGAAAACAAACTGTATTCCTGAAAAATACTTTTTGGAAATCAGTTTCAAATCCTTTTGGGCATGATCCATGTTTGACCTCAGCATTGCAGAAAAAATGTATATAATTTCAGCGAGCCATGGATTGCTTCATCTCGTGCCCACTGGCTCTTGTAATAAGGACCTCCGGGCAATGAAATATTTTTTGTTGGCCAAAGGCAATGAAAATTATTTCGCTAGATAATTTAGTTTTATGGATGTTGTTAACAAATGGCTCGAAATATCGGTTAATCACATTTTATTTGGAATTTATTATTTTTCAAAATACTAATAGTACATAACACGAGCAACTGGTGCGTTCAAACCTATGAAATTTGCACGATGGATTACTTAGCAAGTGCTTCTACGACGTGAAGATCCTAATTATGATTATCTCTTCAGACTATTCTCTAAGGAATGTGGGTGGGTCAAGGAGCTTAAAAAAGGAGAAGAAATTCAATTAGTCTTCTTCTTATAGGAAACGGCGTGGCAGAATAAATTATTAGTTATTCAACCAATCATGCATTCGGTATATGTTTAAAATTGGCTGGGTGCCCCGTCCCTCGTCGTGGACGAGCTCATTATCATCATCACTATTACTATTTAAAAAGTTCGTAAGAGTTCGATCCAATGATCACTGGCCACCTTTCCATTTTTGCGCTAACTTTGCTTCATGTGGACCACACTTAATATATTAAGTTTACGAATCAATTTTTAGTAAACTTTTAGGTCATCAATAAAATATTTAGAAGGCACTATTCTCTCATTATTATAGCCAACTGCACAGGAGAAAATGAAAACAATTGAACAAACTTTTATCTATCCCGGGCAGCAGCAACACCTTGCCTGATCGCCTCGTCCAAGACGGAGAGAAAATATTGGATAGAGCTCTGATGTCAGCGTAGCAAAATCCGAGTCCATTCGCCAGGCGACGCGGTGGGTAGAGTCCATTCACCCGAGACAGACGAACCGTAAGGAGACGTGGCTAAACTCCTTAACCATTCCTGTCTCTTCTTCAACGCCCAAAAAGAGAAAGAACCAAAAACGATCAGAAACACAGAGCAGAGAGATGGGTTCGACAGAGATGACCCAAAAGCCACACGCAGTGTGCATCCCCTACCCAGCCCAGGGCCACATCAACCCCATGCTCCACCTCGCCAAGCTCCTCCACAGCCGGGGCTTCTACGTCACCTTCGTCAACACCGAGTTCAACCACAGCCGCCTCCTGCGGTCCCGCGGCCCCTCCGCCCTCGACGGCCTCCCGTCCTTCCGGTTCCGCACCATCCCGGACGGTCTCCCACCCTCCGACGCCGACGCCACCCAGGACATCCCGTCCCTCTGCCGGTCCACGCGGGATTCCTGCCTGCCCCACTTCCAGGACCTGCTCAAGCGGCTCAACGAGGAGAGCGCGGCGTCGGGCTCCCCGCCGGTGAGCTGCGTGGTGTCGGACGGCGTGATGAGCTTCACGCTCGAGGCCGCCGAGGCTGTCGGCGTGCCGGAGGTCCTGTTCTGGACGACGAGTGCGTGCGGCTTCTTGGGGTACGTGCATTATCGCAGTCTTATTGACAATGGTCTTGCTCCACTCAAAGGTATGCATTAACAGATAATTGTCTGATTTGGTTCATTTCACTAATCTCACGAAGCGGACTAACGGCTAATGATTTTTCTTTTCTCATTTGTGGATTTGGTTTGCGTTTATATTGTTTAGTTTTGTTCGTTCCTGATTTCCATGATTAGCCAGTAGCCGGTTATGTCATAGTTTTCTCCTGGGTTGAGTACTTAAGTCAACTGTCAAAAGTAGAACTTTAGATGTAAGAACCTTGCTCCGGAGCTTACATATTGTTTACGACTTTACCATTTCCTATAATCTTCAAAATATCCTCATGTTTTCCCTAATCTAAGTCTAACAAATGCGTTGACAACACAAACTATGCCATGTGACATCATAAACATCGAACGACTTAGTAGGAACGAACTCGTAATATTTCAGAAAAAAACGGTTTTCTTTATGAGAATCGTGGCCATGTATGGCCACACGGTTTAACTGATCGACTCTCAATTTGCAGATGTAAGCTACTTGACAAACGGGTACTTAGACACCATCATCGACTGGATACCAGGGATGAGAAACATCCGCCTGAGAGACTTCCCGAGCTTCATCCGAACCACTGACCCGGACGACCTGATGGTCAACTTCCTGTCGGTCGAGGCCGAGAGAGCAAAGAGAGCTTCGGCCATTGTTTTAAACACGTTCGACCCATTAGAGCACGAGGTCCTCGATGCTCTGAAAGCCATGTTCCCCCCCATCTACACCCTTGGTCCCCTTCATCTCCTTACGGAGCAACTACCAGATAACGACATTAGGTCAATCGGGTCGAACCTGTGGAAGGAAGAGCTGGGCTGTCTCGAGTGGCTCAACTCGAAACCGCCCGGCTCGGTCGTGTATGTGAACTTTGGGAGCATCACGGTGATGTCTCCGGCACAGCTGGTGGAGTTCGCATGGGGGCTCGCGAACAGCGGCCAGACGTTCCTGTGGGTCATCAGGCCCGACTTGGTTGTCGGCAACACGGCGGTCTTGCCACCGGAGTTCTCGGCCACGACGAGGGAGCGGAGCCTGCTGGCGAGCTGGTGCCCCCAGCGGCTGGTACTAAGCCACCAGGCGGTCGGCGGGTTCCTGACCCACAGCGGGTGGAACTCGACAATCGAGAGCATCGCGGCCGGCGTGCCAGTGGTGTGCTGGCCGTTCTTTGCAGAGCAGCAGACAAACTGCCGGTACAGCCTCGAGGAGTGGGGGATCGGGATGGAGATCGACAGCGACGTGAAGAGGGACGAGGTGGAGAGGCAGGTGAGGGAGCTGATGGAAGGGGAGGGAGGGAAGGAGATGAAGAGGAAGGCGATGGAGTGGAAGGAGATGGCCCGAGAGGCCACGTGTCCTTCCGGGTCGTCGGTCTTGAACATGGACGAGGTGATCAACAAGGTGTTGCTGTTGCCCAGGAGAGATTAAAGTTTGTTCAACTGTTTTCATTTATTTCTGTGAAGTTGGCATGCACATGGAGCAGTTGGCTATAATAATAGTGCCTTCTAAATATTTTGTTGATCAATTAAAGTTACCACGACAATGGAAAGGTGGCCGGTGACAGCATTGGATCGAACTTGTGACTAAATCAAATCATTTTTCTTGATAACTTCGTCTAAAAATACTTTCTATCAAAATCCATTTTCCTCAAAACAACGAAGCGAGTAGTTTGGTGAGAAGAATAATGAATATTTAGTAAGGATATGTGATAAACACCAAATGATGTTCAAATAAGTGAATAATGTTCGAGAACTGATCCCATCTGTTTATGTTGTCTTATAAGCTAAATTTACACCACTATCATCACCATTCCCGTGTTCTGCATATCGAACTCTACGAGTCCTTGTTGAAAGTAGCACATGCACGTATGCCTGGGGCAAGGACAGCTTTTAGACATGCGCCGCATGAGCGATTTAAACTGAAAGTCAACCGTGCGGATTAAAAATTTACGGAAAAAATATTATGTGATTTATCAATTGAATCCATCTCAACCGCCAATTACATTGAAACGAACATAGTTGATAATTAAGATAATAATTGTTCACATAATTTACTGTTCACGCAACAACTTTTTGAAATTTTCGCTTACACATCTATCGTATCAGTCAATTTTTTTTGTTGAAAGTAAAAATTTCATCATATAGTTAAGATTTCAATATGATACATGAGAGGTTCTAAAAAAGCAAATCACAAACGGTAAATTAACAACAAAGCACAAACTGTTGTGACAAGCACATTCTCATCTCACAAGAAAAGATCTATCTCAGCATCAAAATAAAATAAACGGGTCATTATAAGTAATAACCACACAATGTAATCTTCTTCTCCAATAGTTACAGCTTGGTCAGTGGGTGGTGCACACCTAGGTTGAGCATCCTCAACACAATTACCATACGGAGACACCAAAAATAATTTGAATAGGCTCCCTAATCTAGATTTAGATAGGAAGATGCTGAATGAGCACAAAAACGCCTAAGGAACTCCTAGATCTAAATTTAGATTGAGAGAGGATAGCTTTCAGATCTAGACGTAGATGTAGATTTAGATTGGGAAATGTCAGCTTCCAAAACTCAGAGAATTTTTATTATCGCTTCCGGTGCAACATGAACTCATTGTGTTCCTTCTTCATCCTATTGGACTTTTTGGTTTGGAGGATCTAAAGCAACAGGTTGATTCTAAAAATGAAAGCGGAAAATATATACAATGAGTAGAGAAGAGCATCACAACGAACAAAGAAAAAAGAAATTAGATGAAACAATGAATTAATTTTAGATCAGATCGGCAAAGAAAATCTAGATTCGACTTGAGAACATAGAGCCTCCCTCGCTTAGAGTGGAAGAGAAAAATCTTGTTCGAACGTCGGAAGTTTTTCGCATATCCGTTAAAATAGATAGCGATTTTTTTAGGGCACGAATGATAACAATTCTATTTCAGAAATAGATTTTTCTATTTCTATTTCCTAAATGAGTTTCCGAATAGAGATATGCGTATGATAATGACACAAAATTTTTTTTTCCAGGAATAGAAATTCTTTTGATAACAACATTAAATTTTTCCCTCATACGCTCTTTTCCATTTATCGATGGGAGGCAGCGGCCGACAGGCGGTTGGCGGGAGGCAGCAATCGGTGGGGTGGTGGTCGACAGGGGGCGACAATCGGCAGGAAGCGAGGATCAGTCATGAGAAGAGTTTTTATTTCTTTTTTTATTCCAAAAATAGAAAAGTAGAAAATTTTTATTTTTTATTTCTCCTCCAAATCTATTTCTAAACTAAAAATTTATTTCAGAAATAGAAAAAAAATTACATTATCAAATGGATTTTTATTTCAAATTTACTTTCGAAAATAAAAAAATAGGTAAATAAAATGGTTATCCCGCATAATGCAGGCTATACCTTTTCATTCACGCGTTCCCACTTTTCGAGGGTAAAAGTAGAGCAAAAGTCTATCAGACACTCCTGCAGTCGTGGATCTTGATTCTCTTTTGGATTTGATGATTGAGATCGCTCCTCGAGTGTCGAAAACCCTAATCAAGAACTCTGTCCAGAGTCAAAGATCTGATTGATAAAACTAAAAAAGATACTTGAAATCCAAGATTACATTTTTAGGTAATGATAACACTATTTCAAAACACAGCGGATACTGAACATTGATTCCACTGAGTAACATAGTCTCGTTTTTTTATTAAATATGAAATGAAGATTGTTCGAAGGTTTTATTCTTTTCATTTTAGCAATTCAATAGGCAAGATTTTGATTCTTATATAGATGTAATTTACATGGAATGAATTAAGTAGCCATTTTCTTTTCTTCTTATCATGTAAAGTAGCAACTTTCTTAATTGGCAAATTAAGTGATTTTTTTAATTGATTAAATATTTTAAGTGAAAAAATTGTGCTTATAAAACATTATTTTTTTTATAATCCAAGAATCCAAATGCACGAGTATAAAGGTTGACCTATCTAAAAGGATTGTTCAATATCCCGCATGCCCCATAAACCAATTAGATATAAGCATTTAGCCTATACACATGTTGTAAGTCAAAAGAGTTTACACTAAGTTAGTGTGATTTTAGTAGATAACCTTTGACTTCTGAGCTAGAAATACCCAATACAGTTTCAGGTCCATTTAAGTTTATCGGTTTGGTTAGCTATATGCATATGCAAACGAAACAATTGGTTTTGGCTAACAAGTTTCAAATCCTAGGTTAGTCAATTAAACTTTGACAAGAAGAATGCAAAATGATTGAAAAAGTCGAAATTTGAAAAAAATTTCTTCTTACAATGAATTTTTCGCAAATTACACACCACATTACCCAGGTTTGACCTCAACAATGGAGAAAATGTTTGAAATTTGAGAAAAAGCCACAAAAATCTCAAATTATAACCATTGTGGCACATATTTTATGAACATTTTTTTGTGGCATAAAAAACCTTAAACTATGCCCATTGTGCTACAGTTATCGTGACACAAAAAAGCCCTAAACTTGTATCTATGTAACACATTTGCCCTCCATCGAGGTTTTTTTCGATGATTTTTCAATCAAAACAACATTGGTTTTATTTCATTTAAGCCATGTATGTGTCGTGTCAACAACTTTTGCTTTCCATTGTCAATGTAGGCATATTTTTAATGATACCTATTGACGGAACTTTGACGGACGGTAAATGTGTCACATGCGTACAAGTTAGAGATTTTTGGTGTCATGGAAGAAAGTTTAGGGTAAGTCTATCATAGTGGGCATAGTTTAGAAGTTTTGGTGGTTTTTGCTATTAAAATTTCAGTGAGCCATGGATTGCTTCACCTCTTGCCCCTAGGCTCATTTAAAACGTCCTCTAGAAAATCGTTTGGCTAGGTATTTTCGGTATGTCAATTATACTTTATTCAAAATGTATTAATTTTCAAGGCATTGGTTGTACAAAACATAAAAGCAATCGGTATATTGAAATTTGTGAAATTTCCCTAATTGATTGCTTAACAATTGTCTCCAAGACACTTATTAACAATATCCTAATTATAATTATCTCTTTAGATTGAAATATCGATGTGGGTTGACGAGTTCAAAGAGAAGAAGAAATTCAATGAGTATTCTTGTTACGGTAAGTGGCAATGACCAATTATTCAACCGACCATGCAATCCATATAAGCTCAAAGTTAGGAAAATAAAAAAGGGGCATTAATAGAGTCACTTGCTTCAAATATTAACTTTTAATATTTTTTAACATAACATTTTGGCAATACATTTTTTAACTTTTAAATTTTAACTAAAAATGAACATAATCATTTTTTGCTCTAAAAATGAACAGAGTTCAAATGAACATAACATTTTTAACTAAAAGTGGATCAGCTAAAAATGAACATAACATTTTTTAACATATTCTAAAAATAACGTAATTACACAATTAACAGAGTCACTTGCTTCAAATATTTTTTAAATTTTCGAAACACATTTAATGAAACACGATAAATATTCGAAGGACACTATTCTCTAATGAATATTGACTGCCAAAGGTGGCATATTGGCAATTCATTAACGTCTCGCACTTCAAGGTAGGTGAGGCAATCAACATCATAATGGCACCATCCATACGTAAAACTATCTTAGATCGTTGTACAGCCACCTAATCATGGAAGGGAACGTGACACGAGACGTGCGTTCGCGATGCACGGAGCCAAGGCCCGGCTGAATTTCCCTCACTTGATCGGTTGCGATGAGGTGGAGCCGATGAGGGTGACTCGGAAGCGGTACCGCTCATCTGAGGGTGAGAGCGGCTCGCGGGATCCAAAGTGGAGAAAGGAGGATTTGATTGGCTTGGACCGGCGACCTCGACGAGCTTATATTGCGTAAATTTCTAGTTATGATGGGACGGAATAAAATAGGATATGAAATTCTAGGATTTTGCTACATCCTATTCATTATTGGTGAGTTGTAGTAATAAAGCCAAATATATTTACATCCTATCATGTCCATTGTTTGATATGAACGGCATATCAATGTAAGGACACAGATGATAACTAGTATGTTTCTTGATTTTCTATTTTTCTGTTCCTGAGAACATATTTAAAACGAAAATCCGTTTGGCAATGCAACTTCATTATCTTTCTTCCGGCATAAATTTTTAGCCAAGAAATAGGTTTGGAATAGAAATGAGAAGTATATATATATTTTTACTTTTCTATTTCTGGAATTGAAATAGAAATAAACTCTTATTATGGCTCACCCTCGCCGCTTGTTGGGAACAAAAATTTGTGTCACTACTTTTTGCTCAGAAACTCATCCAGTAAATCTATTTTTGGCCAGAAATTGGGCCAAGAAAGATAATGATTTTCATTTGTGCCCTATACACTATACACATGTTCATAATAGAAGGACTAATATTATGAAGTAGGAAATTATAGATAAAAAAATAAAAGAGATAGAAAAAGAGAGGGCAAAATAATAATAAATAAATAAATAAATATAAAGTAGGAAAGAGTGTAGTGAGAGAGAATTTTACCATCTCCGTTTGCGAAATTTTTAGGTTCATTTAGGGACGAATTATAACCATTTTGTTCCCAAGCGCAATTTTTGAACAAAAATAGAATTTTCTATTTCTATTCTGCAGAATTTGAGAGAAAAATAAAATTTGATAAACATAAATTATTTTCCTGGAATAGAAATTCGTTTGATAATTTCAACGTAGAGTTCGCACTTCAGTGAGTAGCACAGGGGCCAACGGTAGGGCAGGAGATAGCCGCGAGTGGTGAGCTATGAGAAGAATTGTTATTTTTGTTTTTGTTCTAGAATTAGAAAAGTCGAAAATTTCTACTTCTCATTTCTTTTTCATTAAAATTTAATATATTATCTAATTCAAAAAATTACGAAGAAATTTTATGTGAATCTACGTGACCGTAAGAGTTATGAGATTCTTCACAATATCAATTATGATCAATTGATGGTATGCATAATTAAAGGAGATGTGAAGAATCTCATAACTCTTATAGTCACACTATAAGAGTTATGAGATTCTTCGCATCTCCTTTAATTATGCATACTGTGAATTGATTGTAATTGATACTGTAATATTTTGTTTTTATTAAGTAGCCTTACAAAACCTATAAATATCTAATGTGCTTACAAACGGAAATTATACAATTCACTTATGCATATTTGTTGCAACCTTTTCGGAAATTAACCAAGGTAAAATTAATGCACTACTAAATGGGAACGAAGGCTCATCTCACAAGGTCAGTTAATGGACAACTAAACGAGAACGAAAATTTATATTTTGGAGCCACCACTAATCAATTAGAGTTGATTAGACACTTGAGCAAAATATACCACAAACCAGAGATTCATAAGTACCGGGACTTTGTTACGCTAGATTAATTTAACGCTGTTAGTACTTCTCTTAATTTTGAAAATATTTTGCATGCAATTTTTGTTGGTTTTTTTATCCTATGCCACTAACATGTAGAATGGGATCATGTGAGTGCGCAAACAATGAAATAACATCTAATAATTAAGGCCATGAATAGATTGCAGAAAAGAATTCGAGAACCTGGACTACTCAACAGAAATGGATAGTCGGGGAGGTGTGAGACAAGCACGACCGAGTATTTGCTTCTTACTGCCCACCTACGTTTCTTCTCCCTTTGCAATGGCCCACGAAGTCCCAACTTATTGCAAAAATTTCCACTTTTCATTGGAAAGTCAGACCCCGTACGCCTTTAACTGTGGAGATTGCCGAATCTTAGTCCTGGTTTGTCACCTTGAATCTCTCAAATATGCGTCTCTCACCTTCTTTCACAATCTTTTCCTTTTCTGCTTGACTTATACTGCGTGAACATGTCCAATTTCAGTTGCTATCATTTATGATTTCACAGCCAGCACTATTTCCTTGGTTCTCTCCCTTAATTTCATCTCCTCTCAATCTTTCCAATCGTCCAATATTCGACCGAGTGAGTGTTAGATCTTTCTGGACAAATCCCATTGATTCCTCTCTCACTCTTACCATCTTCAAGATTTCATTCTAGCAGCCCAAACCTTTCACAAACACTTTGATATCTTTCCTTCATTTTGTCCGTCTTCACAGATTTGTCTCTCAATTGCTGCACTATCCTTTCCCTTCAGCCCTGAATCTCACTGATTGTGATTGCTGCTTGCTCGTTTCTTCTTGGCCGAGAAACTCTCCTCCTTTCTTGCCCACATATGCAATCTGGCTTGATTAGGAAAGGAAATTTCTTTTGACTTCGATGAATATGACCAACTTTTCTTTACCAAGTTCATATACTAACGACATTTCGAGCCCCTCATTGCGTTGCTTACGAAAATAACTATGAATTCAAATAATATGAGATATTGATATATTTGTTTAGGGATTGAACTCAATCCCTAATTCTTCATGCGATAAATGACTAAGGAAAAATAAAAAGTATAGGTGTCAAACAATTTTCTTTTATCATGGTATAAGAGCTATTCCTGTTTGAGAAGAGCCCATTTGCTTTGTCATCCTTTGTCAATTTGTCACCAAACCCGGTTTTGAATCCATACTTTCTTCGCTTCTTCTGAAAAACCAACCCCATCATCAGACTCGCCACCCTCATATGGTGAAATCCTGCAGCTGCTGCACGAGCCTCATATGCTTCCACGCGCCGCAGCACCAAGGATCAAGTTGCTCTCATGTACTTTGCACGCAAGTAGTTTTCAGCATGCATGTTTATTGATGTCATCAACCCATCAGCATCGGCTACGAGTTCCAACACGCCATCTGACATGTCACTAGCCACGTCAGTCTCAATCGGGCATCGGCCACGTCAACAGCCAAGCCTGTTGTCAAGTACTCTGAACACGTCCGTCAATTCTCTATTCAGCGAATTGAACCGGATCACTGTTCTGCCGAATTGGTTTCTTGGATTATTTTTTGATCGGTTCTTGGAGATTTTGGATCGGTATAGGAGGTATTTTGTGGTGGGTCTGTTTCTGGCCAAGTTTCTCCATATCTGTCCTCAATGGTGCCGTTTTCTTCACCTTCGTTAGCCACTCTACTATTGTTCACCGGTTAAGTACACATAATTGAGATAAAATACAAGTTCAATGAAGGAAAAATAACGATTTATTGTACTGTTTAGTTTCAAGGATGGGTGTCGCGACCTAAAAAATTTTACTTTTTTGGGCTAATGGATTATTCAGACTAATCTTAACTCGGGCCCTCCCAAGCCCTACCAATTCGCAACTTAGGGTTTAAGTCTTTAACATGTAAATGTTTTCATGCCTGGAGTCGCCACTAATCATTTTGCGGTAGGTCGATTAGAAACCTAAATAAAACATAGGGAGATATGCTTTATTCCTACGAACCAGAGATTCTAAGCCCGGGAACTTGATTACGCTAGATCTAGTCTAACGCCCTTTTGGTACCTCTTCTTTTAAAAAATGTTTGGCATGCAGTTTGGATCCATTTCAACTTAATTACTAACATGTGAGGCGTTCATGCGGGTGCGCAAACCACCAATTTAACACCCAAGAAAGCACTAAATAAATTGCCAGTTTGGAAGAATTACTTACCTCGAAGCAACGTAAGCATCTGCATTGTTAGCTAGAAAATCACATCAACACCCTAATATAAGTTTCTAATTAACAAGCAATTCACTCAATTTTTTGGATTTTCATTTATTTAAATGAAACCTAATCTATATGCAATGATGTGCAAAAATGACATGCAATTAATGCAACCTAGCATGCAAACTATATGTCATGCAACGACGTGACCTAATTCTAATGACAGACAAATGATTTATTTTTGATATTTTTTTATCAATGAAATTCGGAATTAAAAAAAATGCCTAAAATAACATGCAATCTAATGACTTCTTTTTTTTGGTATTTTCTATAAAAATTCGAAATTAAAAAATTACCCAAATCATGAATGCAATTTAATCTAATTTAATCTATCCTAAGATGACTCTTTTTGGATTTTTTTATGAAAATTCGAAATTAAAAAAAATGACCTAAATAATCTATTAAGATTAGAATATTACTTAATTTAAATTAGAAAATAGATTATCTCAAGTCCTAATTTAAATTAAATAATTACCCTATCTTCTAGATATATTTAGGATTCCCTAAACATGCAAAACTCTAATTCAAACCCTAACCGATATTTTTTGAATTTTCTTTTATTTGAAAAGGAAAAACAATTTAAACAGAGATAACATCCACATTCAAATCAACCACGCGATTCGCCAGATTTGTTTCAAACTCGGATTAGGCACAAAAATCGAACTAACGATCATATCTATATGGTTATAGATATTGATGGAAAGCCGATCATTCAAATTTGGAAAGCGGATAAAAATCATTATCGTATCCAAGTGATTATGGATAGGATAATAATTTTCCGTATCGCCGCGTATCGTACCTTAGGGATAAGGTCGGATAGTCGTCCAAATACGTTGCTAAATTAGGAACGATTCCTAATTTTGAATATTTTCAAAATATTACAGATATCACAAGCATTATCCTAAGATATCTAATTATCCACATGATATTCATGAAATATTCAAAACATGCAAATTAGGAAATTAAATATTCTGAATATTTACCGGATAATGATCCTTATCTAATTTGCAGATAATTCTCAAATTTGAATCGACTCGGGATCGAGCTTGTGGATCGGGATTGGGACAACCGGCGATGACGAGCGACGGCGGCGGTAACGTCGGGAACGGCGGCACGAACGGTAGTGCACAAATGGCGGTGGCGTGCGGCAAGCGGCGCAGCGTTGGAGCGGTGATGCGATGCGGTGGCACGGGCAAGACTCCGAGCTCACGGACGAAGCGGCGACGGCGGGCTCACTCACGGCGTGGGGTGCTTGGTGTGGTCGGCCAAAAGGAATCTAGGGCTAGCGATCTCGAAGGAACACCGTGTGTTGAAGTGCAAATCCCTCCTGGAGTTGTATTTGATTATCCTTCTCTTGCGAACAGTGGTGGTCAAAAGCCAAGAGTCTTCTCAGTCAAGAATTTCATGTTCAGCCATGTATTGCTCCACGTGTTTCTCTTTTCCTCCACCGCTTGGACTTCTTCTTCAATTTCACATGGGTTTTGTCTAATCAATTATCAAACACACTTAACTTGACTGTGTTTGACGTTGATCTAGGCTCCTTGACCGTTGGTCTGGACGGTAGAGGAATGCAAGCTTCTCGGTTCGTCAAGGAATGGCTGCCTTAGTGGTTGATCGTTGGACGAGGATCAGCATGCACGTCCCCTCCTCTTGGCATCTTCTGCATGGGAAGCTAGTCAGGACCAGTTGGGTTGCAGCGTGGACTAAGGAAGGAAGAACGTGGACTTCTCTTCAAGGCTGTGGAAGATGTGGACTTCGGCTGCTTCCCTTCAAGGCTTCACCGGTGAGAGCAGCAAGAGCAGTAGCTTGGCGTCAGTGCTAGAATAATTTCTGTTGACCCTTATTCCACGAACATGAACCTCTCGGTGCATCAAGGAGCAGCTCCTTCTGCGGTTGAACGATGGACGTGGATCAGCAGCTGCGGAAGAGAGGATATGGTAGCGCGGGGCGCGGCGTGCGACGGCGCGGAGGGGCGGAGCAGCGATGGTGTAGCAGCAGTTGAGGCGCGGCACGGCAAGGCGTGGCGGGCGTCGGTCCGCGCAGTGAGGCGACGGTGCGGCGTTCCACGCGGTGAGGCGACGGTCTCTCTCTCTCTCACTCTCCTCACGTGTGTCTCTCACGTCTCTAAAAATTCTGATCAGAAATTCTGTCGTGTTCTGTGAAATTGTGTTGTCCCCCCCCCAAAATCTAAGCTAATGATGTATTTATATGGTTAATCTAGGTCAATTAGATGGGCTTACTAGTCCTAATGGGCTTAGGCTTGGGTTTAGGCTTTAATTTACATTTAAGTGGGCTGAATTAATTTGAGCTTTAATTAATTAAGCATAATGGGCTGAATTAAGCTCAAATTAAAATAACCGAGCCCGTTTGACTTGTAATTCCCGGCCCTTGTATTCCGAGCGAGCTGAGTCTCGTTCGATGAAATTTAAGCTCGTTCGCCATCGCCAATCCGATGCAAAATGCAATTAAATTAAATGGACCTAAACTATATGCTATGCAATTTAAATATTTTTGTTTAGGGGTTAAAATTTAATCCCTAATTTTCTATGCAAATTACACTAAATGGTCGGTAACATTTAGGTGTCAACAATGGGTCAAAGTGTATTGAATTATTTTGAAAATATGGTGATCCCCAACATTTTTGTATCTCCAGACTGTCAGTCATGTGTATTTCTAGGGTTTGGGCCAATATATTATTGGAAATATCAATTACGCAATTAAAATAATTCTTGATCAGAACGATATTTATTCTGCTTTCCATTGCAAAGCAACAAGAAAACTATGCCACATCCGCTATTTAATAAATCCCACACCAAAAACGTGGTCCTTTTGATGTGACACGCAAGCATATCGTCTTTTCTTCCTATAAAAAATTGGCCTTTTCTTACCAGACAAATAGAAAAATGACTTTAGTATACCCATGAAAGATTCCTTCCTATCATTTGATGGCATCGTCCATGACACAAGTCATTAAGGAGCACAAAATTTTGTTACGGATTCCGTTAAAGAATTTTTCTTTAACAAAAATGAAACGATTTATAATGTCTTGCATTTTTTTTACTCTCTCTTTAGCTCATATGTTTCTCATCACAATGTTTTGGCCATATCACGATTTATTTTTTAGTAAATTATATCCAAACGACCATTAAAGTTTACTGTATGGCCCATTTTGACCTTATTCTATATCTTATCCTCTTCTTCCTGCCTTATCCACTTAGGGCGCGAATGGTAATCATTCTGCTCCAGAAATCAAATTCTTGCCAGAAATTGATTTTTGGAGAAATCTGTTTGATAAAACATGACTAATTCTACTCCAGAAATTGATTTCTGGAACATAAATCTATTTTTATTTTTTTATTTTTTTGGGCACCTAAAAAAAATAAATTTCACTTAAAGTGGGTGCCCAAAGGTATTCTTAGCCATTTTGTGAAGTTTTGAAATTTTTGATTTTTTTTATTTTTTTTGGCACCTCAAAAAAATTAAATTTCACTCAAAGTAGGTGCCCAAATGTATTCTAAGCCATTTTGTGAAATTTTTGATTTTTTTATTTTTTTGGGCACCTAAAAAAATTAAATTTCACTCAAAGTGGGTGTCCAAAGGTATTCTAAGTCATTTTGTGAAGTTTTGAAATTTTTAATTTTTTAATTTTTTTTGGGCACCTCCAAAAAATTAAATTTCACTCAAAGTGGGTGCCCAAAGGTATTTTAAGCCATTCTGTGAAGTTTTGAAATTTTTGATTTTTTTTATATTTTTTGAAAAAAATTCACCAAATTTTTTATTTTCGTGAAATCTGACTTTTTTTATTTTCTGGAAATTTTTATGAATTTTTCTGGAATTTTTCAATTTTTATACATTTTCTGAAAAAAAAATAGTGAGAAAAAGAGAGAAAATAGGGAGAATGCATTCTGGAAAAGAGAAGCTAAAAAAAATAGCTTCTCTTTTTCTTGCCCAAAATTCATTCTGGAATAAAAAATGCATTCTGAAATAAAAAATGCATTATGGAATTAAGTATTTTTAATAAACGCAATTTTATTCTAGAATGAAAAAATTGCTGCAGAACGCATTCCGGAAATTCTTTAACAAACGCATTTCAGTTCTGGAATCCATTCTGGAGCAGAATTTCTTCTCCAGAATGGATTCCATGCGCGCCCTTACGTCCTCCACTACGAACCCAACCTAAAAAATTCAATCGACTGCACCATTTGCTCGCTTCGCTACCTTGACCCGCGTCATCGAGATGTCCGTCTCTCAGCAACGTCATTCGCTTCTAGATCCTGAAGCCCTTGTCAAATTTAGTATGTCGTAGCAGGACTTTAACGACCTTTGGGACCACTTCTACTAGCAAAAGTGTGTGGAGCCCCATCACATTCGTCCTCACTGAGTTGGCCCACTCGTTGGCTTGATCCGAGTCAACTCGGTCATTGTCGTCAAGTAGCTATCAGTTATTGACGCAGGGTAAGCTATAATTAGAAAAAATCTTTCCAAAGTAATTCTGAAATTCAATTGATAGTCGTGTCCATCTCATTCATCGCAGTATCCTTTTATAGGCGAATATGGAATAACCATCCAAGTTTGGAAAATAAAGATCTTAATAAATTCCTAGAAGACAAATCACAATTAATAAGGATTCTGGAAATCTAAAATTATTCAACTACTCTCGAAAATATAAGAGATCATTAATGGCCTTCGACTTTTTCGAAGAATGCTCCGGCATCAGTCACGGCCAAATCACGTCGATTTCTAGCGATCATGTTTGTTAAGATAATCACATGCCAATTGTTCTACATCATTCTCTCCTTCTTCAGAAGAACTCACCCTCGAGTTATCATCAGGATAAAACGGAATGTCTGGAGAATGATACTCGAATAGGTCTGCCTCGTTGAATGTTGGGGAGATATTAAGATCACCAGGAAGATCAATAATATAGGCATTGTCGTTGATCTTTGCGATAATTCAGCAAGGATCAATCTTCTTGTTTTCAGCTTATTATATGTACCAATGGGAAATCGCTCCTTGCGTAGAAAGACCATGACTTCATCACCTACTTCAAAAGTTTTGGAACGACGTCGCTTGTCAACATGATCCTTATACTTGGCATTGGACTCAGCAAGTTGGCGTGCAATGTCAGCTTGAACTTCCATAACATTTGTCGCCAAATATTCTACTGCTACACTATAACCATGAATCTTAGGCAGAGGGACCAGATCAAGTGTATCCTGAGGCATATGACCATAAATAACTTCAAATGGAGACTTCCCAGTGGATCGATTAATTGTATTGTTGAAAGCAAATTTTGCCGGGGCAAGATATCGATCCCACTGTGTTGGCTTGTCACTACAACGACAACAGATGATGTCCGCCATTGTCCGATTAACCACTTCGGTCTGCTATCAGTCTGAGGATGGAAGGAACTACTATACTGCAAATTAGTTCCAAACAACTTCCATAGAGTCCTCCAAAAGTGACTGAGGAACTTAGTATCTCGATTAAAAGTAATCGTCTTTAGAACACCATGCAAATGAACTACTTTGTGGAAGAAAAGGCCAGCAACATGAGAAGCATAGGATGTCTTCTTACAAGGTATAAAGTGTGATATTTTTGTAAATCGATCTACTACCACAAAGATAGAATCCATACCTCGTTAAGTTCGCAGAAGTCCCAGAACAAAATCCATGAAAATATCCACCTAAGGTCCGGTTGGAATTGGCAATGGCATGTAAAGGCCAATATTTCTGTGAATGCCGTTTTGCAACCTGATAGACAGGACACTTTTGCACAAAACTCCCAACGTCATGCTTCAATTGTGGCAAAAAATATCGTTCCTCCACCAAGGCGATGGACTTATCACGGCCGAGATATCCCCCAAGACTTCGTCCATGTAGCTCCTAAATCAGTTTCTCTCGAAGAGAACTTTGGGGAATACACAACCTGTTGCCATAAAACAAGAATTTATCACATATAATCATATTGCAAGCAGAACCAGCAGCTTGACACTTCGCCCAATTGTCTCGAAAATCCTCATCGTCTGGATAAAGATCGTATAAAGACTCAATACCCACTACTTCGTTCTTCATGGTAACCAGTAATGCAACTCAGCGGCTTAAAGCATCCGCCACTTTGTTCAGATGACCTGCCTTATGTCAAAGCACAAAATTAAATTGCTCCAAGAAAGAAACCCAGCACTCATACATCTTATTTAAATGCTTTTGGCCCTTGATGTATTTGAGTGCTTGGTGATCAGTATTAAGTATAAACTCATGTTGATATAGATAAGGCTGCCAATTCTTAATAGCTCGAATCACAATGTAAAATTCTTGCTCATAAGTAAACCATTGGCATCAAGCTTCATTCAATTTTTCACTGAAATAAGCAACCGGTTTACCCTCTTGCTAGAGTACTGCACCAATTCTGACTCTCGAAGCATCACAATTTAACTCAAACAATTTATCAAAATTCGGTAAAGTTAAAACAGGAGCAGTAGACAATTTCTCCTTTATCAAGGCAAAGCTTGCCTCAGCTGCATCATCCCAGCGAAATTGCCTCTTCTTCAAACATTCTATGATAGGTGCTAAGATAGTGCTGAAATTATGAATGAACCTGCGATAGAATGTTGCTAGTCCATGAAAACTCTGCACCTCCCCAACAGTCTTGGGTGTAGGCCACTTTTGAATCGCGGCAACCTTTGCCTCATCAACTCGAAGGTCATCTGCACTAATAATGTATCCCAAAAATAGCAATTCACTTGTCATAAAACTGCATTTAGGCAAGTTGATATAGAGTTGATTGTTCTCCAAAACCAGTAAAACATCTCGAAGGTGGTCTACATGTTGCTGCTCATCGAGGCTATAGACAAGTATATCATCGAAATAAACCACCACGAACTTTCCCAAGAAAGGTTTAAAGACTGGCATCATCAAGCGCATAAAAGTGCTAGGAGCATTAGTAAGTCCAAAGGGCATGACCAGCCACTCATAAAGTCCTTTGCTGGTTTTGAACGCCATCTTCCATTCATCCTTGAGCCTCATACGAATTTGATGGTACCCACTCCACAAATCGATCTTCGAAAAGATCTTTGATCTAGACATCCTGTCAAGCGTATCATCCAAACGGGGAATAGGGAAGTGGTTCCTCACAGTAATTTTATTGATTGCTTGACTATCCATGCACATCTGCATGCTCCCATCTTTCTTTGGTGTAAGTAAAGCAGTAACTATATAAGGGCTCATGCTCTCTCGTATAAATCCCTTCTGAAGAAGTTCTACCACCTTTTCCTGTAATATTTGATTCTCCTTCGAGGTCATGCGATAGTGGGACAAATTTGGAAGACTAGCACCTAGTAAGAAATGAATTTGGTGCTGAATGTCTCGCATCAGTGGTAGTCCATCCGGTAGATCCTCAGGAATAAGACTAGAAAAAGCCTTCAATAATGGTTGAAGTGCTTCGAGAATTTCGACGGTTTCCTACTTAGATCCACTACCCACGATCAAGTACATACCATTCTTATTGCAAACATTAAGTAAAACACCAGCCTTGTCCTTGCCCTTGTCCTGTTTTTGAGTAGTTCGCGGAATACAAGTAGCTTCATCCAAGGGACAAAGGGTAATTTTCATCCTATCCCACACAAACGAATAAACATTCTCACGCGCTCGGTGAGTAATATCAACATCATGCTGCCATGGCCATCCCAGCAAGACGTGGCATGCATCTATCTTAATAATATCACAGATTATCATATCTTTGTACTTTTTTTCAATAGAAATAGGCAAACGACAAATCTGAGTTACCTTTAATTCCGGCCTCTTACCAATCCAGCCAATTGTATAAGGCGATGGATGAACTTCAGTCTTTAGTTGGAGATGATTGGCAAGCGCCTGTGATACGATATTCTCGCAACTTCCGCTGTCAATGATGACAACGCAAACCTTTCCACCGATAGTGCAACAGGTGCGGAAAAGGTTATTCCGCTGCGAATCTTCCTTCCATGGGGCTAACAGTAGTCGTCTAACCACACAATTAAGATGTTCTCCTTCTTCGTCGACTATCTCTTCTTCGTTCCTCCAAGTCTCCTCATGAAGCTCATCTTCAAGTTCAACCAGATTCGCCATCTTCCGCCGTGGACCGTCACTCGAACGATGCCCAGGTTCATTACATTTAAAGCACTTTCCTGGATAGGGCTTTGCATAAGGATTCAGAACAACATCACGAGCCTTCGACGCAGGGGATTTAGAAGGTTTGGGCGCCTCAACATTACTCCCCGAATTTCAGTTTATATTCTCGATTAAAGGACTCAGCACCCTCTTGCAATTTTCCTCGCCCGAATTTCCCTTGAGGAGTATAATTTCCAGTTCTGCATGAGTATTTATTTCGCTCCAACTACACTTTCACTTTCCTAGCCATCTCTTGTGTATCCTCAACAGAGTATAAACGATGCAATGAAACACGATCTTGAATATTCAAACGTAGACCATTGATATACCTGGCGGTTTGTTGCGCTTCAGATTCGGCAAGTTTATTACGGGTTGAAAGTTGAAGGAATTCCTCCGTGTAAGCTTGAACCGTTTGACTTCCTTGTTTGCAAGCTTGAAATTGCTGGAACAAAACTTGCTCAAAGTTAGCACGGAGGAATCGAAGCTTCAGCAACTGCTTCATACGATTCCAAGTTTGGATAGGTGCTTTCCCTTGTCAATGCCGGGAAAGTTGTGTTTGCTCCCACTAGGTTGAGGCGCCGCCCTTCAATTTATACGCCACGAGCTTTACTTGGCGGTCCTCTTCGATCTCCATGGCATCGAAGAACTTCTCAACCTCCTAGAGCCAATCTAAAAAGTCTTCGATGTTTAAGTTGCCCTTGAAGGTAGGAAGATCGACTTTCAATTGATACCGTTCGTGTTCTCACCGATATCCTCCATGTTGACGACCCCATGAACATGCTCTCCTTGAAATCCTCTATAACGGCGACCTTCACGAATAGGCATGTCCTGGAAATCCTCTTCATCTTCTTCTTCAAAATCCTTGACATAGTCTTGATGCCTTTGTCGGGGATTCGCCCTTCGCTCTATAGCTACTTCGGGAATTCGAGCGACAGGAATACGCTCGGTTGGAACATCACCAGGGTTAGGGTTAGGGTTAGGGTTAGGGTTTGCAGACAACCATTGGATGGTGGCAAGTAATTCTTGCATCGTCCTTTAGTGGTCTTGCAGGGCTTGTCGAGTTTCCTCGATGAAATGGGTAAATTCCTCACGTGTAACAGGCTCAGCACCCTCAGCTACGGAGGTGTTTCGATTCACGTTATGAGACATCGTCGTAGGGAAAAACCTTGCTTTGATACTAAAGGACGCAGGTTAAGCTATAACTGGAAAAAAGCTTTCCAAAGTAATTTTGAAATTCAATCAATAGTCGTGTCCATCTCATTATCGTAGTATCGTTTATAGGCGAATAAGGAACAATCATTCGAGTTTGGAAAAAAGAGGTCTTAATAAATTCCTAGAAGACAAATCACAATTAATAAGGATTCTGGAAATCTAAAATTATTCAACTACTCTTGAAAATATAAGAGATCATTAATGGCCTTTGACGTCTTCGAAGAATGCTCCGGCATCAATCACGGCCAAATCGCGTCGATTTCAGGTTATCACGTTTGCCAAGATAATCACATGCCAATTGTTCTACATCGGTTACCGACCAAAAAAAAGAGTAGCTATTAGTCGTTGTCGTCAAGTAGCTACAAGACGTTCGATGTAAGGAAGATCCTTCCTGACAAGAAATGGGATCCGAGAAAAACCGTACAATCTTGGCCCAAGGATATTCGATTGGGATGAGCAAAGAGCTGGATGGCTGAGGAACACCCAAAAATTATTCCAATATCACTAGGCCTAACAAGTCTAGCATTTTGCTCGTCACGGGTTCATCTCTGGAGCCGTGCGAGAACCATGTCGGTGATCATTACTTGTTAAAATCGATTAAGAATAAGATAGATTATTGTAGGTTGCATGGTATTGAGATCTTTCACAATAGGGCACTCATAGATTCGGAGATTGCTAGGTTTTGGGTTAAATTGCCTTTGATTAGATAACTGTTGAGGTCACATCCGGAGATTGAGTTCTTGTGGTGGATGGACAGTGATGCTATGTTCACTGCTATGGCGCTCGAGTTTCCATGAGAGAGGTATAAGGACTCTAACATTGTGATGTATGGTTAGAATGAGAATATGTTTGATCAGAAGAACTGGATTGGGTTGAATACTACTAGCTTCTTGCTTAGGAATTGTCTCTGGTCCTTGGACATTCTTGCTTCTCGTTGCTCTCTTTGATGAAGTTCTGAACCATCCTCACCAAGCAGACCAATCTCGGCTCGAACTCAGCCATTCCATCCTGCCTCTTCCATCCTTGCTGTATTGAGGTGGAGCTTCATTGCCAGTCGCTTTCTCCAACGACGAAATTTTCGAGATGCCTAGAAACTGTTGGTGGAACAAGCAAAAGCGAGAACAGAGAGATAAGAAGAAAAAGAAAGAACCAAATAAGAAGTGAGACACAAAATGGGATTCACATTTAACTGGAATCATGCTTGAAAGTGGGATCCATAGATGACAATATGGTCAAAACACCATACTGAGAAGTGTATTAGTATGAGGGGGAGTAGAAAAAGCGTGGCCGCCCAATATGAATATAATCACATCAATTGTTCAAAAGTCAAATTTATATAATGGTATCGTGGATGTTAGATTTGAACATTGTTAACAATTTGTGAAGATGTATCGACTTAAAGTCAACAATTTGTTGCTTGTTTTAATTGTGAATAAAGTCAAAGTCAAGATGTATCGACGCGCTTCTTTTCTTCCTTTTTATAAATAAAGTTTGGCATCTTCAAAATTCATTTTCCACGTGGTGTTTTTATTACTAAAATCATTTGTGCATGTGATGCTTTTCATTATACAAGCAATTAACTCCGGAATATTATGCTTAGGACTGTTCTTGAAGAATGTGAATGCGTTGAGATTCCTAGATTTGGGAATCCAGTCCGCCTAATAAAACAAAAACCTTCGAGTCAGCAATGCGTGTTACCGCACTGGTCACCTATAAAGAAAAAGCTGCCGTACAAGGTATTGTGATAATTTACTTTGTCTGTATTTACTTTACCTCATTTTTTTTTTACGTATTTGAAACCTTGTGATTCACGTGATTTAACTTTCTTTAAATGCAAAATACTTAAAATTTGACAAAGTATAAATGTTGAGATTTAGATTTATGTAGAATTTTTTTGTAATCTTTTAAAGTTTTGAATAGTATCTTACATTTTTGACAGGAAAATTAAAAAGAAATATATTTTTTTATTTAAGTGGAAACAACAAACCGTTGAATTTTTAAAAAAACCAATATGGAGAGTCATATTCAAAGCTTGATTCGGCACGATAAATTTCCCTCTTTCTAACACGCATTAATTGTTAAAATTCTGTCATCCACACGCTACATTCACAAGTTTTTGGCTTTCCTCGTCGTTTCACCTTAGGTGTGAAGGGAAATATTAAGCGATGATATATGTAACATGTGTTGTAGTTTAATTATCTATATTATTAGAGAAAATGATTGCCCGCCTAGTCTTTTCTTTTAATGAGAAGAAGAAGAAGAAGAAGAAGAAGATCACATTCCTCTTCTCCACAAATGGGTGATAATAGTTTTCCACGTGTGTATTCGTTTTTTTCCTAAAAAAATCGCAAAAAATTACCAGTTTTTTTTGTCCACGGGTGTATTCAGTGGGTGAAGGGGTGTTGTCTCCATGTACTATACCCATCTATTGTCTCGATTTATCTAGCCATTACGTGCGCACCACATGCCCACAGAACACACAAATCGCAAAAAATTACCAGTGTCTCTTCCCCTCAGCTTCTCTCTCCCCTAGTTGCCGCAGGACAGAACCACCTACACGCCCACTCCCGGCCGATGATGTCGCAGCCACACGGCCCACCATCCCCCCATGCATACTCTTCATCAGCCTTGCGGTGGTAGTTAGATAGAGGATGATCCCGGAAAGAATTGAACTCAGAATTTGCTACTGATACCATGTAAAGTTCTGTAAGATCATTGTTGAATGTTCTGAAAATATAAATTATTAAATGAAGACGTGATTTGATATTTAAATATTTTAACAGCCTTCACACCGTGACCCTTTAGTGGACGCAATGGCTAAGGTAAGAAAAGGAAAGAGAAATGGTAGCGTTTTTCCTTATGGGGTTAGTATGCGGGGATGTTGGCTTTTGGGAAAAAATTTTAGGAAAATGTAAAGGATTATAAGTAAAATGAGTTTTCCGAAATGTAAATTATGTTTGTTAAATTGTAATTAAAAAATCCATTGTTAGCAACGTGGGTTAATATTGTTTCGAAAAATTCTTCTTGTAAAGGACTTTCTCTATTTTCTATTGGAAAAAAGGAAAAAAAAAAATCTGACGCAGTACCGGCTAGCTAGATCCGACATTGGCGGCCGTCCTTTGAGGTCACATGACCTCAGGTGGACCCTGGCGAGTGCCACCTAAGGTCACGCAACCCTAGGCAACCTTCGCTAGAGTCGTTTGACCTTCGGGGGGGGGAGGGGGGGTCGTGTGACCATTGGCAATTGTAGGCAATCGTTGGTCGGCCTAGTGCAAATCACGATGAAGCTTCATCGGTGATTTACGTGGAGAAGATGAACATTTCTTACAAGGGCAAAACCAAAAAAAGAAAAAAAATTGGTGAGGGCAATTTTCGGTTATTAACTCTAGGAAATGGCCTTTCGAAAATGCTGAAAGCCAAGACAGCAAGTGTTGCCTTGGGCTTTCAACTTTGCCAAGGCCAACATTTAGCCAAAGGGTTCCCAAAAAATTGCCAAATACCGCCAAGTTTTCCCAAAGGGGTCCTAAGGAAGCTTGAACCAAACGCACCCGTTAACTCTTTACCCATGTTTAGGATTTTACTCTACAAGTAAGCATTTGGATGAATGATATTTTGGTATTAATAGAATTGCCAGAAAAGATAAACATATCTTAATAAATAACCAAGTTAATCGTACTTTAAGAGATCGATAAATGGTCCAGTTCAACTGATTACTCTCTCTAATCAATGTATAAATGATTCTATGAAATGGGTAAATGCATGTAGGTAGGAATTCAAAGGATGTGTATGAAAACGGTGGTTATATAACCCTTTATCTTATGCCGTGGGCAAAATCAACGAATTATGGATGCATTTGATTTAGCATTCTCAACGAGCTTTCGGCCTCAAAAGCCTCTTGAGGAAATGTTGAGGCGCTTGGCGAGTATTTCCAATGGGCTTTCACCCGAAAGCCAATATTGGGAGTGCTAAAAGCCCAAGGCCAGTCTGAACCAGTTTTGAGCTTTCAGCATTTGCCTAGTGTTGAAACCAATTTTTTTTCCCAAACTATCCTAACTAATTCTTTAATATTTCAATTTTGCCTCTCGTGATTGTTCATTTTCTTTGGATTAAGGGCGGCTGGCCAAAGCTGCCCGAGGCCAAATCTGTACGGCGAAGTGCCAGAGAGATCGCCCGGCCTTGGTGATGGCTGCTGGCAAGCCAGATTTGGCGCCGACGGTCGTCACTAGAGAACGGGCGACCCCGATGAGGGCCCCCTGGGGTTGCGCGACCCTCTCCGGGGGTCGCCCAAACTCGAGTGACGACCGCTAGTTCCAGTGAGGGGTAAGCTTTTTTTTTAATAAAAAAATCATAAAGCCCTTTGTAAAATAAGATTTGCCAAATACTAGCTTCACAAAAGATTTTTTTATCAAACGCAATTTGTATTTTCCCAAGGTGCTTTAAGTTAAAAATATTTGGATTCCTTCGAAACCCCTTGGGAATGCTGAACCAAGCGCATCTTATATATAGTTTGAAATCAACCCTTTCTACCACAAATTTTTTATGCAAAAATGCGATGACTAAATTACCTACCAAATTGCGATCGCCCCCTTTACATTCTTTTAAATTTTTGTTTTCAGTTGAGCTGATTTTTATTTTGGATTAGCTGGCATGCCAAAGATTATGTAGTCTCTATCAATTGGGCCAAGACAAGGAATCCGCACGAAAGAACTATAAGCTGTGTTTGGATTTCTAAATATGATAGGACCGGATATGATAGGATATGAAATCCATGAGATTTGCTATGTCCAATCCACTGTTTGGTGAATTGCAATAATAAAGCCGGATATTTTTACAGTTTACTAGTGTAAATAAACCTAAAAATTGCACAAACGAAAATGATAAAAATATCTCAACACACTCTTACCTACTTCATTTTTATTTGCTTATTTTTTAATTGTTTCCCTCTCTTTTTTAATTCTTTTCTTTTTGTATTTCCTTTTTCCCTTTCCATTTTTCTCCAATAAAATTTTATTAAATAGACAACTATATTAATATACCTAAAATATGTAATAAATATTAATACTAAATGCATTTATTTGTATTTATGAAATTTATATCATAAGATAGAAAGAAATTTGAATATATAAATAAAAATAAGAATAAATAAAAATAAAATTATTTTTTTTGCTGTTTTGAATTTTTTATATTAAAATTAAAATATTATTTTAATTTTATTTATTTAACAATTTTTTACTTGAAAAAAATAACTTTTATATTATGAATATTAGAAATCCTATATACCTTTATTCTATCTCCCCCATGAGATAATTTTATCCAAGTTTATCTCTCCTATATCCCACTTTATCCTAGTTTGGGTAGGCACCAAATATGAGATGCGATAAAATTTATCATATCTTGAATTTTATCACAATTGCCAAACATAGCCATGGGGTTTGACCTACAAAGACGGAAAATGGACACTAGAAGTTATTTAAAATAATTCGTAACTCGGCTTGCCAAAAAATCCTATGACGAGATAATCAGCCCAAAACGACACTGTTGGCCAAACCTAATCTCACACACTCTCTCTCTCCTTGTGAATCTTTATCCTCCCCAGATTCCAATCGCCATAGCCAACGAAGCCAAAGCTGCAATCGCTACTGATCGTGACTTCTTCAACGCCATCAACCTCGCCCCAACCATGTCCACAGCGCCAGCCAACTCCCGCCAATGGTTCTCTCCACAAATAGCCTTGAATCAAAAATGAAATTTGGGGCAAGGGTTTGGATTGAGAAGTAATTTAAACCTAATTTCTCAATTTAACTTGGTTCGATTGTGTTGTCCAACGATGTTGTTTGCTTTGTACATTAAGGATTGCTATCTCTGACAAGCTACATGTCGCGACCGACCTCCGATTTTTTATCAACATACAAAAAGGGGGTTTGCCTGGTACGCGCTAAGTCTAGGTTCGGGATTTAACTCGGGCTTTCCCAAGCCCAAATCATATCACGACTTAAGGTTTAGGTTTTTAACCTGCAAGTGATTTATTTCAAGGAGTCGCCACTAATAGATTTGGGGTAGGTCGATTAGAAATCCAAATAAGGTGATGGGAGAATCACTTTATTTCTACAAACCAGAGATTAAATGAGTTCGGGAACTTGGTTACACTAGTTAGATAACTAATGCACTTTCAGTACCTTTTTACCCTGTTCATTTCTAAAAATATTTGTCAGGAAATTTGGATTGATTTTAGGACATTTCTCCTAACATGTGAGGTGATCAAACGAGTGCATAATCATAAACGATTAGCAGTCAAAGTAGATATGTAGCCAAAGGTTCTAGCCCTAAGTAAGATGAATAACATTCAAAACATAACAATTTATGTAATTACTCTAATTAAAAACAACATGCATAATAATACAACAATAATTTAAAACAATAAGATATATCACATAATTTAGAAAAATATTAGACAATAGTATATCTAAATTATATCCTAATTTTAAAAGAAAAAAGAATTTTTGAAAATTTTTTAATTTTTTAAAGAAATTTAATTTTTTTAAAAAAAATAATAATATAATATTAAACCTGGGTCAGGTTGCTGATCCGGGTCAATTAGATCCGACCCTGAGTCAACGGATTCGACCCCGGCGTTGACCCGGGTAGGGTCAGTTGATCCGGGTCGGGTTGGGACCAACCTAGGTCAACGGATCCGACCCAGGGCGTTGACTCGGGTCAGATCGGTTGATCTGGATCGGGTCCATCCCACGTGCACAAACACGCAGAGGTCTCGGCGGAGCCAAAATTGGCCTTCCGCCGGTCGACCTAAATCCGACCCCTAGGGATCGCCATTAAGCTTCGCCACCCGCCTAGGTCACCGTCTGACCGCCTGCTCGCCAACCGGCGACTGAATCAAAACCGGCCTCATTGAGGCACACCTGGCGTGCACAATCAAAACAGAGGTATTTCGACCTATTCCGACGCCCCGCCGTCCTCCGGCGACTTGTCCTTACCTTTGGCGATGATGCACAAATGGTGCGGGATGACAGTATGGGCCAGGATTCGCGTGAAACGGCCGGCGCGAGTCCTGGCCAAACCATGCACAAAAACATGGTAAAATAGAGCAAGGCGGGACCGAAGGAGGCTCACCGGTCGGAGACGTGATTGGAGGATTTCTGGCTAATTTGTGGTCGATGGCTCGGCTACGGGGACCTGTAAAAGCTTGAATCTCTCCTCTTTCTCTCTCTCTTCTCTTTGATTTTCTCTCTATTCTCTCTGTCTCTATTTTCTCTCCAAAATGGCCAATCGGGCCTCCTTCTCTCTCTTTGGCTTATATAGCCGACAACGACGAGTCCCCTCTACTCTGTTACATCTGCTAACTACGGCTTGCACCGGCCTATACCTATTCGAGATTTTCGTGGCCGATTTAGGCCAGTGCAAGGGGGTCGGTTTAGTGAAGAAGAAGAAGGGAATAAGGAAGGAGAGAGGGCTAGGTTTTTGGGGAGGACGGGACTAGCCTTTAATGCCAGTCCCGTTGGCGTGCTTCCCTGGCCTTCCTTTAGCTGATGGGGACGGCGTAGCGGCGCTCCACCATCAGTTTGCTCGACGGTTAGAAACAGAGGAGAGCAGAGGAGAGAGAGAGGTCGGCACGGGGGGGGGGGGGGGAAGAAGGAGAAGGAAGGAGTCGGGCCGGGCCGGGCCGGGCCCAGCTCACGCAGAAGGAAAAAGAAGAGAAAAAAAAAGTGGGCTGGGACTATGTGGGGAAAAAGAAAAAAAAAGGGCCGAGTCGAACCTGCCCCGACTCAGCCCAACTTGGATTTTTTTTAAAATTTTGAATTTTTTTTTAAAATGTACCAATAGACCCTATTAATATAAATGTGCCTAATTTCTATGTGTAATGCATTTAAATGGAAATATTTTTTTGTTTTAGGAATTAAAGAAAATTAACTCCTAGATTTTGGGCAATTAATTTTTGGGCAAATTAAAATAAATGTCAACACTACACGAAAATAGTTTCTTTTAAAAATAATGTTAGGTATGATTTTTCTGTGAATCAAGTCACCAGAGGTAAACAAAATTGGTCGACTTCAAAAGTTCAAGAAACAAATTTTGGTAGAATAGTTTTGACTCTTCTAGTGTTGTTATCTCACAATTTTAATATCCCTATTATAGGATGCAATCAAAATGATCCAAAGTAGAAATAGATGGAAACCAAAATCTTGAAGTTAGTCTGCTAAGCTAACCGGTATATGTTGGATATTTCCAATGATCTTTATCTAGGAAATATGGGTAGCGAATTATAACATCATTCTCCTAAGTTTCTCATACTTTTTTCTTCAATTTAAAGCCTCAAACTTAGCCCAAAGTTGACACAACTAGTTGTAGGAGCATAGGGATTTTCAGCTCAAAACTAGAGGTTATTCATTCAAATCTCACAAATTACGTACAAGCTATTATAGATCGGGGTCACCAGTATGGCCCAAAGATATAGGCTCAACCGGTTCATGAAACTTGAAAGGTGTTCTTCGGGTCTTCAAGTAGCCGAGTCTCCATGTTTATGCCCTTGAATCAAAAGAAATAAGTCCTCAAATGTTTGCATCCTTCATTGAGAAATGTGATGACGAGAGAACAATAACATCATAGGAGAAAACAAAGTTAATCTAGTGAAATATTGCTCACAAAATCCCAACGCATGGTTTTTGAGTTTCTTTCGCTGTATCCATGACATTATTGGAGATGCCAATTTAGTTAATTTCCACCCTTTATCATTAATTTAAAGCTGCCCACGCAAAATTCAACAACGTTAACCGTTTGCGGCGACAAATGTCTACAAATATCTTCGCTCTCCAATTCAAGTTTAAAAACACTAGCACGCGTGCCAAGAATTCAAGCCTGAAAAGTTTGAAATACAACGGGCAAAATATTTGAGAATCTTTGGCAAGACTAAAGAACAAAAATCAATATTATGATAATGGTTTTTATAATGCAGACAATTATATTATAAAATTCTTCGAGGTCAGCAAGAGTTCCTATTGAAAATAACGTCAATCAGCAAGTGCCATCATCTGGAGCAAGAGAAAGAAAGCGACATTTTGCCTTCATTTTTTTTTTACCATAAACATTTTGCCTTCATTGAACAGGACCTTTTGGCGCAATGACCCATCTGTTGAGTAAAGGTATATATCTAGTTCACTCATGGTAAATTAAATTTAATAACTTCACATTAGAGCATTCAACTATAGCAAGTTGTGAACCTGATGGGGGAAAATGGTCATACATAATCCTAGAAAAATTTACCATTATATGTACAAATGGTTTAAGTACCTTCGGTCATTTCCCTTTTCATGATCATAGATGTATTTTTGGCGACATGCTTAATTGAGGGGAATTTCTCTCATCTCAATCTCTAGTCTGTTGATTTCTTTAAAATTTAGAGAGAGAGAGAGAGAGAGTTAAGCCGTCGTGCAAGTGTGGAAAACCTTTTCATGAAATTTTCTTATGCAAAACAAACACATCCTAAATTGTCAAAATTGCGTGTACTTGCTCATCGTTAGAGAGGATCGTTTCCTTTAGGGAGAAGAGGAGAAGTTGAATCAACGATAGAGGTATATGGTTTAATTACAGAAAATGAAGATCACAAGGTAATTAAATATTAACTCAACTTGAAATAAGGAATTCTTTTTTTTTTCTCAAAATAAACTAGATGTACCGTCTTTTATGATAACAATAAAATATCACATCATGTCACGTCATACGAATCTATTTTTGGATTCCGCAACATTTCAAATTTGTCTTACATTAACAACCAATAAATGAATTCTATTATTAACACAGTAGATCGATATCGCGCTACACAAATTGCAAAAGCACATGCTTTCTTTGGATTTTGTTGTAGATTATTAACAATAGAAGTATATATATACAGGTATATGTGGCATGTGGTTAATAATGTATTATGATTAATCAGCTTTGATCCTCATTATTGCTGCCCCACTGCTCCCCTATAGGGATGCTCGTAGACCCTACTCCGCTAATTACTTCCTGTCTCTTCTTCTGGCAATTCGTTGGATAATTAAATTAATGAATGGATACTCTAATTAATTTTGTATGCTTAATTCACTAGATAATGATATACTTATAGGTGTGGAATCGTCTTACTTCAACCCGTGGCCAAACAGCGACATGAGCTCAATATAGCAAAGAGCAAATCAATCACATTATAAGTGATTAGGACCAATTTAACTTCATGAAATGATTATTCACGATTATTTATGCTTAACGATCACGCCAACATTCCAATTAAGGTTTTCAAACCGGAGAACTACGTAAGCAGACAAATATATATAGTTCAGAGGACCCGATTACCCAAAAAAGAAAAGTAAAAAATAGTATTGCATAAATTGAAAAATTTCAGTGACTTGCGATAGTAAGGGATAACAAATGTAATTCAAAGTGAGAATTATCAAAATTCAGGAAAAAAATAAGATGGTGCTTTTAAAAAGTGTGGATGCAAATTTTACGATCGGTGCAATAAGTGAGGATGATATCTAAAATTGTCTCCAATCAATTAAGTATACCAATCAATTAAGTAAGGGATAACAAATGTAATTCAAAGTGAGAATTATCAAAATTCAGGAAAAAAATAAGATGGTGCTTTTAAAAAGTGTGGATGCAAATTTTACGATCGGTGCAATAAGTGAGGATGATATCTAAAATTGTCTCCAATCAATTAAGTATAACAGGAAAAAAATAGAGAAAACATCGGATCACGAATTCGTTCAATCGAAGCTTCAGATCAAACGCAAGATTATCTAAGTTGGACGACATAATCGAACCACTGCCCCTTACATCCATAGCCCTAGATACTCTTCATCTGCAATCGAAAGGGAAGAAACGATCTACAGATACATCATATCACTTCACCTACGTATCCAAAACCTTTAGCTTAGGCCCAAAAAACCAAAGTTCAACGAAGGAAACCAGAAATTCAGTTTCGAAGCACGGGTCTCAGAGAAATACGTAAACAATTCCCCACGCAGTGCATGCAGATCAATTGAAGTATTTTGCAAGTTATTTACAGCCGATTTTCCTTTGGGGAAAAATAACCATGTTGACGTACGGACGAGCTGTTCTCCAAAGATCTCTTTGAATATCACGTTGGGCGTTCTGCAAAAATACGGCCATCCCAACAATTTTCCACATCTCCAAACTGTCGGTCATGTGTATTCTAAGGTTTGGGACAGTATTTTTATCTTGCAACGTTGATAGTACGCCCTAATAAATAATGCTTGATCGACTCGATTTTTATTCTACTTTTGATTTCAAAGCAACAAAAGACCTTTATCCATTAAAAATCAAAGAAATTGCAGTCACATGTGCTACTGTACTTATTAGGTTCTCCCACACAAAAAAATAATAATAATTTGTCCTTCTCAAGTCGAATGCAATCATATTTTCTTTTCTTCCTACATAAGAAACAATATTGTTTTTATCTTTGGATTCCGTGCATCGAAATAACCAGAAAAAATTTGATTTTAATATACCAACTATGGTTTCCTTCCTATATAATTCAATGGCATGACCATCTAACCAATCATATAAGGAGCATAAGTTTTTGTTAAAAATACTTTTTTTTATAAAGAAAATGGAAGAATTCATGATATACTTGATGCTTCATGATTGTTCGAGTTGACAGCCACGGTGGTTCCAAGTTAACTTGATATTTTTTTTTCTTTAAAGTTAAAGCGTAAAAATTCTTCAAGTGCTTTCTAGAAAATATATATTTTTCGTTCATTTATTTTTGTAAGCAATGTAAACGATCATTTTTAAAATTTTCATTCATTTTTCGCGAAATAATAGGAGCATGATAGTTTGAGGTTTTTCCTTAAATTTCGTTGCTAAAAGCTTGAGTTTTATGGAGAAAGGTTGAATGCATTCGGCCTTTGTCATCCATTTACGGAATGCATTTGACCTCGGTGATGAAATTCAATGTTCGAGAGAGAGAGGGTTACGCTTAGTGGTAATCTTATAAATAATTTGATGAGTACAAACCACACGAAACTGAACTGTATAAAGTGGAGAAATAAGATGAAAACAAACGGAGGATAAATGGCAATCAATCTTTTATAACCGATCATATTAGACACTTCATTAACGTTTAACAATACGATTTAATCTATAGATAAGAAGAATGCTATACTTGCTGAGATGGGTTTGCAAAATCGATTTATTAGGCAAAGCTTTCTAAATAAACGAGTCATATTCGAGAACCAATCACAATGTGACATATTATTTGGTAAATCAATTTTGTAGCTAGACTTAGTAAATCTAACTTTTCTCGGGAGTTTTCCTTTTAACAGCACCCAATATATCGTTCAACACCAGGAGCTTTAGGGAACATAAAATACTTTCATACTCACTGTTTTTCCTTGATCAATTAATGGCGAAAACGTCATCATTGGAATCATCAGTTTAAAAAAAAGTGAAGGTGTTATTGAAAGGCTCAAAGACCTACCTGTAAGTACTGCACGCCCCGATGATTGCAAAAGGCAACCATGTGATAAACAACATGAAGTGCGAATATAAGAAAGGACTTTAATTAACTTAGCATAAAATGCGTATATATATACCGTCAAGCGTCGACTCTCGCCACCCAAAAACAGCTTAGTACGCACAGAACCTTAATCAGTCCCTAACCTCGCATTATTCTCCACTATTCAGGATCATGTACGCAACAAGTTCAACAATATCAGATACAGATGCTGCTCTTTTAGAGCGCATCCGCCAGCATCTTCTTAACGACGACGACTTCGAAAACCTGGCGAGAGCCGCCGAAAACGTTCGATTCCATTGCCCAGATTCAAGCTTCGACACATCTTGGTCGCCGGAGACAACAATGTCATTCGAAGCGAATGATTACGACGGCGTGGACATCTATCACGACCCCCCAAAAGACACCGTCAGGTTTGAATCGCCCAGCTCATCGAATGAGCAATCGGTAGTGCATTACAGAGATGTCGAACTGAATGAGGCACTGCTCGAAGGGCCTCACTACCGGGGAGTGAGGAGACGGCCATGGGGGAAATATGCGGCGGAGATCCGGGACCCAAAGAAGAACGGTGCAAGGAGGTGGCTTGGGACCTACGAGACGCCACAGGAGGCTGCACTGGCTTATGACCGGGCCGCGTTCGCGATGCGCGGGGCCAAGGCCCGGCTGAATTTCCCTCACTTGATTGGTTGCGATGAGGTGAAGCCGGTCAGGGTGACTCGGAAGCAGCACCGTTCGCCTGAGGCTGAGAGCGGCTCGCCGGATCCGAAGTGGAGAAAGGAGGATTGGACCGGCTTAGCCGGCGAACCCCACGAGCTTAATCGCTATGTGCTGTCGTTTCAATAGAGCGAGACTTGAAATGCACAAGATTGAGGGGGTTTGTGAGATGATTTTTAGTTATTGTGTTAGGAACATGTGTTAAGAGTATGAATGATATGTTCTTTCTCTGCAGATTTGGAAACGGAATTCTAATGATTTCTTCCACCCAAGAAAAGCAAGAAAGCGGAAAAACTAATTTATGTCTGAGTAGTGATTTTAATAATTTCACTCTCTTTTACCCCCACCTCTCATTCTACCCCTCCCCATCTTCTGCAAACAGACCATTAACGTCCTAACCTGTTTGTCGAGAATTAAGTACAAAAATAAAGACATCGCAGTTTTCAATAGACGTGATATATAAGATAAATTTAATGTAAATTAAATATTTCCTTACTACATGAGTTTAACAAGCACTTGTCAGACACTGGTGAACAAACAGCTCTCTTTTATTTTAGGAGTTCTCTCACATTGTGCTTGTTGTATGGAAAACTAGCCGGTTCATCCTTTTTCATGCCCATTTTTCAGATTTAGAAAATGACCAATGTTGAGAGAAATGACTTGAACTGTTAGAAATAATTAAGAGAGTCAGCATACCTTTTTTCATTGTGCATATTCTGAATTGATCGTGATTGATTGTAATTAATATTATAACATTTTGTTACCAATATTCATCTTATAAGGCCTATAAGTAACTCATCTACTCTTCAATTTGATAAACACAGAAATTAAAAATGTTTCTTCCATGTATTCTTATCTCGGTATCAGAGCTATTCTTATATGAGGAAGTACCCATCAAGTTTCTCTCCATGATGGTAGTACATTCGTCAATCGCGCCAATGGTCACTCTCTCACTGAACCCATTGTTCCTAAGTTTTGATTTGGTACCTTCCGTTACCTCTTTTGAAAAACTAACACCACTATCAAACTCGCCACCCTCCGACAAGCCAAATCATAAAATTATGCCGCATTCCACTGTCACGCACCCTCACGCGCTTCACATTTCGCTGCATCAAGGATCAGGTTGCTTTAACGTGCCACACACACATCATCAATCATCTGTAAATGTGTTCACTTGTGTCATTAACACATTAACATCGGCCATGAGACGTCAGGTCATCCGACACGTCAATTGATACTTTACTAGCCACGTCACACTCAACTGCCTATCTGTTGTGTCAACATACACGTTCGCAGCCATGTCAACTGTCACATCAACCTGTTGTCACATAACCTGCACATGTCAGCTGATTCTCTCTTCAGTAGACCAAACAAGTTCACTCTTATGTCAGACCGATTCTCCACCTTTACTGTCTAGTTCGATCATTTTCAGAACGGTTCTTGGAGATTTTGGACCGGTTCTTGAGGTACTTTGATGTCCTGGGTCTACTTCTGGCTGTAGATTCTCCATATATGTTCTCAAAGGTGTTGCTTTCTTCACCTCTTTTTATCCGTTCTAATTTTTTTTTTTACTGATAAAGTGCATATTATGGATCAAAAAATTTACTAGCATTGTGGCATGTATTTCCATGGTGCTCATTTTTTCAATTATGAAGTATGGGTAAGTGACCCTACTTACAGCGGACCTAGTGGCCAGGTGGTTTGGCCAATAGCAGGCCAAAAAATATTGAATGGCAATGTGGGCGAGGGTTTCCGAGGAATACAAGTAACCTCTTGTTTTTTTTTTCCATATTTGGATCCCATGGATCAATTTATGGGTTCAAGAAATTTCAATTTTTTTTAGAGGACGCAAGTTTTGCTGTTACGTCACTGGTAGTATTCTTGAGTTTACAAATACTACTAGTGAAAACGACAACAAAGTTGTTAAATCTTTGGAGGAGTAGGATAGCAAAAATCATTAGATCCTACCGTGGTTTCAAAACACTTCGATTACATTTATTCAACTTCAATTTGGTTGCATTAACACAACAAAAAGAAGCTCAGTTAATCTCTTTCAGATATTGCCCATCAGCATCAGCTATTAGGGGATTTACACCATATGCATGCTATTCGGGATGAGTTTGTTTGTCTGAGCCACAATATGTGAATTCTGATTTTTACACGTGATTGTATGCGTTTTGCGCAATTTCTGATGGCATTAAATGATGAGTTTGGACTTGTGCGAGCTTTACTTCTCTATAGAGATCCTTTACCTAGTCATGAGGCAATTGTTTTGGAGTTGTTGACTGAGTATACTCAACTTGCTACTCACTACCTTGTTTCTCTCCAATCCCACGGATGTGGTGCTTGCCACTTCCCCTTCTTTCTCATCGCATGGACCCTTTTCTAGGCACTATTCACTGACACGGTCACTTGGAATCAAATTATTATCGACTACTGTCTCAGCTACCTACAAGGATAGATAACCTATCCCATACAAAGGTCCTTATGCACGTCGATCCCCATTGTGGCCACCATTGAGGGTTTCCCCAACGGCTTGTCCATTATTCTATCCTTAAAGGATCCTCGTTCCATTTAAGAATCTAGTACTTCTAAGTCCTCTCTTCCCAACACTTTTCTTCGTTTGTCATTCCATGTACTTCGGATTCATCGTACGTTAATTCTACCTATTGCTATCACGTGACTTCTAGTTGTAACTTGTTTAAGTTAAAATCATTCACTTCACAAGCACCTATTATTCATATAGCCAATAACTCGCATATGGTAGTCATTTATACATGAAATATTTCAACATCCACATTATCTTTACCTAACACTTTTATGGTTCCTAAACTTTCATTAATCGGAATATATGGGACAATATGTGAAGTTGGTCTTGACATTTCTCTTTTATGGTCGTTGTGTATAAGATCCGTTCTTTCTCTAGATTACATCCCTCGGATCGGTCACTTAGGTTCTGTTGATAGTAAACATTTTATTGGTTGTCATGTAATTTAGGAAAATATCATACTTTACTGTTTGATCTTAGTGAATCCGTCTCTTATACTCCATTTAATCTAATCCGCTCTGATATGGGAACTGTCTCTAACTCCTACTATGGGAGGATCTCGCAATTTATGATTTTTGTTGAGGTTCATTCGTGTTTTGAATAGAAGAAGATATTGTACCAAAACAATTATAATATGATTAACTATTGTGGGGTTGTTTTTCTTATTTTAAATTCACTATACACTTATTAAAAATCTATTATTTCATGTTCCAATAAAATTGAATTGATGATGGACTGTCTTTTCTTTTTTAATTGACACGGTTGATTTTTTCTCTTTATTATATAATTATGTTGTGCACAACATAGTCTTTTTTATTCAACTTAAAGACACATATAGATAGATATATAGATAGTCTGAATCATAATTGACTTAGATAATTCAAAATATTTATTTCTACCATATAATTGTCGTAAAATTAATAAAAACATATATCAGGAACATTTTTTTGTGTTAAACATCATAGCTTCTCGAAGAAAAACTCAACTATTGCATATATAGCAAGAGTCAATTATATCGTATATAGAATACAGCGAATGTATCCAATTATCTATAGATTAAATATTGAAAAGGCTTTCCCCAATAACATGACATACTTTAGGATCCTCTTTCAATGTGTTTGGGATTATTCTCTTTTTGCTTGGATAAATTGTAGATTATTCACATAATTAGTTTAGATTGTTGTAATCAAAATTCACAAAAAAATAAATAGTTACTTAAAAAAAGAAAAAAAAAGGACATTTGAATTGTATTCAATGCTCAAAAGTCAGTATTTAATATTGAATAAAAAGAAAATGAGGTATGGCTTCTTATTTTCAATATTGTGCATACCTCCAATAATTAGTGAAGCAAGCATCTCTACTTGGGACATTTTAATTGTATCCAATGCTCAAAAGTCAGTATTTAATATTGATTAAAAAGAAAAAGGAGGTATGGCTTCTTATTTTCTATTTTGTGCATATCTCCAATAATTAGTGAAGCAAGCATCTCCACTTTGTTTTAATATTGACTAAGGTCAAAGTCAAGATGTATCTACGCGCTTCTTGTCTTCCTCTCATATATATATATATATATATATATATATATATATATATATATATATATGAAGTCTAGCATCTTCAATTTTATTTTCCACTTGCTGTTTTTTAAAACTTAAATCGTTTGTGCATGTGATGTTTTACATTATTCAAGGTATTAATTCCGGAGTATTATAGTTAGGGATGTTCTTGAAGTTGGTAAGTAGGTTAAGCTCTCCCTGATTTGGGAATCTGGACAGCCTAATAAAGCAAAAAGCTCCGACTAAGGGCCCGTTTGGCAACTTGCCAAACAGTGAAATTTCTATTCTTTTATTCCCAAAATCAGTTTGAGAATAGAAATCTGTTTGTTAAATTTTTTGTACCCAGGCATAATTTTGTAAAAAATTATTCCCATAATCAATTTTGGAACAGAATCAAGAAGAGAAAAAAGTAGTTTCTTGATTCTAGAACAATTTTTTTCATTTTTGATTCTTCTTGGTTTTCTTCTTTTTTCTTGGTTTGTTGTTGTTCTTCTTCCTGGCTTACCGCCCGCTTGCCACAACCTGCCTCCGGCCTAGGCGAGCGCGGCTCGCGGTAGCAACGGCAAGGCCTCACCCAGCCATGGTGAGGCCGACCTCGTCGTCGCTTGGGTGGCGACAATGAGGTTGGCCTCACCATGGCTAGGCGAGTCTCGACCTCATCCAAATCTGGCGACAGTGAGGTCGGCCTCGCCGTCGCCAGCCAAGAGAGGGACCTGGGTAGCGACGGCGAGGTCGGCGGCGAGGGCTGCGACGCCCTCGCTGGCCCTGGCCTGTGGCTAGTCGCTAGCGCCAACGATCGACCATGGCCAAGGAAGGGAAGAAAAACAAAGAAAAAAAAAGGAAAAAAAGAAAGAAAAATTTTAAAAATCAAAATATTATTAATAAAAAGAAATTTTGTGTAGTTATCAAACACATTTCTATTTTTTTTTCTATTCTAAGAATAGAAATTTTGGGTAGTTACCAAATATCTTCAAATGCTTAGAAATTATTCCTGGGCACGGAATAAAAAAGAATCATTTTTTTAGCAGAATTTGTTTCCAGGCACAGAATAGTTGCCATGCGCAGTCTAAGCGATGCGTGTTACCGTATTGTTAAACTATTAAAAAATAAAAAATGCTGCACAAGAAATTCTCTGATGATTGGTTTCTCTCAATTTACTTTTACTTTTGCTTTTTCTTTTTAATTGAATATTTTGTGATTCGCGCATTTCAATTTTCTTTAAATTCAAAACACTTAGAGACTTCACAAGGCATATATAAATTGGCATTTAATTCTTTTGTAATCTTTTAAAATGTAAATAGTATTTTATGTTTCGACGGGAAAGTAAAAATGTATCTTTTACTTTTTTTTAAAAGGAAGCAATGAGCCCTTGAATTTTCGAAATAAACAAACCACAAGAGACATATTCAAATTTGATTCGTCACATTGAATTTCCCTCTTTTTTTTAACCCACACATAATAGATGCACAAATTTTGGACTTCCCTCGTCATTTTCGCCTTAGGCGTGAAGGGAAAATTGTTGAACTCTAAATTATAACGTGTGTTGTGATTTTAAAAAATAACATTTTTTGAGATCGAAATGTTGTCGTACATCTTGGAGACAGCTTAACCCAACACATAGTGGCCGACGGTGGGCTTGCCGAAGGCGGCTGATGTGAGCGCGTGCATGGTGGAGTTGTGACCCTTGGGTGGAGGCATTGATTGAGCGGCGACGAGGAGGAGACAAGAGAACAGCTAGGATTTTTACCTGATAAAATAGAGACAATTAGAGGTAGTCATGGCCACGGGCCGATTTTGGCCCGAAATCGGCCCGGTCAAACCCGGGCCCGCTGTTCGGAATCGGAACCGGCCCGTGGCCTACGAGCCTGATTCCGGTTCCAACAATTTTGGAACCGGCTCGGAATCGCCGGCTTTATACACAATGATTCTAATGCGTCTTAGTTCCCATTCGATGTGAGACTTTCGACTTGCCTCGAACACCTTTAATGTGAGACCCTTGGCTTGTTGTCATGCAAATGCCAAGAGTCCCACATCGAATGGGAATGAAGAGACCATCAAAGGGATTGTGTATAAAATCCAAGTCAAGCCATGAGCAAGTAAAATTGTACGTCATTTGTGGCTACGATTCTTTACTAGTTAAGAGCAAAGGGTTATATCGGACCGCCTAGAACCGAATCGGGCTAATGGTCCGGTTCCCGGTTCTATGATTTGCCGGTCCGGTTTCTAGTTCGAAAATTAAGGGACCGGTCTTACCGTTCGATTCCCAGTTCCGAGCGGACCCGGACCGAATAAGGAATCAATCACCCCTACAATTTATATTTTGATTATAATTTATATTGAATAATTCATTACTATATAATTCTATAATTCATTATTTTTTTTATTTCATAATTTATTTTTAAAATTTTTAAATTACTAACCGGAACCGGCCTGTTCAAAACCGGAATCGGAACTAGCTGGTTCCAAACAGGAACTGGCTGGTTCTGAATAGGAACCGGAACTGCCCTAGCGGTTTCGGTTCACACATGGCCACGAACCGGAACTGGCCGATTTGGAACCGTAGCCATGACTAATTAGAGGTGTGAAAATGAAATGAGGACCCGCTTTTTGACTCATATTAATTGGTTAGGGTCGCATATGGGTTAGCTAAAATTTAACGAACAGGTTGTTAAGGGTTTTAGAATAACAAAGCCCTACTAAATATGAGTTTTAATGGATTTGAATAATATCCACCCGGTACCAATGTTGGTCAAAATAGAAAACCCTGAATTCTAGAATCGGTCCGTTACCCTCAACCTCAATCATATTTGTTATTTTACCGTATTTATCGGGAATTGAGACATGTCGAGGCACCACCAAAGTTTTTTGTGATATATCCACTTTTTCCTCCAATAAAAACATCGACTATATAGGAATAACATCCCCGCAAACCTACATTCTTGACAATCTTCTCCTACTTCACTAATCCTCCTCAAAAAAATTCAAAAAGAAAGAAGATCATGGGTTGCATTGGGTATGAGTTGACTCCGAACAGAACCAGATATAGATTGTTAAAATTGCATTACATGTTAACAGGTCGATATAAATTGAATGAGTCAATTTGGATCGGACATATTTTTTATCCATCCAAACCCGATTAGACCTGATCCACCCATTTGACAAGTCTTAAGACAGTACATGAGGTCAATACTTGGACATAATACCCCTTTACCCATGTTTAGGATTTTCCTCTAACGAGCATCTAGAATTAATAGAATAGCCAGAAAAGATAAACATATCATACGAAATAACCAAGTTAATTGGCGACTCAATCGGGTTGTCAAGACGTCGTTTGTTTTGTACGTTAAGGGTTGATGTCTCTTTCAAGTCGCATGGAATGATTATCCTCAAAATAATGCCACATAAAATTTTCTAGCAAGTCAAGTCACCAAATAATCAAAATCCATCGATTTATAGAAGTTTGGGAACCAAATTTTGGTATGAGATTGTGAGCCGCAGAAGAGTTTTTATTCTTTAAAGAGTTGTTATCCCACTATTTTAATATGTGGGTTAGAGGATGCAACCAAGGATCCAAATAAGAGACAGATGGATGCAAAAAATTTGAAGTTGGTCTGCTAAGTTAATCGGTGAATGTTGGATATTCCCAATGATGTTATCCAAAAGTTATGAAAAGCAAATTATAACGTCACTCTCCTAATGTTAATTATACTTTTTTCTCCAAGTTGGAGCCTCAGACTTACCCCACAGCTGACGCAGTTCGGTTGGGAAGTTAGGCGGTTTTTTGACTAAAAATCTAGAGGTGGTCCGCTTGAATCCCACACATTACATGCAAATTGCTCTAGATCAAGATTTTTTGGTTAAGCCAAAGGTTTAGATTCAACCGGTCCATGAAGTCTGCAGGGTGTCCCACGAGACTTTAAAATTGTGTGTAATTGCTCGGGGTTAGGGTTATCTATACAAGCCAAAAGGTCTAGACTTAACTGATTCATAAAACCTGCAGGGTGTCTTACGAAACAGTCTCTATGTCTAAGCTCCTGAATTGTTAAAAAAAAAATCAATTAAACGTTTGCATCTTTCATCTAGAAATGGATTTAAAAAAGATGGGATGACCAAAATAACAACGATATTGAAGGAGAGTAAAAGGTCAAATCGACTGATATATTGTTCAAATGAGAAGGATGATAACTCAACGACAAGAATTGATCATACAACGACCAAAAATCATCTTCATGATGCGCTGCTTCTAGTCCATCGCTGTCGAAAATCTAGCACAAGGTTCATGAGTTTCCAACACATGGTTCGTGAGTTTCTTTTGCTGTACCTGCTGTGACATTATTGGAGATGCCAATCCAATTCATTCCACTCTTTGTCGTTAATTTAAAGCTGGCCCATGCAAAATTCAACAACGTCAACCTTTTGCGGCATGAAATTTCCACAAATGTATCTGCAATGTCATGATCTTCGCGCTCCAATTCGAGTATGAAAACTGGTTTTTGGTCACAGCAGCATGTCTGCGTGCCGAAAAGTCAAGCCTGAAAAGTTTGAAATTCAACAGGTCAAACATTTAAAAATATTTTGGCAAGACTGTATAGCAAATGAAAAATGTCGAGATTATGATAATGGCCGGCACCTGAGTAGTTGAGCTTTCGCGTGGATTGGCCAGGGGTTCTATAATGGGAGTATTTATACTCGAAAAAATCCTTAGAGGCCGACAAGAGGACCTCATGAAATTGTCATATGCAGCAAGTGTTATTTTACGTGGAACAAGAGAAGTTAAGCGACATCTTGTCTTCATCGACCATGACCTTTTAGCGCAATGACCCATTTGTTGAGTAAAGGTATATATGTAGAGGAGAATAACACCACCAAAAAAACCCTAAATTATGTCCTCGGTTACATCAATATACTTTCTATTGTGCCACAAAAACTCTTGAATTAGGCCATGCCATTGCGTCGATACCCCAAACTTGTAATAGTGTGACAAAAAATCCTAAATTTATGTCGTAATGATACAAGTTTGGGATATTGGTGACACAAAAATAGAGTTTGCAATATTAGTATCATAGTAGGCAAAGTTTATCATTTTTTTTGTGGTAGATAGATGGTATTTTTGTCACATTGTTACACGTTTCAGGTGTTGGTGATACGAGAAATAAGTTTTGGATATTGGTGTCACAGTAGACGAAGTTTAGAATTTTTTATTATAGATAAAATGTGTTTTGGTCATACTAATACAAGTTTAGGGATATTGATATTATCATACGTATAATTTAGGGTTTTAGTGGTATTTTCTATAAATAGATATGAGAACTCTACATTACCGTTTGTGGAGATGGATAGAATATCTTTGTCAACGCAAGTTATGAATCTGATTGTGGAAAAAAGTCATCGTGATCGTAAACATATTTACCACTATGAGTTTAAAAAGTTTAGGGAAAAAATCACCAAAAACTCCAAACTTTACTACATGTGACACATTTACCTCGCCGGAAAAGAAAAAAAAAGGAAAAAAAAAAAGAAAAAGTGGAAAAAGACGAAAATGCCCATGGACTAAATATATTGGGGTAAATGTGTCACAAATAGCAAAGTTTGGGGTTTTTAGTGTCACAAAAAAAGTTCGGGGTAAATGTGTCACAAGTGATAAAGTTTGGGGTTTTTGATAGTTTTTTCCCAAAAGTTTAAGTACCAAGTTATAATAGTGGGCAGCCGCGACATGCTTACCAAAAGACTGTTTTACTGCATCCTTAATTGAAGGAAATTTTTCACATCTCATGTTAATCTTGCGTCACACGAAATATACAAGAATAGGATTCAACCTTTGGATTCCCTGCCATTTCAAATTTACTATATACTAACAAGTGACAAATAAAATTCTAATATGAATAAATTGTATCTCTATCACGCCACACGAAATATGTCAGCTCTCTTTTATGGACTTTCATGGAGATTTAAAATAGTTGTATATTATATACCGATACGTTTAGCATGTGCTTAATAATGTATCCATTCTTATGATTAATCAACTTTGATTCTCATCAATTGCAGCCCCACTGCTCCCCTATAAGGATGCTCGTAGACCCTACTACGGTAATTACTTTATCTCTTCTTCTGCCGTTTTTATTGGCTAATTAAATTAGTGAACGGATGATTTAATGAATGTCGTACTTAGTCATTGGTGTAGAATCCTCTTTATTTCAACATGTGGCCAAAGTGCTCCCTAAACTTAATAAAACATAAGATCCATCCTTTATTTTTTTTTCTTAGTTACACTGTGTATCTCATCTCCAGTGCTAAAATCTACACTTCCCATCCTTTCAAACCTCTTTCTACGATGCATGTTGAATCTTCATGATTATTATTCATCTTTCTAAAAGAGGCAATGATACCAACTTTGTCTACTCAAAACTTTGGATTCAACTCGCGAGCATCTGCAAGTCAACAACATAACCCAAGTGCCTTGCATATCTAGCCCTAGATACTCTTCATCTGCAATTGAAAGAGAAGAAAATCAGGAATCACCCACGAAGATCTGCAGAAAGATTGTTTCAATTCATCCACTGTTTTCCAATCAGCAAGTCCCTAAAACCTTTGGCTAGGCCCAAGAAACCAAGTTCAAACGAAGGAAAAAGAATCCGTTTTAATTTTCAGTTTCCAGGATGGGCACGAGAGTAACGTATAAAGAACTCCCCACGCAGTGCGTGCAATAAATTTATTCACCTTGCAAGTCATTTATAGCCCTTTTTTAGGGGGAGAAAGACACCATTTCAACGTACGGACCAGCTGTGCTGTTTCGAAGATCTCTTTGAAGATCTAGTGCACGTTCTGCAGAAGACGGTATCCCAACAATTTTCCATGTCTCCAGACTGTCGGTCATGTGTATTTCTAGGGTTCGGGAACAGTATTTCATCTGCAACATTAATAGTACGCGCTAAAAATAATGCTTGATCAACACGATATTTATTCACCGTTTGATTGCAAAGCAACAAAAGGACTTTATCTATTAAAAATCAAAGAAATTGCAGTCGCATGTGCTACTTTTGTAGTAGGTTCTCCCGTACCGAAAATGTTGTCCTTTCTAGGGAAAAAGTGCCAAAAAAGCCCTAAATTTTTTGCATTAGTGTCAATTTAGTCCTAAACTTTTTTTTGATATCAATTTAGTCCTAAACCTTTTGCATTGATGCCAATTTAGTCCTAAATTTTTTTTTGGTGCCAATTAAGTTCTCAACCTTTTAAATTGATGCTAATTCAGTCCTAAACCTTTTGTTTTTGTGCCAATTTAGTCCTTCTGATCAATTTTGACCGGAATTTGCCAATGTGGACGCCTGCTGGTCGGTAATTGACGCCGGCGTAGCGCTAACGTGGACAGCTTAAATAATATTTTAATATTTTTTTGAATTTTTATTTTTTTCCTTTTTTCCACATTTTTTTTTGTTTCTCCTTCCCCTGGCCGATTGCCAGTCCAGTGAGCTCGACCTCGTCAGCCACTAGCGAGGGCAGCCTCGCCCGGCGAGGCCGAGCCTCGCCTTGGTCGGGCGAGGCTCGAGCCCTCGCCGGAGGACGCGGCGAGGGTGAGCCTCGCCTGTGCATGGCGAGGCCCAACCTCGCAGGATCTGGCAAGGTCAAGCCTCGCCCAGCCACCGGCTAGGCTTGACCTCTCCCGATCCGGCAAGGTTGGGCCTCGTCGGACCATGGCGAGGCTTGCCCTCGCCGTAGCCTCGCCGGGCGAGGCCACCCTCTCCAGTGGCCGATGAGGTCGAGCTCGTTGGCCTCTAGCCTCTGGCCGGTCGCCGGACCGACGACCGGCTAGGGGAAGGAGAAACAAAAAAAAAGTGGAAAAAAAGAAAAAAAGGAAAAAAAATAAAAATTCAAAAAAAATATTAAAATATTATTTAAGTTGTCCACGTCGGCGCTGGTGACCAGTCGCTGGCTGACAGGCGTCCACGTTGGCAAATTTCGATCAAAATTAGCCAAAATGACTAAATTGGCACAAAAACAAAAAGGTTAAGGACTGAATTGGCACGAATTTAAAAGGTTTAGGACTTAATTGACACTAAAAAAAGGTTTAGGACTGAATTGACATCAAAAAAAGGTTTAGGACTAAATTAGCACTAATATAAAAGGTTTAGGACTTTTTTGACACTTTTCCCCCTTTCTATGTATCACGCATGCGGATTCTTTTTCTTTTGGATTGCTCATCTGGAAATAATCAGACAAAAAAATTGATTTTAATATACCAATTATGGTTTCCTTCCTATTATTCAAAGGCACCGTCCATCCAAACGATCATCGAGGGAGCACAAAATTTTGTTTAATATTATGTTGGAATAATTTTTCATTATAAGAAGATGGATGACTCCGTGATATACTCGATGCTTCGTGATGTGGACAGCAGCGGTGATTCCAAGAACATTGAATAATCTTTCCCAAGATAACGTGAATGAATCCGATGTACCTTAAGACAATTAACTTGCTGTATTTTCCAGCAACTTATGTATTTCTTAATCGTTCTTGCCTCATTTAATTCGTATCTTTTTATTTAGCTTAAATTTATCGAAAACTAGCTTACTAATTTGCCTTTTTAATTGATACAGTTCGTTAAAGAGGGTTAAAAAAAAAGGTTAACTCGATAATTTTTCCTAAGAGTTAAAGCGTGAAAGCTTTTAGGTTCTTCTAGAAAATATCCCTCCATTGATACTTTGAGTTCTTTTCCTAGAATTCCGTTGCTAAAAGTTTGAGTTTTAGGGAAAAGGTTGAATGCGTTCGAGTTTTACCAAACAAATTTGTGCATTTCGTTTGCTTATTTGCAGAATGCATTCGACCTTCTGACAACGAAATTCAATGTTTTATCAACATAGTTGTTTAGTTGCTACTGTCGTTAGAACTTCCAGCGACATGGATATAATGATTAATAGTTGCGACGAATCCTTTCATCGCTAGAAGATCCAGTGGCGGATTTTTGGCTTCGAATCTATTTCATCGCTAGAAGCTAAATTTCTTGTAGTTGGAGTGTATTTGTGACAAGATACAATTTTATGATGTTGTATATAGATGTTAGAAAATATATTGTGTCTTGGGAACGAGGATTGCACGGCAAACAAATTATTGCCTCATATCTCGATCCGGAAAATTTCTTCATTTCCCGACGGAGTTAGATCCTTAGATTACAATTCACATATTTGACCACGTTACACGAAATTTTATAAGAAACCTAGGGTTTTTCTTTTCCAAAGTTCTAGATTACATTAGAGTGTAGAACAGACAAAGTTTTGAGTTATCTATAGCACAAGTTTAATGAGACATGTCCATTATTATAACATTTTTGGTGTCAATACAAGTTTAATGAGACAAGTCTAATTCGATATCATTAGTTAAAGGTGTTAATCCAGTAATTACAGCTTCTCCGCAGATTTGAATGTCTTCACTTATCGAAATCTACTAATTAAATCCATTATACAAGCGGACAAAAAGCATGACCGTCACATGGTAAGCATGATATAATTGAAAAAGGTCCTCGTGTGGGATAATTTTTTTTTTGAATCAAATGGGATAATTTGATTAAAAATGAAGGAATATAACGTTTTACTCAAGTCTTGGAGAATATTAAAAAAATGTTCCTGCTTGGTCCGGCGTTTCAAGTCGAGAGCCGGGTTTCATATACTGTGTTGTGATGAAATTTTGAGCTAGGTTCCGAAATGATATAAATATTAATATTAAAATAAGAATTTTCTGTTCTTTTGATTGATATAAATATAAAAAAAGAAAAGAAAAGAAAGAATGTATACCAATGCAATGCATTATCTCTGCCTTACGGGTTAGTACTGCACTTATACACTAGGAATTTTAGATTGCTAGTAGGACGACGGACATATTACACAATCATTATTAGATGAGCGAAATGCGAGAAAACTCGATTAGGTATTACCTAAGTTCAAATACAAGTGCTATCTTATGTCGGTCTACATGCAAAATTTTCTTGACGCTTGTGCTAGATTAATATGGGAGATGGAATTGAAGTAAAGGAAGAGACGCTGCTCCGTCTTTTGGATCCATCGCATTGTCGTGGACACAGGCGTTTGAACTTAGGCAAATGGAAATCTAAAGTCAAAACAACTTTTGAAAATTGAACGTTGAATCTCTTTTAGAGTACGGATCTTGTACTTTCTGGAGCATTGAACACAGAGCACTAATGATTTCCTCCACAAAAGCAGACAAAAGAAAAGAAAAGAAATGCAGTCTGACTAACCTTTTTCAGCAATTTCACGTTTTTAGGTTGAAAAAACGTCGGTAGAAATTTCCATGGGACTTTAGTCAAACTTGGAGGCAAAAATTTGACAAAATGATGCTGTTGGACAACAGTCACGTCACCTAGTTGTTTGTATCCCATTGACAACATTCTGAATGGAGAACGTGTGATATATTCATTCATTGTCCTCTTCGCCAGACCATTCTCCCAAAAAAAACACGTGAGGACAAGTTTGCCTCCACTAGTGTTAAGCCCAAGATAATTGTATGAAGTTGCGAGAATGAGTTGCTGCTGTTAAATGAGGTCTTGAGTTTGAACTCGTGAATGAAATCCGATTCATAATTAGACCACATGATTTAAATGAGGAAAGTGTTGATCTAACTTTTGGTTTTACCAAATATACGAAGCAACGAAAAATTTTGTTCGGAGCTAGATTCTTAGTATGAGTTGGCTATAAGGGATTTCTTATTTTAAATAAGAATATTATATATATATATATATATATATATATATATATATAAGAGGTTGATTCTGGTTCCATTAGAGCAAATAACAAGAATGTTGAGGTTTTCTCTTTATGGCTTCTCTGAGTGAGTTTTCGACGAGAGATCGTGAGATAACATTTGTGAGTTTTGCTTAGAGTGTAATATAGAGCTAAGAAATACTTGACTAATTGAGTGATTGTAAAATTTGTATTTCTCCAAATTCATAGTGGATTCATTGGTGGATGGCTCTACTCGCGAAGTATATATCGAAACCTAGGCCAAATCACCTAAGTCTTTGGTGTCTTTAGTGCTCCTCATTGTTTTCTCCGGTAAATTCTTCTTCTCGTGTTAGACTTCTGTTACAATCCATTAGCTTCCGCAATATTTCACAAATAGTCCCATTGAAGACCTTGAATTGAGTCATGACCGCCTCATTTTTACTTTTTGGTTGCTTCTCCTTAATAGATTTCAAGGAGAATGATGTTTCGTCTAACTTGTGTAATATTCATTGCAAAACAGTTTAGTCGCTAATATGCAAATAAGATCAACCTTGATCTGAGGTAAAAACCCTAGTTGTGTTTGCAAATATGATAGAGAGAGAGTTACACTTACCAGTAATTTTACAATAATTAATGAGTCAGACTACATGCATATATTGGAGAATGAAGATTACCATCACCTTCGTATAATGGAATCAAATTAGACACTTCATTTAAAGTTTACCGATGTCGTTGACTTACAAATTTCCATTGCGATAGATTTACTAAGATTAGTCTACATATGTACGGGTAGTCTAACATACCACTTACTAATCAATCTCGTAAACTAAACTTAATTTGTAATCCAATTGCAATGTGGCAGCATTTCCCTAGATTTTCTTTCGTAGTACCCAGCATGTCTTGATTTGAATTATAGTCTCACTCTCGCTTTTATTATTTTTTTTTTATCAATTAACGATGAATGCGTCATCATGGCCATCATGTCAATATTCAATAAAGTGAACTAACCACGCCACATGATTGGGCAAAGCAACCATGGGACATATATAATAATATTGATGAAGAAGATGTAGTACCAATAAAAAAATGGACTTTAGTTTTTTTTTTCTTCTAGTTAAACCCCCATGAAATGCGATTATATATACCGTGAAGCTTCAACTGTAGCCACCCAAAAACTGTTTTGCACGAACAAAACCCTAATCAGTCCCTCCATCCTCTCGTTATTCTCTGCCGTTCAGGATAAACATGTACACAGCAAGTTCGACGATGCTAGACTCAGATGCTGCTCTTTTAGAGTGCATTCGCCAGCATCTTCTCAACGACGACTTCGAAACCCTGGCGACAATCGCTGAAAATGTTCAAACCCATTGCCCAGATTCTAGCTTCGACGCACTTTCGTCGCCGGAGACAACGATGTCGTTCGAGGCGAATGATTACGACGACTTGGACATCTACCTCGACCCCCCGAAAGATGCCATCGGGTTCAAATCGCCCAGCTCGTCGAATGAGCAATCGGTCGTGGATTACGGAGACATCTACCTGGACCCCCCGAAAGATGCCATCGGGTTCGAATCGCCCAGCTTGTCGAACGAGCAATCGGTCGCGGATTACGGAGACGTCAAAGCGAACGAGGTGCTGCCCGGAGGGTATCACTATCGGGGAGTGAGGAGACGGCCCTGGGGGAAGTATGCGGCGGAGATTCGGGACCCGAAGAAGAACGGCTCGAGGAGGTGGCTCGGGACTTACGAGACGCCGCAGGGGGCTGCTTTGGCTTATGACCGGGCCGCGTTCGCAATGCGCGGAGCCAAGGCCAGGCTGAATTTCCCTCACCTGATCGGCTGCGACGAGGTGGATCCGGTGAGGGTCACTCGGAAGCGGCACCGCTCGCCCGAGGCCCAGACTGGCTCGCCAAATCCGAAGTGGAGAAACGAGGGCTTAACTGGCTCGGCCGGCAGCCCCGACCCCGACGAGCTTAATGGCTGTGTCCTGTCGTTCCAATAGAGTGGGACTTGAAATGGACGAAATCGAAAGGTTTTGCGGTGATGATTTCTAGTCATTGTGTAATGAACATGCGTCGAGTGTATAAAATGGTATGATATGTATGTTCTTTCTCTGCAGATTTGGCAACGGAATACTAATGATTTCTTCAACCAAGAAAAAGGAACATACGAAAAATTCATTCATGTCTGCTTTTATTAATTTTTCTTTCTTTATTAGGGGACAAAAACTAATTAGAAGAAATTCCGACGGGGGGTTAGTCGAATTTTCTGTAATTTTCCGTGCCGTCGCACTGAAAACTTTGCACTCTTTGTACTGCTTTGAGTCGCCCACCTGAGATAATCATTTATATGAGAAGAAATGTGTTGGAGAAGATGGGCATTGGGAACAAACATTTTGAGAGGTGGGGAAAAAGAAAATAAAGCAAAATTTCAAACTTTTCCAAAAACGAAAGTTTCTAATTTTATTATATTTTTTTTACCACACCTCCCATTGTCCCCCACCCTATCTTTTCCAAGCAGACTATTACTGTCCTAACCTAGTTTGTACAGGATCAAGGAAAACATAAAAAATATATATATATTTCTTTCTCATCAAATTTAAAATACTAATTAAATTTTGAAAGATTATCCAAAAAATTTCATGTCAATATTATATTGCAAAGAGTCAGTGTATCTGTTGCGCAATTTAGACCACGTAAAAAGCAAAAACAATAACCCTATCTAGACACGCCCTCCAAACTCCAAACCGTAAAGAGTCATTATTTTGTGTACTTGTGGACAAGTTATTGCCATTTTTGCTTTTAGTAGTGCTACGCGAATGATGGTTTATCAACTTATGTAACACTATCATCATTTGGTTTGCTCGATCAAGACCTTGAATCACGTTACGACAGTCGAAATTCGTACTTTTATAGATACTTCTATGTCAAATCTTCGCGGATCGAAGGTTTATCTAATGCTTGAACATTCATCTTGAAATATGAATATATAATTCTTTTTGGCTAATATAGAATACAAAATGGCCCTACATTTCTTTCCTTGATCTTTTCTAAAAAGATGAACGATACAAGGTACATGGAGAATATATTTTGTTTCCCAATATTTTTAGTGCTAACACAACCATTTGTCTCAAACATGATCTTTTGGGAAAATTACCAAAAAAGTCCTAAATCTTTTGCAATTGTGTCAATTCAGTACTAAACCTTTTTTTTTTTGCCAATTCAATAGTAAACCTTTTGCAAACCATCCAATTCAGTCCTTTTAGTCGGTTGGCGCTGACGTGGCCGCCAATCGGCTGACATGGCGCCTGCCGGCATCCACGTGACAATATTTTAATAATTTTTTATTATTTTCGAATTTTTTTTCATTTTTTTTTCTTTTCCTTCTCCCCCTAGCTTGTCCGGCCAGGGGGGGAGGCTCACCGGCGAGGGCCCAGCTCCGGCGAGGCAAAGCTCGCCATGGCTGGGCGAGCTCCGCCTCGCCAGATCTAGGCGAGGGCAGAGCTCACCCAGCTCCGGCGAGGGCCTAGCTGGCCTCGCCGAAGCTGGGCCCTCGCCGGTGAGCCTCCCCCTTGGCCGGACAGGCCAGGAGTGAGAAGGAAAAGAAAAAACAAAGAAAAAAGAAAAAAATTCGAAAATAATAAAAAAAATATATTAAAATATTGCTACGTGGACGCCGGCCGAGTCCACGCCAGCCGGCCGACGGCCACGTCAGCACCGGCAGGCCAAAAGGACTGAATTGGCTAGTTTGCAAAAGGTTTAGAACTGAATTAGCACAATTGCAAAAGGTTTAAGACTTTTTTGATAATTTTCCCTGCTCTTTTTCACAAGACAGAAATTTCTATTTGCTGATCCACTTTTAAAAAAATACTAATTAATAATTTCGACCAAAAGGAATGACATAAACATTCAACACAAGATCCTCAACAATTCATTCTCATAAGAGAAAAGAACAAGTACATAAAAATCAGTGCATGATGCCCAAATTGAAGTAGATATTTCAAAAAGTGTCTTCAAATTACTTGTTAAGCAAAGCAAAATGATGAAAACATCGCAAATTTTTATATACCGACTTTTCTCGTGATATACGAAAGTAAATATTACTTAAATTGAACATTTCCTTGCTACACGAGCTCGACAAGCACCAGAGGGACGCTCGTCGATATATGATTGGCATATATCTTCAAATGTGAAACTTGTAATCACATATTACCTGGACGGAGGCTCCTACGTTTAAATTTGATCTTCAACTATATAACCAAAAGCACAGTTTTATCTCTTGGTCGATTCTTACGAAAGAGATTTACAAGCAAGAAATGGAGAGTCTGTAGAACATATGGCCATGTTTTGCCTTATCTCTCTCAAAGAAGAGCATTGAATCTCTTTGAACAATGTCTACTTTGCCATATTGGATCGACGTCGACCGGTTCTTTGTTGGATTTGTGCTGTGTGTCTATATACATATATGAATCTGCAGAACATAACATTCATATGTTTTTCTTGAGGACTTCAAAGTTCAAAGAGTGGTAGCTACGTGAAGGTTTAAGACTATGTAATGTTATGCTGATTTACGTCTATTTTTGTTACTGGGGGGCTTGTATATTTAGACACCGAGTGCTCACAAAGTTTCTCTTGTTGCAGTGGCATTTTTGTATTTTCAGTTAAGAAATCCCAAGCAGGTTTGTTCAAATTAGACTTAGGAGTACAACATCATCACTTGTTTTTAGCAACATGATTGAAATGAAACTGTGGAACAACCTCTTAGAAATTCTTTATGCAGCATAAGAGCGGGGAATATCAGGGCTTTGCCGGCATATTGATCCTGCTCATTATCAATTCCACCCTCGGCTTCATTGAAGAAAACAATGCCGGTAACACAGCCGCAGCTCTAATGGCAAAGTTGGCCCCAAAAGCTGAGGTTTCTTCGTCTATCTCGGATAAAACCACAATTGGCACCGTTGGTCTCTAATAAGAAGATGTCACCCACCGACCAAACGGGTTGTTCCAACTGTTTTGCTGCTCTTTTCAAGTCCTTCGGTGTTAGTTCCTGGGGACATAATTAGTATAAAACTAGGCGACATCATTCCTGCCAATGCACGCTTGCTTGAGGGGGATCCTCTGAAAATCGACCAGGTAATTTTTTGTAGTATTTTGAATGGTGACATTATCAATGTTGATTCATCTTACTTTTTTCTGATATCTAGTCCTTTTGGAATGGTCTTTATGATTCATCCTTAAGGACAGGTCCACAACTGATCAATAAGTTGTTACTACAAAAAAAAAGACAGACAAATGTTGCGGCAAAGTTCTAAAACAAATAAGCTTATCCTGGAAACCTATATGACTGCCCTTTTGCTCAGGAATTTTAACAACATGAGAAATCTCATAGGCCTAACTAATTGTCTTTCCTTAGTCTGCAAAAGGCAATAGAACATGGTTATGCCGCTTTTTTTTATATCCAGAGGGAACTCAAAGTCTGTTGCCTACCCAGTTTATAAAATATTCAATGCAACCAAGCCCAATGCCCGATTACAGGTCAAGATAAAAAGAAAGAATTCTAAGCAACTAGCAGATGATGCACCTCAAGTTTCTTCTTACATTGAAAAAGTGGATTACTTGAACAAGTCAAAGTATTGCAGATTTTCGTTAAGGATGCCGACAAGGATATGGTTGTCCTCGCAGCAAGAGCTTCTCGATTGGAGAACCAAGACGCCATTGATTCAGCAATAGTTAACATGTTGGCGGACCCTTAGGAGGTATCTTTCAATCTCTACATAGGATTTGTCTACAGCTGTTGTTGAAGAAATGCTGCTTCTTATATCTTATTACTGCGAATCGCCTGAAGTTTTGTATGTTTTGTGTCGCTTCTTCATGTTAGGCACGATCAGGAGTCCAAGAAGTTCACTTTCTTCCGTTTAACCCTACCAACAAAAGGACCGCGCTCACATGCACTGATAGTGCTGGGAAGATGCATCATGTGAGCAAAGGCGCACTGGAACAAGTAAGAGTTTAGTGAAGTCGTTAGTTAAGAGCCAACAATGAGATGAGAAACTTGCAATTCGTGTCTACAAACACTTGGTGGTCATATTTTTGAGTAGATTGGCGCACAAAAAACCGGAAATCATGAAGAAGGTACACGCCATAATCGAGAAGTATGCAGAACGTGGACTGAGATCACTGGCCGTAGCCCACCGGGTGATCAATCTGTCTCACTAACTGTTTCTTTGCCCTGGAAGGCAATATTAAAATATCTTTCGTAATGAAGTAATTCTAGACCTTGGCATGAGTGTTAAGATGATAACAGGTATCACACGACAGCCACATAAGCTTATGAGAATTGAATGTATTGGTGGATTTTCATTTAGAGGTCTTGAAAATTAATGAGCTAAATATTGTTACTTCAACTCTGTTCACATTTCAGGTGACCAACTCGCAATCAATCGCTAAAGAAACGGGAAGGCGACTTGGATTGGGGGTCCAACATGTACCCTTCCTCATCTCTCCTTGGGAATAGTAAGGATGAGGCGGTTGCAGCTCTCTCAATCGTTGAACTCATCGAGAATGCTGATGGTTTTGCTGGCATGTTCCCCGGTATGCCCTGTTGATTATCCTATCTGATCTTCATTGGACCCCCTATCATTCATATTTTCTTTACTCAATCCTACCTTCAGAACACAAGTATGAGATAGCGAAGAGACTGCAGGCGCGAAAGCACATTTGCAGGATGGCTGGCGATGGTGTGAACGACGCACCTGCCTTAAAGAAAGCCGATATTGGGATTGCTGTGGCTGATTCCACGGATGCTGCCTGAAGTGCTTCTGATATAGTGCTCACAGAGCCTGGCTTGAGTGTGATAATCAACGCCATCTTGACAAGTCGTGCTATTTTCCAAAGAATGAAAAATTATACGGTACATTTTATTGTTGCAAATTAAAACATGCTCGAGAATCAAGTACACATATGGGACGACTTGAGGTTCAGAAGAATTGACGTTCATTTCTTAAATCTTGATCCATATATATGCTGCATCCGTCATCACACGTATAGTGGTAAGATTCATTACTTTCCCTTGATGTTTTTGGAAGTTCATTACACATTTTTGTGGGTCAATCCAGTATCAATATGACTGTTATGTCACAGTTCGGGTTTACATTTTCTTACGGTTTTCTGGAAATTTGACTTCCCACCTTTCACGGTTCTTGTGATTGTTATTCTTAATGATGGTGAGTTTTGGTATTCTTGTTCCGGACTATTTTTGCTCAGGTTTGTGAGTGAGATGGTTTGTGTCAGCTTGTTTTTGCATTAATGTTGATGGCTCGACAGGTACCATCATGACGATTTCGAAAGACAGAGTCAAGCCTTGTCCGAGGCCTGATAGCTGGAAACTAAACGAAATTTTCGCATCCAGGATCTTCCCTGGTGGATGCTTGGGTCTGACCAGAGTCATTTTCTTCTGGGAAGCTTACGAAACTAATTTCTTCAAGGTAATTGCCTGCTAAATATTGGTATTAATTTCATGAAAGATAAGTGAGCTCTTCTTACCAATTACAGAATTTCACACAATTTTCGGCACTCTGGTGTACTATCGAGAAAATCTGCAAAAACCTAAGAGCTGACACGACTGGGAACACAACACTCCCTCTAATATGTGTATATTTTTCCTCGTATCTTGGACATTGAATCCACGTAACAGATTCATATGAGTGTACTGTACTCTCGAGAGAGATATGGTTGTTTTACTCTTTCTTGCTCTCTCAGCGTGTCGTATTCTTGCAGAGAAGTTTCGATGTTAGGGACCTTAACCGGCACCACTTTAATTTGTCGGACCAAGATGTTTCCAATCGGCTTAAGGGCATGATAGGGGATTTCAAGTATAGATTCGCTCCCAATTAAACCTGCAACATCGGTCAAATGAATCGTCAAGAGAATAATAGCTAGTTAAATTTAATCTTCGCCTGTGCATTTGTTCAACATAGGCTAATGTTAAAGTTGCTCTCAGGAAATTCAAGGCGCACTTCTAATTGGCTTGCTTAGCAGGTCCTGCAGTGCAAAATCTACCTTGCAAGTTGCAACAGGAGGTCTTTTCTGCAAAATCCTATGATATGCAATCTGAGTTTATGGCGCAGAGGTAAACCATGGAATCTGCAGGAATGTGAAGAATCATTCTTGCAGCGGAAGTCCCGACTAAACTGGATGCAGCTAGGAGACGAGAACTCTAGTTTAAAAGTGTGGCGAAAATACTGCTTTAACCGCGTCTAGAATGGACAAAATTTTACATGCTCGGAGGACATTTTGGCGAGTATGCAGATTGTGATTTCTTGCTTTTGACGGTTCAAGGCATCATCATTCTTATGCAAGCGAACATGGAAGTTGTGCCGCTTGTATGTGAGAGGAAAGAGAGAATATACATGACTCCTGGCAACAGTTGATAACGTGCATTAGCATAGCCGACGAAAAAATATTCAACCCGTGACAATGATCGAAGACTCGTCCAGAGAAACAATAGCCACTAACAATGAATCTTCAGCCGTGTGCTCGTTAAATGATATTATGAATGAGAAAGTTTCTACCCTAACAGACTTAAAAACGAAATCTGAGTTGCACAGTCAAACTCTAGCATTGCCTGAATCATTACTGGTCATTGCAGTACCGTCGGAAATTCGAGAGCGAGAAACAAGACATCTCTACATTGGAAATAATGTTTTGACTGTAATTTTAGCAGTTATGCAATTGTCACATACCGTGATTGTCTTATCTCGTGCCCTCGTGAGTGGAGCTTGGTGGCATCGGAGTGAAGAGTGAGTGATGAGAGAGGATGATACAACTGGTTTACGAGAGTGGTGTCAAGGCTTTGTGTTGGGAGTTATAGGTAAAAATGAATATACTATTACGAGCTTTGAAGGCGGGTTGGCCTCTTGTGCACAAACTGATCAGGGAGCTGATGCCGCTCTCTTGATGAGGCCATGGTAAGCCGAAATCAGTTGTTGTGCCTAAAGTGTTCTGCGTGTGTTGCTCGAGAGACTGGATGCCTGAGCTAAGTTGGGCATTGTACTATCCAATACGAGAATGTTACTCACCGTATTGTTCTTAAAAACATCTATAGAAGTAAGGTTGGCCTAGTGTTCTCGGCTTACCAGGCGCTAAACGGGCCATTTCCCAGCGAAGGATCTGCCAGCCCGTGACACAATCCTCTTTCTCTCTCACGCATGATGGAAAGGAAGTTTCAAGTCAAGAATCAGAAGATGGACATATGAGAAGCCTCGCTCTCTCTCTCACGGCATACTTGGAGATTGGGACTCTGAAAAAAGGATACTTTGCTTAAAGTCATCGAGGAAAACAACAAGCCATCCCATTGTTCTTTTCTAATATATACCAATGTCCACAAATCCTCGCCATGTCCAAGGTATTCTGCAATAATGGGGATGTTCATGAGCTTCTTGGGGAAAGGTAAGTGATCTTGTTCCATTGATGGACAGATCTTCGTTGATTATGACTTTTCGAACCATGACTTTGATGTCCTCTTTCATTAATCACCACTTTTCGAAACTTAATTCTTTCTTATTGTGTGTTCTCTATTGTATTCTGCTCTTCACATCTTACCATCACAACTCGATTCTAGACAAGATTTCACAGGTGCTTTTACGAAGAAATGATTCAAGATTACCCTTGAGCTTTTCTCTTTTCTATATTTCTTTATAGGAGGGCCGACGCCGTCGACACAGATGGTTGGATTTCTGATGGGAACGCTTTATAAGCAATTCGTAGATAAGGATATCACAAACTTTGAGGAATTCCACATTGCTGTTCTCGACATTTTTAAGTAAGGTCATCTTCTCCATGTAGAAACAATTGAAATAGTCATGCAGGAGCTCAAAATATCAAACCTATGCAGCACTTTCAATTCGGCATTGCCTGGCAAGCATTTGGACGTTCCGTCGCTAATCAAAGTAGAGGTATGGAATTGTCCGGAGGGAGTTACGTGTTCATGACATACATCATTTATCAATAAGCATGCCTAGATTGTCCATTCGTTTGACCCCTTTCAATGTTCACTAGATTTCTGTTCATCCTTTTAGCCTTTCAAACTGCACATCAGACAGGTAAAGGCTGCTGGCTTAGGCTTCTGATGTATGCGAAACATCGTGCAGGAATGCTTTAAAGAGTGGAAAGAAGCAACCAAGGAGACAAAGAGAAAGAAGGTCTTTGTAAATTTCATGACAAAGAACGTCAATCTCAATAAGCTCGATGACTACACAATCATCAGCGGAGTACTAACGCCACCTGTGGCAATGGCGGCCAAGAGGGCCGGAGAGAATGTGCCACAGCTTAAGGTTATAAAGGCCATCCCCGATGTTGTTTTCGTGCCATCGGCCACTGTTTTAGCCCTCATCTCTGTTAAGCTGTCTCGAAGAATTTTACTCAAGAATATAGCCACCTAAGAGTTGCAAAATTAAGGAATTCCAATGCATGTGTCACTAAATAAACAAGACAAGTTATTGATTGGAATTTTTTTTCATGTCATTTTCAAATGTGCCGATAATAAATCACTAATGAGGTTATCATAATCTGCAAGCACTGTTGCTTTTCCAAAACATTTCCTGCCGATATATCCAGAGATGTACTCGAACGGACAGCATAAGATATTAATAGCACAAGCCTCAGATTTGTAATGCCCAAAAGTGCTGATCAACTTAAAAGAGTGTAATCAAGAGGAAACCCAGGTGAAATCAAATTTGTTTCTACTCGCTCTCCACAGTGCGTGTAAAAGAAATTATGCAGCAACATTTCGACGATTCAAAGATTAAATATCGCTAGCTCGACTAAGTAGAAATATACTAGGATCAAATCTCACTTCGTGAATTACCACTCAAAGATATCATGAAAAAATTCATCGATGATGGTAAAAATTATAAAACATAGCTTCAATCAATCATTTGAACCCCAAAAACGTAAAGAAAGGACACAATACTCCAAGTAAAGAAAAACAAGACCTATTTGATTCATGTTCGTCTTCCAAATAAACAGTAGAGTGTTTCCAGTTCCACCAGAGACTATAAAATCCATAGGGGAAGAGGGAGAGGATGAACAGAGAATATACAATTAGAATACGCAGATCTATACAACTCAACTTTTTAGAAGCAGAAACTATATAAACTTTCCTTCCTCTCTCACAGACACTTCTCCAACTGTTACAACTATCTGCAGCCTCACCTAACCCGAGGATTTCCGGCTCCCTAGACGCATAGCTACCCGCCTACTTCGCCGCCTCCGTTTGCTACGTACATAGGTCTTGCAAATTGGGGGAGATTTCAAACTGGATCCTTTTCCAAAAGAGTCGGTTTCAGATTTCAGAGACGAAAACAGAGAATCGGTTTCAGATTTCAGAGACGAAAACAGAGAATCGTTTTCAGTTTCATGCAGTTCCAATGGTTCCTCGGGCTTCTTCTCCATGATGAGCTGATTTCTGAACTCTAACACATCTAATGATTTTTCCTCCACTGCCTGCTCATTCATCAGAATTTCTTCCTCAGTCTGAAAGTGCCGAGAAAATCATTTCACTTTTCTATCAGAAACACTAATGCCAGATAGACTCAGCATACAGATCATATTCTGCTAATCGACTTAAAAGTTAAAATAAAAAAGCAATAATGAAGAGGTGGATAGATTTGAGAGAGAGAGAGAGAGAGAGAGAGAGAGAGAGAGTATACAAGAAGGATTACATTCATTTTGACAAGGTTTATTCCTCCTATTTGCCTTTACTAGTTCTCCTAATTAAACATGTAGTAAATACAGGCCCACATCAACAGCATAACTTGAGAGAATTAAGAAAATCCAAGGACTGCATTGAAAAGGACTAAACTAAAGGCTTTTCATTACGAGTTTTGAAATAAGAACCAAACACACAGGTTAATGCAAACACAAGCTATAATTACTTACATTATCACGAGAAACCCCTCTAGATGTCTGATTTGTGCTCTCGATGATATCGGGCAAAGGAGTCGCCTCTCCGAGTGTTGAATTTGCAGTCTCGGGGATAAGTATATCATCTACATTGCGGTTCGATACTTGCAGAGACGCTGTGTAGACAGATTTACAGGAAGATACAAGTCCATTCCCATGATGAGAAGCTTGTTTTTTATCAGAGCTGGTCAACTCATCTTTTGGTGTTAGCATGCACAACCTATTAACTGAAGAGAACTTTCCAGGATTTTCACTTAACACCTTATCCATTCGCGCTTTCAACTTGCATATGTGAGACTTCGCTGTCTCAATCTTAGCAAGTATTTGCTCCAGGGAATTTGCCCCATCTCCAAAATCAAGTGAATCACCAATCCTATCACCTACTACCCAAAAGACAGTAGGAAAACATTCATCAGAAAAAAAGAACTCAAACAAGAAAGCTTTTGGAGGACAGCAATACTAAAAGGTAATGCAAATTATCTCGAACACCAACTCCTCAAGTCAATTTGGCATTACAGTGAAGCAACTCCATTAAAGACCATAATATAGGTAGCATAACATTAAATTAGAACTATAATTTCATCGCTATAATTCATTGAAAGCAGCAAAAATTACACGCTCAAGTCTTCCACCAAGATAACGCACAACATTATCTAGAGCGTCGATTGTGCGCCAAGTGAGATGAAACGGAATGCAGAACGTCCCTCGTTGGAAATGTCGTACAGTCAGAATACGCTTCTCCTAATCATGTAGGGAAATGAATCATAACAAAGGGACTTCATGACAAACTAAAATCAGGAACTTTTTGACTCAGTTTATTATTAGACGTGAATCTTATTGAAAGTGATCACATGAACATACGAGGACAATTTCCATATAGGAAAATTGGAAGCATTGATTGAGTGCTTTTGGATCTCTAGAATGCCACAAATTGAAACGCTCATTCCGAATTACGCATTCTACGAGGAGATATCTGGTATCTTTCTAAGAAGAGTCTTCTTTTTTACTTTTGGGATATTAAGTATGATGATGAAGATAAATGATGAGTGCATAAGAATACACTCACTGGTAACATATTTCAACAAAAGCTTCACTCCCAGATCTCGCATTAAGGTTGCTCCCCATTCGCTAAGGATCAAATTCCAGAAATATGACTAGATACTAAAGCTCCTAGGGAATAAGTCTTACAGGGTAAGCAACGCTAAATGGCCAGGCTTATATGGTTTTCCCTGTACACTCTTGTACAAGGCAGTAGTATCTCACATAATCTTTGCGGCCTCCATTTTCTTTTGATAGAAAAATTCATGGCTCTCCTAAGTCCTAATGTCACTTTCATTGAGATCCTCTCCCGGTGCATATCACCACCTAGAGTCTCTGTATACGTGCTCTCGCTGTGAGTTCGCTGAAATTGCTTTTGTAGAAAACGAGATCATTCTTTATCATATGTTTTTCCATTGAGAAATGACATGAAAGCTATCACCATGTCTCTTACCAATATTTGCCTACATTTGGACATGCCTCATTGGCTGCAGATTATATTCTGGTAGAAGATAAAAGCACATCTACAAGACTCTTAAAAGTAGACCATTTACTAGTAGGTAAGGCGAAGTAACTGAACCCAAAAAAAAAGTTGGAAGCAAGAGAGATCCAAGCATTCTTTCCTCATTGAAATTACAGAAATTATTCAAGAAAAGCAGTTTCATATAATATGATTTACCGGAGCATGTTAGACCAATAGTTCTGATATAAGGAATCACAACAAACTGCTAAGTCGAAAATTCAGTCTAAAATAAGGGACAAAGGATACTAATTGAGTGATAATACAGATTCACTATCCACCAGAAGGGAATAGATGAACTTGATAGGCAAGGATCCAAGCACGTACCACAACCACCTAATTTCCATCTTATATGACGAAGAGCAAGTGAGGAGGCTAGACAGAAGAAAAATCACCAGCTCTGAATTTCTCCTTAGATGGAAAAGATGAGTTTATCAACTGTGTAAGGGTTATCCGGCCTCAAATTTGGCCTGTTTGGTACAACTTATCAGCTACTCATTATTCTAGAAATGAATTTCCCTCAGCAAACCGTGCTTGTATTTTTCATTGCAAACAACTTTCCCCATGTGTGCATCTAAAAGATACATATGCTTCTAATTTTCAATATTTTGTTGGCTTGAAAGGCTAGTGTTTCGTGCCAAATCAAAGTCAATATGTGTTGCGAAATCTATAAAAAAGTCAAAAGTTAAAAAGTAAAATCACCGCAATGCCAATCATTCCAAAATAACAATTATGTGCTAAAAAGGGCGCAAATAAAGTATATATACACCTTTCCATATCCTTCCCCACTTTTATTAGCAGAGCTTTACAGCTACCAAGTCAGAACATGCTAACGAACCTATCACTCATATTCTAAAGAATGATCTACACCAACAAAAAAAAAAGTAAGGCCAAAGTGCCCGGATATCTTGCAATTAATTTCTTTGATACTCAACAGACATAAAAAAGAAAGTGCTATTATCTTACCAAAAAAAAAAAAAAAACAAACAAAGTGCTTTAACATCTTACCTTGATTGCCACGACGAATTTCCATAGGAATATGATCTGCACGGGACTTTCTATCTACACGATCCGAAGGAAAAGATCAGAGCTTATGTCATTTGACTAAAACAAACGTGGCAAAGGCTTTAAATGTAGTACCAAAATATGAGAACAAGTTGTGCTGTGACATATATGATGCTACATCCCGTGTCTCTTCAACTCTTTTTCTTTTTCTCCTGATCATGACTTTCTCTCTTGAGAGTTGACCAGGAAATGGAAGTGACTTTGCATTAAAATCTTGCGATTCTGGTCCTTTGAAATTCAATTTCTTCTTTTGGTTGTACTCTGCCAGTTTCCTATCATACTTTCGTGCTTGGGAGTTCAACTCATTAATTCGCAGTTCGAGCCATTTGCATCGCCACTTAAGAGGATGTATAAACCTTCTCCAGTGATCCGTCAGCTTCTTCCTGGAAAGAGTGACAAGAATAAAGACGAATGCATTAGTCTGACAATTACTGAAAGTGAAAATAACTGTACCCGAAGCAGTACACGCTATGTTCCTTCTATGAATGAATAATGTAAGATATCACTATCGATAATGTCCGAACCCTTTATTTCATATAAATTAAGGGAATTACCAACAGCCCGTGAATGTTAAAAATCCCTCACCCTGCATTTAAGTAATCAGCACACGGTGTACACTAACGGAATGAAAGTTTGGGTGGAGAATGGGAATCGTGATGCAGAGACGAGGAAAATTTCAAAATTTTGTGCATTTTCTCCCCTGATTTTCCTCTCCCCCTCCTCCCAAAAATAGCATAAACGATATGACGAACTGCCTCACCATTTTTAGTTTCGCCACAGAACGAGAAAAATGCACAAACGCCTTATCCTAAGAAGCATTCTCTGGATATCGTGTACAACCCAGGACGTTGTCAGAGCCCCCATGCAAAATACCACATTTTTGTCTATTATTCAACAACCTACCAGTATGCAAATGGTTGAGAAAAATCATCTTCCATAGGCCACGTACATATAATTAATGAGCATTAAAATAATCATATAAAAGGAAAGCATAATTTTCTTGAAGGATGATTCACGTGAGCTCCTTTTCTTCAGAGTGGCATTAAGGCAGCTTTCTCTATTTTTATAAGCAGTTCTTTTCCTATCAAAAACTAGTCCTCTTCAATTCAAATGACAGGACTACAGGATGCCATAGGGAGACTTTCTCTAGATCTAGGTATGAGGGCAAAGATTATCAACGACAAGACACCAACATGCCTTCTATCGTCAGTATACTTTCAGTTTCCAGTCTATGAATCTAGATAAAAGTTAAAGAGCCATCCATCTCCACTAATAGAATAATGTACTTTGCGGAGGGATTATTCAAGTTAAAGGAATCAAAAAGCTTCAAAGCGATCATTCTCAGATAGCAAGAACTTTGCGGCACCTTAACTTATCGGAAACAAAGATGCATATGAAGTTCAATAAATAGAACCAACATACTAGGACAATATATTCCATTCCAATACTGCAAACAGATAATATTAGTTTCCTTTATCATCAAATGAACTTAAATCTAAGCAGAGTAAAACAAGCCAAGCGCAAGTTTATGTTGCCAACTTGCTTGGGGATCATCCACCCTATAAGTGGCTAATCTAGTCTAATAATTACTGCATAAAGATTATCATGTCAACCAACCCAAGCCCAATAGTAGCAGATTCACGAAACAAATATCTGCAACAGCTTGAAACATTGAAAGTAGATACATCAAGTGACAAACAAGCTTGATGCAACTTTACCAAAAAAAAAACAAGCTTGATGCAGCCCATATACTGGGGTTTCAGGGGGGACGGGACTGATGTGTGGGTTTATTGTAAAATCAAGTACAGGGGAAAATGATAATAAAGCGCCTTCGTCTAGTTCGAATTATAAATCCAAAAGGGCTATGAAAAATAAAGCCGACGACGATGCACTTTAATAAAACTGGCAAAGGATCACGGCAAATAACATGGGAATCTAATCACAAGAAGCGCCCACCGAATAATCAAGAAGTACCCAAGACCCTTAAAAGATTCGGTACGCAGTACCTTGTTGGATAGAGTTCACTCTGTCCAGGATAAAGCAATCCCAGCATATTGCCACCAAGAAACCCTGACTCAACTTCACCATCATTCGTAGCTAAATTATTCTCAAAGCTAGATGATGTATCACCGAATGAACTAGAATTCTCAGTCGTATCCCCTCGGCCACCTTCAATCGGTCCTTCCTTCCCCTGACTCTTGCGATCAATTATATCGACATCAGAATTCCCGTCCCCGTCGAGCATTTCCGCGTCGCGCAAGCCCTCCGCGCCGGAGCCACCGTCCTCCTCGCGGTTACCCAAGCAGCGCATCGCCTTAGCCCCGGGATCCTGGGCGACGGCTCCGCCCTCCTTGCCGGCCGACACACTCGCCGCCGCCGCCGCTGCGGCCTCCGATCCGCCCATCGGAGCCTCCGACTTGGCCCGCGCTCCTAGGTCAGGACCCATGTCGCCCATAATCAAGCCAGCCGCTCCGGCGATCCCTCCCTCGCGCCTGCGCCAATCCAGCATCCGATCACGAATCACGCACGCACGCGCACAATCAAGAAAGCCTCGGCGGGGGAACCCAAGGAAAGCCGGGGCAACTGCTCTCCGCCAGGTTCTAAAAACCCCTGTCCTACAACCGCTACCCCAATCAAAGGAAACCCAAAAAAAAAAAAAAAACGGGGAAGCAAATCGAAGAAGACCGAAACCCTAGAACGGGAGGGGAGGGAGGAGGGAGTATACTGGGGCTCGCCATGGCCGTCTCCTTCGAATCGGGGGGGCGGGGGCGCGCCGCTGGATGAGCTCCGAGGATCGCACGGCTCGTCAGCATTCAACGAAGCAGCCAAAGCAGCAGCAGCAGCAGCAGCAGCAGAGAAGAGGGAGAAGTCAAACGGGCCGTCGCGCTCTCCCGTTGGCGGTGCGGCAAAATTTTTTTTTTATATATATATATTAGAAAAAGCGGTGTCGAGGCCGGGTTTCCACGTGGCCGAATTTGGTTGGCCAGGACCGTTGCCGCGGGATGGATCGGGGGGTTGGGGGGGGGGGGAGAGCATCATCGGCTGCGGTACGGACGACCGAGATTTTGGAGAGGATTTTAGAATTTTTTTTAAAGTGATTTATTCCGCATTTCTCTCTTTTTTTTTTTGTGCTTTCGAAACTGTCTCTCTTTTTTTATTTTACTTGCTGCGCAAGCATTGGGATTTAATTTTGTTGTGGGACCCCTCAGTTCAGTTTGCCAATTTCTTCGAAATTGACTTCATTTTTTTTTTCGCGCGACGACCCGAAGGTGTCGGTATTCTCAACTCGACCGATTTACTATCCTTTTTTTTCCTGGAGGGCATGTTTCGGTTACAAGGTGACTGAGTATAGATCTCGAAGTCTGCTCTCGGACAAGAAATTGCCCCATTCTCTATGTAATTGGGCATTGATCTCGCCATAAATTACATTTAAATCATAAGGAAGTGGATGTCCTAAAAGAGATTATGCTTAATTCCATTAACGGCTACTGTTTGGATGCTATAAAAATTCACCTTTTTTCCCCATATTGTTACACCTAAGTTTCAGATCCATAATTTGAAGTAACCTAAGCTTTTTGAGATCGAAAATAGATCAAGAAGTTGTACCTATGACCACCTACTTACAAATCGGCTTCGTGGCTGCCACGACGATAGTCGTACCGAACTCAAATATGGTTTTGGGCGAAATGACTACGATTATCGCGTGGTCTCTCTCTTCAAGATGTCGACTTCATCGCCACTCTTCAAGATGTAAAACACAATTAACTAAATGAGAGAGAGAGAGAGAGAGAGAGAGAGAGAGAGAGAGAGAGAGAGAAGGGGGCCATTGACAAACCTTCTAATGCCAAGAATCTATGAGAACCAAGTGAAGAGTGAGAAAGAGCAAGTGACAATTCTCTCGTACCAAACAAAATTTTCTTGTATGAAGTTAAAGTGAAGACCGTAGGGTTGGCCAAATACTACAAATCTTCCAAAGCCAAACTGAGGTTGGTAAGTACTTTAGCCTAATTAAAGTTAGCTGGTGCCATTAATTCTCTTCTTCTTTTTTCATTTTAAATCGATCATATCCATTGCCATATCGGAAAAAAAACAACCCAAATTATTACTACTACTACTATATGGGGACGGGTTTGCTTAATATGGGCGAGTCTAATTCGGAAAATAATTCTATGTTAGGTCTATCTTAGTTAAGCAAAAATGAATGCAGTGTGTTTGGGGGGGAATGAAATCCTCCACGGTAAAGGCAATGGTTGTAGGTAATGTCATGAAGTTAATTCCTTCCTCTCTTTTGAAATTTCGAGATTTCTTTCTTGATTAGTGCTGAAACATGCTTGTTCAGGCAAAGAGTACATGGATTACAGTTTTTTACCTACCTTATAATCCAATTGTCCAATTTTTTTTTTCATTCTTGCCAAAATCTAGTTGTCTAATTGGGCAATGAGGTATGCATTCGGGTATGTTTTTGATTTTCATGAAAATGTTCAATTTTCAAGATACAAAATTTTATGGTGAATGAATGATAGGTTTATAAGATGATTCTAAAGACAATCTTCTAGCTAAATTGGGGTTAGTAGTATTTGATCCAAAATAAAGCTGGGGCAATTAATTCTCTTATTTTTTTAACAAATTTTTTTTTTCTCATTATCACTTATTTGATGGACATTGAGCTCCTTTTGGCTGCTTCGCTCATTTCCTCTTTTGATTCTCACGCTGCCCTTTCCCATCTGTAGCTACCGAGAGAGAAAGAAAGAGGGCCGGGCTCATTTTTAGTAACCGTTTGTGTCCGCCTAATAATTCATTACGAAAAATTTAGGTATCGACATTTAAAGAACTTGTCAATTTGTTCAATGCATTGTTCAACCACTAGGGGCATGAACAATTTGATGTTGACCCAATTCAATGGCTATAAGAGGCGATGTGGGCTTCAGTTGAAACATTGTACGAGAGATTTTTTTCTTTCTTTTCTCTGTTAGTGTTTTCTCTCAATGGCTCTTTTGACAAAATACCTAACCGGATTAGGACATTTTGATGATAGAGATAATTATGTGATCAAGTATTGGATGTAGCATTAGTTATCAAGTTTTTATGTTGTGTTGAGATTGTTTTTTTTGTGCTACGTAGCTACGTCACGTTAACTCACGAGCATTATGAAGAAGGGGATGTAAGTGATGGAAAATGATGTTTCGAGCTAGGAGGCAATGGAGATGAACAATTTGTGCCTATATCTTGTCAAATCTCATGGGTTGGGTGAAGGTTGGCAGGAGATGTCGTTCTAGTTTCTATAAAGACAGGCATATGTACCTTCCAAAGCATCTCCATGTCTAGGGACTCAATTCTTTGCTTTAATAGCAAGCCTGCACTTGAACATTGTATCTCTTTGCAGTTTTCAAACACAGATGTCAATAAGTTCTTTGCTTCTAGATGGTCCCACTACAAGTATAGACCAAATGGGTGGGTCGTATTTTAAATGGTCCAATCCAAATAGACCAATTTATCATTTTCTGATCCATTTATTCGTAATGTAAATTTATACTCATACATGACTTCTATCTATATTACTAAAATACTTTCATATTTAACTCAATTTAGAACTTGTTTCTTATGATTTAAAAAAAATTATATTGCTTAAACACTTCCATGCAATATAAATTTAATGGACAATTTTTATAATTTAAAAATATGAATTTTTATATTTTTTATTTTCTTTTCTCTTTTCCTTTTTCTTCTTCTATGTCGAGCGCCGGCCATTGGGCAAGGGATGGGACCCTCGCCGGACTTTGTAAAAAAAAAGGAAAAGAAAGAAAACAAATGTAAAAATATAAAAATTGGCCTGACATCTTCAACTCCACTTTATATGGGTTAGAAATGGGTTATTTATCAACCCATTTAAGACCCATTAAGTCGTTAGACAACCTATTTATGACCTGCTTAAGCCGGTTTTTTAAACTTAAGGCAATCCATTTACAACTCACATCATCAAATACGGGTTAAATGGGTTTTAAACCCATGTTGCCACCTCTAGCTATGAGGCATCACCAGAGCAAAGGTGAGAATAAAGTCCTAACTAAATTTTGGTCTCCCGTTATTGACACATCATTCAATTCATAAGTCTGATGTTTCGGAATATGGAAGGTTTATTTTGCTGTTGACACCTGAATTTTTGTTGATAATTCACGCGTCTGGTCTTACAAAAGTGCAAAAATAGGAAATAGCAAAAAAAAAAAAGGAAGAGAAGGAGTGGGCTTTTTCTGGTTCGTGGCCAATTCATCGCCCCGCTCATTAGACCAAGGCCCATTAAACACGAGGCCCATCAAAAGAGACGGCCCATTCATCAAAGCCCGGCCCATTCAAACGCATCGGAGAGAGACGATGGAAAATCCTCCCAACGAGAAGAAGTCGAGACAACTTCTAGGCATCGGGATTTCCCGGGAATCTTCTCCGGTTGTTCCAGAGTCGCCGTAGAGTTGCCGGTCATCCTAATGATCATCTTCTCCGGTTGATCCGGCAATTCTGAACTTTTTATGCTCCTATGGACTAGTTAAAAAAATTTATTTTCTGTGGCATCTTGCATCGCACAAGGATCTAACCTCCTAACCAATTTACTAGGGGTGATCGGTTCCCGGTCTGGTCTGGTCCCATCCAAGAATCGAGAACTGGACTGAGAGGACCAGTTCCCAATTTTTGGGATTGTTGACCGGACCGACTAGTCTTGGAACCGGGGACCGGACAGGACCGACCAGTCTGGTCCGGTCCGATTCAAATGAATCAAATACTTGTAAAAAAAAATATATGTCCCATGTGAGCTTCCAAAAATATACATCCCCTAATTTAAACACGTGTTATTAGAGAGGCAAAAAATAAAAAAGTCAACCCATTCGCAGTAGCTTGATGGCTCACAAAATTGGCAAGTCAGTAATAACAAATAAATTTCTTAAAAAGATAAAAAAAATAACTAGCTAATTTTTTAAAAATATGCATAAATGATCGGTCCGGTTCTCACCATGGAACCGGGAACCGGACCGACCGTCCACCAGTTCCAAAAATGGAAACCGGGGACTGGATCAACACCCCCTAGGCCCGCCCAAAACCAACCGGTCTGGGTGGTTCCTGTTGCACACCCCTACAATTTACTCATTAATCAAAGTAATAGCCAAAATTCACCATAGAGATGAAGAGACCATGTTATCCCATATTAGACCTTTTACAAACATTATGAGCAAATGTCGCGACCCTCCCGAACATGCAGGAAAATGACAGGGTTTAGAGGTAATGCCGAGTTTATAATGAGTTAGAGGATGAATCTTACCAAAATGAAAATATTAAAATAGTTTTGACAAAAAAAGGGTATTCAACAAGCCTTATGTTTGTCGATACTTAAATTATGACAGGGTAAAAGAAATAATTATAGTTAGGGCTAAAGACACTCAAGTTTACTTGTTCGATATCAATAAATTGGATGAAATCTTTGACTAAGCTTTCAAATATGGACTAATTAAATTAGGGATGAGGACATTAGGAGTGTCATGACTTTCGTACGATACTTACTTGAGGACGTTAGGAGTGCCATAACTTTTTTTTCACTCGCTTGAGTACTAAAAATTTGAAAAAGTGATCACTTAAGTGTCAAAATGCCATTTGGCAGCCGGAAAATCCGATGCGACTTCGCCAGAGCTGACATGGATAATATTTTAATATTTTTTTGAATTTTTATTCTTTTTATTTTCATAAATTTTTTCTTTCAATGCCGGTGAGGGTCACCAGCGACCCTCGCTAGCTATGAAGGCTTCACCCAAATTGGGTGAGGGCTGCCTTGCCCTTGGTCGCAAAGGCCGTCTCGCCGACCGTGAGCGAGGTGGCCACGCCAGATTTGGCAAGAGCCTTTGCCACCTCGTCCGCACCGGTGAGGCCGTGATGGCCTCGCGAAGGGTTTTCGCGGTCGCGGGCAAGGCGCCCTCATCAAATCTAGTGAGAGCCTTCGCCGCAGCGCCCACGGCCGGTGAGGCCGTGATGGCCTCACCAAGAGCGTTTGCAGCCATGGGCGAGGCGGCCTCGCCGGATCTGGCGAGAGCGTTCGTGGCCATAAGTAAGGTGGCCTTGCTGGATCTGGTGAGAGTTTTTGCCTCCTCGCTCGTAGCAACAAGGCTGTGATGGCCTCGCCAAGGGCCTTTGTGGCCATACCGGGCGAATGGCAAGGTGGCCCTCGCCCAGTTTGTCCAAGGATGAGGCCTCCGGTGAGGGTCACTGGCGACCCTCGCCAACCTTGAAAATAAAAGATAAATAAGAAAGAAAAATAAAAAGATAAAGAAAAAGAAAAATTAAAAAAATCAATAAAATAAAATAAAATAACATTAAAAAAATCCACATTGGATGAAAAATTAATTAAAAAATTCACGTTAGCTCATTTGTCAGAAATGGCACTCAAGTGATCTATTTTCGCTGAAAGTGACACTTAAATGATCTATTTTACTCCGATGTAACACTCAAGTGAGTGAAAAAAAAGTTATGGCACTCAAATGAGAATCGTACAAAAGTTATGACACTCCTAGTGTCCTTATCCCAATTAAATTAACTGAAGGTAAAAACATTCCTACTAAAAAAGATTTAGTAAATAGAAAATATTGTAAGTGGCACCATTTATGGGTCATAACACAATTAGTTGTATTGTTTTCGGAAGACCATCCAAGAAGCAATTCGGCAAGAAAAAATTAATTTGTCGATGACAAAGGTACATGATGACCATTCATTATCTAATTTAAATTGAACGATCAATGAATCTTCAATGCTTTTAAAAGGGAAATATGTTGACACAAAAAAAATATCCAATCGTCAAAGTGTTTAGTCGACAAAAAAGTATTTTTCAAATACGCACCCTCAAAATTTATTTTCAAGAATCTATGTAATTGATATCCAATGCATGGACCGTGATGCATGGCATATATTACTGAAAAATATGTGTGGATGGATGGATGGATGGATTAGTCAAATGTCGAGCTAGAAAAGAATCAATATCATTATTTTCCTTTTATCCTTCTAGGATCGAGGCATTGACTTTAGTTGGATTCTTATCTTCATGCTCTTTGGAAACTTGGATTCAATTCACAAAAATCCAACTTCAAGTGGAAAACGCGTCCCCAAGATGGTTATCAAGCACAGCATGAAGAAAACTTTCGCGTGCTTCATGGCAAGAACGACGGGATCGAGAGTTGTCTTCCAAACATGTCGAGGCCATGTTCATACTTTGAAGTGATTCGATGGCCCTAAGACAGGCTCGTACCAGAAGTCCAAAACTTGGAATTCCGAATGATGGAAGTCCTAGGATGCTGACCCGAGCTGCGATTATACTCTTTCGAAGTGCCTTCCGTTGGGATTTTTAACATTCTTGAGGTGCAAGAGCAATGTCCCGTCTGCAGTACCAGCTCGACAAATCGCCCGACCTGAGCTTCAGCGAAGAACTGCTCATTAGCGAAAAGAGAAGGAAAGAACATGGGCGAGGCATTTGCTCACGAGTGTACTAGACCATCGAAAGAGAGGGGAAGGAAATGTTCCGTAGGTTTCGACGAAGTTCTTGTGCCGACCGACAGATCTTTCATAAGGCATAAAAAATTCCAGTCATGAAGTCGCGACGAGAAAAATGAATAATGATGTTCGACCTCTTATTCATTTTTCTTGTCTTTAAAACAACTTTTCGAAACACTCGATGAGAAAACATGAAGTTGCTAGACTTCTCCTATTTGCTCCAATATGACCTGTTAATAAAGGATTCTTCTCCAAATCCACTCTTCCTACTCTGCTGGTGCTTGCAAAGATGTGAATGTGGGGCGGAGCGGAAGAACTTTAGCATGTAAACTGCAATAGCTGAGCTGAGGGCCGTGGCTGTGGACCGGAAGGATTACGGCTCTCAGACTTGCGAGGTGAGGGCTAAAGGACTTTGGCCAGTTCAGCACGTAACACAGCTGATTCAGATGGAGACGATTGGAACAAGTACAAATGCCTAAGAAAAGGGACATATCTACTTCTATACAGAAGGACCGGTACAGTTGAAATCACAAGCACTACATACTGTAGGCAAAAGAAATGGAAATGAAGCATGTGAAGCAAGGCAAAAAAGAATTTTGAGGAAATTGCTATGAAATGCATATGCACCTGGTTAGATAACTTCCATAGCAGTATAAATTTCTAATATTTACCTATAATCGTCTTCACTGATGTCTATTCCTAATGATCCGTCAAGGGATGCTAACTTTTGATGCATAATCTGTGCCCTAAACTTGGCGATGAACTCGCCAGCCTTCTTATCGACCTCATTAGCTTCAGTTCCCGCATCACTGACAGAGTCAGACACGACTTCTTTATCCAAGCTCCTTCGGAAATTTTCAGCCTCAGCCATCCACTCCTCTCTAGAGTTCACACGTTTGTTGTCACAATGATTCTTCTCGTCATTTCCACAATCAGCAAACTCTCGCTGCAAAATGGGACCGGAATTTCCCAGACTTGGTTCACCCGACCTACCAAAGCAGCTATGAGAACCTTCAGTTTTGTTTCCTTCCTTTCTCATACAAAACTGGTCTGCCTTTTCATGCTTCATTTCCAACTTGTCGTCCATGAAATTTCGACAGGTCTCTTCGTTATCAACTGATTCTGTGCGCCTGCTCGATTTGAATGTTCTGACTGATTTTCCTCTCAGCGTACCTTTGATGTTCTTGTCGCGCGGTTTCACATCTAACTTCAGAGAACCCTGAGGTAACCCTCTTCTATGCGATAAATTCTCTCTGCTGATCCCACCCAAGTCCTCATAATCACCCTTCAGTTTTCTCTGGCCATCCCCATCAAGAAAAGTACCGATACTGGTATAGCTACGAGAATGAGATCCACGAGGCGGAAGTTTATCACCCGAGAATTCCTGACTACTCTTCTCACTCAAATCCATTCGCTCATTGTTTAACTTTTCGATACTAGTATAGCTACGGGAATGAGATCCAAGAGGTGGAAGTTTACCACCCGCAAATTCCTCGTATCTCTTCTCGCTGAAATCCATCTGCTCATCATTGAACTTTTCGATACTAGTATAGCTACGGGAATGAGATCCACGCGGCGGAAGTTTATGACCAGAGAATTCCTGGCTTCTCTTCTCGCTCAAATCCGTCCGCTCATCGTTTAACTTTTTGAGCAGAATCTTCTCGCATCTCTCAGAATGCGACATGTCTGGTGAAGCTTTCCTGTTCATCGAAGATGAATAGAACGTGCTTTTGCTGTCAAGCGAACCACATATTGCATTTTCACCATAATCGTCATTATCTGCCAAGTTTCTCCCCATGCCCTTCTCATAGCCAGACACATTTGACGAACTGCAAACATCAAGTGGCGAAGCGGCACGTGAAGAGCAGAACTGGTCCTTCTTGTTCCAAGGGTCCTCCATTTTTGGCAAGTCCGAAGATGCAGAGTGTGAGGGAGAGAGCTTGTCAGGTGAAGAGGAAGACGATGTTGAACCTGTATGCGAAGTTAAAGACCCGTGGGACCTAAAAGACCTCGATCTGTGATGCCTAGATCGAGATTCCTCAACTGAGACATGCCTAGCATGCCGGTTCTTCCCAACATTACCAAAACTCTCTCTAACCCCCATCCTCCCGGGCCTTGACTGCCACGGTATCGACGAATCTGTAGGGCCAGCCCCAGTTTCGTCAAACTTCTTCTCCAAATTAACCGGACCCACATCACCAAAATCCCCATTGACACGGCCATCAGAGCTAATTGAAGGGTGCCCTGAACCAGAAACAGGACCAGATCCACCTCCATTCCTCGATTTTCGCCCACTCGGCTCCCCAGCTCGTGATCTCAGACTCCTAACAGGCAATCCCAGCGGCTTGCAATATTCATTGCCAAGATTAAAGTTTGGCTGAGCCACCACAACCATGGGCTCACACTGAAAACACTGAGAACTCCAGCTACTAACCACAGCATCACCATCCTCAGAGCTCAAAGATCTAGACTTTATCTCTTTCTCACTAGCAAAATCACATTCCTCACCGAAAGCAGCCTTAGACTCACCTCGAGAGCAGTCCGCAGCGTCCCATTCCCACGCCTCCTGAGCAGGCCTCTGCACCTTCCCGTCAGACCCGCACGAGATCTCGTACCCGTCTTCGAAAATCGACAGGAAATCCCCCACCCGCGACGCGCTCCACGCCGCCGCCGCCGCCCCCGCCCCGCGCCCCCCCTCGGCGCTCTCGGGCCCCCCGCCGCCGCCGCCGCCGTCCTCCTCCCCGAGGTTCCGGCGGCTGAACAGGCCGTAGGACACGGCGACGCCGATGAAGAGGAGGTGGATGAGCTCCCAGAACTCGGCGAACACGCGGTGGCCGAGGAAGGCGGGAGCTTGGGAAGGGAAGAGAGGGACGGCGAGGAGGAGGAAGGCGAGGAGGAGGGCCCGGAAGAGGGAGCGCGGTAGCGAGAGCGGGGAGCCGGCGCCGGCGCCGGCGGGCTTCTGGTTGCCCGGCGGCGGGTTGAGGCTGCGGAGAGGGAGGCGCGGGTTGGTGTGGGAGGTGGGGATCGACATTGTTCGAGCGAGCTGAGATAAAGCTTGCAGCTTTGAGCTTGGAGCTTGAGCTCTGTGTGTGTGTGTGTGTGTGTTGAAGTAGGTGAAGAAGAAGAAGAAGGAGGAGGAGGGAGGAGTAGTGGAAGTGGAAGTGGAGATGGTGAAGGAAGGAAGACTTTGAAGCCAAGGCAAAGCAAAGAAAAGACAAGGGGGGAGGAGGAGGGGCCACATCTTCCAAAAAGTGGCAAGGGCCGTTCGGTTCAAAAAGGACTCAAGCTAATAATTTGGTTTTGCACATTAAGCCAAAAAAACATATCATTAAAGAAGTCGAGTCCCGAGAGGACATCGGGAGTAGGACCGTGTAACCGGATCGGACCAGTGTGAAAATCGGTTCGGTTCTAAGCTCCCGTCGAAACCGATCCGATTCCTAGTATCAAGTGAAGAATTGCTCGAAGAACGGGACTGATCGGACCGAATTCGAAACCACTTTTTCTATCTCTTATTTCACATCTCACGTAGATACTTCACGGCTCTCCCTCTCTCTCGCTTGCGACTCACCAAGTCGAGTCCATGCACAACTCAGGTCAAGCTCGACTCGATTCAGCTCAACTCCAGCTCGATCGAGCATTAAATAGGCTGCTCAATCACGATTAACGCACAAATAAAACTCGAGCCTAGACACTTTAAGTTTAAACATTATGTAAAGGGAAAATTCCAATTAAGGACCCCAAGTGAGGTCAAATTCTCAAAAAAAGGCTAAAAGTGAACATTGTGTTAAATAAAGGCCTGAAGTGCTCAATCAGTCTCAAATAAGGATCCAAAGTGCCCAAAAAGTCTCAAATAAGGACCTGGGTCCTCGGCCGGGCAAAATACCTATTGGCAAATGAAAAAGTTACTGTTCCAGCACTGAAATAGTAACTTTTTAATTTTTTTTGTTTTTAATTTTTAATTTTCCTTTTCCTTTTCTTTTTTTTTTCTTTTCTTCCTTTGTCGACCAAAGCCGGGGCCATAGCCTTTCATGGGCGAGGGCAGCCCTCGCCCGACGCCGGCGAGGGCGGCCTAGCCTGAGGCCAGCGACCTCCACCGGCCCCAGTTATGGCCAGCGGAGGAAGAAAAGAAAAAAATAGAAAAGGAAAAGGAAAAAAAATAGAAAAGGAAAAACAAAAAAAATTAAAAAGTTACTGTTCCTGTACCAGAACAGTAACTTTCTCGCCCGCGGGGAACCCAGGTCCTTATTTGAGATTTTTTGGGCACTTCGGGTCCCTTATTGGAGATTGATTGAACACTTCAAGCCCTTATTTAACACAATATTCACTTTTGACCCATTTTTGAGAATTTGACCCCACTTGGGGTCCTTAATTGGAATTTTCCCTTATGTAAATTAAATATTTCCATTGTCTTTGAATATTTAAAACGAATAGTGAGAGCTTGATTGGGTTCGTGAGCTATCGAGCCGAGTATTGACAAAGCTCGAGCTCGACTCGACAAACGGGCTTCAATTAGCATCGGCTCATACATTGTACTAAGCGAGTTGATCTTGAGTAGCCATCGGATGGATATCAAGATATTCACAAGTACATTTTGTAAATTAATGGAACTATAGAGCAAAGGAACTTCCGAATAAAGATTTCAAAACTTAGTTTTCATTCATTTCTCGAAAAAAAATTTATTTGAAAATTATTGTTGTAAAAATAATCGTTTGTATCACCTACAAAAATGAACGAACAAAATTTTTTTCACCGTCCAAGAAAAATATTTAGATATAAACTATTGTTAATGATGAAAATAATTTTTGCTGACTAATTATTTCAAGTAACAATATAAACAATCATTTTTCAAATCATTTGTATTTCTCCAAACAAATGGCACCTTTGTTCGTGCATGACCGCTGTTAATTCGAAATTATTAAATATGTCCCAACTATATACCCGCTTTTAATAAATATTTCGCATTTCAATTGGACGAAAATTTTCTATAACAAGCTTATGTGGTAAGATATTTTAATAAAAAAAATTACCAGAAATTATGTTGTAAGAGAGAAAAGGAAAGGACCGGAAGTTCAGACAGAGAGAGAGAGAGAGAGAGAGAGAGGTGTTTGAGCCGTTTTCGCCTCTGATTCCTCCGTCGACGGCGGCGGCGACGGCTTCGCCGGAATGGCGGCGCCGGACGGGTTCGTGGAGGCGGACAACGCGGAGGCCATCATCTCCAGGATCGAGCACAAGTCTCGCAAGATCGAGAGCTTGCTCAAGCAGTAAGCTCCCTTTGATCCCATCTCTCCCCCCTGCCCTTTCCGTCCCGCGATTTCGCCGATCGGTTTTCCCAGCCTAACCCCCCCCCTCGCCGCCTTCCGCCGCCGCCGCGCCGTGCAGGTCGAAGCCGGTGGAGGCCCTCAAGACCGCGCTCGAAGGGTCGCCTCCGAACACGCGGGACGAGCGGTGCAAGGTTCGCCCTTTTTGTCTTTTGGGTGTTCGCTGCTTGTGTCGGTAGATCCTTTTTAGAGCGAGAGAATTGTGGGTGGTGAAGTCGTGTGTTCGTGGTGTTTTGCAGTCGGCCAACTGGATAGTGGTGCACAGAGCGATAATGGCGATAAAGGATCTGGACGCCCTGTTCTCTTCTTTGGATCCCGAGTACTACGACATCCTCATGAAGTGAGTGCCCCCGTCTTTCCCCGTTGTTCGTACCTGCCCGTTGTTGATGCTCGTTCGGGTTGTTGCTTCGTACCCTTTGCCGTGGACTTGAAATGTTTGAAGCGATAGCAGCATTTGAAAGCACAGGGGATGATGGTTATATTGTTTCCATTGAGTTTGTAGCACTTGAAGGCACAAGTAGTGGTAGCATTTCTAAACTTATCTTTAGCTGCAAAGTTGTTTAAGCCACAATGGTGAGCTGCTGTTCATCCCGCTTACCTTACATGCTGATATCTATGCCAAAATGCCACCGTGTGCATGTGGGGTTTTGAAGGCCTTACTCTTTTCACCCGACCATTCTGTTCTTTTGTTGGGCCGGTTCAGTACTCCTATAGTCCCTTGATACAGATGAACCTAAGGATCGTGAAGAGGCTTCTCGGGTAATTGAGTGGTGCATGTTACGAGGGCCTCATGTCTCTACCTGATGATGATTGTTTAGACTTTGAACTGTTTGTTGCAGAGCCATGATAGATGCATTTTGCTTCCAGTAAGCATTTTGTCATGGCTGCAGCTTTCATTAGAGATGTTTAATGAAGATCAAGACTCATGGTTAAAAAAAGCAAACTGTCCTTTTAGTTTCTTGGGTTTATCTGTGTCAACCGGGTTGGCACATTAGAATTTGTGAAGACTTACTTTGTTTCTTTAACGACTTAGTTTGATATTCATCTTCTTACTTCTGATAATTTTCAATCCTACAAATGTTTGGCGGTGGATACTCCATTTAACAAAGTGATCTTGGCAGTATTCCCATTTGTGAAACTTGACCATAAATTTTTTCAGAAATAGCTAACTACTTATTGACTGTGGTTTAGAAAATCGGTGTCTCACTTTCACTTATGAAGATTAGGTTTTGCCAGTATCTACTATTAATTGTATGCTTTAGCTGATCATAGCCTATATTTTTAAGGCTTTGTTAAAAAGTATATCTTGTTGTAATGTGAATTTGCTAAATTATGCTAGTTGTGATTCCTATTCCCTGAGAAAAGCCCTTATAGAGGTTATGCTCAGACTAAGCTGGAATTTCTTTATTACTATGATGTGATTTGTATTAGGCATTCTAGTTTTCTCTTCCTAAGGAGCAGTACTAATGCTTTGTTTGGGAAGGAGGGGAGAGGAAGGAAAATTGGGATTGGTGTGGAAAATGGGGTAAAGTTTAAAACTTTAGTGAGGAGAGGAGGAAAATTTAAATATTCTTTCCATTTTCTTCCCCTCCTCACCTTCTAAATGAAGCATAAGAGTAATAGACTGGAGAAGATAAAGCAGGGCAGGTAAGGTTTTGGAACGGAAGGTAGCATATGCTCCATGATATTTGCTCCTGTCCAGGGGTCATATGTGTTTATGCTTGGAGTAGTTGTGGATTTAGGGTAGCAGGAGCAACTCCTGGTATAGTTTGTCTCAAAACTACGATGACGTGCAATAGCTTTCCCTGAATTCTAGACAAGGCATTTCAGCAATTGTATCGACAAAGTCGTTATTGGTTGTTTCTTTGTTGCTTGTATTGAGTGCCAAAATCTAGTCATACAATCTAGTCCTAACAGATCTCCTTTGTAGCGTAAAAGCCTGAGACTTCTGAGTAGGTTGATCTAATGGTATATCTGTTCTGAGTGATTTGAAGGAGGGAGGAAGTAAATGGATAACTTTTGGAGTTAGCTTAATCTCAAGGCCAGGTTTCGAGCAGGAGCCGAATGAATTTGTTTCTGCAGGATCCTGGTTTAGATTACATTTTCACTGAGGTGCCATACTCTTGACTGGCCATAGTCTTCGCAACTCAGCCAGAAAAAAGTTGCACCGTGTTCATTCGTCTTGTGTGTTCTTCTCAGTCATTGTATTTTGGCATATAATGATCATACAAGACAATTGCGCACTGTTTTCCCTAGTCTTCCTGTAGTTATGTGTTTTTAATTCCTTCCCGTCCATAACAGTGTCATCTGACCAGATAAATTGGGTTAATGCATCTTGCAGCACAATACTTTTCTTTCTGTTTGGAGGACATGTTACTTTTGTTTATATCCGCATTTGAAACCTCTCTTCTTCTATGTATACTGCAAAGATGACTTATTGGCCTGTCAATGCTTAAGACTGGCTCAGAGCATCATCTAACTCTTCTTGAGGAATTATGTGCAATGCTCTGTGGGATGTTTCTTTATTGCTTTTGGTACTTGAGTTAATCAACACTGACAAGATGGTATATAACAAAAATTGTCTTGAGGTCCTCATCGAAGTACTTGAATGTTCTCATGGCTGTGAGCATGTTCATTTAGGAGCGGTTATAAAGTAGACAGGGATTTGCCTTATGTATGTAGGCTTAACGTGTATTTTAATTTGACCTTCAGGCTCAGTGTGCAATTATGGTCTCATGACCAGCAAATGCAAATTGATTACTGTCTTCTAATTTCACAATGGTTAACTGAGATTAAAGGTAGATACGATCTACCTGTGTGCGCGCGCGCGCGCGCGGCCAATAAGTATGAAGCAGAGTTTCCCCGTGTATTATTTATTTATCTTGTCTGGTCATTACTATCTTGCTCGGATTACCATTCTTGTTAGGGCCTTTGTTGGAGTTAAAACACGCATTCCTTCTCAAGTGAGTAGTAGGAGAATTTGGTGTGTAATTGCTATTGTTGCTGTAGTTCATGCGTGTGCTTCATTTCGTTCGTTAATGCCTTCTTCTTTTCCCACTCACGACATATCTGCGAAACCAGAACCTCCTCTAGTAATTTGATCTTCTTGTTTGCTTGCCAGATACTTGTACAGAGGCTTGTCTACAGGGGATCGCCCCACCTGTGACCAGTGCCTGCGGATTCACGAAAGACTCACGGAGAGGGCAGGCTTGGGGTGCATACTTCGTTCCTTGGCAGACACCATGAATACAGTATGATGATTATTGCCATCTTGATCCAAAGAGAGAAGTTTCTACTGTATTATTCCTCGCCTCCCTTTCCTGTAGATTTGTGCTGCAGCGTATCTGCCATCGACGTGAATGTGATTAGTATTGCGCTTTATTAGGAACCATCGTCTCCTAGTCCTTACAAAGCTGAACTTGCTTCAGATTGCTAGAGAACATTTATTCTTTTATTTCGAGGTGTTGCCGTTTGTCTACCCTTGCGAGCGCAACTAGCAACAATGGACACTGACATAATAAAAGAAAACAGAACAACAGATTAATCTAACGCGAACACGAGAAAGATAAGTATGTTTAGAGTGTCTTGATCCAGATTTTGCGCACACGATTCTGCATCGTCACTTGGGGATTGAGACTGTCCAAAGCAACATTATTGGGAATTGAGGCTGTCCAAAGCAACATTATTGGTTCCAGTTTTTTTTTTATTTTTTGGTTAAAACATTATTGGTTCCAGTTTCGTCAAACTGAAAATAAAATCACCATAACTCATCTTGGTAGCTGACTTTCTGTGCATTTTGATTTTACAAGGAGGACGAGATGGCCATTGTTACATGACAGACTACATGTATAGAAACTTCAAAGTTGTAAAAACTAGGCCAAATAAAAACCAGAGCGTAAGGATATGTTCTAAATTGACGTCCATTTTGTTTTCTGACGTGCACAGCGTCTCCTTTTTTGGTCTGAGTAAATGCAGGGTCGGCATCAGACTCATTTTCTGCTCGAGCCTCGAGCTCTTGAACAGCAAACCGTCCTTTCCACTTCTTGAAGTCGCGTAATGGGAAAAGTATTTCATGTATCGGTCAGTCAATTGATGTTCGATACGTACCCCATTCTACTCGATGCTTGAATTTTGATATTAGTCACCTTTGGTTATCGCCCATCGAGACTTATAAAACAAAACATTAAGATGAAAGAGAACTTTCAATTTGATATGCTCAGTGCCTAATCACAGAATGTGACTGACTTGTATGGGTCCATGGTTAGGGGACATCATACAACTATTCATGGATGAGTTACGCTTCTAATACTTTCGCTCGTCTCTCGGTATCTCGCTCCTAAATTTAGCTTCAAAAGGCATGTTCTGTATTACCTGTCAACAAAAATATCATTAATTGAATTGCTTGAAACTGCTTATGACCCAACATGGCATAGGAGACCATGATTCATCAACATTTCGAATAGATTCGACAATCACCTACGTCATGATAGATCATCAAATTACCTAAGTGAACAAGATTCATGAACAGCTAACGTTTACCTTTTTCCCTTCCCTCCATGTTTTCAACCCTAAATACAGGGATAAGATATCTCTATCCCAGCAATCAATGTCCTATTATCAGCAAAAAGCACAATATACGCTCTATTTTGCTAATCATCCGATCCTTCTGCGTCATAATCTTCTAATGTATCGTCAGGATGAACCGACACTCTTTGCTTTACGCCTTGGCACATGCGGCGCAAATGTCTGGAGAAGCCATCAAGAGCGTAAATTGTTCAGTCCTTGTTGCATCTGTAGCCTTGCCCAAGGGCTGATGGATGCTCCAGTCAGACTATACGGATTATGGACTGGCTCCGTGGAGCTAATCATTGAGGCAGCGACTGAAGATGAAGATGGAGACGAGGATGACGACGAAGGGACAGACACTCGCTGACATGAAGGGCACATGGTGAGCGTGGTGGGGGGCTTCATATGCATGTGGAGCTGTGGGGAGAGCAGCTTCAGTGCTCTGAGCTCCTGCACTTCCTTCTGCAGCCTCTTGTTCTCCAGGGTAAGATTGTCGCAGCACCTTTTAAGGTACTCACAGTCCACCTCAGTTTGCTTCGTCTTGGTCCTACACCAAATTAGTAAAAAGAAAAAAGAAGTCACGATACATCTGAATACAGAGCTCCCCACACAGATTGTTGAAGCTAAATTACACTAGGATAATAAAGCATTTTTGGCTCAATCTAGTACGGTAGTTTATGATAGCCTCATGCCGGGGGTCAATATGAATAAAAAACTTAAACCTGTTTCCATGAGCTTGAGAAAATCCAGATGGCAGTTATTAGACAAAAGAATTGCACATTTGTTCAAATCTAACATGGGGAAGTTTCTTCATCGAGCCAATTAGTCGACACAAAAGACCCAACACCATTAACCTGACCATAAACACCGCCTTCACAGAGCTGCATTGTAGATTATATGAGTGCATGAATCTAAAATTAGCCCTTGCATCGCGAAATTTTGGGTATTGAGTACTCCCTAATATACTTTACTTCCTTCCCTGGCGGCTGAGGTTTTAAGGATCCCACACATAGGAGCTCCATACTTAAGTGAGAATGTGAAGTGTACTCCTAGACTACGTGACAAGTCACATCACCAGACTCCTGCTACATGCTCACACAACTCGCGTCCAAGGTGGCCCAACAGGGCATACATGTGGACCCAAAGATTACATGCACCCACTATAAGAAAGCAACTTTGCCATTGAATTGTCAAGCTACCATCAAATGACTAAGAAAGACCCCCCCATCACATGTACAGAATTCCTTACCAGCCCCAACACACGCCCATCCCACCCCCCTTCCCGCGGCACACACATAATGTTGAATAAAGCTCAAGGCAATTATCATAGCTTCCACATTAGAAAGGGTCAAGGTTAATTAATCAAATCAAGAAGTGGGTCTTCGCATATTTCTTTCACAATAATCAGAGTGATGCAGATGACACAGATGTAAAGCCATGCAATTGGGGAAAAAGAACTCAGAAGTATCAATCAAAAGCCCTTACCTGGCACGCCTGTTCTGAAACCAGACCTCCACCTGTCTGGGACTAAGATTCAGCTGCTTGGCCAAGGCAAGCTTTTGCTTCTGAAACTCAAAATAATTTCCAGTTAAACTCATCGGAACCACCCCTTTCTCACATTTAAAGGGGAACCTAAAGATTATCTCATTATTCACATCCGAAGGGGAACCTAAAGATTATCTCATTATCATAAATGAAAATGAAAACCAATTTGTGATTCACACAGATCCAATCATTGCTAATAAGAAACTAAGGAAAGGGTCTCAAATCCCTAGTTCGACCGTTATTTAGCAAATGATAACTACAAATAAACATCAATCTCATGACTGAAATGCACTTTGAAGTCTATTTTTCCAACCAACCATCCATGTCTATGCAGTGATTAAATGCTTGCGCACATTTAAAGAAAGCATAGTCTTAATTAGTAACAAAATGACCAAAATTGCCGCTCACAGGGTTAAGAGTGTTATGCTCTTTGAATGTCTCCTCTAGCAACAATGACTGTTCTGTAGACAGCCTGAGCTTCTTCCTCGCTGCATCTCCTCCGCTGCCATCTTCTTCGATGCTCTCATAAGAGCACGAAGTTCTCTCAGCCTCAACTTCATTGTCTCCATGCGCATCTCTCTCGCTTCTCTTCCCACTTATGCTCGACACGGTGCTGTTAGGCGATGAGACCCGATTATCATCATCCAATTCCACCACTATTATGTCTCGGTTGACGCCAACTCCACCAAGGAACGGCCTTGTTTCGGAGTTTGTTACTGAAAGTTGATATATACAAATCAGGATTTGACATCTGAGGCCAAGGAGGATGACACTCCTTCAAAACTTTATCGAGCTTTTAAGGCAAATCTTATACTTCAACATCCTTGAAAATAACTAATACGAACGACTGCTAATGAAGATTAGCGTCTTAGCCTTCTACATCTAATCTAATAGATGACATTAAACATGGAGTAAACCGAAATCAAATTTCACAGGAACTTTTCTGCATTGTAGCTTCTAGGAACCAAAGGATACAAAATGCAGCGTACACATTCAGACAAATGCCTCGCAAAATGATGCACGTTAATCCGGGATAAGCAGAGATTGGAAAGAAAAACCATTTACGCTTTCAAAGATTAAACAAGATAACAGAATGTGACATTGGAGAAGGCAACAAACAAGAAAATCAGAGCAAACCCAAAAAACCTATTCTCACCAGGAGAGTAGAAAATCTCATTCCAAGAACCCTTCTGCCCAGGACTCTGCCTGGACTGTGTAGGAGCTTCTACGAGATTGAGGTTCAGAGGCAATGCACTCTTCGCACATCCCAGGCTCAGACTCAACCCCAGCCCATCATCTTGCTCACCCATTCCCACTTTTCCCCAAGAAGTGGGGGTCAAACTCAAGAACAAAACCTCCTCCTCCCTCTAAAGGAGACCAAAAAATATAAAAGGCTGCTAATTTTTCGTTTGCCCACAGCAACGGCTTCCGGGTTTCTTGATTCCGGGTGCTTTTAGGTTCTGAAGAAAACAAGAACAGGAAGACGGGGCAAAGAACAGAGGATTTGAAAATGGCTAATGACCTTTCTTTTTCTCGGGTCTTGGCCCTCTTCGGGGCAGGACCGGTGGTGTCTACGCCCCCTTTGCAAAGACAATGAAAGGATGGGACAACATCAAGATAAATGGAGGGGGAAGAGAGAGAGAGACAAAGAGAGAGAGAGAGAAACAGAGTGCAATGATGACCAGTGTCAGTCCAGCCTATTGCATGTATGATGATGATTGATGGTTCCCACACCACACAGGCAGGCAGGCAGGCAGACACCTCCCCCAATGAGTCCATTCACCCTATTGATGATGGATTGCATCAGTGCCCCCCACCCTCCGACCCTTCTTTACTGTGGTTAAAACGTGTGGTTTGGCTCAGTTCTTGAGGTAAGTGTGTGGGGGCATCCCACGGTGGTGGTTAAAACTGGGGGGATTGCTTTCCCTCTTGATCCATTGACGGGACATAAAGCTGCGGATCCACTAATGATGAGATGATCATCAGACACAGTAAAAGAGCAGTGAAAGAGAGAGAGAGAGACAGAGAGTAGGAGAGGGGATGTGAATCATAAATGATATCACAATCTTCGCCCATGGAACCCACGAATCTCACGGTTTCCCAAGAAGAAAGATGGGGCTATGAGCCGGATCATCCGAAGTCGATGGCGGTCGGATCGCAGGAGAACGGATCTCGATTCTTTGGGTTGGGAAAATCTTTAGAGTATTTAATGAGATGCGCGGCATTTAGTGCAAACGAGAAAAAGCACTCGACCTTTTCGATGACTGCGCCAGATCCTTAAAGACATCATAGGAAAGCCTTAGAATTAAAAGAAAATTCATTTTGAGGAGGACATGTTATGATTATTTTGTCTAAGTCCCGCTCGAAATATAAGTCTAGGCGTTCATCTTATTAGTTGGGTCCAAATTGTTTGGGTTGAAAAAGTTTTAGGAGCAAGAGATGCACGAAAGAGTAAGCAAATAGGAAAAAGAAGAAGAAAAAAAAAATTAACAAAAATCTCAAACTATATCACTTGTGACACCTTTACTTTGAACTTTTTTTTGTGACACCAAAAATCCCATACTATAGGGACAGTGCCAGCTCTTTATTTTCATTTCAAGTCAAGCTCCATATCCCTATCTCTTTTTAGGTTTGTCATAACAAAAAAAGATGGTGCCAAGAAAGAACACATACCCATCACTTTTTGAAAGTTCGGGATCGTCAGGGAGCCCCTATAGACGTAAAGATTTGACTTCACTGAACCGGCACTATTATTTGTCGGCTCCTACCACTCGTCCCTCGTCTGCTCGTCGAGTGCGTCCCTTGCCCTTGCTCGTCTCTAGTAGTTTTTTCTCTAGTAGCCGATCGACTTTCTTCGCCCCTCTCCCGCTTATTGATTAGGGCGAGTCACTCAAGTCCCTTGTCATTTGTCCCTCTTTTATGAAAATCCCGGGGTTTATGCGTTTTTCGGAAACTCAAGTCGCTCGTCAAGCTAAAAACAGAGGAGTTCCCTCACTACGAAAGGTGTCCCGTGGATGGACGAGTTCCTCAACTACAAAAGACATGGAGTGGATGGCGAACTGATAACCCCTTGTCATTTGTCCCTTTATTTGCGACACGTTTACCCCATCGTACTTTTATCCATGAGCATTTTCGCCTCTTTTGCTTTTTCTTTTTTAGCAAGGGACGCCGGCGAGGGTCGCCCTCGCCTGACTCAGGCGAGGGCTGCCCTTGCCAGATCTGGTGAGGGCAACCCTCACCGGCATCGGACGAGGGTCACCCTTGTCGGCGTCGGGCGAGGGCCGCCCTCACTCGTCCAGGCAAGGCAAGGGCAGCCCTTGCCGAAAAGGCAAAAAAAAAAAAAAAGGCGAAAATATTCATGCACTAAAATACAAATGAGATAAATATGTCACAAATAATATAGTTTAGGATTTTTGGTGTCATAAAAAAAATTTAGGATAAATGTGTTACAAGTGATATAATTTGAAGTTTTTAGTGATTTTTTCCCTTAAAAGAACGACGGGCTTTAATTTCCTAATCAAGCTTTGATTCTTGACCATTCTACTGTATCTGAAGTTGTCCTTAATAATCTCCGTTGTACGGTCCGACGCGCTTCATGCTAATTAGTTACCGAATTAGTGTCCCGAGGCACCCGTCGGTGAAATTCCTCTTCAAATCTAGTCTTTCTCATATTAAAAAAAAATAGAAGGAAAACCAACAGTACACGAATGGTGCAGAAAAGCACATGCGAGCTCACATATGACTAGAGTTCTGATCATTCTGTGTCCCTCGATCAAAACCATTATCCATGCGCCGCTGTAGCACCGTCGTTTTTCCGCCTACTCGTTGCTTTTGACATTTTTCAAAAGTTTGAACTCTCGGTCTCGCCTTTTCCGAACAGGGGAGATGACCGACCCACACCCGCCCGCCTGTCCTTCCGAACGATAGTTATGGCTCGAACCGGACGTTACTTTTCTCGACGGGCACGGACCTCCCGCGATGACGCTCGAGCTCTTTCGACTTCTTTTTTTCCTCTCCCAACAAAATAAGAAAGGGAAAGAAAAAATGGGGAAGGGATGTATAGAATGAAGGGGAAAGGTGCTCAAAACTATATAAGGACGGCATCAAAGCGGACACCATCACGCGACTTCGGTATGACTAGAGTTCTGATTATACTATGGAGCCCGATGAGTTTCCGATGATGCGGCGGGCACTCGTCGGTGTCGGGGGGATTCGCGCCATCACAGCCGTGGGTGCCCGGGGGGGGCGGGGCACCGCCCGACTCTCCTGCCCGCCTGTGTGCACGTGATCGAAGCGAACATCGAAGGGGCGATCGCACGTGCTGGGGGGTGAGGGTGGTGGTCATAAAAGCGGACCTGTGGGATTCGGATTTTGGCCGCCCCCACCCTTTAGATCTTGGCGATAATCTCCGACACCAACCAATGTTGTTTTAGTTACCCCAAACGGTTGTTGCCCGGGATCCACCGCAAGCACGCGGGCGCGATCGCATGTGCGCGGACATGATTTGGCCGGCCATTTCCGTTCCCGTTCCGTCTCCTCCCTCCTCAAGAGCCATGATGCATTGGAAGCGTAGTTTCAGTCGATTTCGCTTCGTTATCTTGGAGGCAAAAGCGACGTTTAGACAAACACACCCTTAGCATTTCGACAAAAGCGACGTTTCTGGACGAGGCCAACGCTCACGACTCGAGAGAAACATCGTCCTTGATTCAATGGTTTTTTCAGTGACTTAATTTTACCTCATGTTACAAGATATAGCTCCGGTGAATTGGCTATCCGATCAGCGATGACCTCAAACACAACACAAGCCATCATCCGAAAAAATATACAAACACATCCCTCGCATCGTTATCTCTTGCAGATGATCATTCAGAGCGAGTCGTGTTCCACATAATGAACAGCTGCTTCCTTTCCTGACAAAATAGAGCTGCAGGAACTTTCAAACACATAAGCACGCATGACTTCGGCCATACCATGGACATGAAACCCGCATGTATGCACAGAGAGAGAGAGAGAGAGAACCTCATGTAGATTAAAAATCTGTACAATGAAGGAGCATGATACAGAAAAACTTGTTTCCAAAGAGATGCAGAGCCATGCTCTAACATCTGCTTACCAAAGAAAAAGGAAAAGATCTGGTTACCAAAGAAAAAGGAAAAGCTCTAACATGTTACAGAACCTCTTAACTTTTTCTGGTCATAAACAAACATGCAAAATACAACCAAAACATCAAGCCCTGCCTGCCATTACCAATCACTACAATCTACAGGTGAAATAGAAGATCCTATCAAACAGGATATTCTAAGTAAGCTGTTGAGCATCCGCTTGCGTTAACTGAGAGTAGATGTACTCGTCTACTTTCTGTTTGGCCAGTGCTACCTGTTATTTCACACAAACAGGGAATTAAAATCACAAAATCAGTAGCTTACTTAGACAGCAGAAGCTGCAGAACTTGCAAATGTTTCTTTTGAAACCATTCTAGGGGTTAGTCAGCCAATCTGTTCCGTCCGTTACATGATCCTTGATTCCTTGAGCGGTTAATACCATAACCAATTAAAAACACGGTGCACGTTAACCAAAAACTGGAAACACAAAAACCAAAAGTAACAGAGATTTTGTAACCGACAAGCAGGTCATCACGAATGATACACCATTTAGAAGGACCCGTGCAGGGATAAGGTCAAAGAGAACTTGGATAATGACATTGACTGCCATGAACATGGCAAACAATATTGCTTCAGAGGGTCCAAATAATTCGCGGAGCCCCAGCAAGACATTTAGAGACTCAGTTGAAAAGATTTCCAGAATGCCTATCCCACGATTGCATCCCTAGTGATGCATTCACAATTTGGCAACATGTAGCTCCATCCACAAACTCCATGTTTCTATAGAAAAACCTCCATTCTATGCCATTGATTGCTTTCAAGTTTACCAATGCCATGAAAAAGAATAACTGATAGCATGACAAATAACATAACGAAAGAAATGATACCTGTTTTGAACAAAAAAAAAAAAAAGAAATGATACCTGTTGAGCAGTACCACCAAACTGGATCTGCCTATGCTTCTGTTCACCTTTTCCACCATAAACCTATGCAAGTAAAGAATAATGAAGCTGGAAGATAAAATGTAAAAAGAAACTTTTGCCTTGTAAAGAAAGAGATGCCCATAGTTAGCCAGTCATGAAAACCATATTCCAATTTGTCAAGTATCACATTAGGGAAATGATAAGAGTTTTTGATGAAGGAACTTGCACAGAATAAAATCAAGAATGATATGCCTTATTTAATAAAAGAAATAAAAAGCACATAGGCCGGTCACATGATTCAGATTCAATTTAATGTTTGCCAAATCCATACAAACAAAAAAGCAAGCAACAGTTTATTCATCACCCCACAATGACAACGTAAGAGGTTTGCTTACCTTGATAGTTGCTCCAGACTCATTTCTGATCCTCGATATGTTGGAGCCACTCCTACCTATCAAACCTCCAACCAATGTTTCTGATATCAGCATCTCGAACGTCACGTAATCAGCTGAAACATTGCAATCTAATGGTAAGGCAATTGTCACAACAATTCAGAGTCGACAAGTGATCCCGTGTGCAGTTTTGATTAGTCAGATAACCTGAATTGGGATCAACATATGGTTGAGCTGGACGAATCAAATTATAATTGTATGTTGGGCTGATGGAGATCACTTGTCGAGGTGGATTCTCCCTGGAAAATATTCATTTGAAAATATCCATGTTAGCATTCCAAATGCTAAGAGACATGTTTAGAAATCTAACATTGTCAATCTAACTATCAAGACCTCAGCTGTTGACCTATCTCCTCCAGAGCCTTAAGCACAGCAGGGATGTCACCCGAGATCTGCATGTAAACAAGAGCTCAGTGAGTGGTCAGAACCAAATGAAGAGTCTCAAAGGCAAATAGCACTCTGAGGCTAGCTTAAATTCCAATCAATATGCATAAACCAGTGCAAGCCACAAAGAAAGATAGACAGGAGAAAACAAAGAAATATTAAACTCATCAAAAGCAGATGAGAATTAATACAATGCATGAACAAAATTTGCACAAGACGTGATTATGTTTGTATCAGTACGAGGCTGAGAAACATAAAAATGCATGATAAGTATTTCCATGTCCACTTGCTTCGAGCAAATGAAGGCTCAAGAGGCAACTTAGTGAACAGGCACTCTACATACAATAACAAAGTACAAACTACATAAAGAGATACAGCACAGCACTTGAAATTAAACTTCTCATAATATACTTGTCCATAAGTACCAGTTCCTTAAGGCTCACCTGTACTACTCTATCAGATTCAAGAGCAGATGCACATAATGGCAACTGATTTGGAGCTAATATTGTTATTGTAGCACCGGAAGAACTCCTTAATTTCTCAATATTCTGTCCAGACATCCCAATCAGACTTCCTGCTTGAGTTCCAGCAATCAAAAGCCGTAATGTATTGGCAGCCACATGCACTGCACCAACTTTTGATGCCTCAGCATTACCATCATCTTCCTGTTCAAGAGGGAGTCCAAGCCATTTTACTATTGCACCACGAAGTTCTTTCATCAGAAAACATTCAGCATCATGAAGTGAAATTAGTTGACATTTGACCTCTTGGAATAACGTACAAGACACCAAAAGTCACTTTTTCTGCCTGTTCATTAGAATGACAACCACTCCTCCAGTAATTAACTTTAAAAAGTAAAATCGTTCAAACATAAACTAGAACTAACACAAAGGCCAAATATTCACTATTCGTGTCAGTTTAAATAATCACACGTTGCAGTGACAACTCTTAATGTGATTTGAGATTTTCTATTGTTTCCAGGCCATTTTCTAATATATCCCATGTATTATCAGCTGTCAATAGCGTTAGAATTAGGGTTCCAATTATTCAAAAGAAATACTACTAATTCAACAAATCCAGCTGACAAGCTGTCATTGGCATGAACTACTTAAGTCAGACATTAGACTTTGGAATGAAGTGAAAACTCTGATTATAGACAAGAGGAAGAAGAGAAGGGAAATAGGGAGGGGGAGGGGGGGGAAGGAGAGAGAGAGAGATTACTGAGAGGCATGAAGCCCAGCTCGGGTACTACAGTCTCTACCTGAATGGAGGACCACCTCCAATGAGTCCCTCAACACCCTGAGTATTCAACGGAAAGTAAGTGAGAGAAATGGGGATTGGGAGTAGGCAATTAAGGGATAGGGGTGGGGATGGGGGCAGGGTGCCAAGATTGAGGGAGTGGGAGGAGATGACTTTAAAGCATATAAATAAAGGGGATGGGACAGTACTTATCCTAGTGCACTGAGATTACCAAAAATAGGATCGAGGCATGAAAGTATGAGAAATGCAGGGAGGGGTGAAGGAGTCAACTTAGCCATTTGTTTCAGACTATTTGCCTTTTCAAAGTACCAATATGAACCAAAAACCCAACTTGGAAGAAAAATATAAGAGAAAAGGCCCGACAACAAATCCACTAACAGAGCCGAAAAATATCTGTGCCTTCACTCCAATCCAAACTCATTTTTCAAGTGCTTCGTCCTTCAGATTCTGCTAAGGGATGCAAACTTCCACTTTTCCTCCATCTTTACCATTGAATACCCAAAAGAATAAGTCGAATGGTTTGAACATCGAGCACATTTTAACTCAGCCAGGTTCCACTTCCACCACCCACTTATAATCTTAGATACATTCTTGAATTTCTTTCTTTCTTTCCTGGTCACCCTTTGTTGATTTCTAGGACAAGGTCATGCTCAATTATGCTTCTCAGCAATTCTTACATAAGCTGCCATTCAATCAGATTACTCATGAAAGAAAGTACTACACATATAGACGCCACAATTAGTACCTCAATGACAACTTTTTCTTTAAAGGCAAATGTCTATCAAGGGCTCCATATCATTTCCAAAAGTCAAAAGGCACCAAACGGCAGCCATTAAGTGGATAATTTCCAACCTTTTGCTGTCTCATTCCTCAACTCAGCTCAACATTACGCAATTAGTCCAGGTTCAGGTCTGTTCAGGGCAGTTCTTAGTTGCTGCATAACTTGCTAGAACCCTCAGCTATTGATACCAATTCATCAATTCAACATGTCCAAATATTCAATTAGCAAACTTTACTTTCAACGATGCTACAAATCCATTTTTCCTTTCCACTAAATAGAAGTAACCATTCAGCACCAAGGATGAAACTCACAAAGAGGAAAAAAAGGTCCAACATGCACGTAAGTATGCACCTCAGAGTCTGTACACGTAAGGAGTACTTGCAATTAACAAAAAATCTATACATGATCTACCAAAAGTAACAAACACATTGTTATTACTACCAGGCTCAGATATTGATCTCAAGTTAAGCCCGATGGACAGCATTAGCTGTTGAAATCCAAGACAGAACCACAGAGCGAAATTCATAGCTTCATCAATGGTAATTTCTTATGCAGGCTTATTGTCAAGAAAAGTTGTAAAAACCATTAACTAGAAAAAACGCACCAATCCGGTTAGCATTGATTTCTGCCTTTTAAAAACAAAAGAACTGTTTCTAAAACAGTCTGTACACTGCCTAAGGTCCCTTGAAATTAGTTGGTGTGCATACTTGCTCCAGTCCCAAATAAGGGCAAAATAGTGAAAAATCTTGATGAACAGCTTGACAAATACCCAATTATATACTGACCTTGCCTTTTGGCAAGTGATACGGATACACGCAACATTCCTTCATAACTTGTAAGTATTTATTCACAGATCCTATCCACCTAGGCAGGGAGATTACGTTGATATTTGACTCAACGAATTGATATCTCTCCTCCACAGCACAAAAAGAGTTGGGGCAGATCGTTCATCCTATCGTATTAGATTCTTAACATCATTTACTCAAGGAGCTCAAACAAAGAACAGGCACGTCCACGCGCTTGGCAGGGAAGATTGTCCAGATGAGCCATAATAGAGAAGATCACCTGAAGGATCAAGGTGGCTATTTTCTGTAGGGCATTTTCGGCATCAGTAACATTGTTGTCATTGTCCTTAGAACTTATGATAATTACACGCTCTTCATGTCTCTGCAAAAGATCATTAGGGTAAGTATATATATCAAGTTCCAAAAACAGACCAACTGCACTTCACGGCTATATGAAATGATGTTTCTGAATAAGCGTCTTGTTCAAGAAAAGATAACATTTTAGCCCTTGACAGATGGTTAATTTCTTGATATCTTCCCTTCTTGACGTTCAATAGATCAACAAAGAGGAATACATGTCCATCGTTATCTATTAAAAGCCACTTCGTCAAAGTATGATTCACAGAAAGGACATAGCTTTGTGAAACCTTGTGTTAGGTTTAATTTATTACTCTAGGATATTGCCCCAGCACAAGATGATGAATGGCCTTAAGCTTGTAAACACGGACGCAATCTTGGCATTCCATAGGCCACTATGCTGGACCATGCACTGTCTAAAGAAAAGGGAACCTGGGAATCTTGCATTGCAAATAAAAATCTAACATTTCATCCTTCTTGCGCTCTCAAAGCAAGAAATTTCACCGGCTAAAGGAGAGAATTTCTACTCTTCACCCACTACTCGCATTTCGATCAACCAGGCTTTCCATTCAGGAGGATTAAAACTTTCAGTTCCCTCTACTTAAAACATGGGATAAAAAGACATTGGAAAAACCTCAGCTAGCACGTCCACATTCGTCACTATGATGGAATATATCATCGAAACAAATGTAAACAGATTCTGCAAGTAACGCAATCAGGCCTCTCGATCCTGCATGAACTCATGAAACTACACTTCCATGCAATCCATTCTCAATCAAAAGCTCAGTTAAAAAAAAAAAGATCAGCTTTATCATTCAGGACACACGAAATCGGCATGGCAACCACTCTAAGCAACTCCCCGCTTCAAATTAACACCAAAAAAGCCAAAGCACATAAAAAAATCGAAACCACTCCCCTCAACAAACCACACAGAAATTGACCAAGTAACCACAGTGTACTCACAACGATGGCGTCAGCGATCTTGACCGTGGCCTTGGTCTCCTCCCGGATCTTCTGGATGCGGCAGCCTTCCTTGCCGATCACCTTCCCGATCTGCCTGGACGGCACCACGATCCTGAATATGACGTCCTGCCCCACGGCCCGGCGCTTCGCCGCCGACGACTCGTCCTCCGCCGCCGCCGCCCCCCCTCCCTCCTCGCGGCGTCGCTTCGAGCCGGCCGCACTGGCCGGCGCCCCGGCGTACATCGGAGGCGGCGGCGCGGGGTTCGGCGGCATCGCGCCGGGCATGGGCATGGGCATGGGCATGGGCATGGGCCAGGGCATGTGATGGCCGTACACGGGCACGGGCACGGGGTTCAGGGGCGGCGGGATCGGAGGGTAGATCGGGTAGTGGCCGGGCGGCGGCTCAGCCATGGCGGCGCGCGGCGGCAAGCTTCCGTCGACTTCCGGCGGCGCGGGGGGGTATGGGGGGTTCAGGGTTTTTGGGAATCGAGAAGCCCGAAGCTACGGCGGTCTGCGATCGGTTCCCTCCTCCTCCCTTCCTTCCTTCCTTCCCTTCTTGTTTGCCTGCTCTTCGGCCGCAGCTTGCAATCGCTTGCGAAGTTACGGTTCTGCCCTTCGCGACCTCGTCGTTTTTCGTTGCCCTCTCGTGGAAAACGCGCTCGTTTCCAGGGGCGAACAGGTCACTTTGAACTTCCCGTGGCTCGTCACAAGCCCGTGGGCGGGCTCTGGACGCATTCTTTATTTTAACGTGCCGGTACTCACCTCACACCCTTCCTAAATTTTCCATGTATCCTTATCTTCTCTAGAGAAAGAAAATACTCTCCAGATATTTTTACATTTCAGTGTTCCCGAAATTCGGACAAGGATCGAGATGGAGTCTTTTAAAGACATGGGTTAGGTCCCGTGAGGTGAATAGGTTTCGGACAACGATTCCGAACCTACGATATTAAAGCCGGTTTCCCAAATTTTAGAAACGTAAAATGGAAGAGCTCAACTTTGGGACTGGCTTAACTAGCCGAACATGAATTAAGAGATTTATATGATTTTATTTTGGATCGATTCAAAACCGGTTCAAGGACAAGGGCCAGAGACCGAATCGATCCTCACGTAAACCGGCCCGATTGCCCTTTTCCCCTGCATATTTTCGCGTTAACCATATATTTGATTTTCTCAATGAAATATAGAAAATTATTTTTATTGTTAATCCATTTATTTAAAAAAAAAAATCAAATAGCCCAATAAGCCCACCAAGCAATACTACGAGCCCAACGAAGCCCAATTGCTTCCGCAGCAGAGGAATTTTTGCCCGATCGTAAGGCGGAGGGGGGGCGATCGACGATCCGGCGAGATGGCGGCGGCGGAGGAGGAGGGAGGAGCCGGAGGACGAGCGGGGCCCGTCGGGATCGGGGCCGGGATCGAGAGCCACTGGTGGTGGGCGATGGGCGGCGCCGCCCAGCTCGGGTGGGGGATATCGTCGTGCCTGAGGGGCTACGCCGGCGGCCCGGGCCTCATGCCCCTGAAGGCCGCCGGCGTCGCCTCCCTCTTCGTCGGCGCCACCGCCTGCGCCTCCGTCGCCGCCCTCCACGCTTCCGGAATCCGCAAGGTCCCTTCTTCCTCTGTTCCGCTCCAGAATAACGTCTTCTTCTTGCCCCGCCCCCCTTTTTTTTTTCCAATTCAGTTTAAGCTGATAATTAGCGAGTACGGTTTGATTTGGTGTGGCGGTGATGATGCTGATGATGCTGATGATTAGCAAGTGAGCTGATGTTTCGATATGGTGCTTCGTCTGTTTGTGAGGCTGTTCATGCTAGTTTTGCTTAAATTTGCCACCTGTTTACCAACATGTAAAGTGTAGTCCTTGGTCTCCATTGCAACCTTAATGTACCCAAATGTGTATTCATTACATACCTAAAGAGAATGTGGCAAAAAGAGTGTGATTCAGTTATTGTGTGATATGTTTCTTGTGGTTAGGAGTACTATGTTTGTTTTGAATATGATTTTGCCGAGGCAAAAGGAGGAAAATTTCAGATGATTTCAGGAATTTGAAATCATAGGACTGTTGTTTAGTCGTTTCCCCGAGAAATATGGGGGACTTTGTCTGCTCCGTAGTAGAAAGTCGGCTGTCATGGTTGCAAGATCGGTTGTAGAAGAGATGAAATAAGGGAGGATTCGTGTCTGGTTGCAGCGCCTTGTGGGATTACCTTGTTGAGGGTTCTGAATCTGCATCATGAATCTTTGGCATTTCTTCGGCCTTTCCATGGGGAAAAATTTCCATTCATGGGTAGGTCAGTAGAAATACCCCAAGTTGGGGTGGATCTCTTCCTCCGAGGTTGAGGATCACTATGAAGCAAGATGCTCTCCGGGGTCAAACCGTTTAATTGGAAGGCCTTTTTAGTTTTCACATGGTGTTGTGATATGGAATTGAGATGAGAAAAATATGCAACTAACAATCCTCTCCCCTTATGAAGAAATCTCGACACAGTGGAGTGGTGATTTCACATTATCTGCTCCATGCCAATTATCTATCAGCATTGGTGGGGGTATGCACGCGTGTGCCTTGGTGCTTTGATAATTGTATCCAACTATTACATGAAAATTCTCCATCTGAACTGTCAAAGTTTGCTTTCTGGCTTGTACTACGACTGCCACATGCAATGGCAAACCAAGAATTTTCTGCCTCTTTCCATATGTTGTTTTGCTACCAAGTAAAAAAGATAAATGGTGGTTCTAATTTCAAATAGCAGCCTTGCCATAGCGTGGTCTTTGTTTTTGGTGATTTACTAATGGTTGCTTGACTTCTGTAGGTTGAAGATCTCATTGAATTAGGTGCTAATATAAGGACTAGCCTTGGGGATCCTCCAGCTGCGCAGTTGAATGAGTATGTTCTTCCATCCATATCCTATGAAAGAATGAATCTCCCATGATCTCTCTTTTTGAACCAACCAGATGAATTGGTTACTTCTTAAAGCTAATGATGTATAACGAGAAATTATAGCATACACCGGAGGTGTAGAACGAATTTTACACAGGCAGTGTTGTTCACCCTTGATTTGAGGATTTTAATAATCTGCTCTCTCACTAACCCTTAAATCAACAGTTTATAAGACCGCAGTGTAAAGGTTTTTTCACTAGCGGTGTTTTTTATTATGCATATACTTCCTTGGAAACGAAAAATGAGAGAAAGAAGAGTTTATTTTGCTGCGTATGATTTTCTTCTCTGTGCATTTTCCAGTTCTAGCCTGATTCTATTGTTTGGTTGCCCTGCACTAGTTTTATATTGACCCCTTTTATGTCTATTCCATACATGACATCTTTGTGAGGTTGAGATAATCTTGTATGGCGCCCACTGACTAAGGCTTCTAGTTCCACTGACTAAGGCTTCTAGTTCTAACTAATGGTTTTTTCAGTAGGAAATCGGATGATCAATGACAAGAGTCTCGATGGCACATGGCAAGAGCACGTACAGAAACTCCAGTTACCTAACCAAAGTGACTTTAGGAATGATGGTGACTATAAAATGGCGTGCGATCCCTCTTCATCCGATCGAAGTGCCTTTTTGATGCCCATTGCACATCAGATCATTGATTTCATTTATATCTTGCACTCATCTTTTGGCAGAGCGACACTTTTGGGCTCCTCCGTGTGTCATTTGGTCAATAACTAGTATTTTTTAGCAGCAAGTACAAGATAACTATGATGTCGTTGCTGCTCATCTGCTGCTACAGATGCGAGTACTAACATGGGACCGGCAAGGCACTTGCATGAATCATGATTGTTTGGTTTCTCAGGTGATGAAGCAAAGCTTCATGCTTGAGATTCTCTTTGGGGAGCAGCTTGTTAGGCTGTGCACAGCCATTCATCAGAAAACTGTTGAGTGTGTTTTGGACATCTTAAGTTCTTAACCAAATGTAATCTCCCAACTAGATATTGTCAAGAGGGCTCTTCATATATTGACATGCTTTGGGCACTGTTCAAATGCTTGTGATTCATCCAAGAGCTAATTCCTCTTGCTGTCGAATCCTTTTTACAGAAGATGTTGGAGAGTCGAAACAGAAGCGACTAAGAATACTATGAGGAATTTTAATAATAAGGGTGCGCTTGTTTGGGAGGAAAATCCCCCGATAACGGAAAATGCTTTTGCGGAAATCATTTTTCTGGAAAATGATTAATTTTCTTTTGTTTGGTAATATGCCAACGAAAATGTTTTTTGATATTTAGATCTTATTTAGAAAATAGTTTCAATCTCATGACTTTGTTTGGGCCAAAAGAAAATACTTTCATCATGAAAACACACCCTAAAATGCTACAAATTTGCCCTTGGTTCCCCACTACTTCCCACTCCCTCACTTCTCTCAACAATATTCTCAGATCACAAAACTCTAGGCAAAGAAATCGGCAGGGTAAATAATTTACCATTCCATATCCTTTCTCTTTTTAGAAATATTTGTTAATAAATGCGTCCCTTTTTAAGTCCTTATCAAATCTTCTTTTCTTTTTCCCGGTTGAAGAAGTCCCATAATTTAGATTTAGAAAACAAACACTAGGCATAAGCATTTTTTTCCCGGTTGTCAAAGGAAATTGTATGATTATCACTTAATTATCATTTTCTCTTTTCATCTTTCGTTATCTTTCTTTATTGTGTGTGTATATATATATATATATATATATATATATATATATATATATATATCAAGCATCGCCTTAGCTCGATCAAGTCGAGGAACTAACACCGTTTTAGACCATTCGTGCTCTTGTATAAGTTCAAGACCTTTTCCGTTTTGATATTACTAGCTCTCAAATTATTTACGTAAAATAAATATCTTTCATGGATAATCATCGACATGTTCCATTAATATTAGTAAGCAAATTTTAAATTTTTTCCCCACCTCTCATTCTTCTAATTTTCTTTCTCTAATTTCCAGTAAAATGCGCATATTAGCTATACAGTGGATTATTTGATACGAAAAAAAATATTGTTACTAGAAAATGGTTATAATGTATTGACTCACTCGTCTTAGTTTTTCAATGGCGTTGAAAACAACTACGTCGGTTTTGCAAAAAATTTCTCCATCTCTCTCCTCTTTTTCTTTCTTTATTAGCTAGTAAAATTTGTAAGATTAGCAACATAAAGCATACCATAATAAACAATGTGTACAAGGGCCGAAATACATCAACTCTCACTCGCCTTTTATCTTTCAATCGCGCCGAACGATCGACCCCCTATCGACATCACGAAGGACAAACCCCATGTTCGTGTATAGATCCGGCGCACGCGACGGATTCGATTCTCCCCGCCGAGCTAAGGCCTTTGCTCGCATTGAATTGCATAGGTGGTGTTCTTCCTTGAATCATGATATCAATGGTACTACATGTTTTTTCGTTCTTTCTGATTCTCCCGAAGAAGCACGAATTACTTGGAAAGAAAGAAACGTGTCGAAATGAAAGGGGCAAAAATAGGTGGAAAAAAAAAAAGCGAGAGAAAATAGGGGAATGTGGGGGAAGTGGGGAGGTAACTGTCTCCCTCCAACCGCCTCTTTCAAAAACAATCCCACAACATGGGACGACACGAAACGATAGACAAGAGCGACAGAGACACACGTCGAATGTGTTTTGTGTACAGGAAGAAGAACGAGGAAGAAGAAGAAGAAAAGAGGAACCTTCTGCTTCGTCATCATTCAAGAAAAGACGCACAGCATCGAAGAAGAGTCCGATGAGAAGTTGCGTGGGAATGGAGGGGAAGAGGGAAGAGCAGCAGCAGCAGCAAGTGCTGAGGAAAGGGCCGTGGAAGGCCGAGGAGGACGAGGTCCTGATCAGCCACGTGAAGAGATACGGCCCCCGCGACTGGAGCTCCATTCGATCCAAAGGCCTCCTGCAGCGCACCGGCAAGTCGTGCCGCCTCCGCTGGGTCAACAAGCTCAGGCCTAATCTCAAAAAGTATGGAATTGTGCTTACGTCAGAGTTGCTGTGCGCCAGTGTCGGCGTCATTTTGTAATCCTTTCGCTCGCTTTCTACTTCGTTGTTGAGTCGTGTGTCGGGAGGAAGTTGAGCACTCATTGATTGATGGCTTTGTGATTTTCGTTCATTTCCTCTTTCCGGGTCGTGCTTGCGTTCCAGCGGTTGCAAATTCTCGGCGGAGGAAGAGAGGGTGGTGATAGAGTTGCAGGCGCAGTTCGGGAACAAATGGGCGAGGATCGCGACGCACTTGCCTGGTCGGACCGACAACGACGTCAAGAACTTCTGGAGCAGCAGGCAAAAGAGACTGGCCAGGATCCTACAGGCCTCTTCTTCCAAGCAGCACAAACACAAAAGGGAAGTCCCTCTCGTTCCCCATCACAACGTCCCTATTGTGGAGGTACAGAAAATTTGAACACAATCTTTTCTTGGCTTTATATCTTCTGAATTTTGCCAGTTACTCGGTATTGTATCGGAGGGATTATGTCGTAAGCCTCGATACAGTTTAACCGGTCCTTTAATTGAGTATAACACGTCGTTATTGCTCTAGTTCGAAATGATCGGTTATACTGTCGTTGATGAGAATGTTCCAAGAAATTTGAAGCTTCAATTCGAAGTCCTGAAATTGAAGAAGGATGCATGGATTTATGCTCGTCCTCGTGCTTTTCTAGATTCCTAAATTGAGCTCTTCGGCGGGGGAAGAGTCGACCTCAAGGGCTTGCTTGGGGGCAATGCCGCACATCACAGATCCTCTGCTGCCGCAGAGACTGCTTCCGCCACCGCCACCGCCCGACCTGCCAAACCTGGGTACTCCCAATGCTAGTGGCCATTTGGCTCCACATGAGTTCGACTCCAACGAGAGCCTCTACTCCGATCCCCACATGCAAATCTCGTTCCCTCACATACCGCTGCCGCAATTAGGCATCTCGTTCTCGCCCGAGAGCCAAGAGCTCATGGCGAGGCTTGACGACCCCAACTATTTCAGTTTGCTGGGCCCTGGGGATGATGCTTCTGAGCTTGTGGACACACAGGGATTTCCTCCGGACATGCCCCTTCTGGGCCCTTCCTTGTGTTGTAAAGGCAGCGATGGCATGATAGACGGGAATATGAACATGGGGAAGCCGGACGTTTTCTTCGATGACTTGCCATTGGATGTACCTGACCATTTCGAGCCACTCCCGAGCCCATCGCAGTGGTGATCATACAAGTTATACCGAGCTAGGAAGGGTCGGTGGATGAGACGAGTTATTTAATTGTCTAAGGTTCAGTGGTTTGACAAGATTCAGCGACAAAGCAATTCTTGTTGCTGTTTATTCTTTGTACTCAGATCAGGTTTAAGAATATATATATATCTACGAGACACCTCTAGTTCATGTATTGCAGCAGTATGAGCCACTTGGCTCTCGATATAATTTCCAAACTTAGTGGTGTGTAAGTGAGGATGATTCAGAGAGGATGAACAACATAAACTGTCCTAACATCAAAATGATCCAACACAACCAACATATGCCAAAACCAGCATACAAAGCAACTCAAACTCTCCCAATGCTGCTCCATCACATACTGCAAGTGCAAACACCGGTTTGCGCGTGTCGTAGCGGCTCGTGCTTGATGCCGGTTTCATTAGGGTTCGTGGCGATCTCAAATCTTTTAGCGGTGAAAGAGATGCCGTTCCAGATGATTTGCCTTTTGAGATGTGCACGTCCGAGATAGTCCGGTTTTATTTTGTGGCCTCTTGCCTCTTTCCAATATGTCGAGGCGGTGACCTTCACTCCTTCCCCTGCAATTGAAGCTGGTTTAGAAACATGTCAAGACACAAAAACGTCTTCACTTTTCGCCGCCACTCCTGTGAATACCGGGTGTATGCACAACAGGTATCCCTATGAACCGTTGAATCTGATCAGCTCGTATTAACTTTGAGTGGATCCACCGGCTTTAATGGCGCAAATAGACCCACAGTGCTGCGCCAAGCCTATTCTTTGGGTCCCATAATAAACTAGATGTCAAACTGAAGCTCACCATGAGTGACGAATAGCAAATTTTCTTGAGGGTAACTGTCAGCGAGGGAGTGAATAGCGTGAAGATATCGGTCTCTTGCCCCGGATTCGCTCTCTCCCCATTTTGGCAGCTGCAGCAATTTAGACACTCTACATTAGACCATGCAATTACAATGAGAATCTAAACTTTTAAGCACAGACCGATTGCCACATAAAAAACCTCGTACCTCCTTGTACACCCGGTGCGGTGCGAGGTCCACGACGCCCGATGGAAATGAAGTCTCGAGCTGTTTGATGTCGAATCCCCACGATTCGCGACCCGTGGGATGATACCACATCGCGACGTCGTTTAGGATCTCGCACATTCCATTCTCTATGGATACCTGCAAGACGTCAAAATGTAATGGGACCGGGCATTTGGTAAAAAGCACCGAGCGTTCCTCCCTTCTCATCTCAGCATATTTTTTCTTTTGTGATGAAAAAGGTCTTGGTTAGAGTTTGAACTACAAGTCTAACACGGAAAGAATATATTGCAATGGATCAAGAACTTCTAGCAAAACCCATGTGGATTAGGATGGATTACTCGACCTTGATTCTTGATGTTGATGAGTCAGCGGGATTGCCATGATCACCTCCCCCAACGTTCACGGCGTCTCCGTCGTCTTCCGTGGAGAGACCGGCGATCAGTTCCCGTGCGGTCTCGACGCACCGTAGGAAGGGCGACGTGACGACCCGGTGGATCGGGAACCCGAGCTCGGCCCGGAGTTTCTTGCCGGTATCGAGCGCCTTGATCCGGCCCGCGTCGGCCAGCGGAGCGTCCCACGGCCTGGGCACCCTGGTCCACCAGGACCCGTCGACGCCTTCGTCGCTGCGGTCGCCGTGGCGCATGACGAGGACGTGTTGGAAATGGCCGGGTAATCGGTCAGGTTCGACGGTGGGCGACATTGCAGCAAGGCGAGTTAAGGTCGCGAGGCTGTGCGCTCATAGGAGCAGAGGGGAAGATGGAATGGAGAAGAGGGCAGAGAGAGGGCGAATTTTCATGAGAACAGAGTGGTGAGATGAGGTGCGTTAAGCATAAGATAACTCCGAGCGAGCGTTGGACCGAAGTATTGATAGCGTTTCCCTTTAAAGTTTTTCCAACCCGTCCTCTGAGAAAAGATTAGGTAGGGCGGCGACTAGTCACTCTACTCATTTGATAGCCACGTGTTCGAGTGGGGCCCACTTGTCTCCGGTCTCCCTCACCTGCACGCCCACCGTCCACTACACGTGCAATGCCTCCAACTCCTCCCTCTCTGTCGTCGCCATCGAGCCGCCTCCGCCACCGCCGCCTCCTGTTTCTTCCCTCCGATGGCCACCGAGGAGCTGCTGCCCGGATCTGAACTGTTTCAGGGTCCCCTTGTGCTGGTGCGTAAGGCAAGTTACCGAGATCGAAGGGGCGATTGTGTGAATCCTTGTTTTCAAGCAGAAAGCATCCATCTTTGCTCTTGTTTTATTGTGGGTATGGGGGTTCTGCTATGTTTTTGCGTTCCATGTACACGCAGAAGTTGCAGGGTTTTAATTAGGATTCTTGATGAGGAGAGGACAATTCGTGAGAAGATGGTTTTGATTTCTTGCGGGAATGCGAAGCCGTCGCTCGAGGAGCTGAAGTGTGACACATGACAGACAATCTTTGCTGCCCCGAGATGGGGAGCGGCTCCGTCAGTCGCCTTCCGTTCAGTGGCGGCGAGGTCGCCACTGGTAGGCAGTGCTCCGCCTCGCTTGGGAACTCAGAGTTCTTTAAGTGCTCATTCAGCGCCTCCAAACCTTCCTCCCAGAAAACCCAATTCTCATTTGACATCCATGGCCTCAAGAGGCATAAAGAAACCGAAGAACAGAGTGAGATCAGAGAGAGAGAGTAACGAAAAAGTGGGCCTCACTAGGACACGTGGCGATCAATGAGTGGATTTTCAATGCCAACGTGGCAAGACTCGCCTACCTAACCCATAACGTAAGAACAACAACGTTAACATTTGCTATCCACATCGCAGACGGACGATGTTACTTAAGACAGCAGTTGATAACAGAACGACAAGGAGCTTCAACATGGAATGGCCAGGTCCAACCCTTTGAAACTCAGATACTACTAGTTCAGCTTATTCAACAACTCAAATTAGGTGCGAACAAAATGACAGTTGGAACAAACTTGAGATGAGGTAAGTTATGTCTCTAACAAGAGAATCATAATTAATTGCGTCATCGAACAACAAAAGCTCAGATTATCATGGCCTTACAAAGGGGCGTATCGTTGTTTTGTTTCAGTTCCGATTCTTTAGCTGTCCAAGTTCTGTTGCAGGTCTCCCATTGTCAATGGGATTAAAAAGGCCATGGAAGGCCGAGGAAGACGAGGTCCTGATCAAGCAAGTGAATGAGAATGGCCCCGCGGGACTGGAGCTCCATTCGATCCGAATGCCTCCCGCAGCGCACCGGCAAGTCGTGCTGCCTCTGCTGGATCAAAAAGCTCAGGCCTTAATCTCAAAAAGTACGAACCTTTTTTCGCCTATATGGGATTATGCTCATGCCTGGATTGCTCGTTTCATAATCCTTCGATCGCTTTCTTATTCATTGTCGCGTTGTGTTGGGAGGAAACTAAGTAATTATTGATTGATGGCTTGTGATTTTCGTTCATTTTTCTTTCTGGGTTGTGCTTGTGTCCAGTGGTTGCAAATTCCCAGCAGAGAAAGACAGGTTCGTGATGCAGCCGCTGGCACAGTTCGGGAACAAATGGGCGAGGATTGCGGCACGCTTGCCCGAATGGACCGACGACGACGACGTAATGAACTTCTGGAGCAGCAGGCAGAAGAGACTGGCCAGGATCCTACATGCCTCGTCTTCCAAACAGCACGAGCACAAAAAGGAAGTCCCGCTTGTTCTCCATCACAATGTCCTGTTGTGGAGGTATAAATATTTCCACTCAATCACTAATAATCTTTGAGCTCTGCTTTCCTCCCATTCTTGGCCTCATTTCTTGCGAAATTTGCGGATTAATCGGTACTGTATTGGAGAGATTACGTCATAGGCCTCGATATAGTGTAAGCGCGTCGCAAGCTCTAGAACTCATTCTTTTCTAGGTTCCCAAATTGTGCTCTTCGGCAAAGGAAGGGTCGACCTCAAGGGCTCGCTCACGCGCATCGTCGTGCATCACCGATCCTCCACCACCGTCCAACCTGCCGAACCCTGGTTCGCCTAATCCTAGTGGTCATTTGGCAATGCACAAGTTCAACTCCAACCAGCTCCGAACCCATATACAGATTCCTTTCCCTCACACACCGTTGCCGCAATTAAGCATCTTGTTCTTGCCCGAGAGCCATGAGCTCATGGCGAGGCTAGATGACCCCAACTATTTCAGCTTGCTGGGCCTCGAGCTCATGGTGAGAAGAAAAATTACCAAAAAAGTCCTAAACATTTTGTAATTGTGCCAATTCAGTTCTAAACCTTTTTTTTTTGTCAATTCAGTCCTAAACCTTTTGCAATTGTGCCAATTCAGTCCATCTGGCCACTTTTGGCCGACTGGCGCTGACGTGGACGCCGGGCGGCTGATGTGGCAAGTTTTAATAAAATTTTTTTTACTATTTTTTGAATTTTTTTATTATTTTTTTCTCCTATCTTCTTCCCCGGCCGCTGGTCCAGCGACTGGCGAGAGGCTAAGGTCGGCGAGGTCTTGCCAGATTTGGGCGAGGCCTCGCCGTCGCCGGGCAAGAGAGGTCGCCCTAGCCCGGCCATGGTGAGGTCGACCTCGCCCGGCGATGGGGAGGGTCGACCTTGCCCAGCGACGGTGAGGTCTTGCCAGATCTGAGCGAGGCCTCGCCATTGTTGGGCGAGCTCGACCTCGCCAGGTCATGGCGAGGTCCACCTCACCAAATCTGAGCGGCCTCACCATCGCCAGGCAAGGTCGACTTCTCCATGACCGGTTGAGGCCTCGCCGTCGCCGAGCAAGGTCGAGCCTCACAATGGTCGGGCGAGGTCGAGCTCGCCAGGCGATGGCGAGGTCTCGCCAGATCTAGGCGCCCTCGCTGTCGCCGGGCGAGGTCGAGCTTGCCTAATGACGGTGAGGCCTCACCTAGATCTAGTGGGCCTCGCCGTCACTAGGCGAGCTCGACCTCGCTTAGCAATGGCGAGGTCCACCTCGCCGGCCTCAGCTTCTCACCGATCGTCGGTAGACGGATCAGTGACTGGGAAAGAGGGAAAAAAAAAAGAGAAAAAAATAAAAAAATAATTAAAAATTACCACATCAGCTGGCCGGTGTCCACGTCAACGATGGCCGGCCAAAAGAGGTTGGATGGACTGAATTGACACAATTACAAAAATGTTTAGGACTGAATTGGCAAAAAAAAAAGGTTTATGACTAAATTGGCATAATTTGCAAAAGGTTTAGGACTTTTTTGGTAATTTTCTCCATGGTGAGGAGGATGCATTCAATCTTGTGGACGACGCTTTCGAGCTTGTGGACAAAGAGGGATTTCCTCCCGACATGCGCCTTTTCTAGGGAGAAGAATACTAGAAGTATCAAAAATTGTGTACAGCGCTCATTTTAGTGCCAAAAGTTTTTTTGGATCACTTAAGTGCCAAATCGGAGAAAAAACGATCACTTAAGTGCCAAATTGGAGAAAAAAACGATTACTTAAGTGCTAAATCCGGTCAAATTGATTACGTAACATTTATAATTAAAATTTTCAATATGACTTGGCAATTTTTTTAAAAAAATCCAGTCCACGTAGACATCCAATACGATGTCGTATAATCCGATAGACACTAAAGTGATCATTTTTTAATAACGACTGGCACTAAAGTGATCACTTTAAATAAAATTTGGCACTTAAAAGATCACTATTTACAACTTTTAGACGACGTCATTTATGGGTTATATGTTGATTGGGCATGCCGGAAAGCCACGCAGGACTAAGAAATTAATAAAATATTATCACGTCAGATTTCCGGTGACTCATATTGAAGTTGGCATTTAAGTGATCGTTTTTTTTAATAAAAGTGGCATTTAAGTGATCTGAAAAAAACTTTTAGCACTAAAGTGAGCGCCGAAAATAACTTTTAGCACTTCTAGTGTCCTTTTCCCCCCTTTTCCAGTCCTCCCTTGTGTTGTAAAATAAGCAACAACATGATAGGTAGGAATATGAATGTTTGTTGAAATAATTTATTATATTGTTAGACATGAAAAGAGATGATCGTTGGATATGAAAATAAGTGATTATTGACATGAAAAGAAATGATCGTTGATCATGAAAGTGGCGATAGTGAGGATAAAGTATCTATTCTCAAAAGATGTGTTGATTGATTATTCGTAAATACGACCAAATCATATATTATTCATAACACCTGTTCAAGCATAGCAACCCTCTTCTTCATTACTCTCTACTCTTCATTATATTCTCTCTTACTTTCTCTTTTCACACACAAGTTTAATAGTACATTCAAGGTAAAATTTCAAGAAAAAAATTGAGTAATTGCAGAACTCATTTCTCTGTCGCTTTGGTGTATATTTGTTTTAAATCCGACAACAACAATAGTGAAGGTAAATAATTTCTTAAGGACAGTAATCGTCATCACGTATCAAATATCTATAGCTACTACTTTATCTTCATCAGCAATCAAATTTCCCAATAGTAGGTGATCATTTCGAATTGCTCTCGAGCACATCAAAGCGGTGGTTATACAAGTTATACAGAGCTAAGAAGGGTCTGCCAAGGAGACGAGTGTTATTTAGTTTGTCTAGCTTCCGTGATTAGACAAGATTCAGCGACAAAGCAATTCTTATTGCTGTTTAATCTTTTTATTCAGATCAAATTCAAGAACATTATGTACGAGACACCTCTAGTTCATGTCTTGCAGTAGTATGAACCACTTGGCTTTTCATAGTGTTAGTGATATTTAGATATTTTCGAGAGATATTTAGAATATTTCTATTGATTATCACATATCTTTTACGATGATACATATATCTAGGTGATTCTCCATATGTCCAGTTGATTATGTATATTTGATATGTCATAGTCATCCTATAAATCTTATATATAGGTTGATGTATTCTTCGTTATGATATATCAAAATATATTGAATATTTCCCAATTCTTATATTCCGCATATATTTCTTAGGGCTAATATCATGAAAAACCCTAAACTGGTACACTTGTGACAATTTTACCCCGAACTATTTTTTTGACCACAAAAAACCCCAAACTAGTACATCTGTTATAAATTTACCCCGAACTATTTTTGTGACCACCAAAAACCCCAAACTAGTATACTTGTGACAATTTTACCCTGAACTATTTCTTTGACCACCAAAAACCCTATACTGGTATACTTGTGATAATTTTACCTCCGAAACTAATTTTTTGACTACTAAAAACCTCAAACCGGTACATTTGTGATAAATTTACCCTATGTTAGTGTCCATTAAATTATATTAATATCACAAAAAATCACAAATTGATAAACTTCAGACAAACAGAGGGGTAAAACCCAAAATCGGTACACATGTCAATTACCACGTGTCATTAAATTTCGTAATTTGATAGTAAAATTTAACAGAAATTAATGGAGGGTAAATTTGTCATAGGTGTATCAGTTTGGGGTTTTTGATGGCTAAAAAATTAGTTCGAGGGTAAAATTGTCACAGGTATACTGATGTGGGGTTTTTGATGGTCAACAAAATAGTTCAAGGTAAAATTGTCACAGGCGTACCAGTTTAGGATTTTTTGTGATCAAAAAAATAGTTTGGGGTAAATTTGTTACAAGTGTACCAGTTTGGGGTATTTCATGGTATTAACCCTATTTCTTATCTTGATATCAGAGCCACCGAATGAGGAAATCCTAAGTGCATTGAGTGCGGGGTGCCCTCCCAAAAACACCCTAGTGCAGACCCAAACAACACCCGGTGCATATTTGAGTCCATCCTTGATGTGCAATAGTGTTCACTCACATGCATCGCTTTGAGGAAGTCGCTCGGTTATTGTTTCGTCAGTAAAGCTAGCCACATTGGCTGCTTGCCGTTTCCTCTGATTCTCAGCTTGGTTATTATGATGCTAGTCGTACAAGTCACATCATTGTTCAAATAATTATTTTGAAAGCTATTGAGAAAAACTCTATTATGTTTTGAAGTTGACAAACCCATTTATGGTTTATGTCGATCTTGATAAATGCAAAAGTTTTTTGTATTTCAGATTGTATCCACGTTGAAAAAGAATTTTGATATAATTGGTAAAAAGATTCTGATTAACTTGAAGAACCTTTATGGAGCACACTTAATCTTGGATATACCAAAGTGTTGAGTTTACAGAATCTACATCAATATCGTAATCAAAATATCTTCAAGAGAATAATTTCATCTATTAAGGAAGTCAGGTGTACCTATCGTTTGAATATCAACAGAATACTACATGGATATCAACGGGGTATCACATGAATATTAGCAGTGTTCTATGGGGATATGAGACAATATCGCGTGGATATAAGCATATTAGTAAGTAGATATCAATAGAGTATACACCGGGTATCAACATGTGGATATAGGAATATGAGCAACGCACTTATAAACAACTTTTTATCATGAATATCAAAAACATTATCTTGAGATATTTTATCTCTTGATAGCTTGTGATATGGTATGTATTTCTTATTTAGAAAATTTTTATGGACTAAGATTATCTACTCGAAATATTCAATCACGTGAGATATTTTGATTGATAGACAATCATCCCAAGGGCAAGATACATTCCATAGACGAGCCCCTCTACTTTTGGAACCAATATTTGATTGTACGAGCGACCAAATCTATGAGGATCTTGATTGATTAACCTCAACGGCTACCTAATTTTCTCAATAATTGTCCAATGGTTAAATTGGAGATTTATCCTCTTGAAGATTGTCCAATGAGAACTTTGGATGCTAAAGAGTATAAAAGAAGACCAAGGCGCTGAAGAGATAGAGAGATCGAGAATTCAAAATTCCATTTTTCAAGAGAGCTTCACATCATTCTAATTGTCTTCTAAGAGCTTTAAAAAAGTCTTGGCTGTGAGATAATGAGTTCCATCTGCTTAGATATAAGCAACATCTACTTCAAGAAGAAATGCTTGAATATAAGTAGCACTTTTAACTGTGACTTGTCAACGATTGAACCGGTAGGCTGTTAGCTGGGAAAGTGGACCTAGGCTTGAACTAAGTCGAATCATTATAATTTCTAAGTGCACTATCCTCTATCTCTGATCATATTCATTACTGCACTCTTGGATATTATCGGAATCTGTTCATATCAACACTTTGTTTCTTCACTGTCACATTCATATTCACTTGACACTTTTCATTTTATTTGTCAAGTTTTTTACAATCACCTATTCATCTCCCTCTAATTGAGAGTTCTGGCTGCTTCAAAGGCAAAGCCAACTGCATTAGTTGCGTTTGTCAAGTAACAATTTTAGTTAGCTAAGCCAACCGTATCGGCTGTATGCTGTTTTCCTTTGATCACGACCTTCCGCTGCTCAAATCAGAGAACTGATACCATGATCAAACTCGCTGCCATTGGACAAGCCATATCCTAAAATTTTGTCGTGAAAGAAATCTGAAAGCTGCCATACACGTTGCCACGTGACACTCTACCTCATATCCACTAAGCTCACTTATTTCATGGCGTTACTAGTGTTCACGGCACTATCTAGACATGTATTTTTTTTTTATGAACTTGAGTTTGAGGGTATGTTAGAAATATTTAGATATTTCTTAGAGATATTTAAGATATTTCACTTGATTTTCCAAATCTCTCATGACGATGATACATAGAAATATTCTGAAAATTTCACAATTTGTATGACAAAACCAACATAGAAAGCAACTCAAACCCTCCCAATGCTCCACCATCACATACCGTGAGTGCAAACACCAGTTCATGCGTATCGTATCGGCTCACGCTTGATGCCAGTTTCTTCGGGGTTCTTTGCGATCTCAAATTTTCTAGCAGTGAACAAATCGCCATTCCTAATAATTTGCCTCTTGAGATGCACGCTTCCGCAATAGCCAGCTTTTATTTTGTACCCTGTTGCCTCCTTCCAATATGTCGAGACCATGTATTTCACTGCGTCCCCTGCACCAGAAGCTGGTTTAGAAACATGTGAACACATTAAAAAATAACCTTAACTTTTTGCGCCATGTTACGAGGACTTGGCATACGCACCAGGTGTGTATACGAACAGTTGAATTTGATAGGCGTCACTTTAAATTTGAGTGGACCCATATGCTTCAACGGTGCAAATAAGCCCGCGGTGCAAATATTCTAAGTGTCCTCTATGACCTTTGAAGCAAAGTTAATGACATATGAATTTTTTACGAGGTCATTCGCTTATGTGCGTGTCTGTGCATGGTTAAAAGCGTTTATTTAGGCAATACCATGATGTTTATTGAAGTTAGCCGGATGTATACCCCACATAATTTGGATATAAATCTTGATTTAATTGCTTACAAAGAGAGAAACTAAATGCCAAATTGAAGCTCACCATGAGTGACGAACAGCAAATTTTCTTGAGGGTATTTGTCAACGAGGGAGTGAATAGTGCGGAGGTATCGATCTGCTGCCCGGGATTCGCTTTCCCCCCATTGTGGCAGCTACAGCAATTTAGATACTCTACATTAGACCATGCAATTAAAATCAGAATCTAATCTTTTAAGCGCAGCCTGGGCAAGGGCGGCTAGGGGCCTAGGCGAGGGCAGCGGTGAGGGCAGCCCTTGCCCAGGCAGCGAGCCGCCCTTGCTGGATCTTGCGAGGGCGGCGGCGAGGGTGGCCCATGCCAGATTCGGTGGATCGCCCATGCCAGATCCAGCGAGGGCGGCCCTCGCTAGCCACCGGCGAGGGCCGCGACGCCCTCGTCGGCCCTGACCTGTGGCCGATCGCCGACGGTAGGCCAAGAATAAAGAAGAAGAAGAAGCCAAGGAGAAAGAAGAAAACCGAGAAGAAGAAGAAGAAGAAAATTCTTTTTCGTTTCTAATTATTATTTCCAGAATCAAGAAATTACTTTTTTTTACTTCTTGATTCCGTGCCAAAACTGATTTTGGGAACAAATTTTTGTAAATTTGTGTTCGGAAACAAAAAATTTACCAAACGGATTTCTGTTTCAAAATTAATTCTAGAAATAAAAGAACAGAAACGGTTACTATTTGATAACTTGCCAAACGCACCCTTAATCTCAAATCACTCCCAACTCGCCTGCAAACGAGCACGCGCAACTTTCCGTGATGGTGCCTCGTCCAGGGTTACAATTCCTAAAAAATTCATAATTCAATTTTTAAGCAAGGTGTGCCGTATAAAAACTTCGTACCTCGTTGAACACCCGGTGCGGCGCGAGGTCCACGATGCCGGCCGGAAATGAAGCCTCGAGCTTTTTGATGTCAAATGCCCACGAATCCCGATCCGTGGGATGATACCACAGTGCGACGTCGTTGAACACCTCGCACATTCCGTATTCTATGCATACCTGCAAACAGTTCATCGGTCAGCCCTTAAATATTCATTCCTTCGTTCTTATCTCGGCATATTGTTCTTTTGTGCGGAAAAGGTCTTCGGAGTTCGAGTCTAACACGGAAAGTATACATGGCAACAGATCAAAGCTGAACCTAGATCAAGAACTTTCAGCAAAACCCATTCGGATTTGGAGAGATTACTCGACCTTGATTCCTGATGCTGATGAGTCGGTGCAATTGCCATCATCTAGCACAACGCTCATGGCCTCGTCGCCCTCCGTGGAGAGCCCGGCGATCAGTTCCCGTGCAGTTTCGATGCACCGTCGGAACGGCGACGAGACGACCCGGTGGATCGGGAACCCGAGCTCGGCCCGGAGTTTCTGGCCAGTTTCGAGGGCCTTGATCCGGCCCGCATCGGTCAGTGGAGCGTCCCACGGCTTGGCGACCGTGGTCCACCATGACTCATCGACGCCGTCGTCGGCGCGGTTGCTGTGGCGCATGACGAGGACGTGTTGGCAATGGCCGGTTGATTGCTCAGGCTCGACGGTCGACACCATTGCGGCCGGCAACTTAAGGTTGTGAGCCGTACGCTCAGAGAGCACGGGGAAGATGAAGAGAGAAGATGAGATGAACTGTAGAGATGAGCTTTCTTGCTCACAGATTTTGACTAGTACGCCAATAGAAAATGTAGCTCAAAGGTTGGGTGGTTGCTGGTGGGGACGCACTACCGTTTGCATTTTCTATTCTCGGTGGTCGAAAATGACCTACTTATATAAATGTTACCCACGGTCCGAAAATATAAGCTACATATATTTTTCATTTTTGATAATCGAAATGCTCGAGCATAAAAACCTGGCTAATTGGAGGCCCATAAAACACCATGCAAGCCCCGCGAACCGATTACGTCCCCGGACGATGGCCTCCGTAGCTTCGGCCTTTATAGGCGATCCTGATCAGGAGCAGCTTGCACAAAGTGGGTGGAATTTAAACAAGCTAACTTCCGATTTTTGAATCGGGAATCCCCTGATGTCCCAACTAATTACGTCAATTTCAAGGGATTAAACTACGTGTATTTTGCAGCAGGTTTTGTTATGCGGAATGTGTCGTTAGGTCCGATCCGAATCTGCCCCAACCTTTTTATTTTCTAAAACAAATCTCAATTTTAGGTCCAATCCCAAATATACACAAAACTTCTTTTTTGTTTAAGAGAAAAATCATCAATGTTTACCGTAATCCCAAATCTGCCCCCATTAGTCCTCTTTCCGAAAATTGTCTTTAGTCGTCCCTAATTTTCATATTCCACAACGGTTTCATTTGAAGATAATTTTTAATGTTACTTTGCTAACGTGGAAATGCCACGTCAAGTTGGGATTTGAGAATATATTGAAAGTTGATGATTATTTTAGACAAAATAAAATTTGGAGTAGATTTGGGACTGGATCTATTGTTTGAGGTTTTTTCTGAGACAAAAGAAAGTTCGGAGCGGAATTTGGAGTAAACCTAAAGTTTGGAAATTTTTTAAAGAATTGAGCCAATTAAATAGGGTCTTTAAGCCTCTCTTTTCTTAAAAAAGAAAGAAAGAAAAAACTCATATGCTTCAATTGGATAAAAACTAGCTCAAAAAAAGCCGATCGTGGATAAAAAAATCGTTATATAAAAACTTGCTAACAAAAGCCGTTCCCTCCAAAGTCCAATCAATAAAATTTTATTTCATCCTCCCTGGCAATCGACAGAGCGACCAACAATAGAAAAAAGCTAGGTCAACGATATTGTGGAAGACTAAAGATTGCACACCAAATTTGACTGTTGGCTTTGTCATAAGACGATCTTTCCATCTTCTTCAATAATTAAATCATTATGTTTATAAAAGCAACAAACGTGAAACATAAAAAAGCTTCACGTTGACCAGATATTTTTTTTTGTCCGTATGACTCTATCTCTAAACTCACTTTCAGACTTTTGCACTGCCTTTTTATTTAGCGTGGAAGTTAGAATCCACATTTGAAACTAAGCGTCTCCATTCCTAACTTTTTTCTAAGAAGGTAGGGAATTAAACTCCCTACCTCTCCCTTTCAAAATATGAAGGGTGGCCACTAAGGCAAACTCCAGTAGGTATATGGCCCAATCAAATGGGGGAGTTTCTAAATTTGCTAAGATCGATCTACAGTAAGTAAGGTGTATGTCACTAAATCAGAGGTTGTACCGACTCGGCGGAGCCGGCTGGGCCTGGCTAGAGGAGGGAGGCCATGTCGGGGCTGGCCCCTTTGCTCTCCCCACCCGCCCATTCAATGGAGTACAGATTACTCGATACCTAAGATATAGTGCAAGTGCGTCGAAAATTGGTTCTTTCATTGAGTGAAATATATCGTTATAGCTCGAGCTCGAAATAATTGGTTATACTGGTGTTGATGAGAATGTTTCAAGAGAATTGAAGTTTCAATTCGAAGTCCCTAAAATTAAAGAAAGTCGCATGTGGTTTATGCTATTGTCCTCGTTCTTTTCTAGCTTCCCAGATCAAGCTCTTCGATGGAGGATGAGTAGAACTCAAGGGCTCGTTCGTTCGCAATGCTGCACATCACCGATCCTATATTGTTGAGATTGCTTCTGCTGCCACCGCCCGACTTGCCCAACCCCGGATCGCCTAATGCTGGTGGCCATTAGGTTCCGCACGAGTTCGACTCCGATAGGAGCCTCTACTTTGGTCTCTCCATGCAAATCCTGTCCCCTCACATACCACTGCCGCAAATTAGGCATCTCATTCTCACCTGAGAGCCAGAGCTCATGGCGAGGCTCGATGACCCCAACTATTATAGGTTGCTGTGCCCCGGGGACGACACTTCTGAGCTTGTGGACGGAGAGGGATTTCCTCCTAGCATACCCCTTTTTCGGGTCCTTGTGTTGTAAAGGTAGCGACGGTGTGATAGATGGGAATATGAACCGGGGGTAGCCAGGTGTTTTCTTTGATGGCTTGCCAATGGATGTACTTGATGCTGAGATGCACGTGTGAGTTGTATTTGAAAAAATCTTACATCTTAGAATTAGTGTATTGTAGAGTAGTTAATATATTATAATTAGATCATAACTGATTAATTTAAGCATTTGAACGAAAGTTGTTGTGTCGGGCTTGATCTCCTTTTTGGCAATCTCTTCAAGTGAAGGTATCGATCTTTTACTACTTGCTTACTCCCAATATATAGCGGTGTTTGGTGAACATTTCAAGGAACAGACATGGTTTCAAGGTCACCTTCATGGTTCTGTCTATGGAAAGAGACCAGGGATGAAGGGGGAATTGGAAATTCAAGTTGAGCCATATTGGTGCAGAAGGATATTTAAACTAAGGGGGAGCAGACCTAATATTGAACCCACGTGTAAGGAGAAGATTGTTAATATATACGTGTGAATTGTCTTAAAAAAATTCATACATTGGAGAATTAGTATTTTGTGGAATAGTTAATATATACTAGTTGACCCATAATATATTGGTTTAAACTTTTAAATGAAAGTGGGCTTAATTGGATATGTTGACAGGAATGGACTTGAGTTTCCTCTTGGCAATCTCCCTGGATAAAGGTATCATGCTTTTACTATGCACTCCTAACATAAATTGGTATCAAAATAGGTTTGACTATTTTGAGGCAAGTCAACTACCCATGTTTATGAAGAAATCATAGTCGCGAAGCAAGCTGATTGGGTGGATAGATAGACATTTGAGTGTTATCCAGCTAATGTGGTCTCGTAATGTTGCATTTAGCATTTGAAAGAGAAGACCATCACGGGACTGATAAATTTCCACTCCTAAACTCAATGTCTAGTGAAAACAAACCTCAATGTCCATCATAGTGATTTATAAGATGTTGTAATTTGAATTACAACATCTCTCGGTATGTCCACTCCTAAGCTCCAATGCTTTAATTATCCAAGTTCTATGGTAAGTCCAAGATTGTCAATTGGAATGAACCGGATCTTATGACTATTGTGAAATTATATGGAAATAGACATGATTGATATGACATGTCAAACCTTTGGATCTCGAGAGTTGTTTTAGATAGATTTAGATTAGTTTTGTTCAGGGCAACATTTTAAACGAGAGGTGTGATGGTTTCAACTAGAATAGATGTATTCAACACGATATGAAAACTTTACGACTTTAGTCGGTCCGTCATAAATTAAAATGTACGCCTTTAGGACGAATTAGATAATTTTAAAAATCTAATGATTTTTCAATGTACAGAGGGTAGAATTGGAAGCCAGAATGTCTTCAGGGTAAAATTAGAAATTTAAATCTCCGAAAACAGGATGATCCTTGGTACTGTGATAGGCGGTATAGACATCGATTCACAGGAAAGGATGGAGAAAAGAAGCCAGAAACTTCTCCGAAGCACCCATGAAGGAGCGAGGAGAGGCCCTTGGAGCCTAAAAGATGCATAAAGATTGGAAGTGAATGAAAGGCTAGAGCCACCACCCACCTCGCTAATTTTAGCCCAAGAGATCCATTATCGATTTGGGCGGTTCGAAAAAGGGTGCGCAAAATACCATTATTAGCAAATACGACACCAACTCGTCGTGAAAGAAGGGTTTAATCACGAGAAAGTGAATTCGTCGAGACATCTTATGAAGATCTACCCATCTCCTCAATACTTCAGTGGGAAGAAAGAACAGATGAGATCAACACTGTTTACATCCTCTTTTTCTTGCAGAGAGACTTCTTTCTTTTCTTGCCAAACCCTTTGCACGTAGTTGTCGAGTTCCTCAGTTGGGCAAAGGTGGAGTCTGTCGAAGCATCGACTCCTTTTCCTCGGTCGTTGTCTTTTTGCAAGTATAGAAAGACAAGCGAAGAGAACCGGCGGTTTCCAAGCAATGAGGGTCTTTGCTAAAATTATTGTTTTCTTGCTAGATGATTAGCTTGATGGCGGCCCACGTTGTAAGAGAATTTGCTGGGAAATCTATCCAAAGAGTCCTATACCTATTGTACTTTCTCTAATTCAATCCTGAACCTTTCAATTTTGTCCATTGAATTGTAAATATTTTCACTTTTTGGCAATTGAGTCACTAAGTTATATTTGCCAATTGAGGCCTAAAGCTAGACAAACTCAAAAACACGTTAGGATAAAAGTTGAGAATTTTAACATTCCAACTATTCTCCGGTATTCTAATAAGTGATGATAGATTTTATATAGATTGACAGGAAAGGATGAAAGGAGCCGTATACTGCTCCGAAGCACCCACGAAGGAGTGAGGAGAGACTCTTGACTCTCGAAGAAGACGACTTCGATCTTTGTTTTTCTTGGAACGAAAGAGATGAGACAATCCGTTGGTCTTTAAGGGGGCGAATGATAAAATTTCTCTTCTCATATGCTTTATTTCTAGCTAGAAATAAAAAAAAATCTATTTCTATTCCACGGACGAGTTTCTAAGTAAAAAGTATAGTTCGATAACGACACGAAATTTCTGTTCCCGAAATAAAAACTCGTTTGATATGTTATTCTTAAATTTCTGTTCCCGGCGGCAACGGCGGACGACCAGTGGATGGCCGGCGGGTAGGTAACGGCGGCAGGTGACGAGGGTGAGCAATAAAAGAGAGTTGTTATTGTTCTGAAAATTGAAAAGTGAAAATTTTAACTTCTCATTTCTGTTTCAAATTAATTTCTAAGCTAAAAATTTATCCCGAAAATAGAAAAATGAAATTATTTTACCAAACATATTTCTATTCCAAACCCATTTTCAAGGACAAAAAAATAAAAAAAAATAAAGAAACAGAATGACTATGATTCGGAGCTTAAACGCATGGCTTTCTTAGTTCTTCCCTGGAAAGAGTCATCGTCAATGGGGGTCAATAGGGTCGAGAGACAGTCTAAAATAACCCTATGAAGTTATAAAAAATGCTTGAGGGAACTTTCTTTTATCGGGTCGATCGATATCATAGATCGGTTTTTCGCACCAAACACGTGTCTCCGGTAATTATCAGGTCCTAATCTTCGTCGACCAACTTCAAAGGATCGGTTGGTGTGCATATCGAAAATAGCTGATACAAAGCGAGATTTTCTTTAGAGGGTATCTATTGTCTTATAAGACCTTTAAAATGTCCTCTTTACTTTTCCGTTTGGATCGAAATCGCGTTTCGTAAGAACCTCAAGTTTAGTTCTACATTTTACATTGATGTATGAATGTGTTCGAGGTCACATAAAAGTCGAAATCTTGCGAAAAACCCTAAAGATTGAAAGTGAGCGAAAGGTTAGAGCCACCAGCCACCTCACTAATTTTAGCCTAAAAGATCCGTGACCGATTTGGGTGGATCGAAAAGGGGTGCGCAAAATACCATTCTAAAGAGCATTGTTATACCAAATGACCTAATGAACTCGGATTTAGCAAATATGACAACGACACGACGTAAACGAAGGGTTTAATCATGAGAAAGTAAATTTGATGAGAGATCTAATGAAGATTTACCCTCGTCCTCAATGCTGAAGTGGGAAAAAAGAACAGATGACATCAACGCGGTTTGCATTCTCTTTTTTCTCGCAGAGAGAGTTCTTTCTTTTCTTACCAAACCCTTCGCACTCAATTGGGCAAAGTTGGAGTCCGTCGAAGCATTGACTCCTTTTCCTCAGTCTGTCTTTTTGCAAAGAGAACCAGCGGTTTCCCAGCAATGAGGGCCTTTACCAAAGATAATGTTATCCAAAGAGTTGATTTACGTGAGAAGAGAGTTTGCTCATCCTCTTGCGGTCTTAATTAAGTTGAAAACACTCTGGGAGTGAAACCTACGGATGCACCGAATCGATACAAGGGAGTAAGCCTTTACAAGGGAGTGAGGCCTTGGGAAGTGAATCGGTTAAGCATGCGAAAGTTGTTTCGAACATCACTTGACCCGCTATAAAAAAAGGTCTAAAAATAATGTTGACGCGACATTTTATGTCATTCCATTTGGTCGGAGAGAACTTCCACTTAAATCTCTTATTCAATAGCTTGAAAATAACGAAATCACCAGCTTGATTTCTATTGGGTTCATTTTTTTTTTGTAAGTATATTGCAGTATCAATGCTCTTATGGTTACCCTTAATTTTCGACATGCTCAACAAAATCTATGATATTTTGCAAGGACACCAATTCGTGACTTGAGTTTAATATGTGAATGCACGATGCAGTGGTTAATTTGAAATTCGAATTCACAGGCAAAAAATTTCTCCCATAGTAATAAGAAAGACCAATGCACAAATTCCTAAACACAGAATACATGCCCCTTCTAAATATTAGAACAATCTTTTAGCTTGACTTAATGAGAACATTAGACTAACTAGCGAAAAAGAAAATTAAAGAAAAGAACATAATCACATTCAATAACAGTCCGTCCTTACAAGTAATCCCCCCAACAGAAGGAAACTTTGACGAAGAAACAAAACTCATTAGACCAAGCTCTTTTGGATCATATGTGCCACGAAAAGCCATGCAAACATGAGTGTATCGATCACATCTGCATCCTCGGCAAGCATTTGACGCCGGTTTGGCCATGGCTGGCGAGAAGCTCAAACTCGCCGGCCTCTAAAGCATTGCCGTCTTGAACGACTTGTCTTCTAAGTTGTGCGTATCCGCAGTAATCTATCTTGATCTTGAACCTCGCAGCGTCCTCCAGATGTGTCGAGACAGCGACCTTCACTGCTTTCGCTGCATAAACGTGAAGGGATGATTCCGATACACAAAGCCTAATGATTGATCGAGTGTGCTATAAGAAATACTAAGAACTCATGGTCTGAAATTGTTCAAGTAATATATCATCATTGAGTGAGATCTTTTTCAAGAAAATTGGATGTGTAAGCAGGCCAAATACTTTTTTTTTTTTTTGTAAGGTAAGAATGAAAAAATACTTAAGCTTCTGTTGCATGAAGTTTTTGGGGTAATACACCTGAGCTTTATAGCTTTCAATCTGATTGAATGTTGGTTGAAGCTTACCGTGAGTGATGAGCAGCAAATTTTCTAAAGGGTAGTTATCGGCGAGAGAATGAATAGTGTGGAGATATCTATCCCTTGCCTGTGGCTCAGTCTCTTCCCATTGTGGCAGCTACAAAAATCAAACTCAAATTAGTTCATTACATGTATCCAATCAAGAAAAAAAGAAGTCATTATATACTAGATAAGATCCGGGATCCTCTCAATTTAGACAAAACATCAAGAAAATTTTCTCTTTTCCCTTCTCGACTTTCTGCTCGAGAAAACAATAATAAATGAAATTCTCGAGAACAAATTAAGCGAGAAACAAAAACCAAAAAGTCTTGAAAACGGTCGTAAATTAACCGAGTCAAGTCTTGTAAAATGAAATCGACAAATTTTTGATTTTTTTTTGGGGGCTTCAAACATGAAAAATCATTCGTACCTCATTGAACACTGGCTTCACTGTATGATCCAAAGTGGCTGGTGGAATCAAGGCTTCAATCTCAGGAATGTTGAATCCCCAATCCCCATGATTTTCAGGACTAGGAGGAGGATGTCTGATTGCTATGTTGTTGAACAGCGCCCCCATTCCATACTCTATAGATACCTGCAAAGAAATTGCGTTACAACATTATCATTAGCAAATATTAAGGACCAAAAACCCTAGGCATCCTTAGTACGTGCATATATGCTAAACAGTTTAGATGAATGCGAGAGACAGCCCAATGGACCTTGACTCTCGACGGGTCCATGCCGCCGTCGCCTCTCCCTACATCGGGGCCCTCATCCGGGGCCAGGCGACCGGTGATCAGCCCGAGAGCGGTGTTGACACACCTCTGGAAGGGAGACACGATGACCCGGTGGATCGGGAAGCCAAGCTGGACGGGGAGTTGCCTGGCCATCTCGAGCGCCCTGGCAAACCCGACCTCGGCCAATGGAGGGTCCCAAGGCCTAGGGGCCGTGGATGGCCACGACTGATCGATGTCATCGAGGCGGTCGCCATGGCGCATGATGACCACGTGTTGGTGGCAGGGGGGTCGCTCGAGTCTTGCGGCGGTCATGTTAACGGGAGAAAAGAATGGCGAGGGAAAGAGAGAGGAACTTCTCAGGGGAGAAAATGGCAGCTCGTAGCACAAATTTTCTCTCCATCCTAGGAAAATAAGCGCAAATCTTTCTATAGAAAGTGCGGGACTGTGTGTGCTTTTGACTTTTTCTTTCATTTCGCAGGAAAATTCTTGACAATCTGTTCGTGCCTTCCCAGCAATTTCTGCTCCAATCAATTACGACTTCACTCGACTTGAGTCTCCAAGAAATTGTGGTGGAAGATTCATCGTCACGTCATATTTCACTAAGAACCTTGACTTTCGGGATTTTCGATAATGTAAAATGAAATAAAACAAATTCATATTTAAATTTTGATATTTTTCTATCCTACAACTTTCCTAAGATTTAAAATCTCGAAATATTTTTTCTCTTCCCACGTATATTTGTACTATTTCTTTCTCTTGGGTATTTTTATCACTAATTCCTTTGAATTATTCAATGAATCAAATATTTGGTGACAAAGTGATTTTGCCTAATGGTTTAAATGACAATTTCTTGCACACATGTAAGACGTGTACATATTTGCTAGTATAACTATAATGTAAGAGAACCTCTCCTACTTTTAAGGGTCACAATCCCTTTTTTTTCTTCTTCTTCTTCCATATATCCTCAAAGAGTTATTTTATAAGTTATTCGATCAATGGGAAAATACGTAAATGAATACATGTAGTATTTCTCTTGCAAAATTGGGATAATGGCTGTGGAATTCCTAAAACGTGCATCAATCCGGCACTTTAGTCCTAACACTCTTGCTTTTGATCCTTTAAATCCAAAAACTCGTCGTTGTACTTTGAATTACCTTTTCATTACCTCCGTTAGCTTCTAATGGTTCAAAAATTTGAGTTGGCTTTTAAATTTTTTATTTTCTGTCCACGTGGTTGTTATTTACGCACAGAGCCTGTTAAAGTCGAAAACGATATTATTTAACCCAAAACGACGCTGTTTTGTCTAAAACTGAAAATTTTAAACAACAAAGTGAATATTAAGAAAAAAAAATAAGGGGGGAGGGGGCTCGTGCACGATGGTAATAGCAGATGCTACTCCCTTGGTCGTCGGTGAGGATTGGATACTCTTACCGGTGGCCAGGCGAGGGTTACACAACCTAAATTTTCTACATAATTTGAATCTCGAATGAATCGGCAATTTAGCCTTAAATGATGTACATATCGCGCATCCGCTGCCCAGCAAAATGGCAACACCCAAAATTGTTAGGATGAATATATATGGAAACATTAGATGATTAAGATGTGATTAAACACTTGTTATATGAGAACCGGACCTGGTAATCTTGTGAGTTTTTTTTTTTTTTTAACTTGGGAAGTGATTCAGGCAAGGAAGATGATATCAATGATGGCTCTCTGCGTTTCCAAGAGAGTTTGAATTGTTCAAAGCACTAAAGTACCGAGAAATATACAAAGGGGAAGAGACGGTCCAATTGGCGATCTAATATAAAACTGATATTTTTAGTTTGACTTAATGGGAACACCTTGAGTCTAACATGGACCGATTGAAAAATAAAGTTAGAGGAAAGAACATATCAAATTCAATGTTGAATCATAGAACAAGTAATACACTCGGTAAAAGTCCGTCCTAATCAACGCAAAAGAATCCCACGGACATATGAAAGAATTAACAAAGAAACACAATCGTAAAACCAAGCCCTTTTTGCCCTTGCATCATACGTACTATGCAAGTTCCGCGACACTTGATGCGAGGGTATCGATCACATCGGCGTCCTTGGTGAGCAGTGGATACCGGCTTGTCCATAGTTAGGGAGAAGCTCAAACTCGCCGGCCTCGAACGCGTCGCCATTTCGAATGACTTGTCTTCCGAGCTGCGCATATCCACAGTAGTCCATCTTAATCTTGAATCTCATGGCGTCCTCCAATTGTGTCGAGACCGTGACCTTCACTGCTTCCCCTGCATAAATGCGAAGAGATGATTCTGATACATGAGGCCCGACGATCGTTTGAGTGCTAACGAGAATAATATTAGCTTTACTAAGATCTTCTAGTACAAAGTTATTCGCGCAATATATCATCGGTGGATAAGCAGTAATCATATGGATGTGTCAGCAGGCCAAGCACTAAAGTTTATGTCGCATGAAGTTCTTGATGTAATATACCTAAGCTTTATAGCTTTCAATCTAATTGCATGTTACAATATGGATGAGAAATTTCGGAAAAATTTAAATTTAAACTTGAAGTACATACCATGAGTGATGAACAGCAAATTTTCCGAAGGGTATCTATCGGCAAGAGAATGAATGGTGAGGAGATATCGCTCCTTTGCCTTTGGCTCAGTCTCTCCCCATTGAGGCAGCTACAAAAATCAAACTCAAATTGGTTCATTATATGTATCCACTCAGGAAAAAAAAACCCATTATGACGATCTCTTTTTTCAATCTTTTTTGGGGCATAAAACATGAAAAATCTTTTGTACCTGGCCGAACACTGGCATCACTGTCTTGTCCAAAGCGTCTAGTGGAATCAAGGCTTCAATTTCAGGAATGTTGAAACCCCAATCCGCATGATCTTCAGGATTAAGAGGAGGATGTCTGATTGCTAGGTTGTTGAACAGCTCGCCCATTCCATACTCTATGGATACCTGCAAAAAAATGTGTTAAACATTATTATTAGCATTTGCTCAGGACTAAAGCCGTAGGCATCATTAGTACATGCATATATGACTAAACAATTTCAGATGAACGAGAGAGAGAGAGAGACAGAGAGAGACAGAGAGAGACAGAGAGAGAGAGAGAGAGAGAGATTAATGGACCTTGACTTTTGATGGGTGGATGCCGCCGTTGCCCATAGCTACGTTGGGGCCCTCGTCCGAGGCCGAGAGGCCAGCAATCAGCCCGAGGGCAGTCTCGACGCACCTCCGGAAGGGAGACACGATGATCCGGTGGATCGGGAAGCCAAGCCGGGTGGGGAGTTGCTTGCCCGTCTCGAGCGCCCTGGCCCGGCCTTCCTCAGCCAGCGGGGGGTCCCATGGCCTGGAGGCCCTGGAAGGCCACGACTGGTCGACGTTGTCGAGGCGGTCGCCGTGGCGCATGACGACGACGTGCTGGCGGCGGTGGCGAGGTCGCTCGAGTCTCGCGGTGACCATGTTTGCAGCAGGGAAAACGGCGAGGGAACGAGAGCAAAATTTCGCTGGAGAAAGATTAGGAGTTCTTAGCATGAATATTGGTCTCTTGATGTTTGGAGATGCATGAATCAGTTTATATTAACAGCGAACCGTGTTCTCTGATCTCATTTTCTTGTACTCTTCTGAGCAATTTCTACTACAATCCATAAGGGAATTCACGCGGCATGAGTCGCTCTGGATATCGATTAGAAATTTCTTCAGCGTGTAGCTCGGTGAAGAACGGTGGCTGCAAAAAAGAACCGAAAGAATCAACAGAGTACCCAAGAAATTGCGGTGGAATATTCATCATCGAGTGGAATAATTTTTATGATGAACCAATTTTGGTTGCCAGATAAGTGTTGATTTTTTCGGGGTTATATAATTTTTTTTAATAGCATGAAGCAAAATAAAACAAGGTGAACTTAACCAAAAAATGAAGCTATGTAGCATGTTATCCTTCCTTATTTACATTATATGAAGTGTAAAAAAAAAATTCCACATTTTTTTAAGACATCTCAGTCGTTTTTTTTTCTTTCTCTACGTATTCTTATATACTTATTTTGCAAACATTGTGTATATGAAAATATGAGTTAATACATAAGTTTATTCGATCCCTCACATGTTTCGTTATTAAAATTTTGATGTTTTATTTCTGACGACAAATTTTCTAGGAAAAAATTAAAATCTTGAAATATTTTTCTCTTCCCCCGTATAATTATACTATTTCTTTGTTTCATGTATTTTTATCACTAATTTCTTTGAATTATTCAATGATTAGTTATTTCGTGACAAAATATTTTGCTTAATGATTTAAATCTTAATCTCTTGTACACACAGAACGGGTGTGCGCATTTACTAATATAAACTAAAGAAAACCTCATACTTTTAAGGGGTCTCAGTTGTTTTTTTCTTCCTCGATATCTTATCAATTAGCAAATCTACAAAGAATGTTATCAAGGGACAAATGCATAATTATTGCTTCTATTATGGATAATGATAGCGGAACTTCTAAAACTTGCGTTGGTTCATCATTTTAGACCTAAAACTTTCTTTTTTTTTTGGTTAAAGACCTAAAACTTTCTTTTATTCATTTGAATTCAAAAACTTGTCACCATATTTCGAATTAGCGCTTTTATTACCCTTGTTAGCTTTAATTTGAAAATCAAAGCCTTCAAATTAGACGATAGGTAAGTTGGATAGACATGGGTTAATTGCTGTGGACACTTCACCGTTAAGTTCCATTCGATTTCCTTGGGTCAACCTTTAACGTATTTGATCAAATCTCCATCTTTTCTATCTCTCTCTCTTTCGTGGAAAGACATTGAAAAGCTTGCTTGAGAGTTCATCTACACGTCAATTGACCTCGCGTAGACCTTTGACCTCCTGCTCCAGGCAAAGCCTAAGAGATGATGCTTACACTGAATTTTTTTTTGTTGTTTATTGTTTATAGAAATTGAATTTTATTGGCAAGGAAGAATTTTGGTTGCCTTGTGTGCTCGTGATCAATACGGTTTCTGCAAAAAATTCAGTACTCGTCGCTGTCGAGTTAACTCGTTCTTTTTTTAGATTTAACATATGTATATGCTTCGTAGGTAAAACGATTTGTATCTTTAGATCTTCTGGAGTGTGATGATTGAAAATTAGATGGTTAGAAAAGTATGTGTTTGGGGTTATACAAAGGAGGATTTGCATGTCTAGACCTTTGAAATTTGATAAAATTAAAGTAGATGGATAGAAAGATTCGATTGAGAGCAAATTTTAGAATTTTGGCCTCTGCACCGGTTAGCCCACACCAGAACGCATTCAGTTTGGGCCAGCTCTCTTGTCCGGACTATAAGATGTGTTAAAGATGATGACCGATCGATTCTCGTGATGCGACATTTCATAAGTAGTTATTGAAACGACAAGGCCCATTCAAACAACCGACAAATAAATTTTAGCATGTCCAGCATTACCTAACATATCAATCCACATGGAAAGAGAGAGAGTCTTCTATAGACAACATATCATTATCGGTCAATTTCCCTTATATGCTGGCCAAGTTCTACTACTAAAAACCACATTGTAAATGTGGTACTAGGTGAACTATGTAAAAAGTCGAAACCTTTAACTAGGGATGGGAACAATAAATGTAAGACAACAGTGAGAGCGATAAGATAAAGCCCGAAAGCCACCAAAAAATTATTATTAACACCATAAAATACAAACAATTCGGTGTTGAGATAAGTCATTCCAATTAATTTCGGGTTGCAGCTAGTTCGATCTGCAGGTTTAGTGACGTATTTCATACATAATGTTGAAATATCCCATATTGTTTGATAATGTGTTCATATGCTCTTAATATACATACGGTCTCCCTCCACCTATAAATTTAAGTTTTTTTGTTGAATTTTCTAACATGATATCAGATTCAGGTTTTGACCCTTTTGCGAATGCGTCCACCCCTTTAGTCAATTTCATGTACCGCTCCTGATTTGGTTTGCACATAAGAAGGGTGTTGAAATATTCTCACATCCCTCACAATGGGGTTTATATAAATGTGGTCTCTCTCCATCTATAAGATTAAGCAATCTTTAAAGAAAAAAAATGAACTACTTTTATTCTTTTTTTTTTGGTAAGATAACTACTTTTATTCTTTCTTTCTTGAAAATCTCATAATTTCCTAGGATGGTAATAAGACATAGAGGCGCTACTACTTGATCAACCACATATTTTATGGAGAGATGATGCAACGTCCTAGATGATTTTAGTTCCTTTTGTGCATTATATGCTTACTAGGGGACATTATATTTTTTTTTGGTAAGGTACTAGGGGACATTACATTTGACCTAGACATTTGGCACAATTGTTGTTGATCAAGATAACTCACAAGAAAGATTATAATAAGCGCCATTTTAAGCGCAAAAAGACATGTTAAAAAGATAACATTGAATTAAGACTGATTTATAAAATTTATGTACGAAGGGTCGCGGTAGACTTTTATTGAATATCAATAACTATGGGGTACTTGTTTTAAAAGTGTACTTGCACTAACCTCACATCATTAATTTATTAATGTTGTAAAAAACTAATCTTGCTTTATATAAAATTAAAAAAAAACATTCTCAAGATCATAACTTCTTTATTTACGTTGTTCAGCTAGCTTAGAAGCTTTTCTGATTATAGTTGCTTCTTTTGTAGTATTTACGTGTAAAATAATTACATATTTATTTATTTACAGTGCGTTGGATGAAAGAAGTTGGTTAACATTTAGAGTCAAGGCAAGCACCCATACTTAAAATTAGGCAAATGAATTCTCATTTCTATACACAAGAAATCATTGTCCCAATCATAACAAATTTCTTAACAAATGCTCACTAATTGACCTTTTTCAATACCCATTATTTCAAATGAAATCCAAACACTTGAAAACATTTTCAGTCACACTTTTTCAACATTTTCCTTGAAAATAATTTTCACGGGAAGTGTTTTATTTTGTCATGAATTATACGTGAAACAAACATGCCCTTCAAGCTCCGTTTGTTTTCTAAAGAAAAATTTCTTAATTTTAATCGTTCTTATCGCTTTAGACAAATGTGCTACTCGAAAATATTATCATTACCAATAAGAATGTTTAGGCTCTATAGGACTTGTAATTCCCTCAAAAATGGCCCCATTCGGTTCAGCTTTCCTAAAGGGCTTTCGACCTCTTAATCCCTTTGGAAAAATGCTAAGGCGTTTGACAAGATTTTTCAATGGTTTTCAACATTTGCCAAATGTTGAAACTAATTTTTCTTTTCCCAAACTACCCTCACAAATCCTTTAATATTTCGGTTTTGCCCCTCATTGTTACTGTTCATCTCCTTTGTGCGAGGGCGGCCAGTTAGAGCCAACGAGGCAGGGCCGGTGAGGTCGCCCAACCCCGGCGATGGCCGCCTGAGATCGCAAGATCACCCAGGCGACGATCGCCTGGGTCACACTACCCCAAGCGAGGGCCGCCTGGGTCACACGACCCCGGCGACGGCCGCCTAAGTCTGCGACCTCAGGCGACAGCCGTTGGCGCCAAATCTGGCTCGCCGGTAGCTGTAGCCCTTCACCGGCTCCAAAAAAGGGTTTGCTTTTTAAAAAAAAAAAGATTTCTAGCCAAAGCCCTTGATAACTCTATAAAAATAGAGTTATTTTACCTATTTTAGGCAATAAATAATGCAATATTTTTTAGAAAATATTTGGATTTCCTTCTATTTACTCAAATTTTGTTTGTTTATGCAGAATAATGAGACACAAAGAAAATAAGGAAAAAATTGCAAAAAGAAGGAAAGGAATATGCTAACCAGAGAAAACTTAGAAGATGTATATCAAATCGGGAATTCTACGATTTATTCCTAATTTTATGTTAAAAAAGAAGCAATTGTCTTATGATAAGAGTCTTGGATGTTATCCTATAAATAGATAACATTGAGAGCTTAGGGTACATCTAGTTTTCTTTTAGATCGTTTTTTTTTAATTATTTCGAGAGTTTTTCGAGTATTTTGAAAAGAAGATAAAAGTAGTGATAGAATTCTTGTTCTTAGATTCAAGATGTTGGGTTGAATTTATATTTTCGTTTCTTCTTTTATTATGTTCTAATTTTCTTTTGTTAGGGTTACGATGTAGCTTAGCCATGATGATATGAATTTCATGTTTTTTATGTTTTACAAGTGATTTCGTTCATGTGAGTTATATATTATTGTACTTAATGCCTTTAATAAGTGACTGGCCACCACTTGAATGATCTGATGCGTATGTTTGAGACTGAGAAATGATAATATGCAATTGCTCCTTATAATATATGATCATGAATTAAATGTGGAGAGAGATATACCATCTTATTTGTATAGCTTTCGGTGATAAGATGGTCCCAAAGATTCATTATAAACCGAGAATATTCACAAATTTTAATGCGTTTGTTTTTATTTAAATTCACATAGAGATATAGTGGATTAATAAACTGAGTAGGGTTGCTACACATAGAGATAGGATAGTAAATAGATTAGGAAATTCTGCTATCATATGTTTGATATTGTTCTTATATGTATAATGATATGAAATTCATATCTAGTGGTTATGGTGAAATCAGATGCTCTAACATATTTTATTTGATTTATTATATACCTTTAATTCTAAAATTTCATTTCTAAAATTGTCAAAATTTTATTTATTCTCAATTCTATTTTGATCTGTTAGATAAATTTTAGAATTAGTCTATTTTTAATATTTAATTGGTTTATTAATTATCAATCTCTGTGAGACCATACTCTTATCATCATTATATTACTTGTTCATTTACACGTTCAGAATTTTATGAACAGCCCTTTGCAAAATAAAATTTACCAAACACTACTTGGGCCAAAGTAGCTTCGTAAAGTGTTTTTTACCAAACGCAAGTTGCTTTTTCCCAATGGGCTTTAAGTTAAAGGTATTTGCATTCCCCAAGGCACATTTACGTAGCCGAACAAAACGGGCCAACATTCGTCTACACGTTACGTGACATGGAACAAAAATCTGGACATCCAAGTGAGTTATAAAATGTTTTGATTATCAATCATTTAGCTTCTCATATGAAAGGCATATTTCATGTTTTAACGCTAATTCGACCTAGCACATATCAACAATAATACACGTGATTATGATACGATGATAGGAATTACCAACGCTAGATGAGCGAACTCATTTGTGAAAATAGTGAGGTTGCATTCTGCTCACGCGTAACTCAACTTAATGATCTCCATAAACTAAGAATTCTTATCAGATGATTGCCACCGGAACAAAACCCCCGTGCAAAGCCCAGATCAGCGGCTAAAATTCGAATTCCGGCAAAAAACTTTCCCCTCTTTTGGATATTTGTTACATACTTTCCCAGCAATAAAAAGGACTAATGCATAAGATCTTAAACATAGAATACGCACCCATGAAAGATTAGAACAATGTTTTAATCGGCGACATAATTCAAAACTGTTTTATAAGCTTGATTTTGTAACTTAAACCGATTGAAAAGACAAATTAGAGAAAAGAATGTATCACATTCCACGATGAATAATAAAAGGAATACACACTCTGTAATAGCCTGTCCTAATGCGCAAAAGGATCACCCTAATGTGCGAAAGAATGAAGGAAAAAAACAAAATTCTTAAAACCAAGCTCTTTTGCCATCCATCATATGAACTATGATCGCGCAACATTCTACGTGAGGATATCGATCACATTGGCATCCTTGGCAAGCAGCGGATGCCGGTTTGGCCATGGTTCCCCAGAAGCTCGAACTCACCGGCCTCTAAAGCGTCGCCATCTTGAAGGACTTGTCTTCTAAGTTGTGCGTATCCACAGTAGTCCATCCTAATCCTGAATCTCGCAGCATCCTCCAAATGTGTCGAGACAGCGACCTTCACTGCTTCCCCTGCATAAACGTGAAGGGATGATTCCGATTCACGAAGCCTAATGATTGATCGAGTGTGCTATAAGAAATACTAAGAACTCGTGGTCTGAAATTGTTCAAGTAATATATCATCATTGAGTGAGATCTTTTTCAAGAAAATCGGATGCGTAAGCAGGCCATATACTTAAGCTTCTGTCGCATGAAGTTTTTGGGTTAATACACCTGAGCTTAATAGCTTTCAATCTGATTGAATGTTAATTGAAGCTTACCGTGAGTGATGAGCAGCAAATTTTCTGAAGGGTAGCTATCAGCAAGAGAATGAATAGTGTGGAGATATCTATCTCTTGCCTTTGGCTCAGTCTCTCCCCAGTGCGGCAGCTATAAAAAAACAAACTCAATTAGTTAATTATATATGTAGCCACAAGAGATAAAGACGTCCATTATTTACTAGACAAGGTTAGGGATCTCTCGATTTAGCAAAACGTTGATAGAGTTTTCTCTTTTCCCTTCTCGACTTTATGCCCGAGAAAATAATAGCTGAAATTCTCGAGCATGAACTAAGCAAGAAACGAAAACCAAAAGTCATGAAAATGGTCGAAAATTTTGTCCATTGGTCCTGCTTGACCTAGTCCTATGGCAAAAGATTTTAAGGCGGAAGAGCTTAGCAGGTGGTCCTCGTTATGGTTCGGCACCGTAGGGTCTATTCTCTTAAAACGAATTGACAGTTTTTCATTTCTTCTATCTTTTGCGCTTCAAACATGAAAAAAATTCTGTACCTCATTGAACACTGGCTTCACTGTATGGTCCAAAGTGTCTAGTGGAATCGAGGCTTCGATCTCAGGAATGTTGAACCCCCAATCCGCATGGTCGGCGGGACTAGGAGGAGGATGTCTGATTGCCATGTCGTTGAACAACTCACCCAATCCATACTCTATAGACACCTGCAAAAAGGAAATGTGTTGGACATTATTATAAACAAATTATCAAGGACCAAAACCCTAGGCATCATTAATACATGCAGACAGGAGTGAACAATTTTCAGATGAATGTGAAAGAGAGACTGATGGACCTTGACTTTTGATGGGTCAACGCCACTGCCGCCCGTCACTACATTGGGTTCTGTGTCCGGGCCCAAGAGACCGGCAATCAGCCCGAGAGCGGTGTCGACGCACCTCCGGAACGGAGACACAATGACACGGTGGATGGGGAACCCGAGCCGGGAGGGGAGATGCTTGCCCATCTCGAGCGCCCTGGCCTGACCAACCTCGGCCAATGGAGGGTCCCATGGCCTGAGGGCTGTGGACGGCCATGATCGGTCAACGCTGTCAAGGCGGTCGCCGTGGCGCATGACGACCACGTACTGTTGGCAGTGGCAGTGAGGTTGCTCAAGTCTCATGGTGGCCATGTTCACAGCAGGAAAAAACGGTGAGGGAACGAGAGAGATGAACTTCGTTAGAGAAAGATTGGGAGCTCTCAGTATAAATTTCGTCTCTTAATGTTTAGGAGATGCATATGCATCAGCATATATACAGAGTGACACCGTGTTCTCTTCTCGATTTGGGGCCTTCCTAACAGTTTCTTCTACGCTTTGACAAAAAGTTCACGACGCGGCACGAGTCTCTTTCTGGACATTGATGTGAAATTTCTTTTCTTCAGCGTATGAACGCGTGAAGAAGGGATGATTAGGAGAACGCTCTTTGGCTGTGGAAAAGTAAGCCAATGGAATTGACAGAGTACCCAAGAAATTGGGGTGGAAGATTCTGACCAGTTTGGGGTTTTCCCAAATGAGTCTTGGACTCTCGGGTTAATATAATGTTGTTGATAACATAAAATGAAATAAAAACAATGTACAGACCAAAAATAAAAATAAATAAATAAAACGAAACAAGGTGAACTTTACAAAGAACTTAGAAGCTATCTAGCTTGTTCTTTCTCCTCATTAACTGAATAAAGTAAAAAAAAATCTCCTATTTATAAGAGATCCCAATTGTTTTTTCTTTTCCGACATATTCCTAATTACTTATTTTGCAAATGTTTTGTACATATTTTGATTTCATCCCATACATGTTTCAATGTTAAAATTTTAATATTTTTCTATCTTGAACAGCTTTCCTAAAGAGATTTAGAATATCGAATTGTTTTTTCTCTTCCCACATATATTTTTTCTATCTTGAACAACTATTTGTTTGAATTTTTCAATAAAAAAATATTGTATGACAAAGTGATTTTTCTTAATGATTTAAATGTCAATTTCTTGCACACATGTAAAGTGGGAAAATTACCAAAAAAGTCCTAACCTATTTCACTTTTATTAATTTAGTCAGAAAATTTTTAACTGTGTCAATTAAGTCATAAACATTTTTACGTTTTGTCAATTGAGTCAATCCAATCAATTTTGGTAGGAAATTGCTAATATGGACGTCGGTCATCTTACGTGGCACTATTGGCGCTAACTTGGACATTATTTTCATAATACTTTAATAATTAATTGAATATTTTTATGATTTTTTGGTTTCTTTTTCTTTTTTTCTTTCCTTTTCTTTACTTTTTATTGTTTTTTGGAGTGAGGGCCAACGAGGTTCACCGGCCAACCCTTGCCGGCTCTAGGTGAGAGCCGCGACACCCTTGCTGTGGCCGTTGAGGGCTTGGCCCTTGCCGGTATTGGGTGAGGGCCGAGCCCTCGCCTAGTGGAAATTAGATTAAATCATTACATCGATTCAATTCGAACATTGAAAAACAATCTTGTGTGGAAATTAGAGGGTAGCTCTTCCTTGGATCAACCTCAACGTACTTGATTAAGGTCTACCTTTTTCCATATTCAATGCATTTTCTGCGAAATCGACAAATCGCATGGTGGCGCCTTTATTTGTGAAGGAGTTACTCGTCGCCAATGAGTTGCTCATCTTTAAAAGCTTTCTTGATTCACAAATTTCTGTGCTTCACAGGTGAAAAGATTTGCATATTTAGATTTTTGAAATGTGATGAATCAAAATAGACGGCTAGAAAGTAAAAAATTTAGAGGTAATTGAAAGAGGATTTGCATGTTTAGATCTTTGAAAATTTGGTAAATCAAATTAAAGGGTTAGAATTGAGAGCAAATTTTAAGATTTGGGCCTCTACCCTATTTAGACTGAACAGGAATCTATTCAGTTTGGGCCAACTATCTTGTTCTCCGGCCCTGCTATGGTCGGGCCGGGCTTATCTTTTTACATAATGCCCGACTTTCCCGGTCTTTAACAACCCCTTCATAATTATTGGATATCCCCCTAGAAAGTGTGTTACAAGTTGTAACAATGACTTACAAAGCGATTCTAGCGATGTCAAATTTCATAAGTAGTTATTGAAATTAGTAGGCCTATTCAAACAATCGATAAAGATCTGTCGCATCTTTTAGAGAACAAGTTTAGTAGATATTCTAACATATCAATCTTCATGGAGAGAGAGTTGTCCATGGACAACGTATCGTTATCGATCAATTTCCCTTAGATGCTGGCCAAGTTCTATTACTAAAACTTACATTGTGATGTGGTACTGGATGCACTATATAAAAAGTGAAAACCTTTAACTAGGGAAAGAAGCAATAAGATGTAAGATTAAAGTGAGAGTGATAAGATAATACCCTAAAGCCATGAAAAAACGGTTATTAACACCAAACAAAATAAACGATTTTACGTTCAGATCATCCATCCCGATTTTTCGCTCAGAAATTGTCCGATCCATGAGGTCAGTGAAGTATTTCATGCATAAGTTCAGAGTTTACTTACATAAGATGGACTATTTCGATCATAAAAAAAAGGGGAAATTACCAAAAAAAGTCTTAAACCTTTTGATGATTTACCAATTTAGTCATTCCGGCTAATTTTTTCTGGAAAATGCTAATGTGGCGGTCTAGTCAGCACTAAATTGACCAAATTAAAAAGTTTGGGACCGAAGTGGTATAAGTGTAATAGATTTATCACTTTTTTTTGTAATTTTCCCTAAAAACAAACACCATATGAGAGAAAAAAAATTAAGCACTCCAGCATGCAAATAAATGAATGTTTGAATCAGTCTTTCTTCCTCGGGAATCCTCTAATTCCCTAGGATGGTAATAAGACATAAGAGATCGTCACCAATTGGATCAACCATGTTGTTATAGAGATAAGATGTCGATGTCCTAACCGATTTTAGTTCCTTTTGTGCATTGTGTGGTTTCTTGGAGACATCACATTTGACCTAAACATGCGGCACGCCTCTTGTTGATTGCTTTAACTCCCAAGAAAGAACATAATCAGCGCCATTTCCAGCGCAGAAGACGTGTTAGAGCGATGACATCGAGTTAAGACGAATTTACAAAATTTGATATACCGAGTGTCGTGGTCGACTTTTCCGGGCTACTTGTTTTAGAAGCCACCATTTAATTCAATTAATTTCATAAACTGGCCTTGCTTAATGATACAGACCATTCTCAAGATTAGAAAAGCTCCCGTAATTACGGTGACAATGTCGCGTAGAACTCTTACATTTCAGACTGGGACATCAGGTTGGCCGTATTGATTTCCATCTATATATACCCTCTTGAGATGAAGAAACCATATGTTTAATTGTTTAACTATAGCTAATGTGACTTTCACCTCGTAAGTGTTTCCACTTGAAAATAAGTCAATGCATTAATCCTATGTAAGTACTGGAAAAGGGTTGAAAATTTAGAATATATTTATTTCGCGGAAAATAAATGATTTGGAAAATATTTCCATGAAGATGATAGCTTCTATCGTTTACAAAAAATGAATGAACTAAATTTATTTTCACCATACACAAAAGTAATTTTTTGACATAAATTATTGTCAATAATGAAAATTATTTTTTATTGACTAATTATTTCAAACGAAACAAAATATCGTTTTGAGGAAAATATTTTCGAAATTATTTATTTTCTGCGAAATAAACGGAATGCAGTTAATATTTTCTTAACTTTAATCGTTCTTGTCGCTTTAGACAAATATGTTAACCGAATATATTTTGATTATCAACAAAAATGTTTAGGCTTCGGAAGGCCGGGAATGCCCTCAACACCATTCGTTTACAGGGTAAGAGACGTAGAAGAAAAAAAATATATAGACGTTCACGTGTGATTGTAGCATGTTATGGTCATTCAAGAAGGACGAAGGTTAACACGATTATGATACTATAACACGAATTACCAAACCCTAGAAAGACGGTGGGTGGACTGAAAACAATTATTTGTCACATTCATGGTAATACTTAGTGCCTAAGAAGTATGGTTGGGTGAGAAATATGTGAATTTGAAAATAATTCCAATCTTGAAGTATTGCGTGGCAATTTCACCAATTGTTCAGCTCGGTTGAATCCGAGCCGCCGGTCATTTCGCCCTATTCTTGTTCCCCCAAATAACCAGAGACCACGTAGGCTTGAGTATGTCTTTAAAAGGTTTCATCTCAAGTCTCGTTGAGATCTTGAGATCTTTAAAATGTAAACTTTCTAGAGGGTGTTCTTCTTTTTAGAGAAAATAAAAGATACAGGGAGAATTGAGAGTGCGAAGCGTGCTAGTATTAACACGTTAAAATAAAGAATGAATCCGTAAAGCCTATCCTGAGAATTGAACTATGGTTGGACAAAAAATCTGTGAATTGAAGATACTTCCAATCTTGACGTACTGCTTGGGAATTTCGCCAAATTGTTTGACTCGGTTGAATCCGAGCCACCGGTCATTTCGCCATATTTTCTTGTTTCCTGGGCAACCAGAGCACCACAAGTTTTGCCATAGAAAGCAAAGATATTCGGATACAAAAAAGGCGAAGTACGGAGCAACAAAAGCGACTCGTGCTTTGCGATAATAGACCATTATCTTATGTTGCGTGTGCGCTTGGTCAATTGGATGTTCCTAATGGTTAGGTTTTGGAATTTTAATTGCGATTGAAATTGCAATAATGGTGGGGCGCTTTTCCTTCTCTCTTTTTCTCCCTTTTGTGATGGGCAGTTTCCAAGAAGGATCTTTGGTGGAGACGATGATCCGAGAGTTGCCACTTGATTAGACAGGTGGTATATCTTGACCCCAGTTGGATTTAGGAGAGAAGAAGATGATGGGCTCTTCGATGGGGGGATAGGCATTGGTAGTTTACTAGGCAGATGGTCGCTTGTCACCCTCCCACACGCAATGCACGAACATCGTGTTGCTCTCCTGCACGTGTTATCATCGGGATAATTATCTAAAAAGTCCTTAAACTTCATTATACGGCAGTTAATTTAGTCATAAACTTTTTAATTACGTCAATTTAGTCCTAACCCATTTTAAGATTGATCAATTGAGTCATAAACCATTCTTTATGTCAATTTACTCCTATCATTTTCACCATTTGCCAATGTGGTCTTCCAACCAAATATCTAAATAATAGGTTTATGACTAAATTGATACAAAGTTTAGGACTAAATTGACAATTCATCAAAAGGTTTAGGACTAAATTGGCACAATTGAAAGGTTTATGATTAAATTTGCAAACCGTCATAAGGTTTAGTATAGCCCAGAGATTGAATTTTCTACCTTCTAATTGGGTAGCCTAATCTCCCTAATTCCTTTGGGATTTACTCTGTTTTGATGCCTCAAATTCAATAAAATTTTGTTTCAACCGAAAAACAAATAGGCATAATTGAAAGGTTTATGACTGAATTGGCTTTCGTGTAATAGGTTTATGACTTTTTGGATAATTTTTTTTTATTATCATCGGTTAAAGATTCGTCGAAATACTAAGAAAGAGAGAACATGATACAAGATATTGATTTTAGATGAGACCGATTGATCACTGCTGTTTAACGAGGTTGACTCCCCCGTCATCCTTTCATGCATAATGGTCGAACAACATGTCCCTCTTGCACATGCTACCACCAGTTAAAGATTTGTCGAAATATCGAGAGGGAGCAAGATAGAAGATATTCATTTTACATAACACCGATTGATCTCTACGGTTTAATTAGGTTGACTCCCTTCTCATCCTCCCACACGCAATGCTCGAACACCATGTCACATGTTATCACCGGTTAAAGATTCGTTGAGGTACCTAGAGGGAGCAAGATAGAAGATATTCATTTTTGGCGAGACCAATCGATCCCGATTGCTTAATTAGGCTGACTCCACGTGCGAATTGAGTCATCTAGCATATGATATCTGCCGGGGTTTTGAAAAATGCTGGTACTGTGCTCCTTGTCTTTTGTAATGGCCTCTTGGTGATGATAGCGATCTATCTTTTTCATTGTGTGAATATTTTGACTTATTTATAATGATGAAACTATGTAAAAATTTGAAGAGTCCTTATGTATCAAAATTTATGAATTTTCTAAAGATTCGAGACGTTTACTATTAAATAAAAATTCAGCATTCAAACATAAAAATAACAAATATTGCTGAACTTGACACTAGATTACCTCAACTGACATTAATGAGAGATCATATTTATGGTCTTTTTTAGGTGCTAGGTATACAAAAAAAGAGTTGATTCTTAAACATTCGAATCATGCAAAAGCTTAATCCTCAACGAAATTCAAAACCAGCAATTAATATAAGATTCTCTTTCCTTGTATCCTCAATGTACACGTCCAATGTGTGTATCCAATGAAATTTAACACAGTGAAATCCATAATCTAATCGAGTAGAATTCGATAGTCGCTCTTTTAAGTCTAGTGAAATTCACACTAGAAGAAGGTAATCAAGGAGGGGCGGGGGTCAAGGATCTTTGTGGATTCTTTCCCAAACAGAGTTGGTATGAGTCCTATGTAGTCCGGTGGACAGGAACGGAATTCTACTTGCCTTTCCTTGTCAAATATTCCGTATTTGCGCAGAAATATGCAAATGTGTGTTGATTGCTATCTGATGGAATGTAAAGCAAAACCCTAAAATCCCTTTTCTCCTCTCAATTCCTCATTCTCAATCAAATAGGATGGCGGTATGTAGTATTGAGAAATTGGTCCTCATACTCAAGAGGGTGAAAAAAGCTCAACTCCTCAAAGTTGCAACTCTTCGCATCACTCGACGCATGGGAGGACAACTATTAAATTAATGGACGAAAACGTAGCAATTGAAGCAAATTGTGTCAAATCCTTGACGCCACATATCTAGGACATTGGCATAGTGTTGAGAAATTGGTTCTCGTGATTAACGGTGAAAAGTTCGAATCCTCACATATAAACATCTTCACTCTTCAAGAGGCATGAAACATGTTAGAATATTTAAATACTAAATCACGTATTTATCTAACATTGTAAACTTTTAGATTAAACTTTTAACATGGTATCAAAGCCAGTTGCCTTTTTCGCGTGTGCGTCCAACCCCGCTAGTCAAATTCCACATAGTGAGAGAGGGTGTTGAAATATCTCATGTCCCCTGGTAATGGGGCTAATATGTTCTTTATATACATGTAATTTTCCTCTACCTATTAGCTAAAGTTTTTAAAACAGTTGGCAATAATCCCGTAAAATTTTACAAAACGGATTGGGGTTTTATCGAATTTGAATCGGTGCTAATGCGATCATCCTCTAAGAAAAAGCAAAAAGAGAAAAAGTCCTTGGCTTCTTGATCATTTTATTATTTTATTTTGTAACTATATATTTTGATACGGCAGACTTGACAATGCTTATTACTTTTTCCAGTAGCATCTTCACTTTATCATCATTGCCATCTTTTCGGTAATCATCCAATATATTATGAAGGATTAACCCGCAAAATGTATGCAAGCTTTAGGCATCCGACTCTTTTCTTCTCTCCTCTTTTCTTTCTATTTCTTCTTCTCGCCTTTGCTTCCCGAAGAGTCTTCTTCGATCGCCCCAAGATTCGGTAAGCTAAAAAAGAAAAGCAACTCGATTTTCCCCCCATCTTCAATTTTAGGTCTTAGTAATGAGCTCAAGGCAAAAGAAAAAGGACCCAAAAAAATGAAAAAAAGAAAAAAAGCAAAGCAAAGCCCATGTAAAGCTAAATCGAGAACAACTCTTACACATGCGTATGTGTGACTTGATTCCCTTTGTCAATGAATTACCATAGCCAACCAATAATTCTCAGCAAAAGCCTGTACTTCGAGAAAGACCCCCGAGAATAAATTTGCAAAAGGGCCAAAAAATAAAACATATAAAAAACCAAAAAAAAGAAGAGAAAAAAAATTCAGAAAAAAAAGGGTTGATTAATCGTGCTGTTGACTCATTGGCCAGCAAGGCGATGGGGCCCCACTTCGATGCTGAATTCGATTGGGCCCCACTCATGTGGCCATGTGTTAGCGATTTCGCAAAAACTAGATCCGCCGCAGCGCCGCTAAGGTTGTCGCAAATCATGGATTAACATGTGTTATGGTGACCCAAAGGGAGAAAAATTAAATAATAAATTCGAGATGTAATTTTAATTTAATATTTCAAAATCGACTGCCGGTAGGCGTTCGTGGAAATAAGAATATTTGGGGCAAAGGCAAATGATTTGGGGGACTGGTGCATGTGCTTCGCTTGTTTCCTGCCCTAATGGCCAAAGCCCCTGCACGTGTGGACTTTCTCACTGGCCTTTCCTCGAACACCTTCGCTGCCACTTCCATTTGCGGCACGTTTTTCCTATGTGTTGCATTTCAATACTACCAAGGCTCTGTTCTTGTCTTTGCCTCTGGCCATTTGGGTATTGCACTGGCCAGATCTCGAGTGTCCGGGTGGTCTCAAAAAGTCGATTGGACCGATTCAATGTCGTGACTCTTGCCCCTGCCTTCGGGCCCGTTGCGTGACCATGCTTTTCTCTGGATTTACTGGCCACCTAGAATTCGAGTCGTTCTCTAAATTCATCCCGGCATGTAGTTTCGGTCTCATGATGCTTGATTCAAGTCCTGTAGGAGTCGAGAATTTTATTGCCCTTCTTCTGAATATGATCGGAAGGTAACGTTCAGATGGGTTCGAACGATAGAGAAACACAATCATAATTCCTCGAACACCTTCGCTGCCACTTCCATTTGCGGCACGTTTTTCCTATGTGTTGCATTTCAATACTACCAAGGCTCTGTTCTTGTCTTTGACTCTGGCCATTTGGATATTGCGCCGGCCAGATCTTGAGTGTCGGGGTGGTCTCGAAAAGTAGATTGGATCGATTCAACGTCGTGACTCTTGCCCCCGCCTTCGGGCCCGATGTGTGACCATGCTTTTCTCTGGATTTACCGGCCACCCAGAATTCGCGTTGTTCTCTAAATTCATCCGGGCATGTAGTTTTGGTCTCACAATGCTTGATTCAAGTCTTGTAGGAGTCGAGAATTTTATTGCCCTTCTTCTAAATACGATTGGAAGGTAGCGCTCGATGGGTTCGATCGATAGAGAAAACAATCATAATTCTATCTTCTTCTTTTTTTTCTTTCTTGAAAAGGTGATTTTCATAAATAGACATGCTGGAGAGAATTATGGGCCTAATTTTGGTGTTAGTGTTTGCATGTGCTTGCATCCTTTAAAGGTGGGATGTGAAAACGAAACTAACGAAAAATAAAGGGTTTCTTTCTTCTTCTTCTTTTGGTTTTTTGGGGGAAAATTCGAGAAAAGGATAAAAGAATCAATTTAATTAGATGCTGCGTATTGAGGAAACCTACAACAGGCACGAATGCAGGACCAGGGGTAGGGCTGACAAGACTGATGCCACATGAAATTCATGGTGGGGCGAGGCACGACCCGTTTGGCCCACCGTTTTCTTCTGATAATTTCTTCTTAATTAAATTAAAATGTGGTTTCTTTTGTCATAATTAAAATGTGGCTAATTAAGATCGTTCTTGAGGAACTTAATCAAACGTGAACTTTCAATTTGGACGACGATTGGCAATATATGCATTCGATGGTAACACTCGATTTAATTAACCCAAGCTTAATTCGGGTACATGAATCCTTTCCAAAATCGACCATTTTCAAATTAGGTTTCGAGCGTGCCTGCACGTAAACCCGTTTGGCCCTAGCATCCGATAATGATTGACTGACTATTTTGCCGAAGTTGATTTCAAATTTTCAAAAATAAAATTAGGAAAAATTGTTCAATCAATCTCAGATCTATTGAAAGGATACCAGTTCAATCATAAGCTTTCTTATTTTGCCAATTTATTCCTTCACTTTTGCCCAAAATTTAGAAAAAGTATCAAAAAAGTCATAAACATATTGCATTGATACCAATATAATCATAAACCTTTTAATTTAACCAATTTAGTCATAAACATTTTGTATTTATGCCAATTTAGTCTATCCGTCCGATTTAGGTCGAAGATCGCTGACATATATGCCAGTAGTCCTACATGACGCGGTTGGCACTAATGTGAATATTTTTTTAATAATTTTTCTTTTTTTTCCTTTCTTTTTTCCTTTCCCTTTTATTTTTGCCGGTGGCCGGCGAGGGCCCCCTCCTAGATCTGGTGAGGGGCAAGGCCAACCCTCGCCCAAGCTAGGATAGCCTCGCCGGGCATTGCCTGGGCGAGGGTGGCCTTACCTAAAGCTAAATCACAAAAGCTGACGTCATTCACAATGCCTCGGGTGGCCGGCGTCGACCTTACATCTCCTAGGTTCTTCATGGCCTCCACTCTCCTCTCCGGTTCCAGGTCCACCCTTCAATTTGAACCGCTTTCTTCGATCGCAAAATGGTTCTTTGAAGTCTTTTTACAATCTACTCGTTTTATTTTGGTTCAAAAAATGACGCTATTTTGCTCCTATGAGGTGTGAGTGTGACCTCCCCTGTATACTTGCAATTGAATGGCTTTTCCCGCCGGTACTTTGATTTCCACATCCAAGTTGAGCAAATCAGTGTGCGTGGATTTTCGTATCCGATGTACAATTTGTTATTTTTGTTGAAAATAAATATTTCATTCACATCCCAAGATTTCAATATGATACATAAGAAGTTCAAAACAAAGCAAATCGCAAATGGTAAAGTAGAACAATGAAGCACAAACTGCTATGATAAGCACACTCTCATCCAAAAAGGAAAATCTGTCTTAGCATCAAAGTAGAACGAACGGATCACCAAAACTTGCATCGTCATAAGTGATGAGCATACATCATAAATTCTTTCTTCAATAGTTACAGCTTGCCTGGTGGGCAGTGCACGCTTAGGTCCAGCGTCCTCAACGCCATCATCATACGGAGAAACTAAAAACAAGTTGAATAGGCTCCCAAATTTAGATTGAGATCGGGAGAGATTAAACAAACACAGAAACATCTCTAAGGAACTCCTAGATCTAAATATAGATTGGGAGAGAAAAGATCTTGCATTTAATCTAGATCGGCATTATGAAAACTTCCAAAACTCGGAGAAGTCGTGTAAGTACAACCACTTCTAGTGCAGTATAAACTCATCGTATTTCTCCTCGGTCCCGTCGAACTTCTTGGTTTGGAGGATCTCAAGTAGCAAGTTGATTCGCAACGATGGAAGTAGAAAAAACGCAAAGCAAGCATAGAAGAGCATTAGCAGCGAGCGGGAAAAAAAAATAAAAATCCAGATAACCAATATAGTAAATCATGTCGAGAGAGAAAATCTCAATTTCAGTTGAGAAAATAGAATCTTGCTCAACTGAGAGTTATTTCTCAGCCGAGGGAGTTTGGAGTGGAAGAGAAAAAAGGAACCTGAGAGAGGTGATTGAGAAGAGAAATCGGCTAGGGTTTTTTTAGTGTTGATGTTGAATTTCGAGCATTGATCTCTTGTTTGATTTTTGTGTGACGTGTTTGGAGTCTCGAATGGGGTTAATAATGTTCTGGATGTTATTTTCTCCTCTAAAAAACAAAAAAATTACTAAAAAAATGTCCACATCAATTCTAGTGGCACCATATAGGACGGTAAACGTTCACAAAGACAATTTCAGGCCTAAATTGACATGGATATGAAAAGATTTAGGATTAAATTAGCCCGAATGCAAGGTTTAGGATTGAATTGGTACAAATACAATAGGTTAACGACTTTTTTTTACACTTTTCCCCGCAAAATTCCAATGTAATTTTTTTGGCCGATTTTAATCGGAAATCCCTAACGTGATCGTATGCCACGTAAGATGGTCGGCGATCACCCAATTGTCACGTTAGCGATCTTCAACAAAAATTGGCTAGCAGGGAGGACTAGTTTAGAATTTCGTGCAAAAAGTATAGGACTAAACTGGCAAACTTAAAAAGTTTAAGATTAAATTGAAATCCGTACAATAGGTTTATAACTGATTAGGTAATTCTCCCCCAAAAAAATTGTATAAAACTTCTACGAAGTCACAAATGACCTTAACGTCGGTTTGTATATGGTCTTGAAAGGGGCTGTCTCTCGAATTCAATTAAAGACGGGTGATCGCCAAGAGATGAGAAGATCCGCCCGGGATTTCGATTGCATCCGAACATGGGGAGGCTGGTCATGGCCGGGGCAAAAGAAGAGATGACCTAATGTTTCCCAAGGTGCACGTACACATGAAAAGAGAAAAGCGTGTTTGAGGATTCAAACTAGGGACAATGCATTGACACAAGAAAAGGCCAAAGCCAAGGTTAGCAAATTGCATGTAAGGAAGCATAAGCATATAATGATTCATGCCAGGGCCTAGGGGCGATGCATTACTGTTCATGAGATCTCCCCTCTCCTTCCCATACTAGTGCAATGGGTCCACTCCTCTTTTATGTCCTTTTCCTTCTTCTTTTTTGCCTTTCCTTTATTTAATTTTCCTTTTTCTTTTGCTTTTCTCTTTATATATAAGGATAATGACATAAACAGTCCTCAAACTTTAGTTCAATATATAATTTGGTCCATAAACTTTTAATTTGTTCAATTTAGTCCCTTAACTTTAGTTTAATATTCAATGTAGTCTACAATCTTTTAATTTGTTCAATGCGATTCCTGATCTTTTGGTACATGTTCAATTTAGTTTCCGAATTACATGAAAATGTACAATATAGTTCATGAACTTGAATTAATGGAAGAATTACATTGAACATTTTTATAAAGGTCAAGGACTAAATTGACCATATGCCAAGAGTTCAGGGACCACATTGAATAAATTAAAAATTCAGGGATCAATTTGCTCATTGAGTCAAAGTTCAGGGACTATTTGTGTCATTTTTCTTTATATATAACAATTTTATTTTCCAATTTGTGGAGGAGGCATCATAAAAAGCCCGACAGCGTCCATTTTGAGTGTGAATTCTCTCCAATGGCACAACATATCAACATGGAGAGTAGTGCCCAGGAAAACTCTCCTAGCTCATCTTCACTCTCCACCACCACCACCTCACGCGCCTCCTATTCCTCCGCTGTGACGGTAGCCACGACAGCCTGCTCCTCCTCCACCTCGTCGGCTGGCTCAGATCCGGCCCTAGAACCAAGCAAAAGAAATGAGGATTGCGCTTCTCAAAAGGGGCCAGGGAAGTCTCCCAGCTCGGGCGCCGCCCACTTGGAGGAGCCAACTAGCAAGAGGCGCAAGCCTGGGGGCTCCGGCGAGCACCCGACGTACCGGGGGGTCCGAATGCGGAGTTGGGGCAAGTGGGTGTCCGAGATCCGCGAGCCAAGGAAGAAGTCGAGAATCTGGCTTGGGACGTTCCCCACAGCCGAGATGGCTGCCCGGGCCCACGACGTGGCGGCATTGGCCATAAAGGGCAGCTCGGCCTACCTCAACTTCCCCGAGCTGGCCCCGGAGCTCCCACGCCCAGCCTCAACTTTCCCGAAGGACATCCAAGCAGCTGCCACGAAGGCAGCCGCAGCTTTCGCGCCTCTCCCGTCAGAGCACAGAGCCGAGGATCGTGTGGGAGCCAACCTGAGCCGGGATGCTTCCGAAAGCTCCTTGTCCGACACAAATTCTTCACAAGAATCAACCAATTGTAGCTCAGATGACTATGAAGATGCCTTGTTTGATCTACCTGATCTGTGCGTGGATCAACCCAACGGCTTTGGATTCTGTCCTTCCTTCTCATGGCAGGTTTGTGCGGCAGACTCAGGGTCTCGGCTTGAGGAGCCGTATTTGTCGTGGGATCACTTCTAGACCATTGAATCCTATATTCATTTTGTGCTGAAGATTGATTTGCTTGCTCTTTACACATGTTTCACGAGGTCCTTATCGAGGTAAAATCTTGTCCAAGCTCGGTCCATCGTGAGTTGAGTGACATGACTCGTTGAGTTTTTCGCAAATCTACTTTGCAACTCCGCACGCGACTGCTCAGGCCACTCAATTCACTGTGAATTAATGTTCAGGCAAGATTCTGACCCTCTTGTTCAATGAAAAACTCCGTCCTTTCCCATTTTCAAATCCAAGAACACCCACTTTGGAAAATGTCGAGTTTCTGTCACTCAAGGAAGTGTTCAATGTGGCAAATTTCTAGAGATGGAGAGAGAGAGAGAGAGGTGGTTAAGTTTCTTGCAAGACGAGGGGTTTTCTTAGATCTAGCTGTAATATACGAGCACGCACCACCTGAAATTGATTTCAAGTGATTACTTAATTGCGAGTGTTGATTTGGATTTTATATATATAACGAAAAGCGGGTTTGGTGCAGCTGATTAGCAATTTGTCAATTGCCTTTTGTACCAATCTTGCTCTTCAAGACCCACCAACAAAAAATAATAAAAATGAAATCATAGTATATTGACCAGGAAACGTACTCATCACTCAACCCGAGTATATAAGCTTTGCGTGGTATTACGTACATAATGACATCACATGTAAGACATGTGAATGAAGATTAGGTGTGCTGTTACGTGTGAGCACATACCATTTCTATCATTGTGTATATCTACCAGTTCATCAACGGCTAGCGTGATTTTTTTTTCCATTCTTTTGACCAAGAAGGAAATAAAAAAAAAAGAAAAATTTGCAATTGCAACTAGGACATCATTGCGTACACGTTATTAAACCAGCAGAGAACTTGTACATAGCAATAAGAGAGATTCAAGAAATAAAGTTCCCTAAATAAAAGAAGAAGTTATGTTCATGTGACTGTAGAATTTTGAATGATGTGGACTAACCAATCTAAAGATAATGGATCGATTACTGCATAATCCCCTAAGAGATTAGCCCAAGCTGGCCAGTAATAAGACTTGAACTTTTGGTTTCATTAACCATGAGATCTTAAATCAAATACACTCGGTGAAGCTTATTTGCCTAGGAGATAATCCCTAACACATTCTTAATAACCAGTGTGTCAACGAGTTTAGTCTATGCACGAGAAATCGACTTGACATGTTATCTAACCCTAGAATCAAATCAAGCAAAGAGAATAAGCATAGATCTTTCAACTTTTCTCTGGTATTTATTTTGTAATTTCCTAATAGAAAATATCATATGTAATGCATTTGTGAAGATACATACTCACTTGTAGTACATTCCTTCTTTAATATCAACCTTCTAAAGGATGCGATGAAGATCAAAGAAGGGGACAAAAGCCATGAAATTGTGGGAAGGAAGTTATTGATTCCAATTCCAAACACATGCAATTTAGTAAAGCCAAAAAAAATAAGGCGCCCCTCCATTCTTGCACCCAAAAGTGATGAGACCTGTTCAAACCACTTTAGCTCGTTTGTAGCAAGTGACCTCTCACTATCATCATCTTTTCCTTATTCAATAGTAATCATCATTTTGGCGCTACCACCATACAAACAGATCTTCAATCCACACCCCCATACAAAATGAAATTATGTTGCGGGGTCCCTCAAGGCACCCAATTGTTTTTGGACAACCTTTTTAGAAAAAGAAAATTGAAAGCACTGGAAGGAGGGATAGGGATAACCCAGGAATCCATGAAAGGAGGTTGTGAAGAATGTGACAAGAAAAGACAAGGGCGTATTGAATGTGAAATTATGGTTTCTTTACAGCTATATAATGGCATTAAAAGCTCTGATAAGATGGTACACAGAGCACCTTTTTCCCGTCTTTAATAGTGACTTTCCAAAAGTAGCAGGATTAGCCACTTGATTATGACATTGGCAAAGCTAGATTCTATTCCTAGGAAGGTGCATGCATGGCAGTGAATTAACCTGGTCCTTTCATTTTGTGGGATATCTATAGGCTTCATTTCCTGGGAGATATAGGATCTAGAGGATAGGCTGAATAGGAAGCTTTGTGCTACTAGGTTTTTGGATTAGGTTTGATTGTGACCTATTTAACTGACATTTAAAGTAGGTTAGAAATGTTAAGCATACCTAGACATAAGGAGACATGCCTTCCAAAGTACAATAAGAGTTGAAAGCTTGAAGAAGACCCACTTAACCAGCCACAGCATAAAAGCAAACCATGGATTAGCATCTTCTTTAATTACAGTGGTAATCATTAGGACAAAGCCATGATGGTTCCTCCAACATTGTTGTTTTGCATAAATAGCATCTGTACTTTTGACTCAGTGCTCTTCCAAGGCTAAAATATCTTGGAAAGGAGATCTCCTTCTTATGCCCTCCATTTGATCATACATTAAAACTTCAATCTCATTTTTCATTTTCTTTCGAAGGTGAAAATTGCAAAGTCATGGAGAATGGAAAATTGCTTGATACTTAATTAGATTCAATGCATAACTATCGGCTAACTCAAAATTCAAAACTACTCAAATGCATTTTATAAATTGCGCGACGCGCGGAGCACTCATTAATTCTAACTTGTATATTACGTTGAATTATCAACTCCCGCAAATTCTTTTCAAAGGTCATCGTCACTTGTGGGGTGCGCAAAATTCCATTCCAAAGTATATAAAGGGGAAAAATAAAAGAGGAAGAAAAAAGAAAAGAAGAAAGAAAGCACACGAAATGCTGTGAGAAAAGTTCCAATATATAAGAAGACATGATTAATAAATTAAAAAAAGATAATACCCTGATATTTGACTGATAAATGCATGCAATGGAGTAATTAGATTTATTTAAAATAATAATATTAATCAAAAAGCACCAAGTATTGCTCGGTGCCACTTGCTTCCAAGTTGAGTGGCAGATCTAATGATTACTCCGATAATAAGATCCCACCACCAATTAGATAACAATTGCCTAAAGATCTCACCACATCAAGCCAAAATCAGAGAAGTCAAACGTCACTTGTATGATACAAAGATCGAATCGTTATAACAATAAATATGATGATGGTGAGGTATAATTTGTAAAATAATCATCACACAACAAACGTTGACATCACCGTGGACCAAACCTTGATCAAGGGAGAAAGTGGGTTCTATCGAAAAATTAGCTGGAGGCCTGATTAGCTGGGGAGACAATCTAGCAAATCAGGAAAAGTATGATTATCGGCAATGATGATGAGAATGATTGTGGTGATAATGACTGGTTTGATGCAGAGTCCGGACCTAATTATGGGAGCTTCATGCCTGATATTAGGGTGAGAGCCAAATTATCAAATGTGAAGGAACCATAAAAAAAAATTAGTAGCTAGTTTACGACATGTCGATGAAATCCACGGTACAGAGGGCTCAATACTGGACTTGCATACGGGTACCGGGGAAGCCCCGGCACATTGACTTGGTGGCCAAGACCCGACTCTGTACATGGGTTGAATCGATACCTAGACTTTGTCTTAAACTGATTTGATTATGTAATTTTTCTTACCTGTAAATGGGTTGGCTTTTTTTTTGGTACATAATTTCAAGTGAGGCTCTTGTATTAAGTTTGTCTAAAAATTTTTAAGCATATTGTACTTTTGCCAATTCAATTATGAACCTTTCATTTTTGCCAATTGAACCCTAAACCCTTTTATGTTTTGTCAATTTAGTCAATTTGGCCAATTTTGACTGAAAATCGCTGACGTGGACGCTGACCGTCCGACGTGTCGCAACCGGTGCTAATGCAAACAATTTTAATGATATTTTAATTTTAATTTTTTAAAAAATTTTATTTTTTTTTCTTTTCTCTCTCTTCTCCTTCCTCACTGCTTTCTTAATGTAGCCGGTGGCCAAGGCCCGCTGGCCATCAGGTGATGGTCACCGTGCCCTTGCCGGTTGTGGGTGAAGGCCGAAACTCCCTCTCCAAGTTGGGGGTGGCCATTGCACGGCCATCGACCACTGGCCACAATAGAAAAGTAGTGAAGAAGATAAAGAAAGAGAAAAGAAAAGAATAAATAAATAAAATATTTTTAAAATATTAAAATATTATTAAAGATTGTCCACATCAATATTGATCGCGTCACATAAGAAAGCTAGCATCTACGTCCATGATTTCTAATCAAAATTGGCTTAATGGACTTAATTGGTAAAACGTGAAAATATTTAAGACTTAATTAGTAAAACTGAAAGACTTATGACTAAATTGGCAAAAAGTGCAATAAGTTTACGATTTTTTGGACAATTTACCAGTATTAAGCTGTGTCGACTCAATCTGCCTCATTGACACCCTAGTTGGGTTATGAAATCGTTGGGGGCAATTTACATGGTATTATGTTACTTCTAGGTCGGTTTCGTACAAACAATCATAAGTTATGACGAAAGCACAAGTGTTGTACATAGGAGGAGGATGTTTTGTAAAGAACTTGCCTTCTCAAAATTATACATTGAATATCGAGAAAATTTCAAATCAATACTCAAAGTGAGGTTATTTTCTAAAAAATGGGTCTAAAGTGGACATAGTGCTAAATAAGAGCTTGAAATGCCCAATCAATCTTAAATAGGGGCTCAAAGTGCCCAATTAGTTTTAAGTAAGGACATAAGTTCGTCGGCCGGTCAAATGCTCACCAGTTGGCAAACATGTCACTATTTCAGTGATCGGAACAAGGACAATTTCGTCTTTTATTTTTTAATTTTTTTTTGTTTCTTTTCCTTTTCCTTTTCTTCTTGTTTTTTTTCCCTCTTCAACCTCTGCCGGCCATAGCTGAGGCTGGCGAAGGTTGCCAGCCTCGGGCGGAGGCTGCCCTCGTCGGTGTTAGGCTGAGGCTGCCCCCGTCAGCGTTAGGCGAGGGCAATCTAGGGTCGGGCGAGGGTTTCCCTTGTCGGCATCGGGCGTCACCCAACCCTAGGTTACCCTTGCCCGACACCGGCAACGGCTATGGCCAGCAGAGATTGAAGAGAAAAAAAACAAGAAGAAAAGGAAAATAAATAAAAAAAATTAAAAAAAAGTAAAAGACGAAATTGCCCTTGTTTTGATCTTTTGAATAGTAATGTGCTTGCCGGCCGGTGAGCATTTGACTGCCTGGCGAACTCAAGCCCTTACTTGAGACTAGTTAGGCATTTCGGGCCCCTATTTGATACTAATTGGGCACTTCATGCCCTTATTTGGCACTATATCCATTTTGGACCCATTTTTGAGAAAATGACCCCACTTTGAGTACCGATTTGAAATTTTCCCTTGAATCTTAGAGGATCAAACCCGAAGACCTAACACTTGATTGATAAATATATACTCAATCAAAGATATTATAGTCCAACCAGGAGCTAGATAGCCCTTAATCATGGAAATGATGGAGTTGAATGTTGGTTGAAGATTGATTCTTCTACATATGAAAATTCAGTTGGCTGCTCATTTAGTTTAGGGAAAATTTTCAGAAAAGTCGAAAATATATTGTATTTGTGCTAATTTAGTCATAAACTTTTTGACATAGTGTCAATTCAGTCCTTTCGTCTAATTTTGGCTTGATATTGCTGATATGGACGTAGACCAGCCTACATGGTATTGTCGGCGCTAACATGTATAATTTTTAATATTTTTTATATGTTTAATTATTTTTTCTTTTTTCTTTCTTCTTCCTTTTTCTGGCCATCGGACAAGGGCCGGGTGGGCTGGCCTTGCCTAGGTGAGGGTTGCCATCTCTCGGCTAAGAGAGGCCCAACCAAGCGAGGGTGAGCCCCGGCGACGGCTCCCCTTGCTAGATTTGGTGAGGCTGACCCTCACCTAGGCTATTGTGGCCTCAATGGGCGTCACTCGAGCCAAGACAACGCTCGGCGAGGCCGCCTTGGCTTAAGTGAGGCCAACCCTCACCATTGCCTGGTCGACTATTGCCTGTGGCTAGTTACTGGCAAAAGGAAAAAGAAAGAAAGAAAAAAAATAAAAAAATTGAAACATTGAAAAATACTAAAATATAGTTAAAAATTATCAGTGTCAGCGCCTGCAGTATCACGTAAGTTAGCCAGCGTCTACGTAAGCAATATCTGGTAAAAATTAACTGAAAGAACTGAATTACCATTATGTCAAAAAGTTTATGACTAAATTAATACCAAAAAAAGATTTGGGACTTACATAAATGTAATAGGTTTATGACTTTTTTGATACTTTTCCCTTGAAATTATGATTAATCAGAAGAATTTTCAACTCAGGAAACTCAACAGGTGACTAACAACTAGTATTTTTAACTATGGAAGATTATCACAATGCTCGGCCGGCCTATTCACGAGCAGGAGCCTTAGGACTAGCAATACCTAATTGAATTCGATTGAATATGAAGCAATCAAGCTGATTTTTGTACTTCTATATTGCTGATTGATATATCTCTTTGAAATTGGTGATTGATTGATGTCTAAGTCTTAATGGTGCAAGCAAGGCCATATAGAGACTCTCATACGACCTCGTAACAGTAACTTAAGCGAATTTCTACAACAAGTGGTGTAAATAGGGACATATTTTATAGGACACTTGAGTAAAGAATCCCTACGATTATACTTAGGCTTGTTCATATATAAAGCAGCGAATCATTAACGGCACGTTTGTTGAGAAAATTTTCAAACACCTAGATATTTATAAATAGGTCTAAAAAAAAGAAAAAAAAAATCAAGTACCTAGTATATTACAGTATCGGGCTTTGCCCCTTCGACTTTATTTTTTTCTCTCCCAATGCTTGTGCAACTCTTCAACAATCGCATCTAAATTAGAATTCAAAACCGAGGGCTAGAATAAAAAATAACTATGGATCTCCGCAACCACCCAATCTAAAAATGACCCGACCAGCTTGATTGTTAGTCACACTTAATAAGGAAATATGAGCCCGATTCAAAGGAATTTATTATAGAATCTCTTGCCAGCAGATCAAAATGGGTGGAAAGTAGCATCTTCCGAAGCTAAAGAAGAGCTTAAAGCATGTTTTTATCGTCATTAAGGGACAGAATACCTGCCTTAGGATCTTCTTTCTGCACATAATCCATCATTTTTTTTGGATTAATTAAAAAAACTTATCAAGAAAGAGAAAGTGGAGGGAAAAGACTGGGTCAATTGTACCAATAAAGAATGAAATAGGGGACAAATACCAAAGACCATGTGCTGGAAAAGAGCAGAATAAACTTTCCCTAATTAATATTAATGGCCCAAAAACTCAATCTCTCTCTCCCTCTCTTAATAATTAAAAGAAAGCAAATGCCACTAGCTTTGTAAAGTATGCAACTTGGTTGCACCAAGAGATGCAGACATCACATAGGTTTTTCTTGTGAAGGGCAAGTTGCTCATTTAAAAGGAAAAACCCGTTCCAGAAATTACCCGGAAAATTCGGAAAGGACAGGAAGAGAGGTTTGACCGTCTGAAAATCGAGGAATCCAATGTCATGAAATTGGTCTTTTGTGCCATGTTGCCTAGAGAATTGACAAGACATCTCAGGATATAAATATTAACAGGATGACGTGTCGACCGCCAATTGGTTGCTTTGTATTCGTGCATGAGGGCCCAAAAAATTGCATGAGTGCATTGGTGGGGGATACTGTGTGTTAAAGAATTTGCAAGTGCAAACATGTGGTTCACGTTTTTTTTTCTCCCTATGTTGGTGTTGAAAAATGCAGAGAATTCATGGTTTAGTCCGACGAAAGGGACGAGGGATCCGGAGCGATTGATGCCTTTTAATGCAAGAGAATATTCTTTTTCATCAATCATACATATTAGAAGGAGATTTCTAAATTCAAATGTAATAAATAATGCACGTCATGCGAGACAATGTGATTAATTAATTATATCATATTAACAACGGTACCATTAATATATAATAAAAAAACCGTCTTCTTTTTTTATCTATCACATACTATTTTGTAACATGACAATACATAAATATTATGTTATTCAAACACGTTTTTGTTTTCTAAAGTATCTAATTGTCACTTCAAGCAATTCATGATGAATCTTCATTTGATTCACGTCGCATATCTTGACTAGAATTTTTGAGATAGGAACACTAGACCGTCCATATATATTGGGAACAGCGTAACATAACTCCAGTGCATTTCTGGTGAGATCTAGGGGGGGAGCTTGTAATTTGAATCTGAAGATGTATCCCGTTGAACTCACGTTTTGCTCCGAAACTTTGCTATTGAGGTTTGAGTCGACTAGATGTTATTGGTTGCTCCTTTGGCTTTGCGCATCCAATTTATAGGACTTCTTTCTTTTACAACGTGCAGTCGAGAAGAGAGGCTGCCCAAACGACTTTGATCTTTCTTGGGCCTCCAAAGGCCAACGACAATATGTACGCCAAGACCTTTGTCAAACGACAGAGCCACTTCTTTATTAACACACCTTGAAGGGCCCGTGGAGATTATTTGGGTCCGTTTGACCGATTGGAACATCCAGCGACACGGTCTCCAGAAGATGCGGATTGCTTTGTGTATAGCGCTTTTTTCACTCTTTCCTGCTTATGCATTTCCCGAAATAGTATTTTGACTGTAACATCCATCGTGGTCGTGCCTTTCTGGCGCACCAAACCCATTGATGATTACTAAAGTCAAATGTGGGCCCTATTTTGTATCGGGAAAATTATCAAAAAAGCCCTAAACCTATTGTAATTGTCTTAATTCAGTCCTAAACATTTTGTAATTGTGTCAATTCAATCCATCCGGCCACTTTTGATCGGGCGAGGTTGATATGGACGCCAGCCGGCTAACGTGGCAATATTTTAATATATATATTTTCGAGTTTTTATTTTTTCCTTTCTCTTTTTTTTTTCTTTCCTTTTGCCCCTTGGCTGGGATCAGCCAAAGGGATGCTCGCTAGTGAGGGCGAGCCTCGCCCAGCTTTGCCCTCACTAGCGTTGGGTGAGCTCGACCTCGCCCAAATTTGGCGGGGTTGAGCCTCACCATGGTTGTGTGACGATAAGGCTCGCCCTCGCTGACACTAGTGAGGGTGGAGCACAAATTTTTTTTTTCTTTTCTCTATTTTTTTTGGCCTTTCCGTCTTCCCCCAGTTCGATGGTCGGACAGGCCATGACCTCGCCAACCACTGGGGAGGCTCGTTGTCACTGGGCGAGGTGAAGGCGGAGCTCGCCATGGTTGGGTGAGCTCGACCTCGCCCACAGCCATGGCAAAGCTCGACCGGCAAAGGTGAGGGCAGAGCTTGCCCAACCATGGCGAGCTCCACCCTTGCCAGTGCCAGTGAGGGCAAGCCTCCCCTTGGCCGGTCCGGCTAGGTGGAAGAAGTAAAGAAAAAGAAAAAAGAGAAAGGAAAAAAATTTGAAAAAATAAAATAAAATGTTACCACGTTAGCTAGCTGGTGTCTACGTCAGAGTCGGCCGGCCAAATAGACTAAATTAATACAATTGTAAAATATTTATGACTGAATTGATAAAAAAAAATCTACAACGAGGGCTACCCTTTTCGGCCCAGGCGAGGGATGCCCTTGTCGGATTTGGCGAGGGGGACCCTCGCCGGGGCGGGCGAGGGTCGCCCATGCCCGACTTAGGCGAGGGCGACCCTCGCCCACCCAGGCGAGAGCGACCCTCACTGGCCCAGGGGAGGGCCGCCCTCGCCCGATGCCGGCGAGGGTGGCCCTCGCCAGATCTGGCGAGGGCAATCTCGCCCGCCGAAGAAGAAAAAAATAAAAAAAGGAAAAAATTTTTAAAAAAAAGCCACATAATTTTTACATGTACAAGTCAGATTATTTTTTTAAAAAAATATAAATGCCACGTCAGCTTTTTGGTCGGAGTCACTAAAGTGATCTACTTTTTTCAATTTTAACATCAAAGTGATTCGAAAAAAAGTTATAGTACCAATAACATCCTTCTGCCGATAAAAATCTATTCAGTTATTCAACTTTTCTTAGCAGGTCACTGAACCTTCCGCCGATAAAAATCTATTCAGTCATTCAACTTTTCTTAGCAGGTCACTGAACCACCACATATGAGAATATCGACAAAAACTGAGCAGTTGGCGCAGCTGCACCTCAATGTACTTCTTCGCATTGTCCCATGCTCCACCAGAGTAAAATGCAAAAATTGCCATCTGATTGAAACCAAGCCCAACATATATTACTCATCAGGGAAATACCACAATCAAATGAGACAACGGATGTGAAGCTCCAACATCGTCACAGATATGATCCTAAGAGCATTAATCAGCAAACCTAGTTCACCAACCTACACAAATTTGTTCAAGAATAAAGAAACTACAATATCTTAACCCTGTTTAACGAGCATTGTATCGAGATTATTTTGGTAAAGATTACCTGAAGAACAGAAACAAGAGAGCCAGCCAATACACCGGACAGCATCTCCACACCTGAAGAAGGTCCCAACGATAAGTGGCGTAACCATGACAAGGGCACCAGGTGGAATCATCTCCCTGATAGATGCATCAGTTGAAACTTTGACGCATGAGGCATAGTCAGGCCTCTCATGACCCTCCCTAGGCCCTGGAATGTCTTACTGCCTGCGGACCTCCTGAACCATCTTCAATGCTACACTTCCCACACTTTTCATGGTCATCGCAAAGAACCAGTAAGGAAGCATGGCACCCATGATCAAACCGATGAAGACCTTCGGTGTCAAGACATCAACAGTAGAAATTGCTGCACCACTCACAAATGCACCACACAGAGCGAGAGACACCAGAGCAGCTGATCCAATAGCGAATCCCTACACATTAGATAAGAAACAAAAAATGGACAATCTACTATTAGATTTAAACAACGGGAAAGTAAATGTGGACAATAGAGCTAAATTAAGAATGATAGATGAAAGGCAGCACATCAAGGAAAAAAGGTGATTATAGCCAAACATAACTAACATAATATCAATTTGCATAATTAGCATAATATCAATTCTTTTATGGAGAAAAAGATATGAATTGGACAATGTGCACAGACTCTGGATGATATGAACGTGATCTCATGAAAAGTTCCTACGCGCAGACACCCTTTCGTCTGCAATGTCATGGATTTTATCTAAATCGGATACTAAAAGGACAACAGGACAATGTCTGGACCTATATTCATATGCAAGGATTGCCTGTACCTTTCCAATGGCAGCACTAGTATTGCCAGCAGCGTCAAGGGCATCGGTTCTCTCACGAACTCTGTGACTCATGCCAGCCATCTCAGCAATACCTGCAGCATTGTTGCTGATGGGACCGTAAGCATCCATGGCCATTCCAGTGGCAATGGTACTTAGCATCCCAAGGGCAACCACAGCAATTCCATACATGGTGTTGAAGACAGATGCGGAAAAGTAGAAAACAGAACACAGGGATTTACGTGGTTCGATCACAAGGTGATCTACGTCCACGGGCGAGGCAAGACAAATTCCACTATAATCAAAGAGAGTACAATATTCAGAAGTCGAAAAATGACGAAAAACTCACGGCTAACAAAACTCTCTCTAACTCAATGAGAAAACCTAGCCACAGTACAAATAGGGTTCTCGAAAATTTTCTCGGAGGCTACGCCCCCGAACCCCCCGCGCATTGGTTCGCTTCCTCCAGTTCGGGCGGTCCGCTATGGAGATTTGTTCGTTTGCTGCGGGTTGGGCCTATCGGCCCAACCCTTCGCGTCGCGAACCAAATCTCAATTTCCTTTCCACTTTCGGGTCGCACAAAAATATGTCGGGTCGGGTCATAAACCGGACCGAGTACATAAAATTCAAGACATATTTAACAAATCTCCACCTTGGCTTGAATTTCTCAAAATAAAATAATCAAGAAGCCGAACACGTTCTCTTGGCATCCCTAAGCCCACATGAGCTAACTCGGTGTAGGAAACAAGGGATGCAACAAAAGAACATATTCACTTCGAAAACACAAATGTAGAATTGTCATTTACCTCTCCACCAAAGCCCCAGAAGGGGCAAAATCAACCAAGCATGCCAATCAAGTTCAAGCAATGCTTAAACTTATTGGCTGGGACTGGCTTGGTTAACATATTAGTAGGATTGTCAGCTGTACCAATTTTCTTTACCGTCATGTTTCTCTTAGCAACTGCCTCTCGAATAAAGTGATACCTGACATCGATGTGCTTAGTCCTCTCGTGATATGCTTGATTTCTAATCAAGTATAAAGCACTCTGATTGTCACAAAAGACAACCAAATTGTCTTCCTGCTGTAGCCCAAGTTCCTGAACAAGATTCCTTAACCAAATACCTTCTTTCACTGCTTCTGCTGCTGCCATATACTCTGCCTCTGTAGTGGACAAAGCAACTGTCGACTGTAAGGTTGACCTCCAGCCGATAGCCGAACTAGATAATGTGAAAAGATAGCCAGTCAAAGATCTCCTCCTATCGAGATCACCTGCAAAATCGGAATCCACAAACCCCACAACTGAGATACCGTTCGAACTATTTCTATCAAACACTAAACCCAACTTTGCGGAGCCTCTAAGATACCTTAGTATCCATTTCACTGCCTGCCAATAAACCTTTCTAGGATGCGCCATATATCTACTAACCACGCTAACTGCTTGCGCAATGTCTGGACGAGTGCATACCATAGCATACATAATGCTACCGACTGCACTGGAGTATGGGACATGAGACATCGCAGCTTCCTCAACCTCTGATTGAGGTGAATGTAGAGCTGAGAGTCTACAATGAGATGCCAATGGTGTACTCACGGGCTTAGCGTTTTGCATGCCAAACCTCTCAAGTACCTTCTCAATATAACTCTTCTGTGAGAGATATAACTTCCCTGCTTTCCTGTCCCTCTGAATCTCTATTCCTAAAATCTTCTTGGCAGGATCCAGATCTTTCATCTCGAACTCCTCACTGAGTCGTTTCTTCAAGATCAACACTTCTGACATGTTCTTTGTAGCAATGAGCATGTCATCCACGTATAAGAGAAGATAGACAAAGGATCCATATGAACCCTTCTTGAAGTAGACACAACTATCATAGTTGCTCCTCTGATAACCGCTTCCTATCATAAAGCTATCGAATCTCTTATACCACTGTCTTGGTGACTGCTTGAGACCATACAAGGATTTCTTCAATTTACAAACATGATTTTCCTTGCCTTCTACATAATAGCCCTCGGGCTGGACCATATAAATAGTTTCCTCAAGCTCGCCATGCAGAAAAGCAGTTTTCACATCAAGTTGCTTAAGCTCTAAGTCAAATTGAGCCACTATAGCCATCAACACACGAATGAAAGTGTGTTTTACCACAGGAGAGAAAACTTCATCATAATCAATTCCCTCTTTCTGGTTGTAGCCTTTAGCTACGAGTCGAGCCTTCCATCTAGCATTTTCAACACATGGAATTCCTTCCTTTTTCTTGAAGACCCATTTACACCCAATGGCTCTTTTTCCTTTAGGCAACCGCACCAAGTCCCAAGTCTGGTTCTTGTGAAGTGATTCAAGTTCTTCAACCATAGCAGTAGCCCATTTTTCTGATTCTGTGCAAGTAATAGCTTCTGTATAGGTAGAAGGTTTCTGAATACCCATATCTTCTGCTATCGTAAGAGCATAAGCCACAAGATCAGAGAAACCATATTTCTGAGGAGGCCGGGTCTGTCTCCTTTCTCTGCCAGTAGCAATGGAGTATGGCTGCTCCACCTCATCTACAACTTCCTCATCTGAACTTGAATCAACAGGAGCATTTTGCTTGTTCAAAACATTCTGAGAGGTCTTTTCTGGAAGCTCCACCTGAACCTCCACCTCATTCTTATCACTCTCGTGTTTACCTGACCACATCTCAAAAGGAGTCTTGCATTCAATTGCTGTTGAAGGAGAACGATTAACCAGATAACAAGCCGTATTAACAGCTTCAGCCCAAAAATCCTTTTCCATGCCAGCATTAGAGAGCATGCATCTTGCTCTCTCCAATAGAGTTCTGTTCATGCGTTCTGCCACTCCATTCTGCTGTGGAGTGTGCCTCACTGTACGGTGTCGAACAATACCAGCATCTGCACAGAATTCATTAAAATCACCACCACAGAACTCAAGACCATTATCGGTCCTAAGATGTTTAATCTTCTTCCCTGTCTGATTCTCAACAAGAGCTTTCCACTTCTTGAAGGTTTCAAACACATCGCTTTTTCTTTTCAAAAAGTAGACCCAAACCTTCCTGGAATAATCGTCAATGAATATCACAAAGTAAAGAGCACCACCTTTATATGGAACTTGTGCTGGTTCCCATAAATCAGAATGGATATAGTCAAGTGTGCCCTTTGTCGAATGAGTCCCTGTATTGAATCTGACTCTGCATTGCTTGCCAAGAACACAGTGCTCACAGAAATCTAGAGAGGTCGTCTGCTCCCCACAAAGCAAACCACGTTTACTCAAAACTGACATGCCACGCTCACTCATGTGGCCCAAACGCATGTGCCACAATTTTGTTTTATCATTATCAGAAACAGAATTGCTTGTGCCAATTGAAGGACCCATAACTGTGCTACCCAGCAAATGATACAAGTGATTCACCTTGCTTTCTTTCATCCCAACCAGATTGCCTTTTGTAACTTTAAGAACTCCACCTCTACCTGAGTACACACACCTAATGGAATCCAAGCTACTCAACGAGATAAGGTTTCTCTTCAAGTCTGGTATATGTCTTACTTCAATCAAGGTTCTTACTGCCTTGTCGTGGCACTTAATCCGAACAGTACCAATGCCCACAACTTTGCATACAGCATCATTCCCCATCAAGACTGATCCACCATTTAATGGCTCGTACGTGGTGAACCATTCCCTATTTGGACACATGTGATATGATGCTCCCGAATCCATTATCCAAACATCATTGGACAAATTAACAGCAGAACATGCCGTAAGAACACTGTTAAACACATTAGCCTTATTGTCGTTTGCAACATTCGCTGAATCTGGTTTTTGACTATGCTGCTTATCCTTTTTCTTGAGCGAAGGACAATCTGACTTGTAATGTCCCTTTTTATGACAATAGTAGCACTCAACGTTCATCTTATCTCCATGTGGCTTAGATTTTGAACGACCACCAGATTTCCCTCGGAAAGCTTTATCCCTGCTCTTGGTCCTGCCTCTCACAAACAAACCATCTGCTTTGTTTTCGCTGGTATTCCCATTCAATTTTGTTCTCAGTTCTGCAGAATTCAAAGATGCTTTGACATCCTCCAAAGTTATGGATTCACGTCCATAAAGCATCGAGTTCACAAAATTTTCGTATGAGGCAGGCAGTGAACACAACACGATCAAAGCTTGATCTTCATCCTCGAGCTTAATATCTAGATTTTTCATATCCAGAACAATTTTATTAAACTCATCCAAGTGTTCCTGAACAGACGTACCTTCGCGCATCTTTAGGGTATAAAGACGCTGCTTCAAATAAAGTCTCGATGTTAGGGATTTCTTCATGTAGAGACTTTCCAGTTTCTTCCAGAGACCGGCTGCTGTTTCTTCATCAGCGACTTCTCGCAAAACATTGTCATCGAGAGACAACTGGATTGCGCTATGCGCATTCTCGTCCATCTCTTCAATTTCAGCCGAGGTCATGTCGTCTGGATATTTTCCATCCAGCGCCCTAACCGTACCTTCTCGCCTCAATAAAGCCTTCATCTTTATTCTCCATAATCCGAAATTGTTCTGTCCGTCAAAAGATGAAATCTGAAACTTCAAAGATGCCATCTTGCTCGAACCCTAGAATCGGATGCGGCTCTGATACCAATTGTTGAAGACAGATGCGGAAAAGTAGAAAACAGAACACAGGGATTTACGTGGTTCGATCACAAGGTGATCTACGTCCACGGACGAGGCAAGACAAATTCCACTATAATCGAAGAGAGTACAATTTTCAGAAGTCGAAAAACGACGAAAAACTCACGGCTAACAAAACTCTCTCTAACTCAATGAGAAAACCTAACCACAGTACAAATAGGGTTCTCGAAAATTTTCTCGGAGGCTACGCCCCCGAACCCCCCGCGCATTGGTTCGCTTCCTCCAGCTCGGGCGGTCCGCTATGGAGATTTGTTCATTTGCTGCGGGTTGGGCCTATCGGCCCAACCATTCGCGTCGCGAACTAAATCTCAATTTCCTTTCCACTTTCGGGTCGCACAAAAATATGTCGGGTCGGGTCATAAACCGGACCGAGTACATAAAATTCAAGACATATTTAACACATGGCAGCAAAACTGAAACTCACAAAAATGCTAATTGCAATGGAAAAAATTGGGATAATGACATATTTATATCCCAAGACAAGGCCAAAACAAACGTTGGTCACGGCATTTGTTCTGCAGGAATCAGCAACATCTTGGACAGGGCTACAGAGAAAAGGATTACGTGGTCAGCACATGATCATCAACAGTCGGAAAGATTCTAATCATTCATTTACTCTAGAAATTTAATACCTGTAGGCATTGCTGGTGTAATATTCAGTGACAAACCCAATTATTCGTCCAGCCCAAAGACCTACAACAACACACAAGAACAGCTGCCTGCAAGATCATTCCATAATTAGCAACTACATATGCTCAACATACTGATCCAATCCTGTAAAAGTCCGCCGACACTTAAAGCATGTCACATGAACAATATTAGAAGAAAGCAGCATTTAGGATCAGAAAGAGATAAGTATTATCAAAGAGTTCACCAGTTCTTCACAACTTTCTGCGACCCAAAGTTGTAAATTGTGAATGATGAAGGCAGAGCAATCCAGCTAACAATAGCAATTCCGACAGTCATTAGAATTGTGGAAATAATGAGTTGATTCTTCAATGCAGGCTTGATTTCCTCCACATTCGTGATTTCAAGGAAGTCGGTCACAAAGAGAGTTGTGATCAAGCAAGCAAGGATACCCATAGAGCTGATAAGCAGGGGATAACACATGGCAATGAAGTCACAATCTATTCTGAAAGAAGAGATGGAAGCAACAACAAGGGCAGCACAGGATGATTCGGCGTAAGAGCCAAAAATATCAGACCCCGTACCAGCAATATATCCAACATTATCACCAACATTATCAGCAATCACCTGAATGATTAAGGTCAACCCCATTTATGCCAAAATGTGAATGGTATACTTAGTAGGGGTGTAAATGGTTCGGTTCGGTTCGGTTTTTCAAGAAAACCGAACCGAACCAAACCATTAAGGGTGCCCCTTGAACCGAACCGAATTTGAACCGAACCGAAAATTCGATTTGATTCGGTTCGGTTCGGATCGGTTTTCGGTTTCAAGTTCATTAAGGAAAGAGAGAGAGGAGAGAGGAGAGAGAGAAGGGGAGAGAGAGGGAAAAATAGTCTTAAACCGAAGTGTTTATTTTAGTTCGATTTGATCCGAACCGATCCGATCCGAACCGAAATAAACCGAACCGAAAAGAAAATTTGATTTATTTTGATGATCCAAACCGAAATGGACGAAATTTTCGATTCGGTTCGGTTCGGTTCGTATCTCGGTTCGGTTTTGATACCCCTAATACTTAGAAGATAGAGCTAAAGTAAGAGACATACTGCTGGGTTTCTTTCATCTTTTGGGATATTTGTCCCAAACTTTACCACCAGAACAGCACCGACATCAGCAGCCTTGCTATAAATTCCACCAACTCTTCCAAAGAGAGCCATGGAAGATCCTCCGAGACCATAACCGGTAATGGCCCCAAAAAGACCTTCCCAGTCATTGTCATAGTACAACTTGAACAGATTGATTGCAATATAGAGCACAAGAAGACCATTAGCAGCAAGAAGAAATCCAGAAACTGCACCAGACCTGAAAGCAGCAACGAAAGCTTTTCCAACGCCTTTTCTCCCTTCCAAGGTAGTCTTTGCATTTGCATAGGTAGCAATTTTCATGCCAAGGAAACCAGAGAGGACTGACGTGAAAGCACCAAGTAGGAATGAAACAGTACTGAAAACGGCAGTAGCAAGTGCAGGCTTGCATATGTTTGAAGGATCATACGTGCAAGGCTGGCTTTGGGTGCTGAAGCTCTCAACAGAGCCATGGAAGAGGAAGACTAGAATTGTGAAAGCAACTGTGGAAACTCCAACATACTGGTGCTCCGTGAACAGAAAAGATGTCGCACCTGTTACAATCACAAACGATAATTTAGCCTCTCTATGAAGCAAATTAATCAACAAATCTGATTCTTGAAATTCTACGTTATGTGTGAAGAGAGGACGTACAATTCAGTTAAATCCAGTTACTTCATTCCGTTGCCTAGTTTTGTTCAACTTAGTTCCAAGAAATAATAAGCCTAACCTACAGCGCCTCCGAAAGAGTAGCTTAGAAGATGATATGGTTTTTGTTACAATTTACCTTTGGCAAGCTGGACAGTGTTAGTGTTAAATCCCCCCAGCGTAAGAGTGACAAAAGCATAATGAGTAGGACAAGACGGGAAAAGGGATGAAAGAAAGTACCCAGTTCCGCAAAATAATTAATGAAATAAAAAGAACTGAAAATTAACTACATCCAGACCAAGAATATTATTGTGTATACATCTAAACATTACATCAAATCAAATCATTACAAATAAACAAGAAACTAGAAACAGATTATAACCTACAATAGTAAACAGTAGGGTAGAACCAAAAATTAAAAACCGAGAGTATGGAAAAACATCAGAACTAAAGTTAGAACTGAGCTTCGATGTTAGAACTGGTACAGGAGAAGGCAAACAACTAGGGGAGAAAAATAATTGGAAAAAATTATAAGAAATAAAAAATTAATTTCACATTAGTACTGCTAATGCTCTAGTTCGAAAGATTATTTAAATCAGAAAGATAAGAAATAGGTATGAAACATTGTAACATATAAGGACTTTAGCTAGGCGAAGCGAGAATGTAACCCAAAAGAGAACCTAAAAGAAACATAAGAACGGTTCATATATTCTTAACTAGTCCTATAGAATTAGTGTTTCATCGCAAGTTTCACAAATCAAAGATGACAATCTCACAAAATGAGAAATATTCTGGACCAAATCATGATGTATAACGATGAAGCCTTTGAAACACGTTCACCGACGGAGTGAACAAATACTTCAAAATAGAAGGTTGTACCTTCTCAGCCATTCGCCTTTTTTTTAGTACAATATGCTTCTGCTAAAGCCAATTACATATAAAAATATACGATCCTAATTTAAATTAACTTGACATTGTTTCATTAGTTCCATATAGACTCCATTTGTTTCGCGAAAAATTTAATATTTCTGAAAATTATTTTTAAAGAATTATTCTTCAGGAAAATGGTCATATTTTCTGGTATTTGACTGAAATCTTGAAATGAACTAACAATATTTTCCATCGTTTGAAAAACAAACTTTCTTTTATTTTTGTGAATATATCATCAAATTTTAAATAAAGTTTTATTGAATCGCTTTTACAAACTGTAAACATTTAATTCCTGTTCTCTTATGGAACCCGGCCTCAAGTGCTTAGACCCCAAGCCTAGCCTTGGGGTACTTAGGCTTGGGTGCCAGGGTCCCAACTAGCCATGACGGGCCTAGGTTCAATAATCTAAGTCCTGAGGACTTAGGCATGATTGGCGAAGACTCGAGCATTAGAGCCAAGGTGTTGGGCTTGGCCTCGAGGGACCCGGGCCCAGCCACCAAGGTCCTGGACTTGAGTACGAGGACCCTAGCTCAATCGTCAGGGACTAAGCCCTAGCCTAGGGGGACTTGGGCTTGATCGCTAAGGTTCGATCACAGGAGCTGAGGTTTCTTTGGCCCAACCACTGGAAACCCAAGCTCAAGCTCTAGTGACTCAAGTGTAGGAATCGAGTACCCGTGCATAGCCACTAGGAACTATCACGGGCAACAGGGTCATGGGCTCAGTCTCGAGGGACTCAAGCTCTAGAGCTAATGACTAACCAAGCCCTAACGTTAATGACATGGGTAAGGGAGCTGGGTTTCAGGGTATGACCACCATAAATCTTTGCAAGGGCACCAGGGTCATTAGCCCAACCTTGAGAGACCTGGCCCAAGCACTCGTCTTGGGCATGACTATCGAGGATCCAGGCACAGACACTAGGGTCTTGGGCTAGGGTCTTGGACCCTACCTTGTGGGTCTTAGGCCTTGCCTTTATGGACCTAGGGCCTAGCCTCAAGGGTCGTAGGGCTAGGCGCCAGTCACTTGGGCGCAAGAGCCGACTACCCAAGCATGGTTGCCACAACCCAAGTACAAGCACTAGGGTCCTAGACCCAGCCTTGAGAGACCTAGGTTTGATTTTGATGGGCTCAAGCTAGGGCATCGATGTCTTGGGCGCGAGAGAAGAGTGTTTGGGCACAGTCATTACGTCTTGCCACAAGCACCGAGATATTGGGCCTAGCCTTTGTAGACTCAAGCTCAACCTCAATGGACTAGGTATCAGGCGTCAGTGACTTAGGTGCAGAAGTTGAGTACCCAAGCATGGCCCTCGGGACATAGGCACGAGCACCAGTGTCCCAGCCTTGGGTACTAGTGACTTGGGCACATGATTAGGTTTCCAGGCATGGTCGCCGAGATATAGGCATGGGCCCCGATGTCCCATGACTAGCCTCTGTTGGCCTGAGCTCAATTGTTAAGGACCTGGGCATAGTCATTGGCGTTCCTTTGCTCAAGGACCGAAGTCTTAGGTTCAGGAGCTAATGTCTAGTCGTACTTCAAAAAATAATTTTTAATTTTTAAAAGAGGAAATCATTTTCTTGAATTCAACATTATATTTTTTGTTGACAATTAAAAGATTTTCCATTGACTTTATTTTCGTGAGAGATCCAAAGATAGAAAAATGAGGAAAATATTTTTCGATAGGAAATTTTTTGCAAAAACGGAGTCTTAATTTATCATATAGATGGCTGGAGATGAATCAAATTTATAGAGAATAATCTTGTGTACGTACTCATAAAGAGGATATAAAAGATTGGGCTTATCAGACTTAGGATGTGTTTGTTTCATGTAAAATTTTATGTTGAAAGAAATGATTTTACCTGAATTCAGTTTCAAGGAAACTGACTGATTTTCTCTTGTTTGGTGAAGAGCATGAAAATGAAAGCGATGTAATTTTTCGGTATATGGATTTTACTTTCGAAAATGTTTTCCTTAAGAATAGATTATGTAATGCTATTAAACTATATAAAGGAAATTGTTAATTATAAAATGAAATGTGAAGCTATGATTCACAATTGCTGGCGCAGAGAACCTCGAGTTAATGATAAAAGATCAACCAATTTCAAATGAAATACTTTTAAAAAGCAAATATGGAAGAAAAGAAACTGCAAAGTCTAGTAATTATAGCATAAACCTACATGAAATTATTCAATTTCTTCATTCCTTTTCTCTGGTTTGGATAATAGTGTTGGAAAGAAGTAAAATAGTAAGTCTAATCTACGTTAACATATTGACAAATACATTGTGTGCTCCACTCTTCAACGCCATGGCCTAAAAATATAGATTGAGAGTATTACTTAATAATAAATGAGAACATAAGTTGTCGATTTATCAATAAGAATAGAGAAAACTACTTTTGGAAGAGAGAGAGAGAGAGAGAGAGAGAGAGAGAGAGAGAGAGAGAGAGAGAGAGAGTATGTGTGTGTGTTTTATTGAAGCTCTAAACTTTGTTGAGGTCCTTTGATGTCTCGTGACATGGAATAACACGAAATTTAGGCTTAGTCTATTTCGCGAAAAATAAATATTTTAGAAATATTTTTCTAAAAATAATTGCTTGTGTCACTTGAAATAATCAGTCAATGAAAATATTTTTATTATCGACAACAATTTATATCTTAATATTTTTGTGGACGGTGAAAATATATTTCGTTCATTCGTTTTTATAAGCGATATAAGCAATAATTTTTTTCAAATTTTTTTATTTTTCGCGAAACAAATTAACCCTTAACTAATGAAAACTTTTCCTCTTACTAGGAAAGAGAAATCACTTTCTTGATTTTAAGTGTAGGTGCTTTTACTTTTCAATTGACTTATCATTTTGAATGCTTTGAACATTGAAATGTTTTAACGATGCCAAGGCATGCTTAACCCATCATCAAATGCAATCGTCTACAGATATACATCTGCCCAAATGCGACACTAAGTTTGGCTTACTCAACCAGTTCTTCAGCTAATAAATCAATTAATCATCTAACATGTAACTATTCATAAGTTATCCTCAAACATTAATCTAATACTTTTGACAGCTAATGTGATATTACATTCTTGTCATTTTATGCAGCGAGTTGGTGATTAAGGAGAAGAAAACACAGAAGACCCATAGCCCATAACGTGCGTCCTTACTTTCACGTGCATTTGATTAATGCAAGAAAAGCGCGAACTTTATGTGCATAAGACGAAAATAATTATTCCCACGAGTGGCAAAAGCCAAAAGGATGAGAGCTAACCAGGCAACACTCCCCCCAAGAACAAACGACAAAGCTGCGAACATTAGTCAAGCCACCATTCTCTCTGCATGAGTAGTAATATTATAGTACTCTATACAGATACTCAAAGCTCTACCAGCCGTTACAAACCCTTAAAATTACTCGCATCACAAGCAGCAAAGCTCAAATTTGGCTGCATCAGATTACTAGACTCAAATTTGTTGCTATTGTTCACGGAGATGCGAGATCGACCCATAAAATCTGTTAATGAAGAGTGTGAGTGAGATGTAGAATTAAGGGGGTTAAACTACAACCTCTCTAAGCCCAGAAAATCAAATGTGCTTCATTTTCTCTCTTCTTTCTTTCTTTCTTTTTTTCTCACTTGGACAACAAACACGAGCTAAAAGCTACGATTTTATTGGAAAACACAAAGATTTGGAAATTTACGATTATTAATCTTGAGTACAACCATTAGGATTTATTTCAGTGACCATCTTTTCTATTTGGGAAATGAGAAGTGGGGAGTTCAATTCTCCATATTCTCAGGGGGAGCTAGAGGTGAGGATGTGTAGTTTTATATGTGGATTACAACTCCCATGCCCTGCAAGAGGCAGGGCACTTGTAGGGTAAAAATTTGAGAGTAAATTGAGAATTAGAATATGAGAGATAAAAAAAAAATCTTGAGTATGCAAAAAGGAAAAGTTCCATAAAGGAGACAAGTTATGAAGCTATAGGATCTGTATAAAGTCACCTTCAGAGATGGCTCTCTGTATCTCAGCACACTTGGACACAACGCTCTGGTCGTTGTCGCCTTCCTCTACCTCGATGAGGTAGTCGCTGTGGCCATTGTTGTCGCTGTTTGGGGAAGAGGACGACGCCCCGTGCAGCTCCGGGGTGATTTTCACAAGCGACACGAGGAGCCACTGCACCAGGGAGAACACAATCCTGATGACGGCGCTGACCGGGATCGCGATCACCATCGCAGGAGCTGAGAGCAATGCCATTCTCTTCGAAACTCTGGACTACGTCGCTGGACTCAACGCCTATGAGAGAGAGAGAGAGAGAGAGAGAGAGAGAGAGAGAGAGAGAGGAATGAAGTGGGGAGGGCGCTCGTCTGTATGGGAAGTGGTGAGAGTTTCATGAAATAGAATGTTAATGGTTATGTGCTTCTCATGCTACAGTAAAAGATCTAGGCCTTTTGATGGTGTCTCCGTCGGATTGACAAGCATTGGATAGGTGTTCGAGGGTAGGATAATCGGACAGTGGAAGTGAGCATAATCACATCGTGTATTTTTTACGCATTAATATCCGAATAAGGAGTTCTCACTTTCTTATGAAAACCTTCATCCGACACTCTTCACTTTAATTTATCTTGTTCCTTAGTCCTACATACTTTCTTATGTTCACTTCGATGGACGAACAGATATCCATATTATCTACCAAAAGAAAAAAAATTATACAACATTTAGTTGCACGTTGTAATCTTCCAGGAGTAATGTATTATTAATTCTCAATTTTAACAGACATTTTTCTTATCCACGTCGAGCTTCCTTGTACTTGGGCTAAAAGATTTGCGCTATTTCCATGACTAAATAAATTCGTACTGATGAATAAACCAAGCAAAGTCTGGTACATGCAGCAATCTCTCGTGTTGATAGGGATGACGAGCTTGAATCATTGTATTTTCACCGACATATGTTATTCTAGTAATTGATAGATATACGAAGATTTACAATTAAGAACTCGAATTTACAACGGTAACTAGTTTTCTGAAACCACGAAAAATGCGTTGATGAGTAGCATATCTTAGGCATGTAAGGAGCATGTTTTTATATTACAGTGTTAATGCCACCTCGTCCATATCGCGACAGTGTTTGTTTTTTTCTAATCAAAATTTTTTTTTGGCCTCGGATTGAGGACAATATAATGCGGATGAGTTCTGGAAGTTAGCCAATAGCTGCAATGTCTGCTTCCTCTTGAAGGAAATTGCAAAACGAGAGATCTGGCGGTGCCCATAGGACTGGCTGGCTCGATGCGTTTGCTTCCTCGATGTTGGTCCGGTGGTTACTCAACCGTTGGGCGGGCTGGCTTTCCATCATCTATGGCTTCGTTTTTCCGGGCTGGCCCCGCCCGTCGACTCCAGCCGCTTCCTCCGTCCACCCCGGAACACTGGCTTAGTATATATTTAAAGCCCGGAGCACTGGCTTCACTGGCAAAGTGGCTGGTGGAGAGACCTGGGTTTGATCATTAGTATGCGAATCCATTTTAGATCATTAGCACCAGTTCAATATAGAACTATGTGAAATCCAACTCCAAGGCCTGCGAAGCTCCGGGCGACTGGCTGGGGACACGACTGGCCACCATTGCTCGTTCCCTCGAGAACCGCCATCGTCCCCCCCGTCGCTCATCGCTGGAGCACAGTCGCTGTCCTCCATTGCTCGTCGCTGCCATTGCTTGTCCCGTGAGCACTGCGGCCATCCTCTGTTCGTGGTTTTAGATCATGCTCTCTCACTCCCCCGGGACTCGAAACCTCTCATATCTGATGCCGACAGAGGTCTTCCATGATATTTATTGTTATGTCTTCCGGAAGGTTGGAGTTATTAGTTCTGCGGAAGCTAAGAACAGAGGTGACTCGTGTTGGCCGTCGAAGCGGAGGAATAGCCGGGGACCATTTCGTGCGATTCCGCAAGTTTCCGAGCTCGAAGGTTCACTCAATCTGCGAACTTGGCTCTAAGGATTATGATTGAGCTTGAGAAGAAAAATCGCAGACACCGTCGACGACGTTCACCTTGAAGTCGAAGCTACAGTGTGTGCGTGTCTGATTTCTGCTTCGGCGCAGTGTACGAAGGCAGGGAGGGCAGACGAGAAGAAGATGGTTGGGCCACGAGAAAATGATCGTTGGGCTTTAGAGCTTGATTATGGCCCATTGGAAATTTGGGAGATCGTTGTTGTGGATAGGAGGTGTGAATTTATCTTTTAAGAAAAAGTCGCAAGAAAAAACTTTAAACTATGCCCATTATGATGCATTTACCCAAACCTTTTTTTTTGACATCAAGAACCCCAATCTATGCCCACAGTGACACATTTATCCTAAACATTTTCTTGTGACTTTTTTTTTGTTCAAGTTCTTGTGACTTAAATAACTATAAATTTGTATCTATGTGATATATTTATCCTCCATCTAAGTTCTATTAGATGATTTTCAGATAAAATAACGTCATTTTTATTTCATTTACATTTCAACATTGTTTGCTTTCTGACTTCCATGTAATTAGATTTTTAACGGTTCTTAATGACAGAAAAACTTTGACGGTGGATAGATGCGTCACACAGGTACAAGTTTGAAATTTTTTTATGTCACAAAAAATGTTTAGAGTACATTTGTCACAATGGGCATAGTTTAAGATTTTGTTTGACTCTTTTCCCTTTTTATGTTTTTTTTAATGACAGAACCGGAAGTGAGAGCAAAATATACTAAGTCTTCTGTAGAACAGAACCAAGGGACTGACTCTCTTGCTGGTCCTAACCTCCCTCGGAGAGGCAATGTTAATCGTAGCCGCAGTAGGGGTCGATCAAAAAATAGAAGCCGTTCTACTAGGCATGATCAGAATGCAGGTCCCTCCTCTCGGTCTGAGTCCAGACCACCTATTCCAGTGAACCATCAGAAGATGGCAAAACACACTAGTCTCCCCAATGTTCAAACTGGCACTGCTCCTGCTACTAAAACCTGGACAAATGTGGCTAAAGTGTTGACCAAAAGGTATAATTTAGCCTTTGTTCCTCCTGTAGTCGAGGAAGGGGAAGTGGTTGTCGACATTACTCCTGAAGTTGCTGCTGCTGAGAACCTGCGCGGGTTGGAATGTGTGGTTGGACATTATGTTGGGAAAAAAGTCCCCTTCAAACTTACTGAAGAGGCTATCAAAAGATCATGGGGGGAACAAGTTGTTGATATCAAGCTTCACGAAAATGGCTTATATTTCTTTCGTATTCCCAATGCTGACTTTCACAGGAAGGTCATTGACATGGGACCAATCTCCATTTTCAGCAACACGATGATACTGCAACAATGGTATCCCAAACTAAAACTCAAGAAAGGCACTTTGGACACTCTCCTGGTGTGGGTAAGACTTCGAGATGTCCCATTTTCTCTTTGGTCTGCTGTTGGCATTAGTCGTATAGCTAGTGCTATTGGAAAGCCCTTATATGTGGACACACAAACTGAGCAAATGTCTAGAATTTCTTATGCTCGAGTGTGTGTGGAAATCAAGGCTGGTGATCACCGGTTGGATACAATCAAGGTTAGGTAGGATGGAGATGTGCATCTGATTAGCATCGAGTACGAATGGAAACCAATGGCATGCTCCTCATGTGGCATCTTTGGACACAAAACAGGTGCAAATGGGTTCGAATGTGCCCCTACACGAAATGTTATCCGAGCTGAGCCTAGTACACGACTTCAAGGAACTAGTGAATGGATCCAAGTCTCCAGAAATAAAGGCAAGTCTCCTGTTAAGAAGACCATTCAGCCTCAAGCTCTAGGATCACAATTGGCTTCGCATCAGGAGGAGGAAGTCCGGCTGAACTCGGTGTTGAGCACAGCCGAGATACAAACTCAAATAGATCCTGGATTGAATCAAGCCGCTAATACTGAGATAGGACAACTCCCTCTCCCAACAGCATGCCCTTTGGAGCATTCTGGCCATCAGGGAGAGGACGCCCATTCTGATGCTCCGGAGAAGTCTGCTGTTAAAGAACCCTCTCAAACCAAACCTGGTATGGAACTTCAGAAGGCACCCATTCGAGGGGAGAAGGGCACTCCGACGCCTGTGATTACCCCAGCCAAGGGCTCCTTTCAACCTGGCCCTGTTCTGCTTGTTCAGGACTTTTCCTCAACAAGAAGCATCAGAGAGTTTTCTGACCAGTAGGTTGAAGATCATACCCAAACCTCCCAATCCTCTACGGAGGAATCCTCTGACCTACAGAAAGAGGCTGCTTCTGAAGACTTGTTGGAGGAGGAATCAGCTTCGTTGTCCCTTCCCAACACCCGTTCACGCACCCTAGCGCTGGTCACTGTAGGGACATCCAAACCATCTACAGAACCTATTTTGGAGCATCCTAGCCCGTCTTCCTCTAATAGAACAAAAAGGAGGAAGCCGAGAAAATTTCAGCAGTAGTTTTTTGCATCTATATATGTTTTTTGGTGTTTGAAATATTAGGGGCCTAGTTGCACCCTTGAGGCAAGCTGAAATCCGCGCCTTTATAAGAAAGAACCACCTTCGCTGTGTTGGGATCATTGAAACTAAAGTTAAAGCTTCTTCTTTTGCTGTGATTTCAAGAGGCTTAATTTCTACTTGGCGGTGAATTTCCAATTACGATTACTCCCCTCTTGGGAGGATCTGGTTTGGATGGGACCCAAATGAGATGGACATTAGTCTCATCTCTTCTTTTTGCCAAATAATATATCTTCAGCTCCGGTTTCTGAACATGCAGGAATCTTGTCTGTTCACAATTGTATACGGTGAACACACCTTTGTCAAACGAAGGCAGTTATGGGCTGACCTCTATCGACTCTCTAATGGCGACTTACCATGGATTGTTGCAGGGGATTTTAACACAATCAGGGACCCGGAAAATAGGGTGGGCAGCTCAACCCTGTGGATCCTAGCTTTTGATGAATGTAGAGAAGGCCTCAATCATGCGGGCTTGGAGGACCTTCGGTACATAGGTTGTCGATACACATGGACGCACTCTTCAGGCACTAATTTGAAAATGCGTAAGATTGACCGGGTGCTCATTAACGACTGTTGGCTTCAGCAATTCTCCTTCTCTGAAGCACAATTTCTTCCGCCTGGAATATCTTATCACTCCCCCATGGTGATTAGAATTGTACCACCAAGTTCTTCCAACAAACCCTTCAAGTTTTTCAACTTTTGGACTACACATCCAACTTTCTTGGAGTTAGTTATACAAGCTTGGGATACTCACTTTGTTGGCACACCTATGTTTATAGTATGCTGCAAACTCAAGGCTCTCAAAGCAAAGTTGAAAACTCTGAATAGGTCCTCTTTCTCAGAAATCTCCACAAGAACAGAACAGGTTAGATTGAATCTTTCTACTGTTCAAACAGCCTTGGAGTCAAATCCCTTTAATCAAAGCCTAATTGCAAGCGAAGTAAGTCTGCGGCGAACCTTCTCTGACTTGAGATCTCAAGAAGAATATTTTTTCAGACAGAAATCTAGAATTCGTTGGCTCAAGGAGGGAGACATGAACACTAAATATTTCCACCACTATGTCAACAAAAGGAGACTTCACAATAGAATCCTAACTATTTCAACAGAGGATGGTGTGCTAATTACCGAACCTCAGGAAGTCAGGAGCCATATCGTTGGCCACTTCCAGAGTATACTTAATGGCGATTCAGCACCGGTCCAACCTTTTGCCACGGAGTTGGAGGTTCTTCTTGAGCAAGTCTTAAATGAAAACCAGAGAACTTCTTTGATTCAGCCAATCACCGAAGAGGAAATTCAATCCACCCTCTTTTCGCTAGCTAAGGACAAAGCTTCTGGCCCTGATGGTTACAATGTTGAGTTCTTCAAACACACATGGGAGATCATTGGACCATTTATTCTGACGGCGGTAAAGGACTTCTTCGAGACTGGTCGTATGCTTAAGGAGATTAATAACACCATCTTAACGTTGGTGCCGAAATCCCCTAATGCATCGGCCATGACTGACTTTCGACCAATTGCATGCTGCAATACTTTATATAAATGCATTTCAAAGATCCTTGCTAGGTGCATTGCAAAGGTCATACCGGAGCTGATTGGAACTTCCCAGACAGCTTTTGTTTCAGGCCGCAGAATTAGTGACAACATTATGCTTGCTCAAGAACTTTTTGCGAACTTTCACCATGAAGCATACCTACCTAAATGTGCCATTAAGGTGGATTTCCATAAAGCCTTTGACACGATTGATTGGAACTTTATTGAAAAGGTACTTACAGCCTTCAAATTTCCAGCTTCTTTCGTTAAGCTGGTTATGGTATGCATTTCAACTGCCAAATTCTCGGTCTCCATTAATGGAGAATTACATGGCTTTTTTGCTAGTAGCCGGGGGATTCGACAGGGTGATCCCCTATCACCGTACATATTCATTCTCGCTATGGAAATCTTCTCAGCCATTCTCAAGACCAAAACTGATAACTCCGACTTCCGGTGGTTTTGGCGATGCAAGAGACCTCGTATTTCCCATTTGTTTTTCGCCGATGATGTTCTTTTATTCTCACAAGGACACATGAGATCGATTGAGCTTTTAAAAGAATCTCTTGATTTGTTCTCAAACTGGTCGGGCCTAAGACCAAATCCTAACAAGAGCAATATTTACCTATCAGGCGGTAACTTTGAACTTCATAACAGTCTTCTTCAATGTCTCGGATTCCAACAAGGGTCTCTACCCTTTCGATACTTGGGTGTGCCCATTATTTATTCTAGGCTACGTAAAAAGGATTGCAAACTTTTGATTGATTCCATTACGGCGCGAGCCCGTTCCTGGACCCAAAGATTCTTATCTTTTGCTAGTCGTGTACAACTTATCAAATCAGTCTTGCATTCCATCCAAATGTACTAGGCCACGATATTCTCCCTTCCCAAATCAGTCTTGAATAGTATTGAGGCTATTCTTTGACAATTTCTTTGGAAAGGCCCTGGCCTAGGAGCGGGTGGTGCAAGGGTTGCTTGGAATGCCATTTGTCTCCCAAAAGAAGAAGGCGGGCTTGGGATACGAAGACTTACTGAATATAATAGAGCCATGACTCTAAAGCACATATGGATCCTTTTCACTGACAAGGAATCTATGTGGTGCAAATGGATACATTCAAACTTTTAAAAAAAGACAAACTTTTGGATTGTATCCAAACCCACCTTTTGTTCTTGGACTTGGAAGAAGATCCTCGATTTGCGAGCCCAAGCCCAGACTCTTTTCCGGTGGAAGATTGGCAATGGTCGGACGATATCATTTTGGTTTGATTGGTGGCACTCTAGCGGGCCACTCTATCTCCTATTCAATAATGCTGATATCCACCAGTCTCGGATCCCGCGGGATACTTCGATTAGGGACTTCTTCCACTCCACATGGCAACCATCAACAACTCTTCACACTATCATGGATGGACTGGAAGCGCTTCCAAGCTTTGAAGATGACACTCCGGACTGTTTGATCTGGTGTCCTAACCCGGCTGATTCCTTCTCGGTGGCCAGTGCCTGGAACCATATAAGGAACAAAGGCCATCCAGCCCCTTGGCACTCCTTTGTATGGGATTCTCATTTGGCGCCCCGACACTCCTTTCTACTATGGATTGTGTCTTTAAATCGGCTGCCATCTCAGGTTCTTCTTCTCCAAAACCGTCGGATCAAATCAGGATTATGTGCTTTCTGCCACACTATCCCGGACTCCATCAATCATCTCTTTTTCGAATGCTCCGCTACTAGCAGACTAGCCTCTTTTTGGGCAACTAAATGTAATATTCCATGGCGCAATCGGCCATGGCCTGAGCTTATCTTGTGGGCTAACAAAGTATGTGGAGGCCCTTCCTTTGCCCACCGACTTGCTAGATTCTCCTTCGGAGCACTTTGCCATATTATATGGATTGAACGGAACAACTCTCTCTTCAGGAACAAGAATATCTTCATTCCAGGAATACGCAAGCATATTTTCAAATTGGTGAAGGATAAAGCTCTATCCTTTGGAAAAATTCCTGACACAACTATAAATAGGCGACTGCAAAGGAACTGGGAACTCTCACCTTCCATCTTTTCTTAATTTGGTTGTTTTGTTCCCAATCCTGCATTGGGCTTTGCTGGTTGTTGGTTTTTTATTAGCTTTGTTGGGTAACCTTCCCCCCCCCTCTCCCTCTCGGATTTTTTGTCCTTTCGGAGCTTTGGGTTTTCCCTTGTTATCTCTTGTAAATTCAGTTCCTTGCTCTTTTTTAAGCTTATCGCTTCTTGTATAGTCCTTGTCGGACCTCTTTTGACCCTACTTGGATAGGTTATGTCTTAATAGGGTCAGGAATTAGTTTGTGCTTTAGCTTGTATTTGGTATTATGAAAAGTTATATATACTCTTACCTTTACAAAAAAAAAGAAGAAAACATTAAGAAAAAAACTTTTGCCCCAATTAGTCGTAATTTCTGTACTGATAATCTTCTTTTTGCTCGTATTATTATATAGTGTTAGCAAAAGAACACACGCTTTTTACGTGGAAAGAATTTAAATTTGATCGGTTTAGGATAATTTTTGCAAATTTCAATATCGAGGAAAATTTTCAATGTAAATGTCTGGAAATTTGTATTCTTGTCCATAACCCGACCCAAGCCCATTCAAGTAGGTATTATCGTCCATCTGCATGGCTCTAACCCATGTCTCCACTTTGCTCACGTGCCACGTAAAGTCCTAGCCACGACTCGACCCAAGTAACCAAGCTCCGTCACTGACTCAGTGAGCAGATTCATTGAGTGGCCCATTCTTCATAGGCAATAATTTATGGAGAAAAATTAGAGCCCGAGTATAGGTCACTAAAATTTCATCGCATAAAAATTGATCAATTTAGATCTAACAATTTTTCAACCTAACCTAAATCCGATCCAATCCACTCATTTGACGAGCCTAGTCTTGTTCGAGGGACTAGATGCCTAATCCTCGAGAACGATCATCTGAGAGAAGGTTGGCTTGGTGTCTCGGCACATCAAGCACCGCATGAACTTATCCTCGGCCAGCAAAGCTATCTGCCCGTGACAGTTGCATGACCTTCGACTATCGTGACAAAGGCGGACATCTATTGCCAGGCCATCTAATCATGAAGTCCTGGCTGGGGACATACGGTTGGGCAAAGATGAGGCAAAAGCAAGCCTGGTGTGATCTTGCCAAATGAACACTTCTCCTCTTCTTTTTTAATGTGTCATACATAGACATACACAAGTGGCCAATTAGAGCATCGTTTGAAAACTGTGATTGCAGAATGAAGTCGTGAGATTCCGCATTAGACGGCAGAGGAATAAACTTTTGCTCCCCCACAAAAAATCACTTTGTCATTACCCCGGCAGCATCATCCCAACAACCCCTCCTTGGCATCAAACTCATCATCCATCATCATTGTCCCCATTAGTGCTCCTCTTCGATCTTTAACCCATTTTTCTAATACACGGTTTCTCTACATTTTTGCCCTTGTAGCTCCACATGAAATTGTTTAGATGCCATATGAACGAAGCATTCGACATGTTGTTAAATAGTTTGCAGCAACGACCGATAGGGATCTTGACGGATTTCGCGCATCGGGCTAAGTTAAGACTCTCCGGTAGTGGAACATAAGCAATCCGTCTAAGCGATTGGATTGAACGTGCCAAATTAAGTTAAAAACTTTGAGCATGAATTTGATAGGGTGAACCCGTGTCGTCTGTATAGGCTTATCAGTCCGGAATACAAATATCCGCAGGATGGACAAGAAAGATCCACACACGATGGACAAGAACTATTCCTAGCCACTAATGAAGCTTTAAATAGTTAATCAATAGATTAATTAGAGAAAGTGAAGCAAACATGTCCGCCACTAAACCTGATTGGTCGCTCCAATCTCCTCCATTACCTAATTAACCAAACGGGGACGCAGTGATTTGTGTAAGTGCCCACCTTCGTCTTCAATTTTATTTGTTTTGGGTCAAGGTAAGTGCCTACCTTACATACCATATTTTCCGGCACATATAGACCCCACCATGCACATCAAATGTTATGAAATGAAGACAACAGAAGAAACATGCGATGGCGAATCAGTAATTTCAACCAAAGCACTTAGCCAAATATTTGATTTCCCTGGTCTTATTATATATATATACAAGCTCGATCGATTCGACGTTGTCTTCCTCGCCATTGTTTTGTATCCCTCGAGCACCAAATAGTTTCGAAGCTTGTTACTTTGGAAGCAGTATGCAAGCCAATACAATATGCCACATAAGTCCAACCAAATTACTCCCGATATCAACATGGCATGATCGAATCCAGGCAGGCCGAGCCCTCGCCGCGGCCAGCCAGGCCCCCCGAGCGATCTCGATCTCGACGTCGGAGAGCCGCTCTTCAGGCGTCTCCGTGGTGGAGGTGGAAGAAGATCGGGTGGCTGCCTTCTGGGACTACCAGTTCCTCTTCGTGTCACAGAGATCCGAGACCGCTGAGCCTGTTTTGCTCCGGCTGGTGGACGGGGTGGTGCCATCCGATTTCCCCTCGGGGACGTATTACCTGATTGGCCCGGGTCTCTTTGCCGACGACCATGGGTCCACAGTGCACCCTCTAGACGGGCATGGCTACCTGAGGGGCTTCGTCTTCAGCGGGGCACCGGAAAACAAGGAGGTCAAGTTCATGGCCCGGTACGTGAAAACCGAGGCGCAAGTCGAGGAGCACGACCCGGCGAGCGACACGTGGCGGTTCACGCACCGGGGCCCGTTCTCGGTGCTGAAGGGAGGGAGGAAGATCGGCAACACCAAGGTGATGAAGAACGTCGCCAACACCAGCGTGGTGAAGTGGGGAGGGAAGTTGCTGTGCCTTTGGGAAGGCGGCGACCCCTACGAGATCGAACCCGGGTCGCTGAACACGGTAGGGAAGCTCGAGATGATCGACAGCCGTGGCGAGCCTCAGCACAGCGAGGGCCACGGTGTTGGTGACGTATGGGATGTCGCCGCTAGCATTTTGAAGCCCATCTTATATGGTACGTAAAACATATTCGTGGATTGTTACATGTCTCTAGGTGAGTTAATTTTTCATGTTCTTTCTTGAACATTAAAGTCTTTGAAATTTTAAGGAAACTGAAGAGGAAGTTTACATGGATATGAAATGCAGTAGTGTTCAAAATGCCGGCGAAGAGAATGTTGTCGCATTACAAGGTCGACGCAAGGAACGGTAGGCTTCTCACTCTGTCGTGCAATGCAGAGGACATGCTGCTGCCCCGTAGTAACTTCACCTTTTATGGTAATTTATTTTTTCATTTCATTCTTTTTGCGTTCATGGGTATTAGTCGAGTCGAAAGTTTTGGATATCCCGTTGCATGAAAAAAACAGAAACAGGTTTATCTTTGCCAACCCGAAGGCTAAACTGAAGCCTACTCTTTTTTGCTGCGCATAACATATGCTCTTTTGGCAACTGCAGAATTCGACTCTGATTTCAAGCTGTTACAGAAAAAGGAATTCAACATCCCCGATCATCTAATGATTCACGACTGGGCTTTCACTGATACTCACTACATATTATTTGGGAATCGCATCAAGCTTGACATACCAGGTAATGTTGAAATACATTTGAATATCGAATCATGCATCCATCTAACGGTTTAAACTTTTAGATCAATCGACAGTAAAGTCATAGAAATTTGCATAATATCAAAGCAAGAGTCTTGAGTTCAAAAAGTTTGTACAGGGTCAATAAGTGCAGTGTGTGGAATATCACCGATGATATCGGCATTATCAGTGGACCCCAGCAAATCGACGTCCCCGATCTATCTTCTTCCAAGATCACAAAACGAGAGCCAAAAGGGAAGAGACTGGAGATCCGCCATAGAAGTGCCCGCACAGCTTTGGCTTCTGCATTTGGGCAATGCCTTCGAGGCCGTGGACGATGAGGAAGGGACGAGGGAGATACGCTTGCAAGCCTGTGTTTGTTCCTACGAATGGTTCAATTTCCACAAGCTCTTTGGTGGGTATAGATCTAAATCAATTAAGTGGTCATGATATAAGTTGGTGCAGTTGCTTGACTAAACTGGCCGAACCCTAGTCAGTATGCTTTTCTTCTATTCTAGCATAATCACTTATCGTCGATTTATTTTAGGGGTGGGCACCGGGTCCGGCTTCACCCGGAAACCGGATCGAATTAGTTGTTCTGGCCGTTTCTAGGGAGAAACATTCTGGTTCCAGGTTTCATGAACCTAGAACTGGCCTATTACTGGTTCTTGGGGGGAATTGCCAATTCTACCCGAGAACAAGTTTTGAAGCCTCTTTTAGCCAAAAAAAGAAACAAAGAAATTTTGCTCCCATCAAAAACTGAACCACGGAATTGGCCAATTCAGGAGCCAGCAGTTTCAGAATCGATTGGCTCGGTTCCCAATTCTAATATTTTGGAATTGGGGGTCACGGGATCAGTGAACCGATCCACCCTGGAAGATTATCACTAATTAGTAATAGATCTTTTGCTAGACTTGAACGTGAATTTTTGTTCCGGGTACACGTGACAATTCGTCGTAGTATATTCGGGCAGGATTTGATTTTTATTTTTGGCCTTTAACAGGATATAATTGGCAGAGTGGTAGATTGGATCCTTCCATCATGAATGTCAAACAAGATGGGAAGGCCTTGTTGCCTCATCTGGTTCAGGTATATCTCAAATTAGCCCCTACATACATAGGTCGATGCAATGCGATTGCGCACACTTAAAGAAACGATGCACTTGCACGTACTTGCTGTGGCATCTATATCAATCTTCCTATAAAGGTAAAAGCTAGAATTTGCGACTCTCTGTACGTACTTACTAATTTTAGTGCTTGTATAATGCAGGTGTCCATTGATGTCAACGCTGAAGGGGATTGCCAAAAGTGTTCCGTGGAGTCTCTCAACAACTGGATGCGGCCTACGGATTTTCCCGTGATAAATCCAGATTTTTCAGGGAGAAAAAACAAGTACATATACGGTGGAACAACTTCCGGTACCCGCCCAGCACTGCCACATTTCCCGTTCGACTCTGTCGCAAAGCTCAACATGTCTGATAAGTCTAGCAGCACATGGTCAAGCGGTAACCGCAGATTCATCGGCGAGCCGATTTTCATCCCCAAAGGAACCGGAGAAGAAGATGATGGGTACATAGTTGTGGTCGAGGTACATGACTAACACAACTACAGCATATTTAGTGTATTGCAACTGTTGCCATGGCTGGCGAGAGTCGTGTAACCTGTGTCCCACTTGTGTCTTGCAGTATGCAGTCTCGATTCAGAGATGTTATCTAGTCATTTTGAATCCAAAGAGGATTGGAGAAGCCGACGCTCTAGTAGCACGACTCGAAGTGCCTAAAGAATTGAACTTCCCTCTGGGATTTCACGGTTTCTGGGACGTCGACAGTTGACCTGTACATACACTGTAATCCATATCATCAATACTCGGTGAACGTATTCTTGGCTTTGGGAATGCATGTGCTTGCCTTTCTACTCTAGACTACCAGTTAGTTGTTGCCATGCTAAATCCACACTAGTAAAATTGCAAGTTATGGAAACACAGATTGATGTTTCTAACCAGAAAAATCGAAAATGGCAAAAGGTAAATTTCTCTCGTCAGTCCAAGTCCGTCATGCCATAGTTTCATTAGTCAATTCCGGCCACTACCACCAGGAAGACAATAGGCAAGCGCATGTCAATGGATCCAAAGATGATTCGTATATGACTTGACCATCAGTAAAAACATAACAATTTCATCACGCTAGCCAAACTAGATAAAACATCAACTAGCACAAAAGCTGTAGGTGATCCTGTCCCATCTAAAACTGAAGTGAAAGAATGGACCTTGACAATTTGGGGAAGCCTCCATATTCCAATTGAGAATGACGGTTTCTGACTAATTTCAGCTGCCACTATAGGTAGTCTCGTTTAGAATCCCAGTTTGCCACTTCACAGATGTAACTCATCAGAGATGAATAAGATGGAAGTAAACAGATTTAGGTGAAGGCTTCTCGCACTTTTGTTGGGAGGTTGAGGTCAGGTTCAAGTTCACTGAGAGGTGAGAAGTATTGATCCACCATGTCTTCCGAAACTTTATCCAAACTCGGAGGATCCCACTGCAATTTCACAATCCAGAAGGTATTGCACATAAATGAGATAGCTTGGCAAAAGATGTTTAACCCACAAATATCAGATGACATCAAAGTTCCATACATGTCCTCGCATCAAGATGTTCAATTGTTTAGTTAAATTGAATCTAATCAACCCACTTAGCTCCACAGGTGAAACATTTAAAAATGCAGGATGGAAAAGAATACCTTCGGTGCTAAGTCCTTGTCCACCATCCGTGCCCGAACCCCCTGAAAAGAAACCATCACAAAAATAACTCCTTAAAGATCATGTATTCCGACATATAGAAAGACAATCTTCACCTCACCTCACAAAAGTCGCCAGAAATTTGCTTTGATATTCCTTTTAGGGACATGCGATATTCACGAGCCAAGCATTGGTCAAGGGTTTGGAACCTCCCTTCTCGTACCTAAAGCACTAGACTACTTCAGGGATCAAATGAAGAAATGCTCACAAACAGCAAAAAGACAATTAAGATGCTTATGAGGACTCACAGATCTCAAAGAAACCTTCAAGCTCAATGGAGAAGCTTCTTTAAGTCTCTTAAGGGCGGAATTGCACCATGAATCCTTCAGTCCAGCTGTCTTGCTTTCCTGAATGACAACGTGGCACCATAGCAATTTAGAGTCTCCTACATTAAGCACACCAAGAAGAGCAAAGTAATCGTACAATTACTTGGCCAAAGGAGTTAAACTTAAAAAAATTGAAGCTGGCTCAATGCATAATGTAAAAGATTTCATCAGAACCCACTTATCCAGCAAAAGGACTAAACCAGTGTATTAGAACACTCATCCAGTAGAGTATGCATAAAAAATCCCAGGACTGCCTATGCACACGAAGGCAATGTTAACAAATGGATTATGCTAATGCAGCATGCAGATAACTATTTTGCAGTAAGCTCATAATCATAAATCACCCATCAGGCATAGTGTCTTACCAAGGCATCAATAATCTCTTCAACCGTGTCATGACCGAAACATTTATCCACCAACTCCATCCTTCAACATTAAACAAGAGACAATTAAGCATAATATTAAAATCAGTATGAAAATTCAAAGGATCAAAAGATTAAAAAATGAATGAGAAAACAGAAGTATAACACAAGTCCCGAGTGTTTTTAAGTAGACATATCATATTATCTTCGGTGGAAAGAGCACCAACTTGTGAATTACACTCATCTTATCTGGACAGACAAGGTCTCCATATTTTTCCAGCATACTCTCAATCACTGATGGATCGTCTGTAACTAATTTCCCCAGTTGTTCTTCTATTAAGGGAAGTCTCTGCAGCATGACAAGGAGAACAGAGCTTAATTCTGCAATAGGTGCTAAAGTGAGGAGCCACTGATGAGTAACGAAGAAAAAAGGTGATTAACTGCATCAAGGGTATAGTGCGTAGCAAGGCCACAAGCCATCATTTCAGCCCCTGTGAGCTTCTCTCCGGTTAGACCCAAATACTCTCCTACAAAAAACAAGTGCATTTCATTTTAGAATAGAAGGCAAAAAGTTCATCTCATTTGAGAATAGAAGGTAAACAGTGGTAGGCATCATCAAATTATTAACTGACCAAAGAATAGATGCTTCCACAAAACACTCGGTAAATAAAAACACTGGCATTCCTTGAAGGACATAAATAGTGCTACACGATATCAAATATTGTCTGCATATAAGGGTTCAATTTGGAAGAAGAAATGGAAGCTATTGCAATATACCTAAATGACCAGGTAAATGTGAGAGGTAAAAGGAGGCTCCAGCATCTGGGTGGAACCCAATAAGAGTCTCCGGTGTGGCAAAGACCTGCAATATAAGCTAAATCAACATCCAGGAACACATGAACCACAAATATACCACGCAAGTAGATAGAGCACTCATGATAGTTTTGTATGCTAAATACAGAATATTCGTTCTACTCAGCAAGAATTAGAGGAATTAAGAGCAAAAAAAAATAGATTTTGGTCAAAAGTGCATTGATTCAGTTCATTTTAACACTTATGGCACATGATCTTCCTTGGTGATTGAATATGGACAAGAAAAACATCAATCCTAGAGAAAAGCAACTAATCAACTATTTTTGAAATGCATGGACAATGTAGACCTACAGTTTATCTTTGTTTGTTGCCACCTAACTCTTTAGAAAGCTTCCTCAACCATCACTGGCCAGAGCTTCAGTCAAATACTATGTAAGATGACAGTGTCGCCATCAATATCCTATAGCATCATACCTTTGGTAGCTAAATGAAAGTAGTTACTCAAAAATTGGGTTATTAAGTCATGCACGGAATATAATAGATCTAACGGATCCCTAAAAGTCATAAATGTGCAGAAGATCCAAAAGACAGACGTTCTGGTATGGAAGCTCGTGCAGACTTCAAGGACTTGGCAGTATGGCACCCATTTCCCGTTGCACTATGCCAATCACCCATTGCATACTAATTCCATGCAAAACCGACCAATTTTGTGTTCCTTGCACAAGGCTTCATCCTAAAGAAGCAATTACAAGTAATTTCTCCCAACCAATGTTCTATAAACCAAACCAGGCAAGCTGGTTCAACCATTTGGACAGGAACTTGCTCCCAGTATACTCCAGGTCTACCTCTTCAGATGGTTAAAGGCTGTAAAACTCTAGCATTGACTAAATTCAATCCATTAAAACCAGCTAACACCGGTTCAATCTGAATTTCGAAAAGTGTAACTTGAAGCTTTAGGCATGTGTCAAGCCTCAAATTTCCACTAACACTCTGATACACGCTACACCTACAAACCACAAACATATTTTTGCTAATACTTGTAGCAGAGGCCATGTCGGCCTGGTGATCATTGCAAAATCAGACGCTATGTGTATCTACCAGCCTCAGAAAGTGAAATGAAGTGTATTTGATAATTATAACATCTCATGTCAGCAATGCAAAAAGTTGAACCTGCCAACACTACACCAAGCAAACTTCCTCTCCTGGTGAAGTTGAGAAAGTTAAAATGAAGTGACCAAAGCATCAAGATTTCCTAAAACGGTCATGCTCATGTACGTATTCCAGCTCAATCAGACACAAGGCATCAAGAAAGTTAGTTTCTTGATTTATTATATTTTAATATAGAATTGCAAGGACGACATAAAACTCCAATTAATCCTTTTCAAAAGTACACCACCCATACAACTCGTCAGGATAATATTTGGAACGTCAATTACTTAATGAGCAATTCAAAAAAGAAATGTCAAGGACATGGACAGTCAAGAGAGAAAGCAAGCATATATTGTGAACATGACTATGATATCTGGCATAAGTCAGAACAATGTTAAAACTACATGATATGAAGTACAAATAAACAGCTCAGCGCTCCCAAAGACATACGGTTTTATCAGTCGCAACTCGAAATGTCCCTGGAATTGAAACTCCAGCACCACCTCCCATTGTGATGCCATTTAATAAAGCCACCTAAATGGAGATTAAGGCATTAATTTGAGCACAAAAACTTCTCACAATTGAACTACAACTAAACTTAAACTATGCATGGTTCCAAAAAAAAAAAAACTTAAACTATGCAAGCAAATTCTGGATCTAGCATATCCATTCTACTTTTGGAACACCAAAGGCAAATTAATAATAGCAATGGAAAGAGGAACTACAAACCCAAGAATTCATTGAGAAGTTAGCCAATGGTGCAATAATAACAACTAACTGAATAGATCATCAAACTTATGTATAGAATGTAACAAGGTCATCCTCATGGAGAAATATTAGCACATAATCCAACTCCTATTTTTTTATACAATTTAAACCAGGGTAGCTCCAACTTCAAGATGAGCTGATGCATTAATCCACTTAAGTCTGGTTGCGCAATAATAATCACCAAAACTATGAGCATAGCAACAGCTGGAAATGACAAGAAACTATGCATGACCCAATAACATATGCCTGAAGCTTTTCGTCTACATCTATCCGGTGGAACTGATGCAGATCACAAACCTCTCAAGAAGAAAGTTAGTCTTCTGTTAACATAAAAAACTTCTTTCAGACTGGCAATGCTCCAAATAATCTAATACAGTATTTAAGCACATTTTTAAAAAGAGAAAACAAAATGAATGAAATGTTAATCCTAGAATTAACAGGCCTCGACATAAGCATGACCTGTACTTCACCATACACTATATAGTTCGGTTAGCTATAGGCGCACCCCTAACTATGATCTTTTTTCTCTTTAAATTTATATAACTCTTAATACAATCTTGGCCATCATATCTTAGATTAGTGAAGCACCAATATGATTTGGAAGATCGCATAAGAAGACTTATGTATGATTCATAAGCGATGATCACATGAATATCAGATAGAATGCTGTCCAATAGCATTTGCTGAGCAAAAACTTTCTCAACTTCAAATTATTATATCTAATGAGTGGGTAATCCTCTTGGTGCTGCTCGCAGGAGTAGCTTAATAGATAATCCTAATACAGAATGCATTCACTCAGAAGTCTCTGTGATAAATATCAGTCAAGCGGTGGACCTGAAACACTTGTAGAAGGCGAACATGAATTGGAGGACAAACAGAAGAGCAAGCAAAGATATTTGAATCCAACCACACCATATAGTCATATCACATGATTGGTAACTTTACATATTACATCGCTGAAATCCTTTCTTCCCTTGTTCAATAAATGATGCCTAGAGTATAACAAAAGTACTGTAGCTTTTTCCCTTGCACTGATACTACCGCAAGACCTCCACTATTGCATACTTAAAGTTTAACACATATTCACAACCATCTTATTTCAAACCTTTCCCTCCCCTTCTGCACGTAAGCCTACTAAGTTTTAGCGTCCAAATTATCTCATACTTAATATTTTCCCCCAAAGCATTCTACAAAGGTTATTTTCCCTTGAATGCTCTCACAAAGCATCCTCTCAAGTTCAGTCATTTTATATAAACGTTGGTATCTTACTGACCAATGCTTTGTCCTGTAAGAAATAAGCAGGCTCGTAACAGAATCTTCCTTTGCAAAATTCTCCATCACATTCGTCTAGTCGATATCCCGTGAGAGACTCCTTCAATTCCATCAACCACAATTGCAAAAATCATCTAACTTTTTAGTTCTTTTTTGATAGGTATCTAACTTTTTAGTTTTGATTTCCAATTCTTGCTTCACTTCTCTCGCTTCTTCTGCTAAATTCGCATCTCACATGTTATGCTTTATGATTCTATTCCTTATTCAATTGGATAATACACCCCTGAAGCGGGCAGTAATCTTTAGAATTTCGTGCCTAATGTTCCGACTTTCTTGAAGCATCACGAAATTAGCTAGCAAAGGATGACTAAATTAAGCTGATCCCCCTCAAACATGTAACACCTGCAACTTTGTTATACTGCATGACATGTCCAAGCCCAAGGAATCAAAATTTCCTATAAGCCATATCGAAAGAGTCAATGGTTATTTGAAACCCTTGCTTATGAAGTACCCAAGCAAGAAACTGTATTCAAGCATCTCACATGGAAGATCCATATAAATAACCCGAGGATAAGTAGTAGATCAAGACACAACCCAAAAATTATAATGATAATCATGACAGATTTCAAAGACGTCCAGTACTTACATGTGGCTTCAAAAATGTACCCAAAAAATACATAAAACTATATAACGTCCTAAAGAAGTCCTTGCAGTCCTCTATTTTTCCTGCATCAAGTTAAAAGTAGTCAAAGAAATTACCAGGAAGTAGCATCATTATGAAAGACTACTTTTTTAATAGGTAGAATGGTTATAGAAGATAAAAAAGAGAAAAAACCATATATAATAGGAAAATTGGTTACAGCAATCACTTCAAAGTACCAAAAATATACTGATTACAAGAGAATAAACTGCAGAATGTAGACATCACAAAAACTTCCCATAGTACATATACTGTTCCCCTCATGTGAGATTCTAAAATTTGTTTAAGGGTGAATCACAAAAACTTGCAGCCAATGTTGTCTAAGGCAATTGCCAGGTGCACCCAGCACTTAAGCTAATCAATGCCGCATCTACCTACTCTTCATAAAATTCCAGCAAGACAATTTTATTCAAGCACACGTGCTCTTGGCCTAAGAAACAAGCGATCGGGTGGCACCATTTTTAAGTTTGTCAAATACATTAGCAGATCCAGATGACATCCAAAACTTTCACTTTTCTTGGAAAACCCTAAATAGTCTTCTTGTTGTTTAGATAATTTTGCATTGAAGCTCTCGAGAAAGTTTGAGATTCAACATTTTAGTCCGTAAAGCATTCACTTTTTTGCTCAAGAATCCTTCAAATACTGATTTCATCTTGTCCTTTGATCAACAACAGATGGATGTTTTCTTTAGGGAAGAAATAATCAAACCAAAAGAACTTTGAAGCAAATTTAACATAAAGCAGGCATAGTAGTAAACTGGCATTACCTCTATTTATCAATTGGTAGAGGCTAACAATATCGCCCCCAGCACAAAAAGCCCTGCCACTGCCCTTCATAAGTTCGACATCCAAACAATATCATTTCTTTTGATGAGCACCACCACAGCATCAATAAGCATTCGTTATCCGTCGGCATAGAAAGAGACCACTAACCTTCATCATCACGAAACCTATGTCCGGATCATCTTCCCAGTTTTTGTACAGTTTCTGCAACCTAGCGCCCTGAAAAACCCAAAAAAATAAAAAAATAAAAAAAGCGCACGCACACGTTGCTACACACATCAAGCGCCTCCCCTAAAAACGGGAGAAATCGGGAAAACGGCAACGAGGATCAATCCAAGAAGGCCGGAAACCGCAAGAGGAGATTGACGCATCGACCGGACGACACAGTATGTACACAGCAAGAGGAGATTTTGAACAGCGAGCGCACCATTGCCGTGCTGAGCGCATTGAGGGCCGAAGGCCGATGGAGAATCGCCGTCCTCGAGCACCCTCTTCCCTCGACCAACACCTGTCCCAAGGAGAAGGAACCTCGTTTTCAACCCAGAGCCCCAACCTCGACTTCGCAGAACCGTCATCGGAACATCGAAAGAGAAGCGAGAAAAAGGATCAAAACCCAGGAGAATCGAGACCGACCTGGTGGCTTTCGAGATCATCGGCCGGCGCGGCGTCCGGCGGAGAACGGCAGAAGCTCCGGCCGCAACGGCCGCCGGGGAACCGCGCGCCGCGGAGGTCGCGAGCGAGCGACGCGGCTGCTCTGAGGCGACGCATCTTCGGCTTCTCGCCCCCTCGCTCGCCGACAGCTCCCTTCCCTTTCCTTCTCTGCTCGGTGTCGCTGAAGAAGAACAAATTCGTTCAGTCAGGTACATGTGCAGCAGTGGACGATGGCGCTGACTAGGACTAGTGGGGCCCACGATTTGTGCCATGTCATCATTGTCCCTGTTATTGTTGGCTCGGTTTATAATGATTTAAAAAACACTTTTTTTTTTTGGTTATTGAACGATAATTTATATTTGAACAATTTTGAAGACGATATGAAATATTTTGGGTCGATTCGTTCTTATAAACAATACAGGTGATCATTTTTAAGAAAATGTTTTGCAAATCATTCATTCTTCACGAAATAAATGGAGCCCTCGATGCTTTCATGAAATGTTGAACGTGGGCATACGCGCAAGATTTGTGAATTTCGTGTTTACATCGCTAGAAAATAATGTCGCCGTCACCGCTGTTGCCGCCACCTGCTCATTACTATGATCGCGGATGCATCATGCTAGGGCCCGGACCAGGCCAAGCCATCTGCCGAGGCCTTGAACTGGGGGTCCAGATGGAATCGATTGATGCCGGCATTTCCTCTGCCCAAAGGCAAGCATGCCAAGCTGCGAGCATCGATGAGGTCACTTCGCCTGCTTACTAATTTGGGTGGCTCGTCGGTCGAAGTTTGCGAAGGCGTCAACATAGCCGTAATGGTTGCCGCCTCACCGGGGCATCCGTGCAAGGAAGGCATGGCGAGGAAGGATGCGATGAGAACGTACCGATCTGCAAGGCTCATGCTTCAGACCTAGGAGTGACATATGCCGCTGCTGACTGCAAGGCGAGCAGCAAGTCCAGGAAACATTGCAGATTTCAATTGATAAGAGCTTCTGTTTTGCTTCCTTGTCCCATCTCTTAACCAATTACCACGTCAAGATCTCTAATTCGGGCAAATTGAACGAGCAATCTGCGATATTCTTGCCCCTATGCAGTGATGCTGTAACTTTTCTTATACTTTTCTTGTACTTAACTTGCACAGAGGTACTAGTGGCTGCCAACCTGGCGGGCCACAAACGCCCCTTGTCCCGAAAGATTTCCCTATTTCGATCATGGAGAAAAACGTCACATGCCTTAAGAGACCTTGAGCATAACCGAGCTCCAGTCCAAGTAGCTGAAAGGCTGCCTGTAACTGTAAGTGAGGTGCAAAACGTCGTCGCTTGGGGCGACCCACTAGTCTACTCAGCATCCAGATGCTAATCATGCCACCGTGACCATCAGCAGCAGAGAGAAATCTGTCCGAGAACATGTTGCTGATGACAAGTGGTTCATCAATGGAGAACATTACTTAACTTGTTTGTCCGAAATCAAAGTAGCTCGAGACTTTCTCGTCTATTTCTTCCCCTGCTTGAACTGAAATACGAAACATGCGGCCCAACACTTGGAACTGACATTTCAAGGCACATTCATTGCAATCTCGCTCCATTATGAGCATGATTTGAATTATCCTCCTAGGTTGAACACGGATTTCAACGCTACTGTACAATAGCGTGGCCAGGATGCCATCAAGGCTCGGAAGCTATCAAATGGGCTGTCTGCTGCAAGTGCCGCATGTGCATCATATACGTGTTAGGGTGCCTGGCACTCCTGAGGTCGATAATCGGCATCTCGAATTTGATATCTTTTGGTATTCTTTTACTTTCCAACTGAGGAAAGATTTACGAGATTTCAGTTCATGGAACAGGGAACATGGGTTTCCATGGGAGTTTGTTTAGACTGTTCTATGGAATTCAACCTGGTCTCATTTACTCTTTCCTGGTTACATGTAAGAAAGGAGAATCATCAATTGTCCAAGCTGTGTTGCAAACAAAAACCCGAACTCACTGAAGCTATGTGATCATTTATTGCAACATTGTTGCTGACGCCCCTTATAAATCCAATTTAGAACGCATCATACCAACTATGTGGATTTGGAGATTTGGTAGCGCTGTGAGAAGTTTCTGGTGCTTAGTTCAGGGACTACATTCATACCATATGAATCAGTAATAAGATGGGTCAGATTAAAAGGACCACATTAATGATATACACATGAGGTTTCATGGCCTATCATTATGTAAATGTTCCTGTGAAAAGTTTAATCTTATAAAAGCAGTGAAGCTGTTTTGATACCTTTGCTGTTCAAAATTATGATAGTTCCCTTCAGAAACAATCACTCATAATATGAAGGGCCCGAGATTGACGAACTTTCAAGGGCAAAGATGGATGCCGCAACGAATGATCTTATTGAAGCGAAGTCATTGGCCTATGCATGCCTCACCTTATGTCCTGCATATTGATAGCAATATCATTGTTGCATAGGGGAAAATGTGGCCTTTCTTCTCCTAAACTCAGAATTGAGGCAGCTGCATAATGAAGTACTAATGTGGTGGGTTATGGATGATGCTGGGTTCATTTATGCAGTCTTTCAAACTTATAATTCACTGGATTATTCCAAGGATTGAACTTGAACCATGAGTAACCATCTTTCAGTCCTTGCTCAAATTAACTTTGTAGCCGACGTTCGAGTAAATTTCGTTTGCGTAATGGTTGTTCGGGAAAGCTTTTGTGTAGCTTGGTTCTGCTTCTGAGAATGTTTGACTGCTTTAATAGCGTGACGCGCAGAAACCGACACATCTCTTCCTTGACAAGACATAAGTATCAGGAGCACTTCTTTCTTTTTGTTCTGGAAGAAGAAAAATAGTGCAGTTAGGTTGTTTTCAAAGCTAGCCTGTGCTTGAATTTCTGAAGAGAAATTCATGGACATTAATTAAAATAATATGCCGAAATGGAACAAAGCAAAGACCCATTATGTTCATAGGCAAGAGTTGATGTAGCATCTAGAAGCTCATCTTTTATCGCCATCCTCAATACTCGTTTGTCACCATTCCTGATCATTGTCGGTGCGAACTGACGGAAAACAGAAGAATCATTGTGAATAGTGTTTCTTAAATAGATTGTGTACTCCTAGAATAGTTGTTTTGTCTGTCATCTAGAGCTCTGGCATCAATGGCTAAACAAGCAACTTCAGTTCTAGCCCCTGGTGCTGCTGGTAATCCTCCTCTATTTTCATTTTTTTCAGATCGTACTTTAGAGAAAAAAATAATTCAATACGTTTGTAGTTTACAACAAGAAAGGGTCATTTAGGTTCTTTGCTTCCCAGCTAAGACACTTCTCAATTGTATTCCTTCAGGTTTCTTGCGGACCTCGTTTCTGTTTCTTGTTTCGGGCATCTAGGAGTTGATTCCGAAGAGGCACAACTAAATGATGGGACCCTTATATATATGGCATGATCCTTCAAATAAAGTGTTCTTTATCCTGACGAGAAATGGATTACGGCAAGCTCTTTGAGAAAGCTGTGGTCGTTTCGTTCTCGGTTTCTTTGTTCTGGAAGATCATCAGACATATGTGGAGTTTGATGAACGTGGAGAAGGAGCCAGTGAAAGTACTGGTCACCGGCGCTGCAGGCACGTTTTTACTTCAATCAGTCACCTCCATTGTCTCTTATCAGATTGGTCACTATCGGATTTAGTGCTCAGATGGTTCATCAATGTCGAATCTTGCATAATGTTCAATCACATGGATTCGTTGTTAGGGTTGAAGTTACAGTTCCATCAATTTATGAGGTCAAGATTAACAGTAATGGCATGGGTTCTCCTTTGAATTCACGCCGGTTGCCAAAATTTTTAAGCGAGAGTTCCCCATTTTGCTTCCACAGGACAAATCGGTTATGCCCTCCTGCCTATGATTGCTAGGGGAGTCATGTTAGGACCTGGTCAGCCTGTGATTATTCACATGCTAGATATCGAAGAAGCTGCCGAGGCTTTGAATGGCGTGAAGATGGAGCTCACCGACGGCGCCTTTCCTCTTCTCAGAGGCAAACCTCTAGAAGCCAATTGCTCATCTTATGTGGACCTGAAATTTTGTTGTAATAAGTGTCTAAATAGTCGCATTACCATTCGCGTGGTGGTTTATCAGGTGTCGTGGCCACTACGGATGTCGTCGAAGCTTGCAGAGACGTAAATATAGCTGTTATGCTGGGCGGAATGCCACGCAAAGAAGGCATGGAGAGGAAGGATGTCATGTCTAGGAATGCCTCGATTTACAAGGCTCAAGCTTCGGCCTTGGAGCAGCATGCCGCTGATGATTGCAAGGTGAGACAGATTGGACAAATTTCACTTCTCAGGTTGAAGGAACAATGCCTCTTTTTTCCTATAGAGGAACATAGAAAAGTTCTCGCTTTTCTCTAGTGAGATGTTTCTTTTTTACTTGTATTCGGCAGGTTCTAGTGGTTGCCAACCCCGCGAACACGAATGCCCTGGTCCTGAAAGAGTTTGCTCCTTCGATCCCCGAGAAGAACATCACGTGCCTCACGAGACTCGATCACAACAGAGCGCTGGGCCAAATAGCCGAAAAGCTGAAGGTGCACGTGAGCGATGTGAAGAACGTCATCATCTGGGGAAACCACTCATCGACGCAATATCCAGACGTTAATCACGCCACAGTCGCCACCAGCAGTGGCGAAAGATCTGTCAGAGATGTCATTGCCAACGATAAATGGTAGCTCATAGTCTCGATTGATAGCGCAATTTTTTATACTATAGACCTTACAGCCTGTCATTGGGTCACATTTCTCTGCAATAAGCCTCATTCTGGTTTCCTTGGTTTATTTCTCCATGTTTTACCGATGCTTGATCAATTAGTTGAAATGCAAACAGGCCCGATATGCGAGACCGCGTCCCGCTCCCAGAACCTAATTTTGCTCCGCTTTGTTAGATTTGTTGCTCACTCCAAGTGCACAGTATTCACCAAAAGTGAAGAAATCTTGATGTGAATCTTTGATCTTCTGTGATCTTTTTTACTTAGGCTGAATACAGAGTTCATAACTACCGTTCAACAGCGCGGCGCTGCAGTCATCAAGGCTCGGAAGCTTTCGAGTGCGCTATCGGCTGCGAGCGCCGCTTGTGACCATATACGTGATTGGGTGCTCGGCACACCAAAGGTATCGATAAATTTTCGAGTGGTCAACACGATTCGATGTCTTCAACTTATTTTGCGTATCGTTTTACAAGTTCCCTCAATCACTTGAAACTGTACGAAACAGGGAGCATGGGTCTCCATGGGAGTCTGCTCGGATGGTTCATATGAAACCCAACCAGGCCTTATCTACTCTTTCCCCGTCACATGTGAGAACGGAGAATGGTCGATCGTTCGAGGTACAGTTATCCTCACGCGAGTGCACGATTGCTCACATCACCACATTATCATACAATTCGTGATTTCGATACAGGCATTATGAGATCATGCAAAGTAAGAATCACTACATACATATGCAGAAATCTCATCAGAGTCAGCCGCATCTTGTACCCTATCAAAGTCATGGTGATAAGTAGTCGATTGTGAGACACTGTTTTGGCAACCTGAATATGTTTAGCACTTAAACAGAAACCCCTAACTTATAACGTGCAGAACTTAAGATTGATGAGTTCTCGAGGGCGAAGATGGATGCCACTGCAAATGAGCTTATCGAGGAGAAGTCGCTGGTCTATTCGTGTCTCGGCTGATTCCGCATTCTTTATGGCGCGCAATGAAGAGCGACCATCTTATGTTCTATGATTCAGCTGCTTTGTACCATGATTAAACACGCCAAACTCCCGTTTATTGCCCGCTTCACTGAAATTAGTACATCAAATAATTTCAAATTACAGTTGCCGCTTGCTGTCGCACTCGTCTCTATTCTATGATCTTTGTTACTTAACCAGATGGACAACTGATCTTTGCTTCGTTTTCTACATCTACCGATTGTTTGATCAAACAAACCGAAGAATGAGACCGTCGTTCACGTGCAAAATTAATTGCATGTGCAACCTCCGAGATCGCAAAACCGGGCTGCGAACCCCAAATGAAAGAGAGAGAGAGAGAGAGAGAGAGAACATGTTTATTTGTACTTACTACATAAGATCACAAACGAAAGCCACACAAACACCCCACTAATCATCAAAATGCAGATCTTGCAAAACACAACATTTGCCATCTGCATTTCTCTGCCTACGACGTTCAAACATGAGCTAAGACACTCCCAAACCACACCCTTTTCGACTAAGACAGGACCAAGAAAGATATATAGAGTAACAACACCAGAAACCATCTGAAAGTGACTGAATCCCACCTGAACCAGCGGTTCGCACGACCGTTAAAACCCTCAAGTAAGATCTCACACGCCCAAAGTTGGGTAACATCAACATTCCTCTCTCTCTCTCTCTCTCTCTCTCTCTCTCTCTCTCTCTCTCTCTCTCTCTCTCTCTCTCTCTCTCTCTCTCATGGGGATTTGCCGAGGGTTGAACCCGGGAAAATGGGAGCGGCCGGAATGCACCCTCCGGGGAGCGTGCAAAACCAGGACGGCCCAAACCCCATCCCGCCGGAGAATGCAGGGCTTGGCAAGGCCCCGTCTGGGCTCGGGAAGAAGTACCCGCCGAGGCCTCCATCGATGTTCTGAGGGCGGACGACCTTGTCCTTGCTCCTCAGCGCCCGAGCTCCCTCGACACTGACGTTGCGTGCAAGAGAGAGGCTCAAGAGCAACAGTAAGCAAACAAGTGACGACGACGGCAACGACGATGATCTCTTCATCTCCATAGTCGTGTTGATGTTGCAGTTTCTGAGACTAGCGAGAGAGGAATTGTGGCTTCGTGTGTGTGTGTTGACACGGCCCTTGTTTATATAGCAGTGAGAGATGACATCATCAAAAATGTTATGGTTGTGGTCCTTTTTTAAGAGCAAACGAATGAACGTGGAGATCTAGGGTTTTGCGGATATTAATGAATTTAGAGCGAGGGCCGGCAACCCTCTCCTGATTCTGGCGAAGGCCACTGGGCCCTCGCCTCTAGCTAGCGAGGGTCGCCGGCCCCTCGCCGGCCACGGCGCCGCCCCACCAACGATGGGGCGGCAGCCATAGGTGGGGAGGGCCGGCAACCGGCCCTCCCCCTTGTTTTTTTATTTTTTTAAATTTTTTTTAAAATTTTTAACTAATTTAACTAAAATTTATGTTAAAAATTTTTTTAGACAAAAATACCTTTGATCAGCTAGAAAATTTGGCCGGCCGGCGAGCCAACGGGATGAGGCATTTATTTGAAATTGTTATAGTCATTTCAAACCCTTATTTGAGAAAATGAGGATACTTTATGTCCTTATTTGAGATAAAATTTACTTAAGACCCTTATTTGAGAAAATAAAGGCACTTATTTAGAATTTTCCCAAAAATGAACGAACGTAAAAAAAATTCATCGTCCACGAAAATATTAGACATAATATTTTGTTGATAATTGAACATTTTAATCGACTAATTTCAAGGAATACAAGTGATTATTCCTAGGAAAATATTTTTCGAATCATTCATTTTTCCTTGAAACTCGAGACCTTGATTAATCACTTCCTTGTACATCTCAAGAAACAATGAGAAGTCGCATTTGCTATTATCATTAAGCAGCCCTGTTTGGCTAATAGATGCATAAATTAACCATAGTTTTTAGGATAAGATTTAGTGTTTACTCTGCTTTTAACAATGTACTTGGATTTATCTAAAGTGGAAGGTAAAAAAAAAAGTTCCCAAGGATCAAAAAAAGGGGACGATTGAGTCATAATCGCTTCGAGAGAGTTAATAGAGTTTGAGCAATACCAAAATTGATTTACGAAATTCATTAATTAGTGATATGTCAGACTGTAAGTCATCTTTTAAACAACAGAAAGATCATATTAAACCAAAATTTTTTATATTTTTCTCCATCTTCGACCGGAGAAATTTTCTCCAACCAAGCTTTAGTTGGTTAATGATAACGTACAAACATGGTCGTGACCAACGTACAAAATTAAACTAAAAATAAATAATGGACGATATCCATATCTTTAATTCATCGATCAAAGATCTTATTGCATTTCCTCCAATGAAAACATGGCTCTTAATTTTCTTTTCGGCCAAATCTAACTATCATTGATTTGATAGCACCTTATTCCATAATTTTTTTTGTTTGTTAAGATTAAAGCCATAACTTCTTTATGCCATCGGCCATCCGAAAACTCAAGGTTGGCAAGCCTGTAAGTGCAGCTCTCACTAAAACGCTAGCTGCTCGAAACTCTTTGCACACGAAATATACTGAAATCAAGTGACGCTAGGGGTGAGCGGTTCCAAGTTCTATACAAGTTCTACCTAAAATCTAGAATCTACTCATTAAAATAAGTTCCTTATTTTTTGGAACTTGAAACCTACCCTATATACGCTAGAACCCGGAACCTATCCTGTCACAAGTTTCATAATCGGTTTCAAGATCTACTTAAGTTCCACATGCATTATTGTTGAACGATTGCAGTGAATCGTCAATTTGAATAACTACCACTTACTGCTACAATCCACACAAAGAATATAAAACATCTACAAAATAGAACTCTCGGTCATAAAATTGAAGCTCAAACTAGTGGTTCCACATTATACACTCATCATTGGATGTCATAGAATTCTGCAGGATCATGCGAAGATATAAACCAAGAAGAACACAAAAACTTATTTCAAGTTCCATTGTAACCTATCCATCGAAACATGTTCATCAATTTTTGGAACCTAAAACTAAGAATCTACCATGCATACCTTGAAACATACAACCTACAAATTCCCACCTGCCCGATTCTTAAGTTGCAGGTTCTATCTTGAAATCATGCTCATCTTCAGACAACGCGGCATGAGCTGTTTAGAAATTCACTCGTGATGTGAATAGTACTCACGATCTCGAAAACACCCCGGCCCTCTTTACTACTTGGCCAACCACCTTGGCGGTTCGCGCGACCTCACGTGGTGGCAGAGGTTCTCATGGAAGAATCAATGTGCTGTGCGTTCGGATTTAATGTGAGCCCGACCTAACGAAAAATTTACGCAGCCGCGCTTTTTCCATATTAGCACTTGTAGTAACAATAAATGTAAAGCTTCTATCTTCTTCTTTACTGCCTCTGTCTCTGATTCCGTACCTACCTCTCCCTGCTAACGTTTCCATGAAAAACATTGACCTCCATGGAAATAGAGGGGCAGGCTAGGCTAGCCCAGCGCATTGATCAACCCATCTGGTATGATAAACGAGGTGGAAATGCAGATAGCTACCGTCTCGTGATTTTTGAATTACAGGTGTGTTCGGAAATTGACCGGTCGGTTTTTCTTTTGATAATTCAGAAGTATCAGCGTGAGAAATCTGACTACCTAGAGGTGCACGGAACCTCCTGTAAGTTCCATGAACCATTTATGACCGTGCCTTTGGACTGTACAAGTGCTTCGGTCAAGAGCAGTTTGCATGCATTTTGTGATATCCGAACAAGTGACCTCCAATCCCCGAGCTACAAATTGCCCGACACCCCAACCGAACGCACCGACCTTTAGAGATTAGCATCCACTTATTAGTATGATTAGCATGTGCCCGGGATGCCATGTTAACTTGATTTCGAAATGACAGAAAGAATTACTACGAAAACGAGGTGAATATGGCTGTCCACAGATGGAAACCCAGACAATTATGAAGAGGCCTGAGGACATATGGCGATGGGTAATGAGAGAGCGTTATGGCTTCATGCTTCGCTCCATATCCATTGGAACCATAACCTTGTACCATCAATGTTACCATGTGCAGTCCGGAAACACAGCAGATCATACAACTATGCACCAAAATATGGTAAAGTGAATCCACAAATAGTCTACTAGGTCCTGGAATCAACTCGAATTATTGCCATACACAAGAATGATCGATCTGGTGGCTTGAAGGAGCCGGGGGCTTGGAAGAGACCCGGGGTCAAATCCCCCGAACGGCAAAACATTAGAAAAGACGCTCCGGAATTGTTGAGAAAAGTACTGTCGACATGTCTAGGATTTGTCCTTCAAGGTTAGCAAGGAAGACAAGCACAACGGCTAGATGCAATATCAAATCCCATTTTCTAGTGACTGTGATTTTCATAATTGGGTTGCACCGTAGAATACTGCAATGACTTTTGTAAGCAAGCATTCTTGTTGTTACGAAGGTAGAATCTTTTGTCTTTCTTTCTTTATGGATAGGGAACAAGCGATATCCCGAATCAGTTTTTGGATACCAAACGAACTCGACCTCCATAATCCTATCAAAAGGTAGCCATCTATGCCGAGACTTAGGGATTTGCCCCGGTAGTTATGCTCGGCCTCGATGAAACCTAAGATCATTTCAAGCTATTTGAGAGGCAAAATTTCATGCGATTTTATCACACGACCGCCCCTTGGGTCTACGTATAGAAGTTCGATATCTAGTAGTAAGCATGGTGCGCAGGCATTAGAAAAAGTACAAGCTTGTGAGCGAAACCGTCTCACTATAAGCAAAAAGATCCGAAAACTTCTTCGCCCAACAAAAGATCAACAAATTTGACTAACAGAGAAAATCTTTAAAAACAATAAAGTGCTGGTGTACCAAGAGAAAACGCCATGTGTCAAGCATCGATTGGCTGTTAGCCCATTAACTCACACTATATATATATATGTGTGTGTGTGTGTATAACGCTGCTTATAATGACAAGTGAGGCATTGATACTCCAGTAGTTGTGGTGCAAACTTCTAGGGCCCAAAGAGTCGGGAGAGGATTGAGAGTTGTTCATTTTTTAAGCATAAAAGTGTAATTTAAATTTTCTTCCAAATCGATCCATTGATGTACCATTTATGAGTTTATCGTATGAAAATAAAAATTAGGACGAGTAATTGGAATATTATGATGTTATTGTACGACAGTACAATCGATCCTAATCTCGATGGTATATGATTAAATTTTAACGAAAATATTACTTTCAAATGGAGAGATATAAATGTTAAAATATCAGTTAATTGATAAATGTGTTACACAAAAATTGTAGGCTTTTCCCGTGTCGCGCCACGTTCTAGTCTCGTGAAAGGTAGAACTGGTTGCGGAATTCGCCAAAAAAAAAATAGTAGTGCTGTAGTAGCAGTTGTAGAAGTCTACTAAGTGAAATGGATGTTTCTAAAATTAAAGACAAATAGAGCAAAACTACACCAAGCATCCCAAGTTTGGTTGGTTAACTAGCATCATAGTATAGACTCAAAAGATACGCAGGCTCCGTTTCTTTTGCGAAAAATAAAATTGAAAAATATTTTCCTAAAAGTAATCGCTTGTATCGTTTAAAATAATCAATCGATGAAATTTCTTGACATTATCGACAATAATTAATGTCAAAACATTTTTGTGGACAATGAAAATATTTTTCATGATTGTATTTTTGTAAGATATACATGCGATCATCTTTAGGAAAAAAAAATTTCAAATCAATCATATCCCGCGAAACAAATGGGCTCTTAATAATTCCTTCATTGCACATCTTCATCTTTAATCAATAACAGGAGAGAGCTTACCTTGGACTAATCCTTGTAATCATCAGTACAACAACCCTTTAGGGTGAGGACTTGGAGGCATGTAATGCAATTTAAGTTTAATATCGTGGCTGCTCATTATATAATCTAAATCTACATCTATAATCTATCTCTCCAATTTATTGAAACAAATACGAAAATAGATCCAACCTCAATTTTTTACCGAAAGTTCCATAAAAAACCGATGGCGAAATTTAATCCTATAGTGTGGGATAAAATTGCAATTGAAAAGTAAATTGAATAATAAAATTCCAAATCGTGATTCCTCGACTATTTAGCATTTTCCCCTCTATAATTCAAATCTTTCTTGTGTGTAACCTATCTTTCATTTATTTCATAAAGTTTTAAATTCATCTTCCAAAATATACCAGATATTTATAAATTTATTTTCTTATTATGTACATTTGCATTTCTTTTCCATTTTGATTAGTTGGCAACATTACACGTCTTCTCTCTCGCCAAGCCACTTATTATACTCGCCCCTCTCCCATGGCCTCTATTCTCATTATTTCATTATTTCAGTGTAACTCCTTATATTTAAGAAATACCTTTTATTTTATCATAATGACATGATATAGATGAGAGACAAAAATTCTGTTGAAATCATGCCATCCGCAATCGAAACATGATCAAGAATGTATATGAAGTATGGGTCATTTCATGTCCACGATAATCGCTCCAAATCTTAATCGTTGACTTATGATTCTTTATCTTCCAATGGTACATTAAGATAAGGTCGTCTTATTGTTCAGATTTTTCTCAGACTCCATTCTAATATGGCTAAATGTACATTGCATACGTTAGAATGGAATTGACTTGGCAAAACAGGAAAAAAATGGAAGAAAAAAGAAAAGAGAAGAAATTAGAAATTCCGATTTGAAAACCCAAGAAGATCGGGTCCACCAGATAACAAAATGAACTCAATCAAGGCCCGAAAGTATTGGGCCCGATTGATGGCGTTGGGTTCTTGAGATCAGTCTTCATAGTATACTTGCTGATCTTGAGCACGAGTACAGCTAACTAGGCCAAAGCCAAGACCCGATATGATCCGTTCGTTTCGTGAAAAATGGATGATTTAAAAAATATTTTTCGAAAAATAATCATCTTGAAATAATTAGTTAATGAAAAATGTTCCATTATCAACAACAATTTATGTATAAACATTTTCATAGACGACGGAAATTTGTTAATTTTTTGATACAAGGCTCTATTTGTTTCGTAGGAGATGAATGATTAGGAAAACATTTTTCTAAAAATGATCGCTTATAAAGCTTGCAAAAATGAACGAATAAAAAATACTTTTATCGTATACAAAAATGTTTACACATAACTAGTTATCGATAATAAAAACTTTTATGTTGGCTTTAAACAATATAAGAGGTCATTTTTAAGAAAATATTTTTCAAATCATTCATTTTTTTTCTAAAACAAACAGAGTTTTTAGTTTGTTGATTAGTTCAAAAAGAATTTTGGCTCGAAATGGACATGCGCCGATCCAAGCTCTTCAGACAAAATCAGTCGAGGGGGTGTGTCTGGAGTTTGGCGCATATACTTCTTGATCGTGTCTAGTTCTAATTGTTTAGAGCACAAAAAAAAAAGGCGACAAATTGGTTAAATTTGGATAGCTTAATATGGTAGTAAACTACATAAGGTCATTAGTAATGAATTAATGATGTTATGGACAATTGCAACATATACATACATACGCTTGAGAAGTAAATGAACCTTGATAAGACAGATTCAATCAATTGGTCAAAAGGGGGGCGTTTGGTTGGTTCCATTTGGAGGAGTTTTGTTCAGTGATCATGTAGATATTCAGGCTCCGTTTACTTCACATAAAATAAATTATTTAAAAAATATTTTCTTAAAAATAATCGCTTGTATTATTTAGAATAATTAGTCAATGAAAAATGTTGCCATTATTGACAACAATTTAGACCTAAATATTTTCGTAGACAATGAAAAATTTTCTCGTTGATTTCATTTTTGTTAGCAATACAAGAGATTATTTTTATGAAAATATTTTTCAAATCATTCATTTTTCGCGAAATAAACGTACATCTTAAGGTAATTAGAGGTAAAAAAAAAACAGTATAGATATTCAAGCTAACAATACAAACAACAACTTTTAGAAAATATTTTGTAAATTATTCATTTTTCGCATAATAAACGCACTCTAAATAAAGTAATTAAATATCCACCACCTTTTTTTGGGAGGGAAAACGACATAAACAATCCCCGAACTTTAGCTAAACGTGCAATACGATCCATGAATTTTTAATTTGTTCGATGTTACCCTTGAACTTTAACCCAATATGTAACATAGTCCTCGGACTTTTAATTTACTCAATATCGTCCTTGAACTTTTAGTAGATCTTCAATATAGTTTCCGAACTTGACAAAAATGTCCAGTGTAGTAGTACTTTCATTGATTCAAGTTCAAGGACTACACTGAAGATGTACCGAAAGTTCAGGGATCACATCGAACAAATTGAAATTCTAGAGATCATTTTTTTTTTAACCAATCTAGAGATCATATTGAATATCAGACTAAAGTTCAATAATTATATTGAACAAATTAAAAGCCCGTGAATTATCGTTATACGTTTGATCAGAATTCAAAGGACCGCCCGTTTCAATTTTTTTAATTTTATTTTATTTTCTCCGCCCCCCTCGATCCCTACCCACTCAACTGACCCCAGGGGGAGACATTCCGTGCGATTTGAGTCAACGTCCGTGTCAGCCTTTTCACCGCAACAAAATGCCAACCCCCTCTCCTCTCCTCTCCTCTTCTTCCTCCTGAGCCACCCACCCTTCGCTTCCTCTTTCGTACGAAGACCTGCCTTCTCTCTCACCCTGCACCCGGTCCCCCGCCACTCACTCGCCCCCGCGCGTACCCGGCCGCGCCACTCGCCCTCCCCTCCGACCACGTGTCGCGCCCGGTTCCCCGGGGTTCGAGGCTCGAGCAGAAAACCGGGCCGAGGCCCGCGCGTGGGGGCGCGTCTCGGCCGCTGAGAGAAGGACGGGGTGGTCGTTGGGTGTGTCTCCGGAGAGGGGAGATGGACCAACCGAATCGACACGTCGTACGTTGGAGATACGACCCACCCCCAATCTCTTTCCTCTGTCTTTCACTTTGGCCACCTTTTTTTTTTTTTTTACCAAAACCACGTGGCTTCTCTTTTTGTTTGGTGGGGAACATGGGAAATTTGAAAGTAAAACAAAACAAAAGAAAAAAAAAAAAGAAGAATTAGCACATCGAAAATTCTAAAACTCATCACGAATATACAATTGAGTTCAAAAGATTGCAAAAAGTGCAATCAAGTCTTGAAATTGATACAATTTAGTCCTTCCGATTGAGTCCGTCCAGCTTGACTAGCCGAAAATGCCAATGTGACGTTTTTTTTTTAATGTTTTCTCTCTCCTGCATGGCGATGACGTGGCTTATTGGAAACGTAAGGGTAAAACGACGTCGTTTTTGTACGAATCTGATTTTTAATGTAAATTTTATTCAATTAATTTTTTTAAAATAAAAATGAAATGGAGAAAGATATAATTCTTGGGCCCGGCTTTCGAGCTCCCTAAACATAACTGTCGGGGTCTCTCGAGCCCTACCACTAGGACCCTAGCACAAACCCTTGCCTTTGTGGACTCGGGCATGAACGTCGGTAAGTTGGACCTGGGAACTTAAGGCACAACCTTTATGGACTTGGGCGCAACCTTGATGGACCCAAGCGTGAGCGGCAATGACTTGGTGTGATAACCGGAGACCTAGACACGGTTGCGAATGGCCTGGGGAAAAAAATTGAGGTCATATGTGACATCCGAAAATTTCGTAATAATATGTTTGTGACGTTAGAAATTTTCTATGTTTGAAAATGATGCTTAGATTTAAAGCTAAGTATTATTTTCGAGTTAGTATTCGTGCGAACGCGTAGGAATTTTCGTTGGATAGTATTTCGCGAAGAGCGGATTCGGAAATGTAATCGTACCGAGTCTGTCGTGTTTAATATTTAGACGTTGTCGTATACGTTAATCGTAGTGCAATATTAATTAAATTACCGTTGTCTTGGTAACTAGTGGGTATTATTATTGATTAATCTTGGTGAAGTAATGTTATTGCCATTAAGGAAAAGGGGGAAGATATCTTCTCAAAAATATCCCTCTAGACTCTTCTTCTCTCAAGTGACTATTGAAGGAAAAGTTGACCGAATGCCATGTGTCCCATTGAACTAGACACCTAAGCCTTAGGTAATCATTTTCCTTGGCCAATACTCTTACGATTAAACCACTGATTTCTTCCACCTGGTCATGATGAAGAGATAAGGTGCCACATGTGAATGTAATGAATTTACCCACCCCTTTGTATACTTCTCAGTTTTCATCTTCAATTGGGTAATTACCAAAGACAATTTCACCCAAACCAACACTCTCTCCTTCACTTTCTACTCTCACCATCACCGATCCAAAAATCTGCGGAAGAGTTTTAAACTTTGGGGTTTTCAGATTTTGTGCAAGGTAAGTGAAAACTCTAGGTTTAAGCTAAGTAAATCTACTTGGCACTTTTTATTTGGTTGCTTGAGCAAGGTTATTTGTTATGTGCGATGGTGAGGTTGTGATGACAATTAAATCTATTTTGCTAATTCTGTGCATGTTCAAAAGGACGTTATTTGTTTCTTTAAAATTATAGTGAAAATCTACAAGTGGAATGTTTAAACTTGATCATGTAAGTGTTATCCTTGGGGTAATCGTTGAACTCTTCCTATTGGTTTATGTATGTTTAAACAGAATAGAAAATCGTTTTACTCAAAGTGATGATTATGCTTATTTTTTATACTCAAAGTGATGATTATGTTTATTTTTGAAACTTGACAGATTTTAATCTCAAAATTTGGTTCTGTATACTTTTTAAACTGTTCAGACTTTACCTTCATACCTTACCACTCAGACTTTACTTCAAAGTTTACCACTCAGACTTTACTGCTCAGACTTTACCGTTCAAACTTTACCTTCAGACTTTAGCCTTGTGAGTCCAAACTTGCTTCGAAATCGAATCGAACCGACCAAAGCCATTTGAGATTCAATCTTGGCATTAATTATCAAATACGAAAAAGGGATTGATTCGATGGACGAATCTACTTTTGGCATGAGAATATGTTAGAATAGAAATGATTAGATTAAGCTGCATGATTAGTCTAATTGTGATTGTATAAACATGTTATAGAAATGGTTATGCTTAGTTGAAACGAATGCGAATAATAATCACAAAACAAGTTGGTGCTCTAGAGCACTTTGTTGAGAAAACCTTCCGTTATATTTTGCAATTGACAAAACTACTCACGATTTATCTTAAATATGATGAATGCATAAAAGTGTTTTCTTTTAGGAACTACTCATGATGAAAAGTTTATATCAATCTGGATTATATTTAGACTCCATCTACTATTGTTTGAATACTGCGGCTAAAAGCTTAAGACAGTTATTTCGTGAATATCATCAATAATGTTGCATGGACATCATTAGAGCAACAGTGTGAATATCAGCAAAGCTTATACACGGTTAACATCGGAGCATTTGATTTCTTTAGATCTATGCTATATATATGTATACTATGCTAGCGATCTGGCTCAAATTTCTCATATAGAAAGCATTGATTGATCTTCAATCTTAAAGATTATTTTGCAACGAAATTCTTTATGCAAGACATCTTGATTGATTGGCAATCACCTGAAATTTACGAATTTGACTGAATTTTCCTAGATCACTAAACTAAGTAGAGAAAGGGGAAAATTGCCGAAAAAAGTCATAAATTTATAGCAACTGTGCCAATTCGGTCTTAAATAATTTTTTGTGTTAATTGAGTCTTAAACATTTTGCATTTGTCTCAATTCAGTCCACCTGGCCAATTTCAGTGGAAAATTGCTAACATGGACGCCTTTCGTCCTATATGGCGCAGACGACGCTGACAAGAACCTTGCCGGCCGAAGGAAGAAGGGAAAAAAACGAAAGAGAAAGAAAAAAAGTAAAAATAAAAAATTCAAAAGCGAAAAATCTTTAGATATTGATTTTTTTATGAAAGGGATTTCTAAATTGATGTTTGACGGAAATCGAATGGCTTTGCAAATAAATGCAAATTCTGGAATTTAAATCGCAAGAATAGTAAATTTGCATAACATAAACCGAAGGAAAATGTGTTCCATTGATACTTGTGCTCGAAGGTCCTTTGCAATGGTTCGATGCTGGGCATGTGTTTCCTGCTCCGATAATCATTCTCCAAAAACAGAAGTTACCACTGCCGAGACTGTTTAGCTAACCATCATTCGGTCCCGAACCATTCTCGGGTATCGAAATAAACATATCTGCTTCGACCGGAGTCTAATGTATCTCTTCATCTTTCAACTCCAGAACTTGACAAAAGTTCGCAGCTGGGCTGTCGACGACTTTTGTCGAACGATCTCTGTAATAGCTATCGATTCTATCGAGACAATGTTCAAGTTGAACACCTCAATTACCGATGACTCCTCTTGACCAATCCTTGTCGCGGACGATCAAAGTTCATTACTCGTCCACGATACACGCCGGTCATTTTTTGGTGTAAACATTGTATGTTGTGCTAGGCTCGTCCCGATGCCTAGTCTCAAACGGGGTCGTGCCTTTGTCGCGTCGAGCGCCCTATGGGTCGCACCCCGTCCCAAGCCCGCGGGATGGACCCGCGCACGCCCAGCCTAGGGTTACACTTATTCTATTCACTCCCTGTATATTCTCCATTTTGCAAGTTGAAGGCATAAAAGATTAAGCAGCATAATTTATCATTTGCTTTGGCCTTGCCGTTAAATCAATTGAGTTTTGCAAGGCCCGTGCAGCTTTGGCATCATCCAAGTGCATGGAATCATAGGATTGTTTCATGCCCTAAATTGTTCAACATGTATTTTGAGGGCATCAGATTATTTTCCTGATAGCATACCAATCTATTTTTTTTGTAAAGAAAAAAACAAAAAAAATAGATTGGTATGCTATCAGGAAAATAATCTGATGCCCTCATAATCTGATAGCATACCAATCTATTTGTGATAGTCAAATTCTAAAAATGGGATAAATGTACCGAAAGTCCTAAAACTTGTCATGAAAGTGCAATTGAGTTCTAAAATTTTCAAAAAGTTCAATCGAATTCTAAAACTTGTCAAGTTGATGCAATCGAGTCTTTCTATTAATTCCGTCTGACTTGACAAGTAAAAAATGCAAATACGTTTTTAGGACTTGATTGCACTTTTTGACTATTTTAGAACTCAATTACATTTCTGTGATAAGTTTTAGGACTTCTAATGCGCTTATCCCTATAAAAATAAACCGCACCGCCCGACATAACGAAACCTCATCGTCGGCCCTTGTGATGCGGCAATGCTACCATTGCATTTCACACGCGTGTCCTCGCAGAAGCTTGGGTAACGAGCTAAGCTCAGCCTGACGCGCCTAGTTCATCTGATCCATATGGGTCACTAGGTAGCTCCTCATCCTTCCTATTAGACTCAACGGAAATGAACCCACCGCCCTTGAGAAATTGCCGCGTTCAAACTGATAACATAAAAATGAAGATATGGGCGAACTTTTTCTCCATGGCGAAAGCTCGATTATCAACCAAGTCCCTCGCGGGAAAGATGCATTCGAAGGCTCAAATGGAAAAAGCTTGAGATTTTCGACGATGGAAACTGTTGGGGTGCTGTTCGTCCTTCCCATCGACACGAATCGCTACCGAGTATATATATAACAACTTTCTCTTAAACTGTAACAAAAAGGTTGGATGTGCTAATTATAGCGGAATCACGTGCTGGATGCAACCCTTATTTAAGGGCGAACCGGGATACAATCTCGCGTTTCGATTTCTTTAACTCGTCTCTACTTTCTATTTCGTTGCTTTTGTGCGACTAGCCCTGCCAGTAACGAGGACAATGTGGGGAGCTTGAGAGAGAGAGAGAGAGAGAGAGAGAGAGAGAGAGAGAGAGAGAGAGAGAGAGAGAGTGAGTGAGTGAGTGATGGTGATATCTCAATCACGTTGCTTCCTTCACATTTGACATTACATCCGGAGAGGGGACAGAGAGCAACGCTCCTCCTCAATGTCCTCAGCAAAACTTTCGTACCGCAGCCGAAACTCCTCTTCTTGCGTTTTCGTTAAAAACGAAATGCGCATCGTTTCGAGCGACAACTTTGGCAACATGTGCCCCGGAAATATCCCGGAAACGGACAACAATGTAAGTTGTTTTGTCTTCTCCGGATCTTCCTCCGCTTCACTTCGGAAAAAGGCTTGATTCTAAAAGTAAAATAAAGAACCCTCGGAATTCTTGATCGTATCTCGATTCCATTCTGAACCCCTTTTTTTTCATCTAAAAAAATATCACATACTTTCAGTATACGATCAACTCTGCCCCTGTGTCCAATGATCACTGCCGGTTCCTTCAAAATTATCAGCATCAGGGCTAATAAGAAGGTTCGTTATTAGAATCCGCAATTTCACTAACGCTCTTGCAATCGTATAAAACAATAGCAGCCTCCCGATGTTTATGATTTAGAAGAAACCGATGGCTATTTTTGGATGCAGAGCGGCTTTGGGACTAGCGTGGAAATTGGTGACTATTTTTTGGACAAAAGAAGTTAGAGGCAGATGGAATTAGACCTAAAATTGATGGTTTTTTAAAGAATCGGTCCCTTCGAAAAAAACAATTTATAATATATAAATGTTCCAATTAACCTATCTCTCTTCAACATTTGGTTACTACACTATGATGCTCAAGCTCAAGCTCGATTAGGTCCGCGTGCTCAGTATTCGAGATTCGATTCCACCTCGATCGAATATCGAACTCAAGCTCGACTCAACCAGAAAATCGCCATACCCATACATAACTCGGATCGAGCTCGGCTCGATCACAGCCGAGTCATAAGCGAGCTCGAGTTCGAGCTCATTACTGAGCAGGAATTTGCTCGTTACCACCAGTCGAATCGATCTCTTCCTCCACAAAAAAAGAAAAGAAAGAAGAAGAGAAAACACTACAATCATAGTTTGCACGTGCGACTATAGTGCCGTATACCATACGAAACAATAATTTAGATGCTTCACTTGATGTCTACAACGATGCCCATCTTGGGCTGCACATGAACTTTCCACCATGAACGTGGAAGAGACAAGAGATGCTTGAAATCTCTTGCGATGACAAATCTAAAACAATCAACAATCGATCCCTAAGAATATTGCTTACTACTCTCTCAAGTGCCCGCGAGAGCCTCCGCCACGATCACTTCCTCTTCGTCTTTTCATCCGCTGGAGAAGAAGAGAGAACACGAGGGTGACGATGCCGATGAAGACGACGAGGGCTGGTGGTACCCCCGATGGCTCTGCCGGAAACAGTCCAGCGACATCCTAGGCGGGGACATCGCCACGGTGACCGACGAAGCCGACTGCGTGCCCGAGTCCGGGGGCGATCCTGTTAATGCCGACAAGACAGAACTAATCAAAAAGGAGGAGATTGGTCATGCCCTCTTAACTGAAAATGCAGCATTTCTTTACAAAGCGGTGCAAAACAAACGGGGCGAGGTTTATCCTCGCTGTTATAAGTACAAATTGACTGATCCTTTGTGCAAAGATGTTTTGGAGCCAGTATTCAATTTGAGGCATAGAAATCTTGATTGTATAATGTAAAGGCGATGACATTTCGGTCGAAAGGATCTCATCTTCTCGATCCCTTTCAGATATAACGCGTCGCGGTCTCGAAGAGACTAACTGAGAATCTAGATTTAGCCGGCAAATTGAGAGGACCCCAACTCTTGATTTCAAGCTGTTCATGCGGCCAAAAACTTATAGGGAAGACAATGCAAGGGGCTCTGGGAAAAACTCACTTGCTGGGTTATCGCCGGAAGAGTTCCGGCCGCTCTCCTGCTGCGCCTTGGCCGGGTTCTCGCGGCTCGGCTGCTGCTGGTGCGACTTCCGCCGGCGGCGGTTGTGGTCCGCCAGCCGTTTCCGGCAGCTGCGCTTCCCGTTGTCGAACTCCGCGAGGAGATGGAACCTGCACACGACACGGGCAGATTCCTCGTCGCTTTGTACCCGCAAGACTCGAAATCGAACCGGGGAAAAATTCAATAACGCATTTCCTCTAGGGCTCGGCGAAAATCAGAAACGACAGAATTTTCCGCAATAATTATTTCCACAGTTCAAACTAATTCAACAAAAAACAAAAAAAAAAAGAGGGACAAAAAAGACTTAATTTTGTTTTTTTTAAGGAAAACGAAGTAATTATTAGTAAAACGGATGGTCGGGGGGAGTCTACTATATTAAGAAAGGGCAAAAAGGCCAGAGGACGAGACATTTCCGGACGCAAATGCCCCTCGGGATCTTCGACATCGTTTGTACGAGCGCAACGCTCCAATCATTTGCGGCTGGTGGAAGCTTTCCCTCACCCCGCCCGGGGGGCAATCCCGTCTTTCCGCGTCGCCGGCGACCAGGTCACGTCGATCATGAAATGCTGCGGGTCGTGAACGGCTGCTCCATCCTTCGGTCGTTTGACCGCTGTTGGTCCGCCGCCTCCCCCCACTCCCCCCGGAAGTCAACTCAAGTCAACTCGACGACCCGAGAGCGATGGAGGGAAGCTAAGGAGTTCTTGTGGAGGAGCTTCGTGATTTTGTTTGTTCGTCGGGAACGGAACGTGATTGCTTTCGCGTGTTTCTTTGGATAAAGATCGATCCTTTATTGAGGGAAAGAGAGGGGGTGGGGGAGGTTTTTACCTGCTGCACTGTTGGCAGAAACGCTGGGTCAGGCCGGCGGCGACGACGGCGGCGGCCTTGGAGTGGAACTCGCACACCTTGTGCCTCCGGTGGTAGTGCTTGGCGTGGGTCAGGTCGGCGTTGCACCCCTCGGCCTGGCAGCGGGGCGCGTTGGCCGCCGCCGACGACTCCCCGGCGGCAGACGAGCGCCGGTAGAGCCGGCTCACGAAGTCGTCCTCCGCCGCCACCGAGGACGCGAAGTACGTCCGGCCCCCCAGGTTCAGGCCTATCCTCGCCGCCGCGGCGAACTCCGCGGCTGGCGACGGCCGGGCCCCCGCCGCGACGTCCTCGCTCTTCGGCACCATCAGGAACCCGCCGCCGCCGCCGCCGCCGCCGAAGCAGTCGAGGGAGAAGGGGCTGGCGGGAGGCGGCGGGTACGGCGAGCCGAAGGCGCGGGGGTCGAAGAGGGGGTGGGCATTGTGGTTGTGCGGGGTGCTGTTGATGGGGGCTGCTTGTTGGTGATGGGGAGGAGCGAAGGACGGGAAGGCGTTGGTGGGGTTGGAGAGAATGTGAGCGGTGGAGCTGGCGCTGGCGTTGGGGAAGGACTGATGGTGAGGCGAGACCGCGTAGTGGTCGAGCATGGAGTGGTGGTGGTGGTGGGGGTGGACCTGGGTCTGGTCATGGGTCGGGTCGTCGGCGGAGATCAGAATCTGAGATGGGTTGGTGCCGAGACCCCACTCGTACTCCAGCATTATCGCGGCGGCCGCTCCTCCTCCTCCTCCTCCTCCTCCTCCTCCTTCTCGCGTGGAAGCTATCTCAGCTGACAAAAGAGAGAGAGAAGGAGCAAAACAAAAATGGAAACTTTAGGGACAAGGGCATCAGCTTTTAGGCCAAAATCATCATCATTGGAGGTTTACAGAAATTGAGGATACTGTTGGGTTTGGCTTTGCGGGTGCGAGGATTGAGGCGAGTGTGGCTTTTCGGAACATGTCGGGGGGTTTTTGAGGATCCCTGGAAGCAACAAGGAAAAGGGCGAATTTTTTCTTTTTCGAGGGCGGGCGCTCTCATGGGAAGAGAGAGAGAGGGAGGGAGGGAGGGAGAGAGAGAGTTGCAGAATATATGAACCCGAACCCTAGCTTGCCATGTTGCAGAGCCTCGGCCGTCTCTGCGTCCTTCTCTTCTATGCACTCAAATGGCGTGTCCCTTTAAGTCTGTCTCTGTCTGTCTCACACACACACACCCTCCCTCTCTCTCTCTCTCTCTCTCTCTCTCTCTCTCTACAGATCTTCTTTAACTCTTGTCTGTTCTCTCTCTCTCTCTCTCTCTAAGCTGGGTTTCAGTGTGTGAGAGTCTGAGCTGAGGAAAGAGAAGGAAAGTGGGGAACAGCGAGGGGTCAGCTTTCTCCTCCACTCCCCCTCTTCCTTTCCCTCTTCACCCCGAGGTGGTCGAGTGCGTAAATCTTTTGAGGAAAGAAAGAGAGAGCAGCAGCGGCAGCAGCGGCAGCAGCACCAGGAGAGAGGAGGGAAGGGGACTGAGGTCGAGTGCCGATGGAATGACGAGGATGCCCCCGCGAAAGCTACGTATTTACTTCGTGCGTGGGAGCCACCGGGGTGGAATTCAGCGAAAGGAAAGAGAGGGCGCGCCAATACACACGCGGCCCTACCAAGGAGATAAAAGACGCGAGTATTACGTACGTAGCTTTCGACTCCCCGCTCAGTAAAAAGACACAACAAAAATAGTAACTAGGCAAAAGCAGTAACTAAGTGGAGTCCGATCAGTTCGGTTCTAACCATCGAATCATGTGAATCTCCCGTGAGCTCGATCGCGATCGCATCCGGGTTCCCGAATCCGACGAGGGCGGGAGGGAATGATGGGAGCGGCGAGCCCCGTGAAAGTGGGAAGCAGGACCGCGCGTGATTTTTTTTTTTTTTGGGGGGTGGAGGGGGGGGGAGGAGACTTCAATGGGTGCCCAATCAAGAAGAGGAAGCAGCAGGCACAGCAGCAACCCCCCTCGGCTCTTTTGCCTCCGCCTCATTCAATGCGGCCGGGCCCCATCCGCCCCTGGAGTTTCCCCCATCGTGGGGCCCCTTCCCGCATAATTCGCAGCTTCGTTTCCCATACGTAAAACCCCTTTTCTTTTTTTTTCTTTTTTTTTTTTATAATCCGGGAACCCCGCACGACCGACAGTCAGGAGGTAAATCCTGGGAGCGACACGTGCTAGCCACCATACACGTGCCACCGGTTAAGTCACCCTGCGGCGCCCGAGATTCGAACACTCAACCTTTTGCGAGAGGAAAAGTGCCCGCGCCAGCAGCGTCACCCAGGCTGGTGGTAAAAAAAACCCCTTTTCTTTCTAGGGCTTTCTTCCTTTTTTATCTTTTTCCTCAACGGAAGTTTCACAAATAATTGCACGAGGAATGAATCGAGGCGGACAACACCGTCGGTTTACCCCGTCCCAACTCCGTCGGTCCTCGATCCTGTTCGACCTTCGCGCACTCATTATAAGCCACGAAGGCTTTCGTCAGTGTTCGAGCTGTGACATCGATTTTATACTCTCGTGTTGATCGTCCGATAAAGTACGCATGCGATTGCGTTTTTCCCCGATCCGACATTAGATCTAAATGATTAGTAAAGATGGCGAGGGGGCGCAGCATGAATACGGGTGCTTATTTGCTAGTGCACAACTCGACGTTGAAATTCGTTAGTTTAAAAGTTGTGATTAGCATGAACTTTTAACACGTCCTTGCAAGTACTTATTCCGTACATCTTATCCTAGAGTGAGACGAAAGAAATGGGAATTAGGTGCAAAACTAATTTTGATGTGTCATGATTATGCTTCAACTGATAACGAGGTTTTTAAATGTTCAATCTGAAGTGAAGACTCACCTTGACCATGTCCGCCAACGAGTGGGACCAGACAGCAATAGTAAAAAGCAAACTACTTCGAACCACTCTTGAGAAATCATCAGCGAAATGCTCACCTAATATCGAAGCGGTACCTCGAGAAGATCCATATGGAAATTTTCCTTCTGACATGAAGGCCTCGCAATCATCCGAGCCTTCGTTATGGATATGATGTTCCTTCATATGACGGTGATATTTCATATCTCCCGTTGTGAATTATGGTACCGTTAAGAATAAATGCGCCAACTATCAGCCAAAGTACGCGTTAGTGTGCTTCGAAATCGTGGAGGAAGGAGGAGGTTGGGAAGAATTATCAGGTTGCTTTCCGGACTTTTCCCTTCGATGTTTCTCCCTGATCCTCCTATACTTGCCGGTTAGGATATCCAATTTTCGGGATTTTGGACTATGGATGTCGAGACTTGAAAAGATGTTGGAGCAAGTTGAAGGAGAATGGGAAAATTCTGATTTTTCCTGTGAGGAGGTGAATACTTTGGACATAAAGCGATGGAAATGCATAATAGATCTCGAAGAAAACAATCAAAATATGTATTATATATATATAGTTAAGAAATTGGAAAATCATAATTTTGACTTTAAGGTTGTTGGTCGGTTCCTTCAATTTTGTATCCTTCTAATCCGTGAAAATCTCACGTCCCATCCTAATCATGGACCAAACAAATCACAATCCAGTGTCTTAATGTGACTGATGAAAACATTCCAAATCGCGAGCGCAAAATTGGCAAAACATCATCACGTATACCTACCAAGACTTTATGTGTCATGTCATATTCTACGGGACTTTCCGGTGGCACCACCCAGTATGGACTAAGGACTGTACTCCATGACTAGGAACTTATGGGAAATGGCTATCGAAAATCACTTTATAATAATATCTCGGAACCTTATTAAAAATCGTCATCGTGTCCGACCCAAAAGTTTGAAAGAATAGGTAAAGGGGGATTATATGTATACGAAGAGTATATAAACTCCGTAAACAATTAACGTGGAATATTTTAACATCCTTCTCGCCGCAAATATAAAATGAATCGAGATGGACTCTGATACCATGATAGAATGTTAAATCCAGAGACTTAAGCCAATAGGTAGAGGGTGATCACATGTATATAAAGAGTATATACACCGGTAGACAAGCGACGTCGAATACTTTAATATATCGTTATTATTAGGCCGATAGGTGAAGGTAGACCACATGTATATAAATAGCATATAAACCTCATTGGCAATTGATGTGTGATGTTTTAACACCTCCTCTCATGTACAAACTGAATTAAAAGTGACACGTGAAATTTGATTAAAGAGAGTCATGTGAAATGGGCACCATTTAACTATGATACCATATTAGAAAATCTAATCTAAAAGCTTAAACTGATAGGTGTAGGGAGACTAATATGTATAACGGTAATGTTGATCATAGTAGTCAACTATATACATTCACAAGCATCGGAAGAAATGAGAAAGGACACACGATGTGTATTTACTACAAGCACACACTAGTATAATTACTTACGATTAACACTAGCCAGCATTATTTAGGCCATGTGACGATAAGAATTTCTTCTTTTGGTGCTTTATATTAGAGTCATTTGATGTGATGCTTACCAATCTTTCCAACACAAGAAATCTCACTTCCTGCATTCCTTGAAAAATAATTGAAATAATTTTGTGGCGTTCAAAGTTAGATTATTTTCGGTAAAATATATATGTCGAGGGATAATCTTTGGACACGACATGTCATGACTCAGGAATACAATTTGATTCTAACACGGCATTAATGACTTCAAGTAAGTGTTACTCGAAATGTATAGCATATCAAAATGAACTCAATCCGAGCTACAAATCCGGGCTTGCACATTGCTTAATGAGTGATTAGTTGGGAGATAAAAAGAAAGGTCATTTTACTTAGGTTAACATTCATGGGGAAAAGTGCCAAAAAAATCTTAAACCTTTTACATTTATGCCAATTTAGCCCTAAACCTTTTTTTATGCTAATTTAGTCCTAAAACTTTTGCATTGGTGTCAACTTAGTCTTAAACCTTTTTTAGTGTCAATTCAGTCTTAAACATTTTGTATTAATGTCAATTCCGTCCTAAATCTTTTTGTATTTATGTCAATTCAGTCCTTCTGGTCAATTGTAGTCGGATTTTGCTAACATGGATGCCGGGCGATCACCAGCGCTAACGCGGACAACTTTTAATAATATTTTAAAATTTTTATTTCTTTTTTTCTTTTTTTCCCTCCCCCCTTTGTTCCTCTAGCCGGTCGCCAGACCGGCTAGAGGCCAGCGAGGGTCACCCTCGCAGCGATGGCAAAGGCGAGCCTCGTTATGGTTGGGCGTGGCTGGACCTCGCCGGATTTGGCGAGGTCGTGCCTCGCCTAGCTACCGGCGAGGCTCAAGCCCTCGCCAGAGGCTGTGATGAAGGCCTCTGGCGATGGCTCAAACCTTGCCGGCAACTGGGCGAGGGCTCAAACGTGCCCAACCATGGCAAGGCTCGCATTTGCCATCGCTGGCGAGGGCGAGCCTCGCCAAGGGCCAGCGAGGTCGTGCTAGTGGCCGGCGACGACCTCGCCGAGCTTTGGCCTTTGGCCTGTTGCCGATCCGGCGACCGGCTGGAGGAAGGGAAAATAAACAAATAAATAATTAATTAATTAAAATATTATTAAAAGTTATCCACGTCAGCATCGGTGATCGGCCACCGGCTGGCCGACGTCCACATTAGCACCGATGATCGGCCGTCGGCTAACCAGGGTCCATGTCAACAAAATCCGATCAAAATTGGCTAGAAGGACTGAATTTGTACAAAGACAAAAAGGTTCAGGACTAAATTGGCATAAATACAGAAGATTTATAACTAAATTAGCATAAATGCAAAAGGTTTAAGACTGAATTGACACTACAAAAATGTTTAGGATTAAATTGGCACAAATGCAAAAGATTTAAAAATTTTTCGACACTTTTCCCACATTCTTGTGGCTGCATATTTCATGCTATGCTTTTTTTGTCTCTTACTCAATATGTTAACTGACACTAGAAAATCTACTACTCAATCAAAAAACCACCAAATAAGGAATTACACTTGCCAAATTCACACTCACATGTGTGTTTGCGTGCAATTTGACCAAATTAAGAAGGTCGCCTAGATTAAGAAAATGAGAAATGCCGAATCATTTCAATATGCGAGTTAGATAATCACGCATTAAGGACGATCTCATTCGTATAAATATGTCCTAAGAGGCTTTGAGGTGGTTGAAACTACGATAAAAGTCAAATTTGCAAACTCTACAGTAAAAGTTAAATGACACTTAGTTATGACGACAATAATCGAAGTTATGGAATTGATGTTCATCCCATCTTAACATCCAATCATTTCGCCAATTCCAAATTGGTCTTGAAGATAATCTCTACCTATCATGCTTAGGAATCCCATGGAATGGTTTCTACCATATGTATCAGACATTGTCAAAGTATCACAAATCACTTTCTTACAGGGTTTATATGCCTTATATATATATATATATATATATATGTGTGTGTGTGTGTGTGTGTATTCTCCCTCCCTCTATTAGTTTAACATAGTTTCAGAGCTATGTCGTTTCTAATCCAGCTTGCAAGTGCGAATGAGTGTTAAAATATTCCAAATCACTTGCCCACGACAATTATATGCGATATATATATTTGCAATCTACTTTCACCTATTAATTTAAGCTTTTTAATCGGACATTTTAACCGACATTGACATGAGGAAGATGAAACATGAAATCTACAGGCTTCACAGTATAAAAATCAGACATTGTATCGGTGCCCTCTATTGGCATTCAGGAGGAAGCAATGACAACCGTATGTATACGTCCCCTCAAAAAATGTACTCATATGGCAACATATTTATCGCGCCGGTTATCTTAGATTGAAATTATACTTATGTGTCTTAGAACTAATAATTTTTTTTTGATAACCCAGGGAACCCCCGCACGGCCGACAGTCGGGAGGTAAACCCTTGGGGCGACACGTGCTAGCCACCACACACGTGCACCGGTTAAGTCACCCTGCGGCACTCGGAATTCGAACACTCAACCTTTTGCGAGAGGAAGAGTGCCCTTTCCAGCAGCGCCACCCAGGCGGGTGGTGAACTAATAATAATTAAAGTGGGACTAAACCAATAACTAAAATCTTAATATGTTGGGTAAAATAAAATTCGCCACAAGTCGTGCAATATTTCCCTATCTTCTCCACCATCCCCGAATCTTACAACGAAAGCTCGATGCCTTAGCAAATCAGCACCAGTCAAGTCACTGAAACACCGACTTTCACCAAGATGAGTCTGGCTTTTGCAAGACCTATCGATACCACGATCAAAGAGATGTATCTTGCGAACCAAAATGGAATGCCTCTAAAAATACTTACATCGGCGACAAAAACAATCGGTTTTACCATCGTCCCTTGTGTGATTCCTAGTGACCTTCGATGAATGAGTTCACATCCGCGATATATGCCTTATGAGACCTTAAATGTTACTTACCGGTTCTGACCAAAAAAAAGAAAATGGTGCTTACCCGTCCTATCACGTTCGGGAACAGGAGAAATGTACATTGTCGCGCACGTCCTTTTTTTTTTTTTCAAGGAAAATTCGCCAGCATTTCCCATAAGTTCTCTAGCTGGAAATGGAAAGCAGGGTTGTCGGCAGTCGTACTCGATGTCTATATGTACTCAGATAACAAAAGAAATTACGCGACCAAAAAAAATTTTACTATGTTTCTAAGCTGTTCATCGAGGACAAGTTTTCAAGAATATTACGCAAAGTGATCAATATCACGAAAAACCTTAAATTAGTACACAAGTGATAAATTTATCCCAAACTAATTTCTTGACAACCAAGAACCCCAAACTGGTACACTTGTGATAAATTTAGCCTTCTTTAGTTTCCATTAAATTGAATTAATACCACGAAAAATCATAAATTGGCAAATTTATGACAAATGGAGAGGTAAAACCCTAAACTAGTACACTCGTTAATTGCCACGTGTCATTTAACAAAGCAATTTGATAATAAAATTTAACAGAGGGTAAATTTATCACATGTGTACCATATTGAGTTTTTTATGGTTAAAAAATTAATTTGGGGTAAATTTATCATATGTATATCAATTTAGGGCTTTCGTGGTATTGACACCATGCAAAACTAGTAGAATGTGCTTATTTATCAAGACGAAGCATGACCTCCACAAGTTTCTCAAACGATTCTCAAAGTGGAAATTTACTATTCAAATATAATGATTTTGCAAACATGCAATAGCGAAGAGACACTAATGCAATGTCTAATGTAACGCAAACATTAGATACTCCCTAAGTCACATATTATATACCAATTTGGGTGGAAAAACAAGCAATTTATCCAGAAAAAGTACCTGAAAGTTGGTGTAATTAACCAAACAACCAATGTGAATGTAGGACACTATTTGGTTTGCATAACAACACAAATACACAAGAAGAAATTGGCCGTGAATTGTGCTTTCTTAGAGGTTATATTGCTCTATTTGGTTTCTAGACAATCTTTTGCCTTAGCCCCAACCCCGTCCACTTCGAAATGCTTCGTCTGCCGTTGATGGCCCCGCATCGCCCGAAGCTTATCGTCGTCTTGATCCCTCCATTTTGACGACGGATCATTTGAAAATTCTTATTTTTCTTTCTCCTCTGGTTTGCCAAGATAGATCCCGACCCGAACTTTTTTTTTTTCCTTGAAAAGGAGGAGCTATAATCTGAGGGCTACAATAATAAATCGCACCTCATAAGCTAAATCAACTCCCTATGTCCCTCCTCGTGACCGACCACTTTATGTAAAAGCTTCTTGCTTTTTAATCTTTTGCCGCTTTCTAAGCAGATGAGGAAGGTGTTGCCACTTTTGCGAAGCTGGTTCCTTGCAGCCCTAGATCTGCATGTGGATGTAGCGGCTTCCTATCAAGCTCTGCATGAAGCCTCCTTGCACCTTCGAGGAAATTCAATCGTGGGCCACCGTCTTTTTTCCGATGAGCGCTGCCTGGTTTCTTCTATATTCTGTCGTGACGTTGACATGCCTTTGTTCCGAAATCTCCTCCTGCTGTTCCTTTCGAATTTCATCTGGTTTGTCTAGTCATGACAGCTTGTAACATTGAGATCTGATGCGATGTGAACGGTTTGAAGGTTTGAAAAAGAACGCGTTTGTCGAACAAGCCTCTGTTCACAGATTCCCGAGTTTCGGTCCCGACGCTCCCTCTCATCTTTATCGCACATGTGCCATTCGTGTCTATTTCTCCTGTCGTTTGATGTTTGATCGACACGGTTATGTCCATTTCATTGTTCCGCATGCAAGGACCGGCTTACGCGTGCTGGAAATGTAGACAATACCTGATAAAGTGTGGTTGCGTGACTGTTAGGCAAGTTAGAGTCTTTAGAGTGCGATAGATGGTGAACGATTAAGTCCATCATTCATCATCTTGCTCCATCAAATCAAAGAGATGTGTATCAGATAATCGGATGTAAGTATTTATTCATTAACGAATAATATAACTTGATGAAGTAACAGATCGAATTCTTCTTAACACTTCATGCGCTTTCATGTTAGAAAAATCATTGCATGATCGCTTGATGGTGTGCAAAGTTTTGGTAGGGCTACGGTATCAAGTTGGGAAAGCAAAATCTACAGTAAGGGATATCTGAAAAAGGTACTTTAGTGCTTGTTACATGTTGTAAATAATCTCATATACTCTCCTTATTTTTTTTCACATGATGCACTTGTGACCCAATATATTGCTGGCGGTCTCGATTAAGAGTCTAATGCAGGTTTTACGTAATAGTGGATTATGACAATTTGAGATCTGGATGTGCGGATCCTCGTTGTGGGTCTCACTTTATTAGGTTTTTGTGTATTCAATTGCTTTGAAAAATCTTATGAATTTGGGATTGCTATAAAACAAAAAAAGAGGGTTGGCGATCCTATCTAAGCAGTAAATATGGTACTTTTCATCACGATCAATGAGTTTCGAAAATTCAACCATATTCACTTTAAAGAAGGTATCCTATCTGATCAGTTTCCGGCCGACCAAACCCCGGAAGTGACCTAATCTACCCGTTCTTTCAGTACTTCTTAGGCCAAATCCCGTAATCGAATCCTGTCTTTCCAGCGACCATCTTGAGATCGGATCAACCGGGTCGGTTTCAGACAGTTCCCAGGTTCGAACTGGCCCAGCTTCCCCACACCCCCCAACCTCAACCAAGAAACGAACCTCACGTTGGCAGCAGATGGTCCACCATCATTAATGGACTCTTTGCGAATGAAACTTTGAGGTACGCATTGCAGCTGTGTCATTTGGTGCCTGAATCAGAAGCATGTATTATTGTTCTTCACTGTGTTTCACCTGCCACGCACAGTGAGACAACCACACCTACACACACCATTTCGTGAGTCCGACTGAGTATCTTTTGTTTCTTCTTCTTCTTCTTTTTCTCTTTTGTGCCTCGTATCATTGGTTTACATTTATGGACGAATCTTCTGCAGGTATTTGACCTGCAGCTTTTACACCTCAAAAACCATGCCACTTCCATTTTCCTTCCTTTCGACGCAAGCAATGTAAGTTTGGTCTTTGGTGGCCCCCCAAATTTTTCTGGACTCTGATTTTAATTGCTAACACGAAGTCATGAAAAAAGAAATGCTAATTTGTCACGTATTTGTTTTGAATTTTAGAAATTTATCATTGCACGTGTTATTTCACCGATCAAGCCATCCGATCAATGATTAGGTCCAGTTGCTCCACGGCAGTGAATTTCATGATGACATCGATGAGTACATGAATGTGGGGTTTGCATGGTCAAGTGACCAAACCATAAAGTTAAGAATCTCGACGTTACAAAATGCTACCATCAATTTGGATGGTCCATTTTTTGACTGACTAATTAGGTTGCCCATCATTCTCAGTAAAAGCTACTTATATTTAGTGACTATATCTATTATATATTTAATAATTCTCATTTGTCGTGAAATATTTTATGTGTGGTAAAAACACTCATTCATAGTAAATAAATTAAAAATAAAAAATGGTTTAAAGAGAAAAAAAAAGATATTTCTAAAATAGATATGGATGTAATATTGACAAAATTAGTCAAGCAAACCAAATACCGGTTACTTAACACGATGAGGAAAGCCAAGCACAAGATAAATAAATTAAAACTACGAATGTTTAGAAAGAAACCAAAAAAGATTTTTGTAATACTGAAAATGATTAAAACAAACTAAAGTGGTCCTGTAGTGGCAACCACTGTCCAGCCCTAGTAGCACCCGCACAGCGCCAATCAGAGCAAAGGCAATGATCAGACGTGACCCTCGCCACACTTGGCCTATCATTGGGAAGTAGGAGTGTGCAAAAAAAAATAGGAACCGCCCAAATCGTTAGGAACTAGACCGAACTGGCCGGCTCTAAGGGGCACCCGTCTAGTTTCCAGGGAAATCCAATCGGACCAATCCAATATTATTCAAAATTTTAATTTTATTTATATAAAAAGCTCAAACTTAATCATTTGATTTCTAATTTCCGTGCAAGGCTTGGGTTTTATGCACAACCCCTCTGATGGTCTCTTGGTTCCCATTCGATATGAGCCTCTTTATGTGTAATGTGTATGACTTTTCTCTATTGTGTGTCTAGCCTTAGATGTGGGACTCTTGACTTGTCTCTGTTATTGTGTTTCCGTGTGAATTGCGAGAATCCTACATCGAATGACTATGCAAAGATCGTAAGAGGAGTTGTCAATAAAATCCAAGCTAAGCCTTTCTTATGTGATGTATTCTATATATAACAAGTTGGCCATGACAAAGGGTATTACTTGTTAATTTTGTCATTTTCACACTTTTAGTTCTCTTGCTGGTAAATAGCAAAAGGTTTCATTGAACCGCTCAGAACCAGATGTGACTATTGGTCCTGTTCGACTCTCGGTTCCATGTTCCATCGGTCCGATTCCCAATCCTGAAAATTAAGAACGGATCTTATCAGTCCGATTTCCGATTTTAGATCGGAACCGTTCACCTCTATTGGGAAGGGTGGCACAGCCGTCGCAAACCCTTGCCTGATTTGTGGTGAGGGTCACACGCAACGCTTAGTGTAGTAGCTGGACAAGGTCTCGTCGTCCACTCTAGCCAGTCACTGATTGTCACCATCGAAGAGGGTCCCCAACCCCCGCCAGGGCTGATAATAATGGTGGGACGTGGCATGCTACAGCCCAGCCACCTCCTTCTATGCACATTTTCTTTAAAGGTTACTTTATTAGAAATGACCTAACATTAACAACAGACATAATCATTTAATAAAAAAATTAATATCACGAAAAATTCTAAATTAATATATTTATGATAAATTCATCCAAATTAATTTTTTTACCATCGAAAACTCCCTACTGATATATCTGTGACAAATTTACTATAACCTAATTTTTTACCATCAAAAATCCTAAACTGATACATTTGTGACAAATTTAATTTCTTTAAATTAGATTAATATCATAAAAAATCACAAACTGGTATATATGTGACAAACAAAGTTAAAACCTTAAATCGGTACACCCGTTAACGGTCACGTGTCATCCAACTTACCAATTTAATGGTAAAATTTAACGAAAAGTAACGGAAGGTAAATTTATCGCAAGTATATCAATTTAGAGTTTTTAGTGGTTAAAAAATCAGTTTGTGGTAAATTTGTCACAAATATACCAATTTGAGATTTTTCGTCGTATTAACCCTTAATAAAATGATTATATAAGTGATATTAATGGGAATGAATGTTTACCCAAAACATGTAAGATTTATAACGAACAAAGTGTACTACTGACAATTTATTGTAATTTTAATTTACCAAAAATGGGAAGATTTACCATGATCAGAGTACCCTTCAAGGGGTTGGTGAAATGGTAACGGCTTTGGACTCGTGGGTGACTGATCTCAAGTTCGAATTCCTCTGCCCTCTACCTTATCATAATCTTGACTGATATGGAAGCTAGTATATGGGTTTGGCTAGTTCTTCATCGGTTAGTGCCTGACCGGTCGGACTCTTGTAGTGCGGCCGGTGTGAGAGTCCAGGTCACAAAAAAAAAGTATGAGCAGAGAACAAACAATAACTTCATGCGATTATGAATTAAGAAAAGAACCATTACCAACGAAATCATTCCATTGATGACTCATCTCAGTTATCACCGCCCGCAATGCCCTAGTGCACCACCACACCGAGGTTGGTATCCTCTCCACGTAATTAGCAATTCCCACAGAAGATGTTGAATGCTAATGTGGGAACCTACAAAGTCCTAGTCATTAGCACCGGTCGCATAAGCCGGTCGCAAACTTCTCGAGCCCTTGGAGCTCTCTCTAGCTTGTTAAATCACGGTACATACTCGCGGGATACGCGCCCCCGCATAAAACCACTCTGGGGAGAGCAGTAATCAGGAAACGATTCGATGACTTCAGAACACGAGATGCGAGCGAGCTCCTTCCTTCCGCGCCCCGCCATCATATAATAATGCTAGGTTCACAATTGACATACAAAGTTTCCATATGAGGCTATTCTCTCCATGGGGCAAGGAAAATGAAACTTTCAATCTCAACCCAGGAAGAGATTCAATGTGAAGCTGCGGACAAATGATGATCGTGATCATTTTTCAGGAAAGCAATGAAGGGCCTCCCCCTCTGTCGCTCTCGCATTGAATGCAACTTTCCTTCCTTCTTTCTTTTTTTCTTCTTTCTTTTCTTTTCTTTTCTGAGTGTGGCGGTGGAGGCAGTGACTGGCGAGTGGATAATGGTCAGACAGAGATTGACTTTTCAAACGATCGCACGTGGAGCTCTCTCCTAGGCTCCTCCTTTCGTGCTCCCCGCAGGTCTGCAACCCGGATTCGCCCTGATTCGGCAGGTGCACTTCACGTGCTCCCCACGTGACCGACACTCGCAACCGCTCCCAGTTCAGGTCCGGTTTTGGCTCGGCTTTGTGAAGATGTCAATGTGTTTGGGCTAAAGAGAATATCCGAAATGTAAATAGTATTTGTTAAATTGTAATCTTATAGTGCATTGAGAAATAAATTTGGCTTAAATGGTGTTTGGGTAAAATCACACTTTGAAGGAATGTTTGCTTTTAAAAAAAAAAAACTGACAAATCTTAACGGTCAAGGGAGATCGACAAGCCTTCAAGGAGGCTAAATTTAGCTACCGGCGAGTCAGATCCAGCACCAATAGTCTCACCTGAGGTCGCTGAATCCCAAGCCGCATCGCTTGAGGTAGAGCAACCTCAGGCAAGGTTGCCAACGCCACATACGGCCTCAGGAAAGTCACGCCAAATGCTCATGGGTAGCCTATTGACAGCATAAAACCTCACCGGTGACATCACGTTAGGTAGGGACATAACCTGAATTATGATAGTTAAGTGAGTGTAAAATTAGAAACAAAAAATGTATTTCCATCCCAGAAATGCAGCATTCCAAAGTACTTTCGGACCTGCCTTAGACTAAAAGCCTTTGGAAATGCAATTGCATTCCCTCAAAGTTGAGCAAAAACCAAACCAAAGGCCATTTGCATTTGCCCAAGGAATTTTAGAGTCTCAAAGCTCATTTGCAATACTGCACAAAATGGGGCCTTAATATTTACCCCACTTCGGTTTTCCTCGGTGAGATTTAGGATGCACTTATTTCACGAAAAATAAATAATTTGGAAAGTATATTCCTAAAAATAATCACTCGTATCGCTTACAAAAATGAATGAACGAAAAGTTATTTTCATTGTCCGCGAAAATGTTTAGATATATCTGTTATTGACGATGAGAACATTTTTCATTGACTAATTATGTCAAGCGGTATAAGTGATTTTTTTAGGAAATATATTTTCAAATCATTCTTTTTTCGCGAAACAAACAAAAATTTTCGGATGTAGATAGCTTATAGTGCATGCTTAGAATGAATAACGGCAGAAGTTTGCACACTAGTTTGCTCATTAGGAAAAGAATAAATATAACTTTAGATCTGATCTTTTACAAGCTGCCTAATGGGCCCGCCTAGGCCCAGTTTGATTCTAATCTTTTTCAAATCGGTTCGTTTTGGACTGTTTGTTTTCGGATGTAGGTCAGTTCAGCTTCATGCGAAATTTCATTTTGCGTCATATTCACATTCGAGTCATTTCGATTTATGAAATTTCGCTTTTGATTTTGGTTTGCACAGGCTTAGCCCACGTTGAATTGGGGTTCATTTAGGACTCGGCTATCTTTGGTTTCGAGTCGTGTCGGGTTCCAGTGGGTGAATAATTCAAATTTTCTTGGTTCGAATGGCTGGATAATTCGAGTTCTTCTTCAGTTCGAGGTATTCTGAACAAGGGTTGAGGCGGGTGCAGATTGTTGACTTTTCTTTCATTTGTTCAGGTTGGGTTGGATCAATTTTCGAGTGACTCGAGTCGGGGTGGCTGTGCCACCTCTAACCCCATCCCCATTTGAGGTCACAAGGGTTAAGAATTCATCTCCATCCCCAACGATGGAAAGGGAGCTAGGAGGGGCTATCACCCCCCCCCCTCCATTGGATTGGTACTTGGTGTATTTTTAGTCACATATATGATATATCTTCTAAAATATCGTATAAATTCTATCTTTTGTCCTTATGAATTAGATATTGCAACAATCGTTTATCTCATTCCCTAATTTAAAGATGATCGATGGAGAGGCAGCCTGATTGGACTACCTAAGTCCAAAAGGGAAATTGGTGGGCTTAGGCAACCTTCTAACATTAGTAGGCCCCGCCGCCCAACCTTGTCCTGACCAAGGCCAAAGATTTCTGGTTTGGGCTATACATTCGATCCGACCTGAGCCAACCCAATAATCACCTCTCCTCGGAGCTAGGTTTTTGCGTCCCCACTGCCGTCTCGACCCCATGCTCAACAATGATTGCCTAAGCAAGGATATTTTGCCATCCCTTTTTTTGGAAGTTTGGATTTGAAATCCATGATAGAATTACTAAACGACTTCACCAAGTTAAATTATTCTACTGCTCTAATGTTGGTCCCATTTGCTTGATTCATTCATGAGAATGGACCATGAGCTTAACAAAGGAGTTCATTCACGATTCATGGGCCTGACAAATCTTCTAGGGCCAATTGGACCCAATAAGGAATCTCCCCTCCCATCAAAATACAAAGGCCCAATGATTCTCTCTCTAGAGTCTAGACCATAACTTGGTATGTCGACTTCTTCCAGGTGTTCTATGAAGCTTTTCATCTCTACATAATATTTCGTTTTAGCAAAGAAGAAGAAGAAGAAGAAAAATCTCTACATAATACTCCAAAAATTTCTAGGGCTAAATTGTGAAGTCCTAAGTACATAAATTGACACGATGGTAACTTTATGCATAAAAAAATACTCGAGGTAACATCTAACAAAATACAATGTTAAACCTGTCGCGCAGGTTGTCTATAATGAAACAAATACATTTTTTTTCCAAAAAGTATAATACGGCTCCGATATTGGGTGAAAATTGTTTTGGGGTCAAAGTCATCTGAACAGTCCAAACTCTAAATTTAGCTGCTTCCTGAGATTTGCAGGATCATTTCGTAAGTTTCTAAATAGCCGAGTTTTTGCACTCATATTCGTGGTAAAAAAATCAATACATATTACCGAAAATAAAATTTAAAAACAAAGACTTGCGGATGGCACCGGAATAAATAAAAAAGAAGAAGAAAAATTAAAAGTGTTAAGAGAACGGCCTAAAAAAGATAAGGAAACCTTTTAACGAGAGGAGAAGATGTGAAATGCAAAGCAAATTAAGAAAGAAACTCTCCAACCCAAAACAGAAAGAAAGAAACTCATACTGTGAAGTACAAATCCTGAAAAGTTGGGTCCACACCTGTTTATATAGATTTTGGTTCATGTCTTATGTCAGTCATAAGGTTAAGGGTATAAAGATTTGTCCCCTGCATTTGTTTCATGAAAAATAAATTATTTGAAAAGAGTGAAAAGAAGTGATTGACTGAATTGCATATTTAGAGTGTTATCACAGAAACTTCACACCTTGTCACAGAATATTTAGCTTGTGAATTCATCACGTCCAAGCTTTCATGATTCTAAACGGACCGCCGGAGTCACAGAACAACCTCCAAAGGCAGTCTTCCCTAAAGTACCAGATCAACTTGCAACATGGGTCTTCTCGCCCCGTTCAACGAAGGAAGGAAAAGAGTAAGATTGCTTGCGATCTCTAAAGGATTCGCTCGTGCAAGGACATGATTGCAAACCCTCCCTCAAACGGTACCAAAGAGATAACGAGGTCGGAAAATGACGTTTTTTGGGAAGAACCAAAGGAACAAGGATTTTAGAAAACGATATTTTTAGGAAGATCAAATAGGAAGTTTGATAGATGAAGAACTCTTATCCTCGACGAAACCCTCGACGGGTTAGTTTCCTACGAATAGCTTTTTAGTACTACCTTCCCTCCAAGCTTTCCATAATATCCAATCTATTTTTTTATTAGGTGAATATGAGGACCTAAATTTCCTTGTTAAGAACAAATGCCAATCATCAAACTCGACTCATCTTGACTCGATAAAATGAGTGATAGTCAAAATTCAACTGGCCTATAAAGGGGCTCGAGTAATTGACTATACCAAGTCATTGGACGAAAATCAAGACGCCGGATACATAATTTACAAAACACATCAATCGATGAGATCACGAGACTATAGCAAGAATCCTTTTGCGGATCAATCGATGGGGTCGTGATTTCTGTTTTCCTTTGGCAGCACTGAATAGGTCACATCCATTACAAAGCAAGGGATGTCGAGGTTAGTGGGGGAGGAGGGTTCGTCGTGTGCTGTCTAAGGAGTGCTACGTACGTAACGTGTACGACAGTTGCGTGTAGGTCCGGTCGATTTGGGAGGAGGAGGAGGAGGAGGTGTGGGATGTGTGGAAGTGGACAAACACAACACGTGACTCTCTTTATGAACCTAAAGTCATTGAAAGTAGTAAGGAAAGCGCATGGACGCGTATGAAGCGAAACGACATCCGAGTCAACTTTCCAATCTATTGTGAAGTTTCCTAGGGTTTATCTTGCCCATGTTCGGTATGGTTAGGGAATGTGGATAATCATTTTTCAAGACCCTTTTAGCTTACGGGCATGCAATTGCTTCTTCTTTGTTTTTTTATGAGTGACATAGTGAGGAAGTGCGGGAGATGTAGCTACCCATCTAAGCGTTGCCGTCGCTATTAGAAAAATCACAACAGGCAAAATCGTCCCTAAAAGCAAAAAGGGTTGTCCTTAATGTTCGTTAGCCAAGGCTCATGGCCAATCGCGCGTCCTGTCCACATGTTGCGACTAAAGGAAACTTGTTGCGATGGCCGTTGCGGGGTCATTAACGATGGCCTCATGTGCCGTCCCCCTAGACTACCATTAAGGGAAAATTTTCAAAATAAGTCTTAAGTCTATTGTTCAGCGATCAATTCAGTTCTAAACTTTTTAATTTTATCAATTTAATTCTGAACTTTTTCACTATCATCCATATCAGCAACAATCATGTCACATAAAACGGTCCGCAAAAACTAAACTGCTACATTAGCGATTCCAACCAAAATTGCCCGTATGGACTGCGTTGGATAATCATCAAAAGTTTAGGATTAAACCAACATAATTGACAAGTTTAAAATAGAATTAACGTCATGTTTAAGACTATTGAGACAACTATCCCCTACCGCTGGTGGCCAGTTTCTTATTACTTCCCGGAGAATTCTGCCACTCGCCTACATTGTTGTTTGTGGGCATAGTACGACCATCGCCAAGTTGGAGATCTGTCAGTTATTGCTCCTAAACTACTTGTACCTCCACAGCTGTATTGTGCCCCGCAATAAGAGTAACAGATTCACTGACAAGCAAGTAGCTAACAATCAGAATCATCGGCAACGAAAGTGCTACTTTCAGATACTTGAAACCCTAGAAACCCTCGAGAACTAACAGATTCAGGAATAGGACAAAGCTCCTCAAACTACAAAACTTAAAGACATATAAATGAATTTATGGTCAGCGATATGAAAGATTATTGTGTCAATGAAACAAAAAACTTAAGAAAGATGAACATCCCTAATTTAGGCAAAGATTATTGTGGAATAATCATCATATTTACGGTCACGATCTTATCAATGCTAAGAAATGGGTGCATACAAGAAACAACAGTTCATCATCTCAAAAGATCTCATCCGCTAGCTGAAACGTCACAGCTTGTACAAGAGATTGGATAGCAACAACGACGATAGTAACTCCCAAAGCGCAGATAAAACATAATGATAGAAACGTAGAGTCGCCTTGCGGAGATGATGCAAAACTATCAGTACCTCAATAAGAAATCTCCAAACCCCACTAAGACCCAGGGTTTGTCATCTTGAGTGATGAAAGGGGACAGACAGACATTAACAAAGGAAAGAATAGGTTTCTTGCTCCTTTTTAAGTGAAAAGCTTAAAAGACAAAATGGAGTCCGACTCAAAACATCTCGAATCTACCAAAAGGATACATGTTCATTTGGGTTTCCGAAGGATTGATTGGTAGGGATATAAAAACTCATTAGCAAAGAAGGCTGCATTTCCACCTTTCATGGTTGGAAGAAATTTCCTCCGGCCCTATCCCTTATATGGTGTGGGTCATAGGTTATGTGGAAAAATTACCTAATTAGTTTTTAAATGATTATACGGATATCAATTCAGTCATAAATTTTTCTTTTTTCCAATTTAATCTTAAATCTCTTGGCGAAATTCTAATATATAGTCCCTCTGGTCAACTTTTCCCAAAAATGACTGATGTGGAGGTTCGATGATTGCCGGTTATCCTACACGGCATGTCATCACATTAGCGGTTCTAGTGAAAATTGAACAGAATAACTATATTGAAATTTTGCATAAACTTTTACAACAAAATCAATAAAATTGTAAAGTTTAAAACTGAATTGATATATATTCAATAAATTTAGGACTAATTAGACATTGGACAATTTCTCATAAGTTATAGATACCATCCACTCACAAACTTAACTAAATATAAATACAGGTGATAATTATAAATGTAATATATTAACCAAAAACTGCTCGAATAAGTACAAGGGAATTGGAAAAAAAAACATGAGTCTGAACCCTAACATTCCCTTCGAGAAAGAGGAAAGATGATTGATAATTTTTCTTTTGATCGAAAAAGATTATGGATAATTAAGTGCCTGTTTGTTCCTCATTGTCACATAAAAATTTGCACTCGGCCTCTCTTTTAACATTTAAAAAGAGAAACTATCTTTACTCTGAAAATCATGAAGGATTTGACATAACGATGAGTTACCATTTGGGAGGTGGACAAGGAAGGGATGGATTAGCGCGGGGAGAATCTCATTTGGTAAAAAGTCAAAATCCCTTGTTTGGAAGTACAAATGCGATTGATTTCGACAGAGCAATTAAATCCACTGGGCTCCCCATTCTTAATTCTCTCCAAGTTGCAGAGAAAAGTGGCTTGGAATGTGAACTCCTTTGTCATTTTCCCATCTTTGCCCTCACAAGCACAAGGCAATGTTAAAAAGCCAAAGGGCAATAATAGTAAATATGTAGATCATTAAAAATATTATATATTCGTTTTCTCCACCCTCATTGTCATCTTTCCAAACAACACCAAACAAACTAATTTTTTTCTCCACCTATCTATTCACCTTCATTTTCAATCTCCTTATTTTCTTCTCCTCCTACTTTCTTTTCCCGAATAAAGTGTAAATGGCCAAACATGGCTTTCAAAGACTCAAGTTATTCAATATATTATATAAACCTATGTATAATTGCCAGACAAGATCGATACTTGAACAAGAAACACCGTTAAAATTCCTAAATTATATTCACTTTGACTTTTTTTTTTATGTGTCATCCAAACATCCACCACAAAAAACCCATAATTTTACTATGACATCAATACCCCACCTTCTTTTCATGTACCGATTTTGGGTTTTATGACGAGCATAATTTAAAGTTTTTTATAACCTAGAAAAAGTTTAGATATGAGTGTCACAATATGCATAATATAAGGTTTTTGTTGACACAGATTATAGTTTGAGGTATCAATGTCTCGACATACACATTTTAAGATTTTTTGTGGTATAAACTTAGGGTTAATACAACGAAAAACCCCAAATTGATACTCTTGTGACAAATTTACTCAAAAATAATTTTTTGATAACCAAAAACCCCAAATTAATAGATATGTGCCCTCTATTAGTTTCCGTTAAATTTTACCTTCAAATTGTTAAGTTTGATGACACGTGGTAATTAACGGGTGTATTAGTTTGGGGTTTTACCGTCCATTTGTCATAGGTATTTTAAGTTGTAGTTTTTTCTGGTACTAATCCAATTTCACAAAAATTAAAGGGAGGTACATTTGTCAAAAATTTATCAGTTTGGGGTTTTTGGTGATTAAAAGATTAATTTGGATAAATTTATTGCAAATATTCTAGTTGAAGTAGATATTTACGTTCTTTATTAATTTAGGTATATTAATTTAAAATTTTTCGTAATATTAATTCATAAATTTATACTTAATAAAATAATTTCACGTTCTCCCGCGTGCCCGAGCAGCGGAAAGAGGGATGTGGGTTAAATTAAGGATGTGTACAAAGTATGTGGATGGGATTCGTCACACCAAACGAGGAGGGGGGGTTTTACCACATTTTATTATCGTGGTGTGAACTTCCAATTATGCGTACCACACAAAAGCCAAAATCTAGGATGATGACGACCCTTCTTTTATATTCATGTGAAAGTAAGGGAAAAAGACTATAAGTTAGGAAAATAAAAAAAGAACAAAACAAAAAAGGCTTTAGTCCCATGCCAGGACACAACTGTCATTCCGATGCTATGAACATATAATAAAAATCTTATATCTAATTTATAATCTAGGGTTCACGTCTCTCCCTCTCAATTGAAAACGACTGCAAAGCAACCTGTGGTCTACCTGTAACACACATTCCACGGATTTATATTGAGCCTACACACTTGCGCACACGCACACATCACAATAGATCCATGGACTAAGACGCAAAAGCCCACTCGTCTTCTTTATATACCAGTCTCTCTCTCCTTCCCTCCCCTCATCGTCTTCTTCCTCTCTCTCTCTCTCTCTCTCTGTCTCTCTGTCTCTCTCTCTCTCTTCTCTGCAGATACATGTTTCCTTCGAGCTGATCTGGGGGGCCAACGATGGTGGATCTTCAAGTCGTGTGCTGCATGTGCGGCGACGTCGGGTTCCCGGACAAGCTCTTCCGCTGCAGCAAGTGCCGCAACCGCTTCCAACACTCGTACGAACTTCACTCGTCGTCGTCGTCATGAAAGTGTCTCTGACATGCGTGATGCATCCATAGATGTGTGTCGCGTACTTGTTCCACGCATGGCCATCATCGTGACGACGCATGACATGTGTGTACATGAGCTGTGTTTGTATACCCATGTTCACATCCATGTTTGATAGTTACCCGTAACTGAATTTCTCACCAAACGCCCCCTTGAACCACCTCCTCACCAACCGCCGCCACCGCCGCCGTGGGGTCCGCGATACATGATTCTGGCATTATGAGCATATATATCGTGCACATGCGTCCTCTAGTTGATGACATAGAAGATGATGATCAGCAACTGTTGAACTCCACACTATTCTTAGGGACGTGTCTAGCTAGAATGACTCAGTTGTAACCAAATCTGTATATGTTTGATCGACGACAATCACATTAAGAAACTTCTCTATCTTCAATTATCTTTGATTTTGCTTGGGAATATGAGATGACACACACAAACTTTGGTGTCCCACAGTTATTGTAGTAGCTACTACGGCGAAGCGTCCGAGCCGATCGCACAGTGCGACTGGTGCCAAAGCGAGCAGAGAAGCACGAGATCAAATGGAGGCTTGTTACGGAGGTCCGGGGCGGCAAACGTCAATGCGGGCGTCCCGAAGTCCGAGTACTCCGGCGACCAGATAATCAAGCAGCATGACCGCGAGGACGGCCCTGCCCCCGCCGCTGCTGACAAGGGAAAGAACCCCTCCCCACGGACCGCCACCCGCAGGTACAAGCTTCTCAAGGATGTCATGTGCTAGTGGGAGCTATGAACTAGATTTCTCAAACCTCCAGTGTAAATTACCTAAGTTGCATACACATATAGCAGTATATTCTATAGAAGGCCTCAGTATAAGTGCTCTCTCTAAGTGTCTTTTGTGGTGTTCTCTCTTTGTTTTTGGTGAGACCACTGTTTGATCTACTGTGGTTTCCCATGATGTTGTCTCCTCAAAAAACAATGTAAATCCAGAAGAACCCAAGTGAACTGCACGAGTTTTCGTATCTTTTTATCGAGTTATTCTTTCGTCTCTCTTCTGGGCTCCTTTGTTGTCTCCTCTTCTTTGAACTGATTCGTACTTTAATATTTGAGCTAACAAGGAAGACCAAACGGGATTAATTTAATGAATGGTCACCTATGCTATTATTTTAGTATACCTAGTATATTATTTTTAATATATATTTTGGGTAATATTTGCTATATTAATTTAGTAGGGTGTATCATATATAAATGTGGCTGTACCAACACTATGATTTAGGGTGGCTGGTGATGGCAAAAGAGGGTCTCCCCTAAGGCATGGGGTGTCTCTATCAGAGTTTGGTTCTTGATTGAAATTTGCCATAAGATGAGAGAATTCAATGCGCACTTGGATTGCTTTCGTCCATGGGATTCATAGTACCTAAAGCTGCTCTAGCTTCTTCTTTTTTCCTTTCTTGCAGAATTCATTGAAGGCTTTTTAATACATATAGGCCTCTATTATTGCTTTGTGGATTCCTTTTCTTTTCTTATCTTTTCTTTTTCCTTGGAAAGAAGAAAGGATCGAAGGGAGGTGAAGAAGACAAAGCTGTGGCAGATGGGTAGTTGGGAAAATTTATTTGCAGTGTCCCGATTGGGTTAAAAAAATTTCAACCCACCTGATGGACGGGGAATTCTTATTTTGATGTCATCAAATGGACATTATTGTTAAACATTTTGAAATTGCTCTTGATTTCGGCATAGTTTTGTTGGATTTTGAGTAGATTGGCAGATTAGGTTGGTGAAAGTCCGAATCTCACTTTAGGCTTGCTTTTTCTGATACAAACAGTGTTAATGCTCCTATCCCTTTTTGTGACTATTTAAAAAGATAAACATCCAAAGTTCAAGAACCAATTCCAATTCATATCAATACAACGGGATTGTTTGGACAGAAGATGGTATAGGTCGACCTATATAATTTTGGGTCTCATTTATTGTCATTTATGAAAGGGTTAATATCACGAAAACGCCAAACTGATATACTTGTAATAAATTTATCACAAATTAAATTTTTTTACTATTAAAAATCTCAAACTAAACTAGTATATTTGTGATAAATATATTCTCCGTTATTTTTCGTTAAATTAGATTAATATTATAAAAAATTACAAATTGATACATTTATGACTCCAAATTAGTATATCAGTCAACTGTCACGTATCATCTAACTCAGTAATTTGATGATAAAATTTAACATAAATCAATAAAAGGTAAATTTATCACGGGAGGTTTTTGATAAATTTGAGGTAAATTTATCATATATATATATATATCAATTAGTATTAATCATTTACGAAAAACATAAATTTGAATGATTTTCATAATTTGTAACTCATTCATCCATGGTAAAATTGATGGAATTGCAGACCAGTTGTTTGGAGTCAACAGCACTTGATAACGCATGAGTGCTTTGTTTGGTACGTGGACGCTGTTTGTGTGATATCATTGTGAAAGTACGGAAGGTGATAAGGTCTTCTTCTCGCAGTGCCATCTGCCTTAGCCATTTATGACAAAACAACAAAACTCTCGAGGGATGTGCGAAAATATTGTTTAACCAAGAATAAGTAAAAGAAAAATTGTTGAATATGCTTTCCACTAACCATCAATTATCTTATGATTTGACGAGATTACATCAATTATTATGTATAATTCGACCACTATGAACATCTGTATCTGAAGGAGTTGACTAAAGAGCTAGACCGCCTCGATCCAGATGCGGCTAACCTAGTGCTCAAATCACAGCATCTACAATTCATTGGTAGATGCATGCATACACTGCCTCTTATGCTGTGAGAATTATGAGAGCTGCACGTTGGAATTTCTTCGTTATTGAAGATAAAATACTTCTATTTATCATAATTGTTAAATCAAGATATGGAGAAAAGAATAATATAAGTGTCATAACTTTTGTACTGTATTTACTTTGCCAAATTACTTTAGTACCACATCAGAAAAAAAAAAATCCAATCACTCAATTCCGATTATTCGTCTTACGTGGCATTTTTAGTAAGATTTTAATTTTTACTTGACTTTTTTTATGGAAAAAACAATGCCAACAGGGAGATTGACCTAGATCTGCACAACAATCTCCGAACCCAAACTCGGCCCTCAAGAAACCCCGAGCAGAGATTACTTGGTCGAAGGCATTGGCTATATCCATGACTACTCGGATCAGGACAAATCATTCCGTCTTGTAGATTGACCTAGTCGAGCAAACCCCATGCGTCCAGGCGGAGTTCAAGTACCGCGACCTTAACCTTAATGGGGTCACTCTGTCCAAGGAGCAAGATCTCGAAAGATTGAGGGATTAGGTTTGGAAAACAAAACGAAATTTTTCCCAATTCATTAATGGGTTACGCTTTTTCACTCTCTCTTTGGCTAAAAACACCCCTCAAAATAATAATCTGACTATATTATCCTTTATAAGTCCCACTTTTTAGCATTCCTCTTCTATTAATGTTTTAAGAAAGTGTTGTTTCATTTTTTTTGTTGTATCTCTTTTCTTTTATTAATTTTCTATTTTTTCTTGTGGGTCTCACGTTCACCTTCGTTGTCTTCTTCCTTCTCTACGCTCTCTCTCGTAAAGGTAAAAAAAATGAAGACTTACACGCTTGTGTAGGCGGAAGCAACTAAACTGATCCTCATAATCTACGACGGCACCTTCTCGAGCCGCCTGAGTGAAGGCTCCACACTGTATATCTTACAGTAGTATGGGGGTGGTGTTCGCGGAGAAGTGCATACTAGCAAGGCATGAGGAGTTGTGCGCTCTGCATTTGATGAGCTTGGCGAAGGTGGAGTAGTTCGCGCTAATGAGGAAGAGGAGCTGGGAAGGGTGATGGGAAGGCTAAGGGCGGCTGCCTTGAGGCATACTCTTCGCAATTTAAAATATTTCATGGAAAAACTCTTCTCCGTACAATAGAATCTATGAAATTCGCAAAAGCAATATTGCTCACAAGCAAACCCATTGGCATTTCATTACCTCCCAAAGCCTCAAAATCAATTTCTCTGCCTTCTCACCATCTAGCTATCAAAAATATTCACCGACCAATTTGCTAAATTTCCTTGCAAAGAGTGTGAATTACATTGAGGTTGAGTGAGTAAAATTATTACCCACGGAGACGGAGGTGGTCAAGAAGGAGGGCTTTGCCAATGTCCTGGTGGCGGGTTGATGTAGCCTTGCCTAGGATATGCGAGCACAAGAACGTGACCTTCATGATTCTCCATTTTTATGCCTCTTGAGAGAGAATAGAGTTCGACCAAAAAAAAGAGAGAAAGAGCGGGGAGAAGAAAGAAGATTAAGAAAAGTGGACATTGGACCCATAAGAAAAGAAATACTAAAACAATTAAAAAAAAAGAAAAAAGGATGCTAAAAGGCAGGACCCACAAATGACAATGTTATCATAATTCTATCTTAATGAGTGTTTTAGCCATAAAAAGAATGGATAAAGCATGGCCCTTCATCAATTTAGGGCAAATAAATGTGAGAAGGCATTGTTTAGCTTTTGAAAATTCATCTTTTATCTTCTTCTTCATCATCAACCTCTGCATTCAGGTCTTCAATGCCTTCCTCATCTTCATTAGCACCTCATCACGTTTAGCTTCTCCTTCTTCTTCTTTAATTGTAACCCTTTGCAAAATGAAAAGGGAAAAAAAAATTTGATGTCCAGAGTGAGCAATAAATTATGTCCATCATAATATTTAAGTAAGACATGGCTCTTTCCACCAAGCCAGGCCGGACTATTTCCTTTAAAATAATGACATGTCAGATTTTTCAACTCTTTATATCGGTGATGACACTTAAGTGATTGTTGTTACATAAAAGTGACACTTAAATGACAGCTCGAAAAGTTTTGGTCAAAAAATGAATATCGTACGAAAGTTACGACACCTCTAGTATCATTTTCCCCGTATCGTGCGTCGGGATCTTAGATATATAAATATGAGGTATCACTTATGAGATAGACATCTATAATTTTGTAGTCAATATTGTTAGATATAGAATTTTGAACAAGAATAAAGATTTTGGAAAAAGAATGTTAATTTCGACTGCATGTGATGATCCCCATGCATAAGAAGGTATAATTTCTTATTGTTTTATAAAAGAAAATATTACATTCAAAATATAAATCACAAAATATATCTCATTTATTCATCATGCATTATACAGTGCAAAATTTATTTTTAGTTTTTCTGTAACTATAAAAAAATATAACATATATTGTAAAGTAGGGTGAAAGTACATAATTTTAACAATTGAGCATATAAGAAAAATCAAATCGTTTACATTGATAGAAACGTATCGGATAGTAGATTTATTTGCGGATCAATAGATTCACTTCCGATTCAAGTGACACATACATATCATTAGAGCCTCAAATCGAATGCATTGTACAACATCGATAATCATACAATTCCAGTAACTGTACACTGAATAAAATATTGACACACTGTATATGCTACAAAAAATTTGGTATATATTCAGCGTATCTCGGATAGTTGATACAAAAATAAACTAAAATAATAAAGAGTTGGCAAGAAGCCAAAATACCCTCAAACGATACCTCGTCTTTGTGATAATAATGCTTTGTTCATAATGATTGACATCGATGGAAGCGAACATCGCCATCTAGATTGTTAGGGAAGATAAATTGTTGATGAGGAAATAGGCTTTGAGGCGTGTATAGCATCTTTTTCAAAAGTGTTATTGCCCTATGGGAGAAGAATAGAAAGCAAAATACCTCCACAATACAGCAAAACCACTTAAAGAAAATGCTCTCTTATTGCTTGAAAATCTCAATAACTTGTATATCTACACTAATCGAGAAATGCGTTTTTCAATAAAAGACTTTTTTTGACCAAAAAAAAAAAGAATACAAGACTTTGAAAATATAATCAACGTGATCGTTGACAAGTCACACTTCCCTCGTGTTATATAATTATCAGGATACTATAAAGATGACTATTGGCGGGTCATACTTTTTTGGTAAGCAACAAGCGTCGTTAATGATCAATTGATATTGTCACTTCAACATCCCCAATGACTTTCCTTGATCAATACACGCGTGAATTGCTCGTTGAATAATGTTATAAAACTCTCTAGCTTGGTGCTGGACATAAAATATTTATCGAGAACATCTTAATCGAGCGGTTGAAATTCTCATGGAGCTAGTACACTGTGCAGTGCGTCACGTACACAGGAAATTAAAAAGATGATGAGCAACATGGTGGGGATCGGATCTCTCTCTTTTTCCTCCACTTTTCCCGTTTAGGGTTTGACATGGAACGAAGGAAGGTGGTCAATCAAGACCCTTATGAATTAACATACAGTTGACGCAATCGTTATAACGGATATTTCAACTTTTCATGTGTAAGATTTTATTGTAGTTGTTTAATTTCGTTTCAAAGGCTGATGAGTGCTAGAGATGATAAAGTTTGATTAGAATAACCGGCAGCACTACACTAGTGGATCCTTTTATGGCGAAGTAGTCAACTCAATAAGATCAATTTGGTGTTATTGGGTTATGATTATTTTCATTATTCGCGACTACTAAAGTTATGGACCGCTAATGCTATGTGCTTATCTCTTCCACTTAGCTATTTTATTTTATATGTGAGCGTGCATGCACGAAAATTCATCGGTACATGATTAAAGTGTTTGCGCCACAACAAAATTCGCCTTTTAGCAATGAAACGCAAATTCATCTCCGGTAAATCCCTCACCTGATGATGAAATTTCATGCTTCGTTTCCAAAGGGAAACGGGTGATCTATGACGACGAAATCAAATTTCAATACCTGGAATCTAGAGATAGAAATGTGAAATTTCATCCCCGATGTTTTCCATGACGACCCAACCCCTCTAGTAATGAAAATTGCTCTCATCATCACCATCACCATCACCAAAAGTTGAGAACCTTCTGTTAATCAATTTCGTTGCTATATAACTTCTAGGGAAGAGTTATAAAAAATGTCCTAAACTTATTCAATTTAGTCCTAAAAATTTATTCTTTTTGCCAATTAAGTCGTAAACTTTTTGTATTTGTGCCAATTTTAGCTGGAAATCGTTGACATGGATGCCAGCCATCCTACATGGCACAGCCAGAACTAACGTGAACAATTTTTAATAATATTTTTTAAAATTTTATTTTTATTTTATTTTTCCTTTTTTATTTTCTTTCTCTTTTTTTTTCTTCCTGTCTTATTATGGTCAGTCGCCGAACCTTGTAGTGGGAAATTGCCCAATTAGTCTTAAACCTATTTTACGAATGCTAATTCAGTCCTAAACTTTTAATTTTATAAATTTAGTCCTAGAACTTTGCGTAAAATTTCAATGTAGACGTAGCTAGATGTAACACAAAATTCAATGAGTTCAAGTATGTGGATGACGCCATGTTGAATATTGTAGAATTGATATGGGAAAAAGCCAAAGAAAAACCCCAAACCTTTACCTATGTGACACATTTACTCTTCGTCAAGGTTTCGATAGATGATCTTTTAACATAAACAACGCCGTTTTTATTTCACTTAAACCACGTAGGTGTCATATCAATAATATTTGCTTTTTGGTGTCTAGGCAAATTTTAACGGTTCTCATTCATAGAACTTTGACAAAAGGTAAATATGTCACATTTATATAAATTTGAAAATTTTTTGTGTCACAAAAAAAATTAAAAATAAATATATTACAATAAGCATAATTTAAGGTTTTTAATAGTTTTTGCTTAATTGATGTTTGCGTGGTGGGACTGCAAAAATGAAAGTTATGATGAATGATGGAGACCTTTAGAAGAGGCTTTTTTAGGCTTGATATGGTTGGCAAGAGCTCCATCACTTGCTTTTACTTTCACACTAAGGTAGATCTAACAATAAGATGACAAAACCATCGATCCCGCTTTTGTCATGATCTGTTCTAGCATCATTCGTCTCTAGCTAGCTAACTCATTATTGTTAAGTTGAGTTAAATCATTTGTTAATTCACTGATTGGACCTTAATCATCGACTAATTCTTCAAGAGATATAGCCCTCTTTTCTTTGCTCGGGTTACATGTAATCTCTCGTTTAAAGGCGACAGTTTTGTGCATATGTCACAGGTCGATCGATCTAGTGTTCCCTCCCCCGTGCGGCATTAGGAATTTCTCCCCAAGTCGCTTTCCCATGATCCCTCACAAGTATTTTAGAGAGAAAAGCTCTTAAAGTGTATTACTTCTTGAAAATGAGAGAAGATTAAATGAGGAGGAGATCTCATTATACAAGTACAGGACTGACCGTATCCGTAGATCTCTCGTCAATCTAATGATGGAGATCGTACTCCCGCAACTACCTCACCTACCACGTTTATTACATAAGGGTACAATTACCGTATCGCCCGCCCCTAGGAATATTCTAGAGCACATCAAGAAAACCCTAGTACTAAGAACACTGGAGGTCCGCCTTCTCGTTCATGGGTCGATCACAGTCCATTGTTCAGAAAACCTCAAGAATGATCAAATTCTTCAGGCCGTGGCATTCTCCCCCACTTACTCGAGTAATGCCCTCGTCGCGTCTTTGGTGTGAAAAGCATCGATATGTTTCTTGAATTGCCAAAAAGCTTTTTCAGGCTCCCAACTTGCTTCACTTTTCGGAATACCCTTCCATCGATCAAATATTGTCGCTTTAGTGTCCAATATCACTTCCGTATGACTCAATCCGACATGATGAACTCGATCCAACATGATAAAGTCGACGTCTTGATCATAGGAGGTTTTTGCTCCAAGCGGTGCCCGTTGCGACTCCTCTCGATTCTGGTCCTCTTCATCTATATAGAAAGGTTTAAGCATGCTCACATGGAATACCGGATGTACCTTAAGCTTTTATGGAAGTTTCAACTTGTATGCGACCTTCTCAACTCGATGCAACACTCGGAACGGCTCCTCGTAACGACGGATAAGCCCTTTGTGCACGTCTTTGTATCGAAAAACTAGGTGTAGCTTGGCCAACACCAAGTCCCCGACTTGGAACTCCACGTGCCGTCGCTTCTTATCGGCCCACTTCTTCATGCGCTTCAAGGCCTTATGTAGGCAAGTTCGCGCCAAGTCCGCTTATTCATGCCACTCCTTGGCGAACTTGAAAGAGGATGGTCTACTCCCTTTATAGCCTATTGCAATTATACTCGAGGTAAGTGATTGCTGTCCCGTAACGATCTCGAATAGGCTTCGATTCGTGGTTTGGCTCCGTTGAAGATTGTAGGAAAATTAGGCTACGTCGATCAACTTTGCCCAAGTTACTTGCGTCGTACTCACGCAATGCTGGAGATACAACTCCAAGAGTACATTATCCCACTCCATTTGTCCGTTGGTTTAGGGGTGCAAACTCGTGGAGAAGTTAAGATCCAATCCTAATAATTTAAAGAGTTTGGTCCATAACCTACCTGTAAATTGAGGGTCGCGATCACTCACGATCGTTTGTGATACTCCCTAATATTTGATGACGAGTTTCAAGAATAGCTTGGCTGCCTCCTCGACCAGACAATCTTTTGATGCAGGCACGAACGTCACGTAGTTGGAAAATCGATCCACCACGACATCAGAGTCCAACACCCTTCGGACTTTGGTAAGTTGACAATGAAGTCCATGGAGACACTCTTTCATAGACACTCCGAGATAGGAAGTGGCTCCAAAAGCCCCGCCGACGATCGTTGCTCAAGCTTGTCTTGTTGGCACACAAGACATGTTCGTACATATGCCTCAACATCGTCACGTAAGTGAGGCCAATAGTACCGATCATCCATGAGCACCATAGTACGGTGGATCTCCGAATGACCCGCGCACTTAGAATCATGGCACTGCCGTAGGACTTCCTTCTTTAGCTTCCCATGGAGTGGCATGTACAACCGTCGTCCCTTGGTGTAAAGCAAGTCGCCTTCACACCAAAATTGCTGGATCTTGCCCTCCGATGCATAGTCAAGAAGCGCCTTGGCGGTCGGATCATGTTCGAGTCCTTTTTTGATCCGCTCGTTCCATGGCTTCTCGGGACGACTAATGGATGGCGCCAACTCCATCTTTCGACTAAGAGCATCAGCCATGGAGTTCACCTTCCCCGCCTTGTACTCGAGCACATAATCAAACTCTGCTAGGAAATCTTGCTAATGAGCTTGCTTCGGGCTCAACTTCTTTTGGGTTTGGAAGTAGCTCGTGGCCACGTTGTCCGTCCTCATGACGAATCAGGATCCCAAGAGATAATGTCTCCACGTACGAAGGCAATGCACCACCGGGGCCATTTCCTTCTCTTAGACTGTATACCGTCGTTCGGTGTCGTTCAACTTTTTTTACTCGAATGCCATCGGGTGTCCATCCTGCATAAGAACACCACCAATAGCAAAATCAAAAGCGTTGATCTCTACCTTGTAGGGCTTGGCGTGATCAAGTAGCACGAGCATCAGCTCCTTGATCATGGCTTGCTTTAACCGATCAAACGCCCTTTGGCATCAAGCCGTCCACTCCCATGGCTTCTCCTTTTTTAACATATTCGTGAGTGGCACAGTGATGCTCAAATATCCTCGGACGAACTGGCAAGAATAGTTGGTGAGGTTAAGGAATGACCTTAGTTCCATCACCTTGGTCGGCGGCTCCCAGTCTACAATGGCCCTAATCTTGGCCGAGTCCATCAGCACATGTCCACCCCCGACGATGTGTCCTAGGAATGGAACTTTCCGTTATGCGAAGGCACATTTCTCCCGCTTGACATATGGATCATTCTCCCGTAGAACTTGAAAGACTCGTTTGAGATGCTCGATATGTTCCTTGAGCGTCCGGCTATATACCACAATATCATCAAGATAAACCACTACAAATTGATCTAGGAACGGGTGGAGTACCTTGTTCATAAGAGTGCAAAATTTGGCCGGAGCATTTGTTAAGCCGAATGGCATGACGAGGAACTCGTACAATCCATACCGCGTTACATAAGCAGTCTTTGGCTCATCCCCTTTGGCAATCCTCACTTGATAGTACTCCGATTGATGATCAAGCTTGGTGAACCATTGTGCTCCTCCAAGTTGATCGAGCAAGTCAGTAATGAGAGAGATTGGGTACTTGTTCTTGATCTTCAACTTATTTAATGCCTGGTAGTCGATGCACATCCAGAGTGATCCATCATGCTTCTTTTGAAATAGGACTGGGGTGCCAAATGGAGCCTTCGATGGTCAGATATACCTCACATCGAGCAACTCCTTGAGTTGTCTTCTTAGTTCCTCTAATTCGGGAGGCGCCATGCGGTAGGGTGCCATAGCCAGTGGTCGAGCATCAGGCATAAGCTCGATTTTGTGATCCACCTCCCTTTGAGGCAGAAGCTTCTTTGGCAGCTTGGGAGGCAGACGTCCTTGCAAGAGTCAAGGACTTGGGTTACCTCAGTTGGGACATTACTCCCTTCACCTTCAAGTTCCTCAATCTTCAAGGTTGCCAAAAAAGTAGCCTTCCATTTCTTTGCTCTCTTAACTTGCATTGTCGATATTATCTTTTGGTCACAACCGGACTCTTGGTTGACCGAGATCGCACATTGACAATGTGCGCCCACGATACAAATACAATAAACGAATAAGACAATAAGAGCATCTATTCTATCAAAGAATCCCAAACCAATGACAACGTTTTAGTCATCAAGTGGAATTATCTTGATTGTTTCCTTGCTCTTCCGTTGTCCGAGTCGAAACTCAACACCCTTAGCCAACTCGCTAGTAGGGACCTCCTTCGAGTTCACCATCTTGAGCCAATCGATTTCTTTCTCAACTCGAAGATTGAGTTTCTTCGTGGCCTCTTCTGAAATAATAAATCGGATGCCCTAGTATCCATGAGAGCACTCATCCTGGTTCCTCCGATCGTCACGTCCACGAACATCAATCCCTTGGGCTTGTTTGCCTTCTTAGACTTTATGGAACTTAGGATTCATAACGAACCGAGTCGCATCTCCTCTCGTTCTTCCTCGTGTGCCTTGACAAGAGCCATTAGCTTGCCTCGAGTTGGGCAATCGCGAGCCATGTGCACCTCATCACACAAAAAAACACTTGAAGATATGTCCCTTCTTGTGTCCTCCTCCGCTTAACTCTGCCCTCGCCCTTGGAGGGGCCATTTAGGTGGTGGAATTTGTTACGATCTCCCCCACCAATGCCCTTGTCCCTGGGTCGGGTGTCCGCCTTGCTTACAAAAGTCGGTTTGTACTCCACTATGGCTTTGGCCATAGACATGGCCGTCGGAAGGTCTTTGGCGTTGCATCGCTTTAACTCTTGCTTAACCCATGGCTTTAGACCACCCATGACTTGGAAATAGGCCTCCATGTCATTCATGGACGAGATTTGGAGTAGTAACTCCGAGAACTTCGAAACATACTCACAAACTTCTCCTTTTTGCTCGAGGCGAGGCGATGGAGTTCATCTCGAGCTTCTTCTTCCACATAAGCGGGATAGTATTGTCATCGGAATTCCTCGACGAACAATTCCCATGTAGTGATCGGTTCACCGCTCCGATCATCACTCCTACAACGCCACCATAAGAGTGCATTATCAATTAAATACATGACCGCGGTACTTATCCAAATCACACCGTCGGTGATCCCATCGCCAAGAGGTATTGCTCCATGTACCATCAGAAGTTGTCCACGTCCTTAGCCACTTGCAAGCTTTTGAACTCCTTTGGCTTTGGGGCGTCCACTCGTGGACTGGCTTGCACGACGATTATCCCGTTCACATGTGCTCCTTCCATTTCGGCGACTTTTGCCTTAAGTTCGGCCATCTCCACTCGCATGGCCTCCACCAAGGCCTCCAAGGCATCGTCCCATTGCTAAAGTTCTTTGGTGGCGTCGGTCAGGTTGCCCGACATCTCCCCTCAAAGTTCTTCCAAGCTGGATTTGAGCTCTAGCACCTCGGCCTCAAGCTCCCTCATTTCGGACTCGCCTCCATCGATACGTATGGACATATCCTTGACCATTCCTTGGACGTCTCCCATGGCGATCTCCATCTTCGCCATGCGGGTCTCCAAGTCACCAACCATATCCCTTAAAATTGAGCTAGCATGGTCTTTCTTTGCCTTGGCACCTTGCTTCTCAGGGACCTCTCACGATCATCGCCTACACCCTTCTTGGTTTGGGACAATACATCGGATCGTGGCTCCGTAGCGCCTTTGGCCATCATAGTTTTGATATCACTTGTCACGGGTCGATTGATAGATCTAACATTCCTTCCCTCATACAGCCTTAGGAATTTCTCTCCAAGTCAGCCTTCCCTCGATCCCTCTCAAGAACTTTAGAGAGAGAAATTCTAGAGAGAAAAGCTTTGAAAGTGTATTGCTTCTTGAAAATAAGATATGAGTAAATGAGGGAGAGGAGACCCCATTATATATAAGTACAAGATTGACCGTATCCGTAAATCTCTCCTTGATCTAATGATGGAGATCGTACTCCCCCAACTACCCTACCTACCATATTTATTATAGGAGGGTACAATTATCGTATTGACAATCCCTAAGAGTATTCTAGAACACATCAAAAAAACCGTAGTACTTAGAACACTCAGGGCCCGCCTTCTCGTTCATGGGTCAGTCACTGTCCATCATTCACAAAACCTCCAAAACTATCCAATGCTTCGGGCCGTGACACATGCATGAGGCCAACAAATGACTCCACAAGTATTTTGTCTGCACAACATATATTCGAAGGTTAGGTGCTTGAATTTTGTTTTTTTTTAACAAGAACCTGAGACGAGTGTAAATAATCTATCTATCGATCATTGTCTCTCATATGTGATTGGCTTACCCTATTGACTAAACTCACATAAGAATCTCTCGATGTAGATGACAGCTTGTAGTGTTCTACGAAGTTACTGAATCCTTGATGTCATACAAATTTTTGCGATATATGTAAAGTTACCTTTGCGTTTATAATTATCAAGCTCGTAACTTTTCAAGTGAATTTGACAGTGGCAACAATATATATATGTTTTTATTATTGTGTATATAATGATGACCCCGAGGCTATAATTCACATAGGCAATTTTTAGAGAAAGTTTCAAAATAAAAATCTTGCTCATTTTTGCACTCACACATCAAATTTTGTTCTCGGTTTTCAGAACCTCTAAAAATCACTCTCTCTTAAGATCTCATTTCAAGCTCCATCTGAGCTTAAATACTTTTTATGGATTTGTCATTTTCCTTATAAATTTATCCCTCCTGCCATTGTAAACCCAACTACCATAAAATCCACCTTGCCAAAACCCTAACCCATTCCAAGCTCAGCCCCTCTTCCCGGTGCCACCCACGACCACCGGCACTACACAACATCACCACTTGCCGCTTTAAGAAACCGAAACCCCGGTTGAGCTCAACTCATTATCGAGAGAGAGAGAGAGAGAGAGAGAGAGAGAGAGAGAGAGAGAGAGAGAGAGAGAGAGAGAGAGAGAGAGACTTGCACAAAGGAGGGCTTGGGTTGGGTTGGATCAGCATGGCATCTATTAGGCTTAGTGACAATGTTGGGGCTTGGATGAAGGGAAGGAGGGGGGATAATGAGCTTAGGGTTTGGCTGTATTTGAGGGACAGATTGGTCTTTTTGACTTGGCAATTTTGTAGGGAGATGCAAATTGTAGATTTTCAAAATTGATTTGAGGATGAAAAGTGCATATGATTTTTTGGAAAGTTTCCAACTTTTTTTTTTTGTGTAGGGCCTAGAAAAAATGCATCCCCAGCCTCTTATATAAGAGACCATCTTTTGAACAGGGCCAGGATGGCCCACGGTGCATGTATATATCACGACGATGTTTGGGGGCCACACAAGATATCGAGGGGAGCGGACGCTGGGGTCTCCCTCCAGATATGCACGTACAATTTTGGTCCCTAGCATCATCTAGACTCTTCCTCGGTAGACCTTCAAAATTTTGATTTAATGGAATTTGTAATTATTCTGGCTCAATTGATATGAGTTTTCTATCATACCATAGCCATGTTCATCATGCATAACGACGAGATTGCTCATGGCCAGAGACAGTCTTTGAGTTCATCTCAATGACTTGAGAATGACCAAATTCTAATTTTTAATGTGAAGGATAAAAACTAGATATATACTCCGATAAAGAATCGCACCAGTAGAAGCAACGACGATGACTGTAGTCATTTTGAAGTGAGTAACGACACGAACACCGAAATCTTGTATTGGTAAATCAATGTGAGTACTTACAAATGTCTTAGGTGTGAATTGAAAGAAAAAACTTAGATACAGAAAAGTACAGACTAATTTGTGATGTTCATTCAAAGCGCAGGTCATTTTTCTTTCCGGTTAAGTGAGGCAGTATGGCCAAAGCAAGTAGAGCCTGAAAGTACTACCTAGAGTATGTTTGGTATAATCTTTTTCCACGTCAATGTGAAAAGGGGTGTAACAGGTTTGATGACCGCAACACCTCTTATGACTGTTTTCAAGAAGCCGCAACAATATCTTTTAAGATGCTACAATATTAAAACATTTAATATGGGAATCGTGTCGCTTCACAGCACGGTTTAGCTCTAGCGGTGCTAAATGATCTCTCATAGTAGAACTGAAAAATTAACTGCCCTAAGTCAGTGGCACGACTCAAAGTTAGTCAAATTATAACCCAAGTAGATGGGAAGTCAAATTTTCCTCCTCCTCTTTCAAAGCAAATTTACACCACACGTGAAAGATCTCTTACAACACATTGGGTTGCCGTAGACTATTACATTACATCTATATAATAGGTTAATTGTCCATTATGGTGTTTCCTTGCGTTGATAGTTATTGATTTGACTTGTTAAATCAACAATATGATGGTGGGAATTACTGTTGTAACACATCTCTATGGCTTATTATGTTCAAAATATTTATAGACTTTTGATGGATATAGCTTCTCAATTTAAAGTTTACACAAAGTATGAACTCATCCTTTGTTTTCTCGAATAGGATGTTCCACTTCCACATAATAATTAAGCCTATGCCCTTTACTTCGATCTCAGTCGATCTCAGTTCGCGATTGTAACAAGACCCATCATGAATTAGCGATGATAATAAATCTTAAATGAGTTTTACATGATTCAACAGTCACAATAACGTCGAAAACATAAGGTCAATTCTCGTAAGCCTATCGCGGCAATTAAATGATCGATTTGGTGATGTCCAATCCACATCTGCTCGTCTCCCTCAATCTAATCCGTTTACTCATCGGCCCATATCTATCTAAGCGATGTGAAATTGGCCTCAAAAATCAACATAGGCTAGGGGTGATTTGCTTTGATGATTGCGACCACTAGGAATATCAACATGACATGATAGACCACTAATCAAGCTTAACCCCACTTAATTATATTTTAGTGAGGGGAGCTCGTGCACGTAGAGAATGACCTCAACAAAAGAGGCCAGATATATATATTTTCAATTGTCTTTTCTTGATTTGAGTGTGATTAGACTTGAAAAATAGACACCAACAAAAATAGCTGAAAGATAAAAAAATAAATGCATTTAATCAATACAAAATATAAAGAAGTCCCTTTATTTTTGGCATTCACAAAGCGAAGACGGGATTTTAGGGTTTTTGAGTTTGGGGCCATCGTCCTGACTATCTATAGTTTCACATTCAAGTTAAGAGGCCCGCAATGATTCAAAGATGGACTAACTTTGCAAGCCCAGAAGCTTCTGGTCCAGAAAAAACCGTGAGAAAAAAAAATTAGACATTGACTGGGAGACATTATAAAGGTTTAGCTCCGAAAGTTGTCCCGGATATTTAATTCGATTTTCAATAAGTTTTCTCTCGACGAATTATATGGTTACCAAATACATACACTGGCAATTTAGTTTTCCTCTAAATTGAATTTGTTTTCTGTTTTTTGAGATTTTAAATATTCCACACGAAAACCCAATTGGTCGAATTTAGGCCCATTTTCTTTATAAAAAAAAAACCTCAGGCTTTAGACTTAATTTCAAGTCTATCCCGATTTGTTGTTGTCGCGACCTCCCCGAACCGGCCCCGATGCCTAACGGGGTTAAGGCTAGTGGATTACTAAGTTAAACCTAGCTCGAGCTCTCCCAAGCCCACACCAATTCGCGACTTAAATTAACATGCAAATCATTTTCATTTAGGAGTCGCCACTAATCAATTTTTTTTGTGGGTCGATTAGACACCCAAGTGAAGCACGGGAGAAATGATTCACTTCTACGAATCAGAGATTCAACGGGTACGGGGACTTGATTACACTAATCGATCAATTAGTGCCCTTCCGGTACCTAACCTTGTTCAATTGCTGTCTAACGTGTTCTCACTAACCAGGAGTCTCAAAAATTCATTCCTAACTAAGTTAAGGAAAACAACAATCGCTACATGAACCTAACATGCACAATCAACTTTGTAGGAGATTAAATTAAACGTGTAATTCAAAGCGTGCGAATCAAGCGATAAGCAATCAAACATACACTAATCACGCAAAAAAGGGAGAGAAAAGCAATTCTAAAACACAATTTCCAATTTTTGATTTTCGAAATTTTTCTAAATTTTTTTATTAATTTTTTTTAAAAAAATATTTTTTAATATTAAAATATTATAAAATCGGGTCCGGGTCGGATCTCCACATCCGACCCGGATCGGGGTTGACCCAGGCGCACAGACTCGGGTCCGCCGCGAGGTGGGCGCGACGAAGGCCCATTTCGGAATAAAAAACTATGATCCAAAAACAATTAATTAAAAATACCTAGGCCCAACCCGTTATAAATAAAAACCTAAATAACACTTCAACCCAAATTGACCAAATTAGGCCCGCCCGCGAAAAAACCAAGACTAAGAAAACTATTCTAATTCTAAAAAAAAAAACTTAATAAACCTAAATTCATGCCCAAACCTTAAACGAAAACCCTAGAACCTAATAAAAGTATAATAAATCTAAACCAACCCCCACATTACTAAAACTGAAAACCACGATCACTCAGAAAAGCTAAATCCAGCCCATATTCACAAAAAAAAAAAAAACTTCATTTAAGCCCAAAGTTCACCAAACTTAAATAAGCCCATTGAGTTAATTACTTTCACCCCTCCTCTGCCGATTTTTCAATCCCAGCACTCCAACACCTTCTTTGCGTTCTCTCTGCCCAAAAAATTTTTGACGCTACCCACTTGTTTTGAACCACCATGACTTCAAGAACAATAACAACACCCCATGCTCGACAAGAATGACAACATTTCTCGTTATCGAAGTAACCATCAGAATTAGCGAATTTTTACCATCATCCGTCGCAATGACCAGCCAAACACGTCAACGTACGCAGCCATATCATCGGAGAACACGCAAAAGACGGAAGAACAAAGAAGGACAAACATGGAACAATGAAAGTATCTAACGTAAACAGTACGATTCCGAAAATCATATAACCCAACGCTATCTTCAAGCATGACAAACCATCATGAATCCCAACAGCCCAGCAAACAGGACTAAAAAAAAAAGGGGCTTGCAGATCTAGTTAATGTATTTCAGCAAGTACATGGTATGCAGTGTTGGAAAGAAAACCTGCCACTCAAATGGCACTCGAAATCACTTTAAACTCAAAATGCAGTGAACAAACCACGCTCGACATCAACTCGGAAAAGCGGTTCTTTCGCATCCACCATGAGCGTAAACAAGGAACGACACATCCTGGTCTCGGTTGAACTGAGACAGGGCAAGACTAAGCAACGATCGGGGCAAAGAAGAGCGCGAGCCTAGTAGTCGGAAGCGGCCCTACCCGGTTCGGCGACGACAAATAGAGGGCGAGCTTGAGATATAGCGGACTTAGCCCAATCGCCTCGCAACATTTCCGAACCGGGATCCTCGGGAAATGGCTCGAGACTTTCAAAGAGAAAACAAAAAAAACGAGACCCACCTTAAACGCGAAAAAGGGGGGGCCGCGAACTCGAGTGGCGTGGCCGGGAATCGTCGAAACAACGTTCGGGGCGCGGCCGAGCTACGAGCAAGCTACCCGTTCTTTCTCTCAGATTTGTGTTCTCTCTCCGTTCTCAAAAAAAAAAAATTTTATCTCTCTCCGATCTCTCCCTCTGGCACTCTCGCTCCTTGACTTCTCTCTCCCTCTCTGTTCCCTCTCTCTCTCTCTCGGAACTCCTTCAAAACCAGCCCTTCTGTCTCTCCGTGCCGCCCCCTTCTTTTCGGTCCGATGGCCCTTGCTTTTAATGCTGAGAGAGAGAGGAGTATCTCTTCCTCTCGACTTTTTCCCCTGGCGACACTCGCCATTCCGTTTCCAGCTCCAAGACTTCTTTCGGTCAGAACGTCTTCTCCGTTTGTGCCTATGCCCGCGGTCGCGTCTTCTTCTTGGGACCAAATCAGGTCCATCTTCGGCTAAAACAGCTGCAAATCTGCTCGATGTAGGCCGGAAGCACTGCGCCGCCCTCGACGCGCCCTATTCCTTTCGCCTGGTCGCTTCTGCTTTTGCTTCCCCTTCTAGCTTCTGCTTCATCTGCTTCATTCTGGCTTCTGTCCGCTGCATCGTTCTTCTTTTCCCAGAAGCATTGAATAACGCTGGGGAAGGCTCACGCGTGACCAGCGTTATTCAATGCTGGTCATCCCTTTTTTTTTTAATTAAATTTTTTTACGAGAGCGGCGTTGTGCTGGCCAGCATTATCAATGCTGGTCAGCCCCTTTTTTCGAAACTCCCTTTTTTAAAAAAAATAAAAAATTTTAAATTTTAAATTTTTTTTTTTAAAAAAAAAATTTTACGAGAGCGGCGTTGTGCTAGCCAGCATTATCAATGCTGGTCAGCCCCTTTTTTCGAAACTCCCCTTTTCTATTTTTTTTTAAATTAAAAATTAAAAATTTTAATTTTAATTTTTTTTGAAATTAAACAACGAAAGCATGCTCTAATGTGCTTTATCAATGTAAATGCGCCTAAAGTCTATATGCCAATTAGTTTAAAGAAAATATTTTTGGTTTAGGGATTAAAAGAAATTAAACCCTAATTCTTATGCAATTAAACCCTAAATGACTAGGCAAAATTTAGGTGTCAACAGCTGCCCCTCTTTGAAGAGAAGCTCGAAGAGGTTCCTTTCAAAGATAAGAGACACTTAAATTTTTTTCATGGAGGGCATGAGAAGATGCATGAGAGATGACTAACGGGCCTGTGATTGAATGAAAAGGAAGCCATATCGTGTAAGAACGAGTTTTTGGCTACATAAAGTCTTGCTATGTAAAGAATGAAACTCTGGGCTGCGAGAGCTCGCCAGGTCGATGAGGTGTTGTGGGCTACCAAAGCACACCGTGTAAAGAAAAAGATAGACTCTGGGCTGCAAAAGCTCACCAGGTCGAAGAGGTGCTCCGGGCTGTGAAAGCTCGCTGGGCAAAGAAAACAATAGACTCTGGGCTGCGAAAGCTCGCCAGGCAGGGAAAATGACAGACTCTGGGCTGCAAAAGCTCGCCAGGCAGGGAAAATGACAGACTCTGGGCTACGAAAGCTCGCCAGGTCGAAGGGGTGCTCCGGGCTACAAAAGCTCGCTGGGCAAAGAAAGAGACTCTGGGCTGCGAAAGCTCGCCATGCAATTCTGATGCTGTAAATATATCGAGCAAAATGGATTACCAAAAAGGCCGCTACACATCTAACAGAATATGTTACAGCAGGTGTGCTGGCAGGAAAAGCATACCAGGAGAGATTGATATCTTTCAGATGCCATGAAGGACGTTATCGAAAGAATAGCTTTACTGACCAAGTGTTGACTGCATGAGCAAATCGAATTAGTCTCAATTGCTTAGAAAACACTTGGCATCATTTAAAATCGCAAAATTGCCGTTGGGCTCAGCAAATGTCGTTGATTCTCAAACTCCCTCGAGAAACAGATTTTGTCGAAATGATCCTGGCTAGTAAAAAAGGCTCGTTAAGTATGCCAAGCAAGAGCTCCTTAGTCGAAAAAGGCTTCTTTCATGCTCTCAAGAAGGTTGTTTGGTCCCATCCATTGATGTGGAAACTATTTTGGTTTCCAACGTACCTCGCACTATCAATGTCGAAGGCTTCGAGAATCATTCGCAACAAGTACACATTGACTAATCAGATAGGTCTTTTTAGAACTGTGATGCGGGTTTGGTTATGGTTTCAACAATGGATGAGCTTTATCGGTTGAGGAGTGGAATAATTGCCACTCGGCATCTCCATTAGGTTTACAAGTCAAGAATTCTTAAGGTGAAATAAGATAACCTTGCCCCCACTTCTTCCAGCGGCAGCTTCTTTGTAAAGTCCCTATTTTCACTTGAATCATCCCAATCAGAAGAGACTTCGGGAAATGGTTGTAATGTTGGTTTGGGTGAAGGCTTGAAAGGTTCAGAAATTTTCAACAGGGATTCGACCGGTGGCGATCACCATGGCATTATTACCATATCACCCGATCTTGTTTGGGGACACTTGACTTTTTGAAATCTAGTTTGCCTCGAAAGTTCATTGCCTAATCATTTCAGTACAAGTGCCTTAACTTTTGCATTTGCAATGATTTTCTTTTCATACATGCATTTTGCTTTTGACACTTTTTCCTCGCAAGTGAGTTCTTCTCTTGATGCTACTTTTCCCACCTTTTTTTTTTGAAGAGGCATTGGCTTTACTTTTGCTAGGCACACTGCTTTTTCATGCCCCCCTAATTTTCATTTGACTCCCCCCCCTTTTTTTTTTTGGACTTTCGAGACGTTTTTCACATTGGTTTGCGAGCATCCATTGTCTTGATAATTCACATGCTTTGCTCAGGTATAGGGGGATAATCACCAGTTGGGTTTTAGAAATGAATATTCAGGCTCAACTTGGCTGAACAAAGGTTGTAGGTGTTTGGATAGAGAAATGAATGCTCTTCTTCATTTTGGGATTTTTCGAGCTTCAACAAGGATTCACCTGAAGTTGCTACAAAAAGGATTGATACCAGTGAGAGCAAAGAAATTTTTTCATCTTTTCACCAACATCTCCAAATTTGCCCCAATTGTGAGGCGATTCTTGACAGGGATATCTTGTGAAAATTCTTCGCACGTGCAGGCTCGAAGGGGCTTAGCTATGGTTATCTGTAGTGTGTAGGATCGACGAAAGAAATGCCTCTCTTCATTTCGGTTCACGTGCTATTTGCGAATGAATCTCTCGTCCTCAAAACATGATTTTTCGTACTCAGCTCACAGAGTATTTATAGGACGTGTCTAGGAAAGGCTCATCTTTCTTAATTCTAAGTGCTTCTCGCTTGGCATGATTAACGCTTTCCCTCTTGTTTTGCCAGGATCACCCGAGTTGATTGCCCTCCGTGGGGAGTTCGGATCCAAGACGAACATTCCACCAAGCCTCAAGACGACTTCGGATGAGGATGATATTCGAAACTTTTCGTAAAATAAAAATTTTGTTTTTTTTGTTTTTGTTTTTGTTTTTTTTTTTCAAGGGGAAATTTCCATTCGACTTTCTTTTGGCATTAAGAAAGAGGGTGCTTACCTGCAGCTTAGTGACTTGGTAACCTTCCTCCTTTGCATTTGGTTTGTTGGATGCTTGCCAAGACAGTTCAATCTTTTGTAAGTCAACCTGCTATTTGTTTAGGACCTGCAATTTAAACATGTGTGCATGTATGCATGATATGTATGATGCAAATATCCTACAGTGATTCGGATTGCGTCGAAAATGGCTCTTGGGCCTTGGATTTCATTCAAGGAAAGTACTTTTTCACCGAATCGACGTTTACAGGCTTTGGCAACTCCTGGCCATCCATTTCTACAAGAATTAAAGCACCCCCAGGTAGAGCTTTCCTAACAACATACGGGCCATCATAATTTGGGGCGAATTTTCCACCTGACTCTGGTGTGAGAGGTAACACTTTTCTTAACACGAGATCTCCGGCTTCAAAATGTCGAGGCCGAACTTTGCGGTTGAACGATTTTGCAACTCGCTTCTGGTAGCATTGACCGTGGCATAAAGCCTTTAGTCTCCTCTCATCGATCATGTTCAACTGATCCCATCTCTGTTGAATCCACTCCTCCTCGGAAAGCCCGGCTTGCGAGAGGATCCTTAATGAAGGGATCTCGACTTCCACTGGTAAGACCGCTTCCATACCATAGACGAGTGAGAAGGGGGTTGCCCCCGTCGAGGTGCGGATCGAAGTTCGATACGCCATCAGCGCATAAGGCAACCGTTCATGCCAGTCTCGATAGTTGTCAGCAGTCTTTGATAGGATCTTCTTTATGTTCTTATTGGCTGCCTCCACAGCTCCATTCATTTGCGGGCGGTAAGGTGAGGAGTTCAAGTGACGAACATGGAACTCGTCAAGTAAGCCATCTACAATCTTGTTGTTCAGGTTTGAGCCATTATCGGTGATGATCGCTTCTGGGACCCCATAGCGAGCAATGATGTCACGGCGAATAAACCTAGCCACGCTCTTGGCGGTGACATTGGCATATGAGTTCGCCTCGATCCACTTAGTGAAGTAATCGATGGCTACTAAAATGAAGCGATGTCCATTGGAGGCCTTAGGATTAATTGGTCCGATCATATCGATTCCCCACATTAAGAAGGGCCATGGCTCAGACATTTGACGCAATTCATTCGGCGGTACATTGATTTTGTCCGCGTAGATTTGGCACCGATGGCAATAGCGAACATGCAGAATACAGTCGGCCTCCATAGCCATCCAGAAATAACCCAGCCTCATGATTTTTCTGGCTAAAAGATGGTCGTTCATGTGCGGACCGCATTCTCCTTCATGAATTTCCCTCATCAACTGGTTAGCTTTCTTGGCATCGATGCATTTCAGCAAAATTGAGTCAAAGGATCTCTTGTAAAGAGCATCCCCGCTGATGAAGAACTTCGACGCTAGTTTTCTTATGTATTTCTGATCCGTTAGCTCACTTCCAGGAGGATATTCGCCGCTTCGAAGATAGTTCATGATGTGGTGATACCACGGCTTCTCACCAGGTTCACTTGTAATTGCCAAACAATATGCTGGACGCGTCAGTACTTCGATTTTCAGTGGCTCGATGTCTAAACCCTCCGTGACTTGTAGCATCGATGATAAAGTGGCTAAGGCGTCAGCGAATTGGTTTTGCGATCGTGGTAAATACTCAAAAGAAATCTCTTCAAATTCCTTTGTTAGCTTCTCCAGGAATTCATGGTAAGGAATTAATTTGGAGTCGCGAGTTCGCTATTGGCCCCCCGTCTGGAGAATGATGAGGGCGGAGTCACCATAGACTCGCATATTTGTAACTTTCATGTCAATGGCCAATTGCAACCCAAGTATGTAAGCCTCGTATTTTGAGATATTGTTGGTACAGGGGAATACCAATTTGGCAGCTACAGGGTGATGCTGACCCGTTGGAGAGATGAGGACTGCCCCAGTCCCAGAACCTGTAAGGTTTACGGCACCGTCGAAGTACATTGTCCATTTATCGTCCACTACCTCTGAAATACGTTCCTCTATAGGATTTAACTGATCATGGTCTTTTGGCCTTTCAAAGTTTTCTGCCAACATATCAGCTATAGCTCTTCCCTTGACGGATTTTTGTGTCATGCTGTGAACGTCGAATTCGGACACCAGAACCTGCCATTTTGCTAACTTCCCGACTAGCGCAGGCTTTTCCAACAAATATTTGATGGGGTCATTCTCAGTTACAAGCAAAATCCGATGATGGAGCGTATATTGACGTAAGCGGTGTAGTACCCACACTAAAGCCACGCAAGTCTTCTCAATCCCGGAGTAATTTATTTCGGACGAGGTAAACTTCTTACTGAGGTAGTACACTGCACATTCCTTATTATCACTTAGTCTCTTTTGAGCTAGCAAGGCTCCCAACGATTCATCATGAATAGTTAAGTAGAGTATCAATGGTACTCTAGGGACAGGTGGCACCAGGACCGGCGGATGAGAAAGATATTGTTTTATTCTCTCAAATGCCTCTTGACAATCGGCGTCCCACTTAACTTTGGCGTTCTTCTTCAGGAGCTTGAAAAGGGGTCTAGCCGTCTCAGACAATTGAGAAATAAATCTCGCCACGTAGTTCAGTCTCCCCAGCAAACTTCGAACCTCTTTGACAGTTGAGGGGGGTTTCAACTCACAAATAGCCTTAACCTTCGACGGGTCGATTTCGATTCCTCGGCTACTGACCATGAACCCCAGTAGTTTTCCAGACTTTGCCCCAAACACACATTTGGCTGGGTTAAGTCTTAGCTTGAACTTTCGGAGTCGGTCGAATAGCTTCCGTAGTACCTCGATGTGGTCCTCTCCCTGTCTGGATTTGGCAATCATGTCATCCACGTAGACCTCCACTTCCTTATGCATCATATCATGGAACAGGGTGACCATCGCTCTTTGGTACGTCGCCCCGGCGTTCTTCAAGCCGAAAGGCATTACCTTGTAGCAAAAGGTCCCCCATGGAGTAATGAAGGAGGTCTTACTTTTGTCTTCTTCTTTCATCCGAATTTGATTGTAGCCAGAAAACCCATCCATAAAAGAAAACAACTCGAATCCCGCGGTGCTGTCTACCAACACATCGATGTGAGGCAGCGGGAAGTCATCCTTTGGGCTTGCTCGGTTCAAATCGCGATAGTCAATACAAACCTTGACCCGACCGTCCTTCTTCATAACAGGGACGACGTTAGCGATCCAATCTGAATAGTGCGACACCTCTATGAAGCTCACTTTCAATAACTTTATGACCTCCTCTTCGATTTTCTTGGATAATTCGGGTTTTGTTCTTCTGAGTCTTTGTTTCTTTGGGGGGACATTTGGATCGGTTGGTAGAGCATGTTCTACAATTTCCCTATCTAACCCGGGCATATCTGCATATGACCACGCGAACACATCTTGGAACTCTTTTAAAAGGTCGATCATCCCCTAGCCTTGATTTCAGAAAGGCCAGCCCCAATCTTGATCTCCTTGACATTTTCCGAATCGCCCAGATTTATTGTAACTATAGGCTCTGCGGTTAATGGCTTAGATTCCTCATGCCGAATCCAGTCCTGCTCGATGCTTCTCTGATCATAGTCATCCTTGTCATCATCGAACCCAGAGGGATTTTCTTCCAGCAAATCCGACTCACATATGCACCTATCATGTTATGTGAAATGTTATGCCTGAGGTGCCATGGAGAAGGTTAGTAACTGAATTAACAAATGTTATCGCAACTAATGATGTACATGTGTTTTGAAATCATTTTGAAAGAATTTTTGAAAATGAGGGATCCGTCCTCATATCCTTGGACGTCCTTATCCGCAAACGGTTTTGGAAATCAGGAAGCGCGTGGAAGTCCAGGCCTCAAAGCATCATCATCAGCTTGGTTTGGGTACTTCCACACGTTCCTAATAAAACATGATCATGACTTCATTAATAAGATAAGGCCGTTTACATGACTCGAGGTCCTGGACCGACGGCTCGCAGTCCAGGACTTTGATTACAAGGAGAAACAACACCTAGACCTAAATGAACTTCCCATGGAAGGGATAAACATAGACTCCAATCAAGACTAAACGGAAAAGAAAAGCAGCATCCCTACTCAAAAGGGTTGGCGGTGGCAACGGAAGACTCGGCCTCTTCATTTTCTATGATGGTGCAAATGCATTCCCCCTCGAATAGGTCGACAAGACTAAGAGTGGCCTCCTCTTCCTGCAGCAGCTTTGGTGGCCCTAGGAAGATTTCCTTCAACTCTGGAAGAAGTAGGCCCTTCTGACCTTCTCCTAACCCAAATAAACTTCCTCGACTTCCGCAACTTCCTTGGTTAGCTAAACCTCCGTAATCACCATGGTCCTTGTTGCTTGCTTGGCCGCTATAATCAGCATGACCACCACGGTCACCACGACCACCACAGCCTCTCTGTTGACCTCATCCTCCGTCACAGCCTCGTCCTCCATGGTTAACTTGGTCGCCAGAATTGCTCCCATGATAACCCAGGCCTACCTTCCTACGCCACTTGGAGACCCAGAGGGGTTCTTTGATACCCTGTCCATGTAACCCCAGGCCGGTTCCGGGGACATGTCCGTTTTCAAGCAATACCCTGCTCGACATGAGTGAAGGCTTCGCCACGTCTGGGTCCCGCATGATGGTCCTAACGGGCACATGTATCATCGAAACCAACTCCAGGGTTTGATAACTCGATTCGGCCTTGTCATCCGGTTCTACATACGGGATTGCCGTGTCCTGAAAAACTTTAAAGTCCGTCTCCCCATACACAGTTACTAATCTCCCGTCCACGATGAATTTAACTTTTTGGTGCAGGCTTGATGGCATAGCTCCGGCGGTATGTATCCACGGTCGTCCCAGTAGAAAGTTGAAGGCACTGGGAATGTCTAAGACTTGGAAACTGACCAAGAAAAGGACCGGACCGATCAGCAGCTCAAGCTCCACCTCGCCAATTACGTCTTTTTTCATGCCGTCGAAAGTACGAACGGTAGACTTGGATACTAGCATTTTTTCTTCACTTACCCCCAAGCGACGAAGGGTAGCGAGTGGGCAAATATTTAATGCCGATCCATTGTCGATTAATACTCTTGCCACCATCCTATCGCAACATTTTACTGAAATAAGTAGCGCCTTGGTGTGGTTGCGGCCTTCAACGGGGAAGTCTTCGTCGGCGAACGAGATTTGATCCTTCGACAAAATGGACCCTACGAACTCCTCTAGCTGGCTATCGTCAATATCTTCTGGCACATGCACTTCATTGAGGACCTTCAGCAGTGCATTCTTGTGTTTCTCGGACGTTTTGAAAAGATCTAAGAGGGAGATTTGGGCGGGCATCTTTCTCAATTGATTCACCACATTGAATTCGCTTGTTTTGACAATGGCCAGGAACTGCCTTGCTTCCTCGTCCGAGACGGCTTTCTTCTCGACTACCCCAGCAGGCGTATAGCAGCGGCCTGAACGAGTGATGGTGTCGATTTCATTCGTTCTATAACTCCAAGGGACGGCCTTGGGGTTATAATTCAGGGTTTTCTCTATTATCAAGTCCTCCTCGTCCTCGGGCGGGAGCTCAATCACGATTGGCTCCATGGCACCATCACCGACCTCTAAGGTAGCGAACTCCTCGGCCATGAGGTCGACGACTAAATGGTCGACATCCTCCTCGTTCGGCATCCATAAATCCTCCTTGACAGGTAAATCAATTACCACATGGGTAATCGTGCCAACCATTTCTTCGCTGGGCTCGAGCGGGTCGTCCATACCTCCCCACCCGTCGGGAACAACGTCCTTGGGATCCATGAAGAAGCTGGGTGGCGGTGAATACTTCACGAGATAATCAAATTTGCCACTAGGCTGACCCAGTGTGTCAACCACCTCCCCCTTTTCGCAAGCGAGTCTTATGAACTCGCGATGCACACTGCTAACCCGAAACTCAGGGTCATCACGCGGGCTCTCCCTTTCATCGGCGGTCACGACTGGACTCTCCAGCATGCTCTCATCGGTTGGCTCGCTAGTTTCTATACACTCAGCAGGCGTGTCCTTCAATTCTTCCTCAACCGCAGCTGTCATGGTCGTCGCATCATCTTCCTTCATGCTATATATCACCCCCATGTCTACCATTCGGGCGATACGTTTCAACTTCTCATCCATCGGAATATCTTCCTCTTCCTCAAAATGTCCAGCTAACACTAGCGCCTTATAGAGCCCGTGAACATCTACTTTAAATGTGTGCTTACCCTCGCCGCCCTTCTCGATTACTACGTTGACATTGTCAGCATGATTGGGCAACGGGTTTTGCTGAACATTGGGGGTCGGCTCCCTGAAGGATAAAATGCCTCTGTCGAGCAGATTCTGCACCTTGGCCTTGAGAATGAAGCAGTTGTCCACATCGTGCCCTTTTTCGCCTCTATGGAATTCACAGGACTTTGACAAATCAAACCCGGGGAATCTTGGAGGATTATCCCGAGGCACTTCTTTAGCTACCATGCCCTTTCCCAACAGCATGGGCAATAGCTTGGATAGTGGCCTAGGCAGGGGAGTGAACTGCCTTGGTGCTCTCCTTTTGAATTCATGATTCTGATGTGTGTTCTCTCAAAACGTAGAGGGGCCTTGAGAGGCATGGGGTTTCGTTGCAACCGGCGCTTGCACATACGCAATTTCCACGTCCTTTTCCCTTCTATTCGGGACCCTCCGATTAGCCCCTTCGTTTAATCTACCGTCATGGATGGCCCCCTCTATCCTCTCCTCAACTGAGAGAAAGTGAGACATCCAGAACCCACTAACTTTAGGTAGAAATCGTTAGGCAAGGCTTTGAGAAAGAGATCCAGTAGCTCCTTCTCACTGAGTGGGGGTCGGACTTGGGCGGCGAGGGTACGCCATCTTTGATCGAAGGCTCTGAGGGACTCACTTCTTCTTTTTTCAGTCCGAGTCAGGACCTCACGCATAGGAGCTATTTCGGTATTATACTTGTACTGCAGGACGAACGCCTCAGCTAGATCCTCCCATTTTTCAAACTTCTCGGGCTCCGACAATACGTACCATTGCAATGCGGGCCCCGTCAGGCTCTCTTAGAAAGTTTGAACCATCAACGGGACGTTCTGAGCATACCTCGACATTCTGTTCAAGTAGTACTTCAGATGAATCTTTGGATCTCCGGTCCCATCATACTTGGTGAAATTCGAAATCTTGAACTTCTCGGGAAAGCTCATTTGCGCATATCGAGATAAGTCCTCGACCATGTGTTCTTCGTGCCCGCGTAGCGCCCAGAGTTTCTCCTCTATCTTTGCGAACCTTCTGTTATGTTCTTCCTCCAACCGAGCAGTGACGGCTTCCGAGACAGGGTCCAATTCGACTACTACAGGTGTAGAACCTAGTGCCTCCTCAGTAACATTCCTCCTTGCGGGTCCCTCTTCAGGCTCGGGAACAGCTGGAGGTGAGACTTGATCAGCATTTGGTGTTGCTAATGCGGCCCTCATGTCACTGGCAAATTGAGCAAGCTGAGCTGCAAGCCCATTGATCTTGTCGTCGAAGGCAGCGAAGCGTACGTTCTGTTCCTCGATATTCATTTGCGTGGCCCTTGATCTCGTCCGAATCGGCAATTGCCTTGAAGCCGTAGCTTTGCTTTGGTGGAGAAAAGGGGATGTCAGTAGGCTGTCAGACCAGAAAACCTCTTTCTCCGGCCTCTTGGTCTCTCAATTCCTCTCTTCGTGAGCCGGATGCGATCAGTTTGGCAACTTGCAATTACCTGAAAAATGAGCTTATGTGAGTATACAGTTCTTACGAGAGGTCGGCCCATGGCACTGGTCAAGGCGTTTTAGGTCCCTCGAGAGAGAAATTTTGAAACATTCGAGATTTTAGATTTTTTTTTAGACATTACAGAAAATAAATAGAACAAAGATAAAATAAAATAAAAACCTTGACATTAAGAATTGAGATTCTCTTGACATTGAAACGAAGAATGGTACATAACGATTCCTAGACCTCGAGAGAAATTACAAAAATTTGAAACTACATGAGGCCTCCGGAACATAGAAAAGACAGAATTTCCTAAACAACGAAACTAGGAAAACAACAGGACCTCCTAAACATTGATGCTAAGTGAAATTGTCATTTCAGACTTCTCGGGGTAACTCATTTTATATGCGATGGGGAACTTGCAGCTTTGCGGAGCCGCTTGTTCTCTCGGGTTAACCTCGAGATGCGAGTCTTGTCCATTTCCACCCTTTTTTCAAGATGCTCAATTTGCGCTTTCTGGGTGGGCTTGTTAGTCACTTCCGGGACCAGCGGTCGTAGAATGGTTGGAATCCGGTGACTGCGGATGTAGAATGTGGAGGCGTGGTGAATCTCCTCTTCCCCTTCCAATTTCTTGGGCACGACAACCTTTTCAGGACGGCATTCGCTCCACGCGATCTCAACGGCCCGGATTTCGTCGAATTAGTCGTAGTCCGTGCGAGTGAAGCGGGCCTGAAACATTTCCGTCTTGAGGGGTGGCGGCACCTCTTGAAGGGCTCGGTATTGGCAGGCTACCCTGTACGGGTAATAGGAAGTGGTGCCGGAAAGACCAAGCAGTGGGATAGGGTTGGCAAACTTGTGAGCGAAGCGGGCTTCCTCGACCTGAAACCATTTAGCATGCCATAGAAATGCCTTGGGCTCGGGGTCTTTTAAGAAGTTTATCCAACGGGAATATTCTTTCTCAGGGGAGTGCATTTCTAAGACCTGGAACCTCTGTATCGGGTGCCTAAACTCATCTACTTGGAACAATTGCATAAGGTGCCCGAACCCCCTTATGTGAGAAAGAAACCATATTTGTAAAATTTCCGGGGAAGCTCGCATGATTTTTTCTCCGCTTTGTTTAAAATGGTTGAGGGACAAAAATGTTTCGGCTAAAACCATGTTGACATAGTTTAATCCAGCACACATGTGTTTGACCACCCAAGCAATTGAAGGGTTTATGGCATTCTTACGATGAGGAAAAACGATGAGCCCGACAAATGCTAGAATGAAAATCCTACCCTTTTGGGCCATTGGTTGATTTGAAAAACACTCGGCCAAAAACGAGAATGGGCAGGCGTAACAATTAGCTTTGACGACTTTCCTTACCACCTCGGTCCTAACTCTCAAAAACTGCGACAACTCGGACATGGGGTCTATATCTATGGGTGGTTTGACAAGCTCGATTCCAAGAGGCATTCCGATGGCAATGCTATATTCTTCCAAGGTCGGAGTTAGCTCGAATTCACCAAATATGAAGGTTGACGTCCGAGGGCACCAGAAGTGCGGTATTGCTTGCATGACTCCGGAATGGATGCTGATCCTGAGTAACGGAAGGAGCCGGCCAATCCTCGCCTTGACCTGTCTTTGGCTATCTTGATCCAACTGGTCCCACCACGCGATGAGCTCTTTCTTGGGAGTGGAAATGAATTGGACATCGGTTCTCCCCATCGCATATAAACTGAGATTAACGACCGACCTAATTTGCCATGGACCAACGAAAGGAAATAAATGAATTGCATAACAGTAGGAAAAAGGCTTACTCTATCGAGAACCATGGTAAACACGAAAGCACACGCATGAAAAGTGGAGCTTGCTTTCTATCTAAACAGTCTAACGAGGTGAAGTTAAGAGGGTGATCTGACCTTCGCAGTCTCGCGTTAGTGTCAGGTCCTCTTAACTCCGGCTTAGTTGAAAGAGATATCCTACGATCACGCGGTCTTGCGGACAAGGATAAACGCTTACGACACCAAGAAAGAACTTTTCGGGGAAAAGAAAGGCAACCTCTACATCGCAGTCTCACGTTCGAGGTTGTATCTTTCTTAGCACCATCCTAGAGTATCCTATCGCGGCCCGGGTCCGGCAGCATGGTTGTGTGTGCAAAATTGTAGTGCTAAAACGTTCAAAGCATGCACAACGGTTTATAAACAAATAATACTTGGAGCATAGAAAAGACTAAACATTCATTCCCTAAACCTCAAACCTGCAAAACAAGGGATTAATGGCAAGTAATCACGTTAAGGATGTATTTAAACAAGACAAACGGCCTAAGTCCACTAAGAATCTCCCCAGCGGAGTCGCCAAGCTGTCGCGACCTCCCCAAACCGACCCCGATGCCTAACGGGGTTAAGGCTAATGGATTACTAAGTTAAACCTAGCTCGAGCTCTCCCAAGCCCATACCAATTCGCGACTTAAATTAACATGCAAATCATTTTCATTTAGGAGTCGCCACTAACCAATTTTTTTGGTGGGTCGATTAGACACCCAAGTGAAGTACGGGAGAAATGATTCACTTCTACAAACCAGAGATTCAACGGGTACGGGGACTTGATTACACTAATCGATCAATTAGTGCCCTTCCGGTACCTAACCTTGTTCAATTGCTGTCTAACGTGTTCTCACTAACCAGGAGTCTCAAAAATTCATTCCTAACTAAGTTAAGGAAAACAACAATCGCTACATGAACCTAACATGCACAATCAACCTTGTAGGAGATTAAATTAAACGTGTAATTCAAAGCGTGCGAATCAAGCGATAAGCAATCAAACATACACTAATCACGCAAAAAGGGAGAGAAAAGCAATTCTAAAACACAATTTCCAATTTTTGATTTTCGAAATTTTTCTAAATTTTTTTATTAATTTTTTTTTAAAAAAATATTTTTTTTAATATTAAAATATTATAAAATCGGGTCCGGGTCGGATCTCCACATCCGACCCGGATCGGGGCTGACCCGGGCGCACAGACTCGGGTCCGCCGCGAGGTGGGCGCGACGAAGGCCCATTTCGGAATAAAAAACTATGATCCAAAAACAATTAATTAAAAATACCTAGGCCCAACCCGTTATAAATAAAAACCTAAATAACACTTCAACCCAAATTGACCAAATTAGGCCCGCCCGCGAAAAAACCAAGACTAAGAAAACTATTCTAATTCTAAAAAAAAAAACTTAATAAACCTAAATTCATGCCCAAACCTTAAACGAAAACCCTAGAACCTAATAAAAGTATAATAAATCTAAACCAACCCCCACATTACTAAAACTGAAAACCACGATCACTCAGAAAAGCTAAATCCAGCCCATATTCACAAAAAAAAAAAAAACTTCATTTAAGCCCAAAGTTCACCAAACTTAAATAAGCCCATTGAGTTAATTACTTTCACCCCTCCTCTGCCGATTTTTCAATCCCAGCACTCCAACACCTTCTTTGCGTTCTCACTGCCCAAAAAATTTTTGACGCTACCCACTTGTTTTGAACCACCATGACTTCAAGAACAATAACAACACCCCATGCTCGACAAGAATGACAACATTTCTCGTTATCGAAGTAACCATCAGAATTAGCGAATTTTTACCATCATCCGTCGCGATGACCAGCCAAACACGTCAACGTACGCAGCCATATCATCGGAGAACACGCAAAAGACGGAAGAACAAAGAAGGACAAACATGGAACAATGAAAGTATCTAACGTACGCAGTACGATTCCGAAAATCATATAACCCAACGCTATCTTCAAGCATGACAAACCATCATGAATCCCAACAGCCCAGCAAACAGGACTAAAAAAAAAAGGGGCTTGCAGATCTAGTTAATGTATTTCAGCAAGTACATGGTATGCAGTGTTGGAAAGAAAACCTGCCACTCAAATGGCACTCGAAATCACTTTAAACTCAAAATGCAGTGAACAAACCACGCTCGACATCAACTCGGAAAAGCGATTCTTTCGCATCCACCATGAGCGTAAACAAGGAACGACACATCCTGATCTCGGTTGAACTGAGACAGGGCAAGACTAAGCAACGATCGGGGCAAAGAAGAGCGCGAGCCTAGTAGTCGGAAGCGGCCCTACCCGGTTCGGCGACGACAAATAGAGGGCGAGCTTGAGATATAGCGGACTTAGCCCAGTCGCCTCGCAACATTTCCGAACCGGGATCCTCGGGAAATGGCTCGAGACTTTCAAAGAGAAAACAAAAAAAAACGAGACCCATCTTAAACGCGAAAAAGGGGGGGGCCGCGAACTCGAGTGGCGTGGCCGGGAATCATCGAAACAACGTTCGGGGCGCGGCCGAGCTACGAGCAAGCTACCCGTTCTTTCTCTCAGATCTGTGTTCTCTCTCCGTTCTCAAAAAAAAAAAATTTATCTCTCTCCGATCTCTCCCTCTGGCACTCTCGCTCCTTGACTTCTCTCTCCCTCTCTGTTCCCTCTCTCTCTCTCGGATCTCTCTCTCGGAACTCCTTCAAAACCAGCCCCTCTGTCTCTCTGTGCCGCCCCCTTCTTTTCGGTCCGATGGCCCTTGCTTTTAACGCCGAGAGAGAGAGGAGTATCTCTTCCTCTCGACTTTTTCCCCTGGCGACACTCGCCATTCCATTTCCAGCTCCAAGACTTCTTTCGGTCAGAACGTCTTCTCCGTTTGTGCCTATGCCCGTGGTCGCGTCTTCTTCTTGGGACCAAATCAGGTTCATCTTCGGCTAAAACAGCTGCAAATCTGCTCGATGTAGGCCGGAAGCACTGCGCCGCCCTCGACGCGCCCTATTCCTTCCGCCTCGTCGCTTCTGCTTTTGCTTCCCCTTCTGGCTTCTGCTTCATCTGCTTCATTCTGGCTTCTGTCCGCTGCGTCGTTCTTCTTTTCCCAGAAGCATTGAATAACGCTGGGGAAGGCACACGCGTGACCAGCGTTATTCAATGCTGGTCATCCCTTTTTTTTTTAATTAAATTTGTTTTACGAGAGCGGCGTTGTGCTGGCCAGCATTATCAATGCTGGTCAGCCCCTTTTTTCGAAACTCCCTTTTTAAAAAAAAAATAAAAAATTTTAATTTTTTTTTTTAAAAAAATTTTACGAGAGCGGCGTTGTGCTGGCTAGCATTATCAATGCTGGTCAGCCCCTTTTTTCGAAACTCCCCTTTTCTATTTTTTTTTTAAATTAAAAATTAAAAATTAAAAAATTTAATTTTAATTTTTTTTGAAATTAAACAACGAAAGCATGCTCTAATGTGCTTTATCAATGTAAATGCGCCTAAAGTCTATATGCCAATTAGTTTAAAGAAAATATTTTTGGTTTAGGGATTAAAAGAAATTAAACCCTAATTCTTATGCAATTAAACCCTAAATGACTAGGCAAAATTTAGGTGTCAACAGTTGTTTCAACTTTTACTCTTATCCTAAATCCGTCCCTGTCAATCCTCCATCCAAAAATTGCCGTTAGTTATCTAACATGGCATATCCACGTTAGCAATACATTCGCCTCGGCAAGCTAACATGGAAAATCTCTCGACAAATTAATCTCGTGTGAATCAATGACCTCCTAAATTGAGAACCTAAGGTAAATCTAGATTTGTCAAAATGGATTATTGACACATTTTTTAACCTATATTTGATGATTTGAGTTATTATATCAGTTAATTATATTTAGTATATGAGTCATAAATAGGTTTAGAATTGTAAGGCCTAACATAATATGGATGTTAAATAGATTCACAACTTACTTGAACCCAATCCATCTCTATAACCCTCTTTTTACTTTCTCTTGCCTTCATTCAATCTCGCGCTCGCTCGCCTCTTGCTCTCACCTTAATTTGGGTATGATTTTTTGTAGATTTAATTAAATATAGAAGTGTTTTAGTAATAAGGGTCGTGTCGGATATGGGTCACAAGATTTATATTGCATGAAAATGGGTCAAAACAGGTTAGATTAGTCAATTTTGGTCATATCATTATCAATTCGACTTACTGTTTGATAGCTTTTCGTAAAACCCCAAATTGATTATCCCAAACTAATTTTTTGACTACCAAAAACCCTAAATCAGTAAATATGTGATAAATTTACTCTCTATTAAACTAATTAATAAAAAAATCACAAAATAATATATGTGGGACAAACGGAGGGTAAAACCCTAAAATGATTCATTTGTCAACTACCATATGTCATTTAATTAAATAATTTGACAGCAAAATTTAACGAAACTGACGGATGTAAATTTGTCATAGATTTATTAGTTTTGGATATTTAATTGTTAAAAAATTATTTTGACGTAAATTTGTTATGCATATATGAATTTGAGATTTTTTGTAATAATAATAAAAAGGATTAATACCACGAAAAATCCTGAACTGGTACACTTGTGACAGATTTACCCCAAACTATTTTTTTGACCATAAAAAACCCCAAACGGGTACATCTGTGACAATTTTACCTCGAACTATTTTTTTGACCACAAAAAACCCCAAACTGGTACACATGTGATAATTTTATCCCGAACTAATTTTCAATAATATTTTTTTTATTTTTCGATTTTTTTTAGTTTGTCTTTTCTTTTCTTTTCCGTTCCTTTTCTTTTTTTTTCCTTCATCTTCATTAGACCAACAATGGATTGTTATATTGTAATTGATGCCACAATAACGTGACACGTAACATAAATGCTACATTTTGACCCAAAAAAAAACATAAACGCTAAATGAAAGACTTTCTTTTATATACATGAATTTTCATGCCAACCACTTTTTTCTACATTTAAATGTCTCACGAAAAAGACATTATATTATTATCGTGTCTTTCTTATTTTTGGGTGCAAGTGGATAAGCAAACTGATGGAGTCCAACGCAGGCTTGTTACCTAAGCTTGGAGTACAGCTAATCAATAATTTCTATACGTCCTGCTTGTCGATTTAATTTAACAGATTAATTTACAAAATTAGTATATTTTATATATAAGATGAGAGATATTATATATGCATGGCGATTCATAAATCAATATGATCACTTGAAATATATAATAAATAAAGCGCAAGAAGAATTTTTTGTACTATTTCTAATAGATATAGTAAGAAATTATAAAGAAAAAAAATTATAGATACAAATTTACGAATTTAATTTCAATTTAATATGCCTTACCAAATTCACACTTCCTGAATTTTTTTTTTGTTTAAGGTTAAAGATGAAAGGAAAAAAAAGAAAAGGAAAGGAAAAAGAAAAGATAAGAAAAACTAAAAAAAATTCGAAAAAATAAAAAATAATATTAAAAAATTAGTTCGAAGTAAAATTGTCACAGATGTACCAGTTTTGGGTTTTTGATGGTCAAAAAAATAGTTTGGGGTAAAATTGTTACAGACGTACCAATTTGAAATTTTTTGTTGTCAAAAAAATAATTTGAAGTAAATCTGTGATAAATGTATCAGTTTAGAGTTTTTCGTAATATTAATCCTAATAAAAAATAAATAAACTCTAAAGAAATCCACCAGATGCCCTGCATCTGCAACAGCTCAGTCCAGTTGATATTACCCCAAAAAGGAAAAGGTAAAAAGAAGATCTCGACCCCACTGTCAGCCGCATCCAAGACGAAGAAGCGACCGTCCCTATCCCTTTCTCTGTCGTTGCATCAGCAAAGTTCCATCCCACGACAGGGCAGCCATTGAAGAAGAGGAGCGAAACAATTTGCTTCTCAAGCCCGTCCATTGTCCCCCATGTCTCCTTCTCAGGCCCGTCGATCCATTCCCCTAGTCTCTTGTCCTCTTCTCCTTCAAATTTTCCTCGTGCTTTCTGTGTGCTTGCTCATGTCGCATGCTCTTCTCCGTGATTATCTTTACACTCTTCATATGGGTCTTCGACAAAAGGAAGGGCAACAGGGGAGAAACGAAAGAAAAGCTTTAGAATTTAAAGTGGGTTTGATACTGATACGATCTTGGTGGAGCTGGACGTGGGTGATTTCGTATCTATTCGATTTCTATGTCGTTTGTCGGGAATTCGAGTCGTGATTGGCAATGTGGGTCCGGAATAGACAACTTGGTTGATTGCTTGGGAGAATTCTGGTTCAGGGTTTGTGAAATTTCGCAGCTTTTGAGCTTGTATGGCGTTTCGGGTGAATTTCGGAGACACATGGAGTTGCTAAAGCGTATCTAATCTTGACAAACAAAAAAAGTTAGGAACTTGATGGGAGTGCTTAATGTGTTTCATGCTGAATGAACTGAGCACTCGCTGTATGGGTGTTGGACCAATTGGTTTGAAAATGAGTATGAATCTGATGACATCCCTTTGCCAGTTAGATTCATGGATTAGGAAAGATCATTTTGAATTTCGAACATTACCAATTCGATTTGTTGCCTAGAATTTTTGTTATCCATCACTATGCGAAAACCTGCATTTCAGTCTTCGAGCACACACTAAATTTGCAAGCTGCTATAAGCTCCATACCTTTTATTGAACTTTTGATTCTGATGCAACAAAAAAAGTTCATTGTTGCAATTATGACAATATGCCGAACTTATCGGAAAGAAATGGGCAGATACTGTGATGATTTCAGGTATCAGAAGTTTTGTTCTTTGGTTTCTATAGTTACATGAGAAGCTTTCTATTGAAGCCCATATTTTGTTAATCATTACTGGACCATTGACAGCCTGAAGTAAGAAAAGTTCAAACTTTTTTTACTCAAATCGTGCACCATCTTCCGGAATTTCTCTGTGTATGAGTGATGGTTATATACTCATTTTGATACTTGCAGCTCAAGTTTACTCCATATCGCACAGCCTACATCCTTCATCTTGTTTGTTTTGACTATGCACGGGAATTAGTTGATGATGTCTACCTCTTTTCAGCTTTCCAACAACACAACAGCATTAGCTGGCCAAGGCTCATTGGCATCAGTGGTTATTGATCAAAATGAAGGATCTGCTAATGGGAACAATGGAGTGCTAAGTGGAGGTGTTTCACAGGCAGATACATCAACTAACAGTTTTAAGGTTTGTATATGAAAAGTCTTGGGAGTTTCTTGGAGAGTCATAGAAGTCAAACATTCATCTCCAGTTTAGGCTATTAGGCGCAATGATTTTTACCATTCAGTCTGTATTGACTTTAATGCATATCAATACAGGGATGAGAATTTATTTTAGATTGATCAATTCAATCCAACTGATATTCACCTGTGTTTCTGTAGAGACTTGAAGATGATCTAGAGTCTCTTGGTCTAAAAATCAAACAGCATGAGGACAATATAAAATCTCTAAAGGCTCAGAAAAACATGTTGGATGACTCTATTCTTGATAAGGAAGGTATGTTATCTGAAATCTGATGCTTGCAGCGTGAATACCTATTACACCTTGGAGACCTCTTTAAATGGAGGTTGAAATCCGGGCTTCTTTCCTTGCAATATGGTCTCTGATCATACCGAACATTAGTGAAAATAAATCAGAAGGCAAGGCCTCGAAGACAGCCTCATATATCCATGCCAGTTGGCATAGTATGCACATCACGAAGTGGAGTGAGGTCATAGATTTTCTTAAAGGAAAAGCAAACCACGGTGCCCACTTCTTAGATATTTATGGCATCTTCTGAAATTTTCATTGCTGACTTGTCATTTCTCAGTCGTTCTTGGGAAGTATCATTCTTCTGCTTCACCTAGTGCCAAAGATAATAGCTTTTCCAATGGAGGTGAGGAGGAAACAACTGAGCAAATATTGAAGCATGATAAATCTGCCGCTCGAATTTTGTGCCAGCTTAAAACTTGTCATGGCACTCAGGCTCCCATTCTTGATTTATCCCAGGATGTCATCGGCATAGTTGCTACTTTAGGCAAAGTAGATGATGAAAATCTTAGCAGGTTTGTATAGTTTGCCCTCAGTTGTTTGAACTGAATTCCTTTTGTTGGAAGTAATTGAATCATTTGGTTTTTTGTTAGAAGTCACTGCACTTGTTGATGTGTTGAAACCAATATTTAGATTGTTGAAAGAGAAGCAGCGAGTGTGCCTTGTGAATGCTCATGAGCTGTGGCTGCAAGTGGTGCAGTTCAAACTTACAATTTTTAATAATCTCAGACTTGCTGGTGCATTTCCTAGGTTGAACTTTGTCCTGTTTTAGTTCATGATCTTGCTCTAATCTCAATTCATCTCTTTGACCGGGGTTTAGGCTTCTCTCTGAGTATTTAGGAGTGGAGACCATGCTTACCATTGTTTGCAAGACTCGAGAAGGAATTAAGGCTCTAGAAACATATGATAAAGATGGCAGTATAGATAAAAGCGCTGGTCTTCATGGGCTTGGTTCTTCCATCGGAAGGATTTTAGATGGAAGATTTCTCGCTATCTGCTTAGAAGATATAAGGTGTCGTTCTTATCTGTCTTGATGGATGGTGTGGAGTTTAAACCTTTTGGAGAATCTAATTTACTTCATTTATTTTGGTTAGACCATATGTTGGTGATTTTGTAGCTGATGATCCACAGAGAAGGCTTGATCTCATAAAGCCCAGATTACCGAATGGGCAACGTCCGCCTGGTTTCCTTGGCTTCGCAGTCAATATGGTCAACATTGATACCACCCATATATTTTGTTTGACAGCCAGTGGTTATGGTCTCAGGGAAACTCTATTTTACCATCTTTTCTCTCGGACTCAAGTATATAGCACGAGGGTGGATATGCTACGTGCTCTTCCTTTTATTAGTGGCGGAGCCATCTCATTGGATGGCAGAATGATTAGAGGTCCTGGCATATATTCCCTCGGCAACCGGTAAGACAACTCTGGCTATTATTAATGACAATGTGCCTCCATGTACAAATTCTGTGGCATTTGTTTGAGCAATTCCTGCACAATGGGAAGGTCTATAAAAGATATGTGTGCGCGCATGCTGCAAAAAGTGGCCATTCACGGTCGTTCCTGATCTTGATGGCTTCTTTGGTTACATCTGCTCATCTGCAATCATTTATGTTCTCACCGATACCGTCACTGTCTTCTTGCTCGAGTCCTGAACATGATTATTAGAAGAATCAAGTTGAGTATGCTTTTAGGTTGACTGTAAGTCAATACTTGTAAGGATATATAGTTCTATTGGAAGAAGTTCTGTGATTTTTGTATGACGTGAAAGTGTGTACTTTCTTGTGATATTTCCTTTTAGTCAGGTGCAGACTGTGTTTTTCACCTGGCTAAAAATAACACGAATCTTCTTCTGCTGCATTTGTCCCTGCTATCAAATATAAGAGAGGATGTAGATGTGAGATTTCCAGTACCGTCAGCGTCGGTTGCATCCGGTCTTCCCGCAAATTACCGCGAAATGGAAAACCAGATGGAGGACTTGAAGTGGAGGAGGGAAAAACTGCTGGAAGATTTGCAACGAGAGCGACAAATGATGGATCAAGCTAAACTGAGTTTTGAGAGAAAGAAGCAAGAATTTGTTGTGTTTCTTGCTCAAAGCTCTTCTTATGTGACCCAGGTAATGATTGCCATTTTCAATTGGAATCGCACAAAATAAACTTACATAGATTTGTGTATCTCTGAGCTTTCTTTTTTAACCCATTTTTTCTGAGAGCAGCTTCATTTATGGAGACGATTTTTAAGGATAATGACACAAATGATCTCTGAACTTTATCTCAATGTGCAATGTAATTCCTCAATTTTAAATTTGTTCAACGTAATCCGTAAACTTTAACCCAATGTGCAATGTCGTCGCTTAACTTTTAATTTATTCAATGTGGTCCGTGGACTTTTGGTTCATTTTAAATTTAGTCTATAAAATGTATGGCAATGTTCGATATTGTCCTTGAACAAATAGAAGGACAACATCGAACATTTATATGGTCTTGGGACTCGGACTAAAAAATAAAAATATAGTTTAGGGACTAAATTGAACATGTACTAAAGTTGAAAGACTACATTGAACAAATTAAAAGCTTAAGAATGACATTGCACATTTAGCCAAAGTTCAGGGATCACATTGCACATTTGGTCAAAGTTTAGGGACCATTTGTGTCATTTACCCCGATATTTACGATTTCTATTGATTTGCTTTTACTACTTGTTTTGCGCTGCGATTCAAAGTAATTGTGTATGGTGCTTTTCCTCTATGCAGATCGACAACGCAATGGGGCTGGAGGGGCTCTCGCAGTTCACCGACAACTCCTTCGCCAACATCTGGGCGAACTCCTTCACAGGTACCTTTACCGCCCTCCCAGATGCTGCATTCTCCGGCAGCAGGCCACAAAGCAAGCGCTCAAGGCTGCCCAGGACTTCCCGGGTGGCTTTGAACAAGGGACCGGGGCCCGCAGCAGAAGCAAAAGGATGCAGAGGAGGAGCGAGGCAGCGGTGTGCGCACTGTGCATCAGAGAAGACGCCGCAGTGGAGGGCTGGACCGCTGGGGCCAAAGACACTGTGCAATGCGTGCAGGATGCAGTACGGGTCGGGGCGACTGGTGCCGGAGTACAGGCCAGCAGCGAGCCCAACTTTCTTGCTGACTCAACACTCGAACTCGCACAGGAAGGCTGCGCTCTCAGGCAGCAGGCCGCGGAACAAGCGCTCAAGGCTGCCCGGGACTTCCCAGGCGGTTCCTAGGCGCATCCACTCTCCAGTGAGTGAGGGACCGGGGCCTGCTGAGGCCGAAGGAGGTGGGGGAGGAGCGAGGCGGCAGTGCTCGCACTGTGTGTCGGAGAAGACATCGCAGTGGAGGGCAGGGCCGCTGGGGCCGAAGACACTGTGCAATGCATGCGGGGTGCAGTACAAGTCAGGGTGGCTGCTGCCGGAGTACAGGCCAGCGGCAAGCCCAACGGTCCTGCTGACTCAGCACTCAAACTCACACAGGAAGGCTGATCTCTCCAGCAGCAGGCTGAGGAACAAGCGCTTGAGGCTGCCCAGGACTTCCCCAGCAGCTCCGGGCGAGGTAGCGGGGCCGACGGAGGCTGAAGGAGGCGGGGGAGGAGCGAGGCGGCGGTGCACGCACTGCGCGTCGGAGAAGACCCCGCAGTGGAGGGAGGGGCCGCTGGGGCCGAAGACGCTGTGCAACGCATGCGGGGTGCGGTACAAGATGCGGCGGCTGGTGCCGGAATACAGGCCGGCGGCGAGCCCAACGTTCGTGCCCACTCAGCACTCGAACTCGCACCGGAAGGTGATGGAGCTGCGTCGGCAGAAGGAGGCAAGCAACAGTAGCCACCGTCAAGGAGGAGGAGGAGGAGGAGGAGGAGGGCAATCCTATTGTCACCCGCACGACCTCGAGGTCGGCTGATGTGGCGGGCGTGTTTCGATGACTTGGATTCCAAGGGAGTGAGGAGTCGAGAGATTTCTGCTTTGTCACCTTTTTTTCTCTGTTTTAATTTTCTTTCTATTATTTTATTTTCTCTCTTTTATTTCGGTTTCTTCTAGCTTTTCCAAAGGAAAAAAAAAGAGAGGAAAAGCCAATTGAATATCTTGGTTTCTATAATTTTAGGGTGAAAAATAATTTGATTAAAGGATTCAACGATTGAAGAGTTTTGATAACAGAAGCGATTGGGAGAGAGCTCGGCTCTTGACGGACTGATTTGCCCTCAAATCTGATTGTTAATATTAATGGTTAATGCTACGAAAAATTTCAAATTGATATATTTAACCCTAATTAATTTTTTATCACAAAAAATTTCAAATTGGTACCTTTGTGATAAATGCACCCAAGCTAGTTTTTTGATTATCAAAATTTCTAAACTGATACATTTGTAACAAATTTACCCTCTGTTAGTTTCCGTTAAATTGGATTAATATCCCAAAAAATCACAAATGGATATACTTGTGACAAATGGATGATAAAACCTAAAAATGGTACATCTATTGATTGTTGCGTGTCATTTAACAAAGTAATTTAACTGTAAAATTTAATGGAAATAAATATATGATAAATTTGTCACAGTGATACCAATTTGAAATTTTTTGTGGTCAAAAAATTAATTTTTGTGGTCAAAAAATTAATTTTTGATAAATATGTTACAAGTATACAAGTTTTGGGTTTTTTGTGATATTAATTCACATATTAATGTGTAACGAGGCTGGTAATGCTCGACAACATCTGTTTCCTCTCAATTGCAATCTTTTCTGCTTTTTGAGATTCAAATATTCCGAGTGAAGAGGAAATATAAAATACTTTTCGTATAGGTCGCTAAATTCTTACAATTCTAGCATGTAATTTCTATTATCCATGTAATCAATTTTTCCGTTTAATTAGGTAACCAAATTTACCATATTCACTAAGATTTCATCCACAATTTGCTCTTTCCATACTAAAGAACCTAGCTTTTAGACATTGAGAAGGAGAGGGGTCTGCGTCTTAGACATATATATAATTACTTTCTCGTTAGCGCATTGAGTAAACGACGATCAATTCGATAGACTTAACAAATTTAACATACCTATATATTAAATAGATTTTAATTATAAAATATTTCTCTATTTTATATTTGGAATTGCCATCGCGAGTGTATTTTTAAGCTTTTACGTAATCTGCGACCTTTTACGAATTATTACTTAAAATTATATCACAACAGATTAAAATTTGTGAAAATTAAAATAAAAAAAAATTGGGCAAGTAATGGTTGCGGTCCTCCATCTGCACCTAAAAACCTCTCTGAACATGGTCTCTTCAATGCGAAAGATTACTTCTCGCGGCGACAGGGACGGACCGATGATACACATATACGACAAACTCAACCTAACATAAGTATCGAAACCGCAAGCTCTTTCGATCCTTCACATTCATGTGTTCGCCCATGTATGGCATTTTCCTTATATCCCCACCCGGTATTAGTCGCGCCTAGAGGAGAAGCTTGTCCAAAGGATTAAACATTTCCGACCAACCATCCGAGCAAACCATTCAACGAACATAATTCATCACGCCGGATCCTCCCCCGAACATTCTTCAAAGGCCAGTGCAGGCAATACGGCATTCTCATATATGCATTCGAAATCCACTTAACCCCGTAGCATCCCATATTCCGGATGAACCGGCCAGACAAATCGCGTCGAGAAATCGAGAGAAGCACCGGTTTTAAAATTGGCCGAGCCGGTCCGGTCCGGTCCGGTACTCGAAACCTGGACGTGGATGTGCCACGGCGTGGGAAGATGCAATGTCCTGGGGGCGGTGGTTTTGCCTGATGGAGTTGTCCGCTTGGGGAGGAGCGAACCATGTGCGCGGCTGGTGATGTCACATTAAAATTGTACTTTGTCCATCTCCCCCCTGTGATCATGGGCCCGGCAGCCCATCCTCACCGACACGGCCCATTAAATCCCTCGCACGTGCGTCCTCTTCACTAATTGTCGCGCTTAATTTCTGTTAATTAACCCTGGTCAACCTTGGTGCCTCAAAATGAATTTTTTTTATTTAGGAGTGTGATTGAGATCAACTCGACTTTTGCAAAACACTGATACTCGGCTTTTAGACTGATAGAAAAAACGGGAGATAGCGAAGGACTCAGTACACCGACGGCTGAAACTCTGATTAGCGCTTTAATCTAATCCCGCCCGGGGGGAACGCGGGGTCACATGGCAGCGCAAGTGCGGGCGCACGTGCCCGGTCGCGCGGGGCTCCTTTGGGATCACCAAAGTTCCTCTGTCGAGGAGAGTCACGTGATTCGATCGAGGTCTGTCCGCCGCAACCGATGCCCCCGAGGAATCCTCCATGGATCTTCTCAAATTCTTTCAATAATATTCTCCAGCACACCCATTTCTCTATCTCTCTCTATCTCTCTCCACTTCCAATTTTCACCCTGTCGGCCAAATTCTGCCCAATAATTATACTCACATTTTAGTTTCATTTTTTTTAAGATGAGGGTAGAATTGAAAAAGTTTTTTATGTGGTATTATGAGCATCAATCTCCTCTGTATTTCAAGTAATTTGTCAAAATTTACAATCGAAATTGATTTATGATCCATTTTGATAAGTCCACGTACAATCAAATACGGGCTAAGGAATGAGTTTATGATCCATTTTGACAAGTTCACGTGTAATCGAAATTGCTGCACAATTTTCTATTAGCCGTGAGAATAGATAAGAGCAAAATTACTCCAAATTTATTAGAATTAGGCACGAGTGACATTGCCCAGGAGCAAAATTACTCCAAATACGTTGTGACATCTCCGTTTGTTACCGAACCGTTTTATTTGCTGGAAAAGACTAGAAGAGCTTTGAATTATTTGATAGATGGAATGGCCTTATGCTGCTTCTAAGTCGAAACAACAGTTTCAAAAAGGGAAAAAAAAAAAGAGCCCCAATAGAATTGACTCTCGTTGGATGCTCTACATTCTTTGATCGAATCAAGGAAGCGAATGTAAAAATTCATGTGCAAAAACTGAATCGAGACATCACCCGATTGCTCTAAAAAAAATTGGTAACTTCATGTGAAATTGCAATGTTTTCCATCAACACCGCCTGAAATTTAGTCAATGTCCTTTGTTTATCCTTTGTGGGAAGTGATCCTCTTCATGAACTTTTGCGTTGCTCCCCATCCACAGAGGTCATGTGCCATGCCGGCTACACTATTTGTTTAAGAACTCGTCCAGAGATCGGTCTCTCTTTATATAATTCTGTCTGACGGTCCACAAGTCAAGGACTATCTTTAAGGATATATAAGGGAGATGTCACGTTATTGCAAATTTATAGGAGCATTGCTAGCTATTTGAAAAGTTTAATTTATTAGATTGAATTATCATATATCGCTTAATAATAGGGATCATATGTTCTTTATATACAATGGTCTTCCTTCATTTATAAGTTTAAATTTCCGGGTTGAACTTTTGGACATAGTATCAGAGTCAGGTTAGTTCCCTTTTTCGTGTGTGTGTCTACCCTGTAAGTTAAATTTCACATGCCACTCTAAATCCGGCTTGCACATAAGAGAGGGTGTTGAAAAATATCACGCATCGCTAACAATTATTATTCAGATACTTTAGCACTCCAGATACTTTATTGGACTTTCTAACAATTATTATTCAGATACTTTAGCACTCCCCCGCTACTCATGCTTAGGCTAGATTTCGATTAAAATTGAAGTGCATATGTATGCGAACAAGGAGGTATAATTGGGGTCTTGAAGGATTTAGATTCATGATTTGCTACTTTGATATCATGTAAAATTGTATAAAACCGCTACTAACAATCCTAAGGGATTAAGTCATTAGAAGAAGGTGAGTTTAGTCACCTGGATACTTAAACAGATATGAGGCTTGAGAGGCCCTGCTCATCTTATGAGTGAATCTGGAGAATGATCTTAGACATATTCATCAAGTAAGGTTCGACTAGTTTTTAGTAAATAAGCGAGTTTGGGCAAGCAATTCAACTTCTTAAGTTTTGATCCCCCAAGTTTAATAAATATGAATAGCCAAAGCAATCGCAAATCAAGGATCGGCCATCGTATATCATCTATGGTTTGAGATTACCTAAGTCCATGACCCGAAACCCTGATTTTCCGACCATTGGCTAGGGCCTAGCTACCTCGCTGGCCATCCCCCACCCTCATTACCCTTCCCGGAGATGGTGGCATGGCGGCGGCCCTCACCACCTGGTTTCTCACCCTTCTTTTTTTTTATTTAGCTTATTTTTAATTTGATTGAAATAAAATTTGTATTAAAAATTAGATTTGGACCCAAACGACGTCATGTTAATCACATTATCGCCAGATAATATAGAGAAAATAATTATAAAAAAATGTCACATCAGTATTTTCTGTCAACTAAGTTGGACGGAGTTAATGGAAAGATTCAATTATATTAATTTGACACATTTTATAACTTAGTTACGCTTTTTGCAAGTTTTAAGACTCAATTGCACTTTTGTGATAAGTTTTAGGATTTCTAATATACTTATCCCTTCTATTTAGTACGCTTCTTTCAGCATGTGATGTGTACTAGTAGGTCATGTCAACTTTTAACTAAAAGCCCGTTAAGATGAAATTTTTTCTTGTCCATATAGTTTATGCACTAAACTCTAGTTGTACGCGATAGTAAAGGTGATCGATTCCAGACCTGAAACCTAAAACCGATCATGTTATAACCAGTTCTTAGTTTTTGGAATCTGAAACCTACCCTATGTTGCGTTGGATCCTGTTTTGGAACCTACATTATTTTTTCAGTACGGTTATAGGGTCTATCCGAGAACCCCTTTTTTTTGTTCTTTTTTTTGGTTTCATTTTTTCAAGATAGCAAATAGAAAAACTTATAACTCAAATCAAAAGTTATAAGCTTGACTATGCAAATAATCTTAAGATTCATACAAAAGCATATTATCTTGGTCTCAATAATTTAATGGACAGCATAAATTTCAGTTGGATATTTAGTTTCTTCGTTACAGAATAAAAATTTTAAGAAAAAAGAAATTGCTCCCTATAATGTTTACAAGCCCTTAAGTCAGACTATCCACAAATAATAATCACCTCCATCATCCTTTTACGATAGAATGCTTTGAATTTTGGTCATATAAAATTGCAAGTGAACCTCTATATAAAACCGGTTTTAAAACCAATCCGGGTGAATTTTCACTTGGAAGCGGAAATCGGACCGGTTCCCAAAAAATGGAACCGATTCTCGAATCGGCTCAAACGGGAACCGGTCCCCGGACCTGTTTTTCGGGTGGACCGATCCGGTTTTCAGATAAATCCGGTCCGGTCGCAGACCTTTATGCGATAGCCTCACTCGTAAAAAAAAAAAATCACCAATTAATGGCTAAAGAAGAAGTGAAGAATTAAAAAAAAAAATGAGGTGGGGCAGGATAATTGAAAACAGGGGACGAAAAGAACAAAAGAAGTACAAAAGCTGGTACTATCTTGCAATCTTCCTACCGGGTCAGTACGCACGCCCCGCTTCATGCTTACGGGTCCTGACATGTGCGCTCGCTTTATTATTTGCTTTTGCATTTATCGTCCCCTTCCCCTATGGTATTGGTCATTCATTGCTTTCTTCTACTCCGCTGCAACTTGCGCCAGCTAACAAAAAGCCTTTCGCAGCACTTACTCTTGCCACGAGCACCGCACGAGGAAATAGTTTCGCTTTCGAAACATTGTTTACTACGAGCAGCACAAGACGATCATCGTAACGAATACTGTAAAGTTTCTTAATCGGTCACCCGATATGTGCCTCGAAACACACCCGTTAATAGAATGCATATGATATATCGGCTCATTTATAGCTATTTTAGGATGTTAGGTAGAGGGAGATCGCATGCAAGCCGAATTAGTAACGACATGTGAAATTTAACTTATGGGGGTAAACGCATGTACATGATAAAGATAGCATCACTTTTGGTACCATACTAGAAAGTCCAGTTCAAAAGTTTAAGTTAATAGGTGAAGAGAGATCACTAATATATGAAAATTATTTATGACTCGTTGTCGAGAGATACGGGACAATAATTTAAACATAGGAGTCGGTCACGATAAGAAATCGAGCTGTTTTAGGAGATTTTTCCCCATCTCTTTTTTTAGATAAATTTTGATAATGGGTGTAACATCAAAAGAAAGAGAGAGAAAAAAAAACGAGGAGTGACCACATGATGTTGAAAGAGGAAAGGGGTACCCCATTGAAAGTTTGAGAGATAAGTGGAGCATGATTGAAAGAGAAATATTTTGAAAACGATGCTTATGTTACATGCCATGCATGACCTAACTTTTAAGGAAGATATTTGCATAACTCCTTTCGAATCAAGATGTGCAAACACATAAATTCGACTAAACTTATGCTAGAAGGATCATAGGCTTCTTTTGGAAAAGATGATGCCGGAACAAAGGGAGGATCGAACGATAGAAACTTCGATTTTATGGGTGGATCCTTCCTTTGGAGCCCGTCAATGAGTACCCTTGGGCATGCATGCCCCTCGAGTAAAATAAATCGGGGCTTGATGCTCCGTTTCGTCATGGACTATATTGCTGTAATAACTCAGGAGGACAAATTTAAAGATCCAACTACCAAAAGTTAATGATTTCCTTGTAAATCCTATAAACTAGGTATATCCATGCTTATCGCTTATGCATGTGATCCCAACTCAAAGCAATTTGCACGTAATTTGTTGGATTTGAATGAATAACCTCTAATTTTAGAGCTAGTAATCACTAAGACCCTATCCAATGGCCAGGGCTACAAAAAAGAGCCAGAAAACCCGAACCAACCCGGACTAAATCGGCCCCAATTTTCAGGCTCGAGTAAGACTAGGCGAGTCTTCAACTTCTCAATGGCAAATTCAGCCCAAGTTTTCGAGCCTAAGATGCTTGCATCCCACTTAGTTCGGGTTGGCCTGGCCTATATATATATAAAATAAAATTTAAAAATTAGTAATTTGATGTTTCTAAACCTTCATGAAGTCATAATAACTATAACCATCAAACTTCAGATGGTTCATAAAAAGTCATGCTATGTCAAAGTCAAAATTACATGGATTTCATTTCTGTCGACGAAATTTGCGAATTTTAAGCGAAATTTTTTTTTTTGTTACTTGACAATCGTACTCACGAGTTTTGATATTTGACTACATAATTTGAGGAACAGAGCATTTCGGGCCGAGAAAAGCAGGGCTCGCCCTGTTGGGGCCGTGCGAGAACTTCCCTCTAGTCCTAACCCGCCCAGTCTGTTCGCATCGACGTTGACTGCACCGACCCTAAAGATATTTAGCTTCGCCAAGAGGGTACGGTGATAAAAAAATGGGCATTAGTAAGCTAAATGAATTGAGGCAATGGAGCCGGTCTCGTCTCGCATTGGTGACGAAACATTACAACGAAAGATAAAAGAACGGCGAGTCCCTGCGAATCTGCCATAAGAAAAGGTGCGTTCTTCGTGAAATGCAGCATGCTTCCATCAACCTTGACTCGATTCTCTCAGCCTTTCTTGCATTAGTCAACTTAAAAGCCACGTAAAATTTTTCATATGACGACCACCTTTTCCGTCGGCACCTTCGGAGTAATTAAACCTTGCCGCCTTTCTCGGTCTTCTCGGCAGCTCCGGCGGAGCACTTCTGCGGTCCCTCGAGCAATGGCTCCCCGATCGCAATATATCATAACGTAGGTATACTTGACACGAATGATCTTTAAACTTCAGCTCGATATGCTATGCCTTTAATTTCTTCACTGCAGTTTATGAACTTTTGGTGTATGTTCAATTCAACCTCTGAATTATATAAAAAAAATGTTCAATTTTGTCATTCTATTAATTTAAATTAACGGAATTTGCTAATTTGGCTTTTAATCCAGTACGTTCGAATGGTGGACACTATAAATGTTACACGTGAATTATTCACGCGAGATATTCAATTGAAATTAGAATATAACAATCCATTTAATTCGTTTAATTTGTTCAGACGGGGAAAAAAATGATTATCCATATTATTTGATGATGTTGATTATTATGTCTGGATTCGAGTCGAACATCTTACCTGGATAATCCACTTGTAATGTCATTCTTTCATCTACCGTTCAAACTCACCGGATCGACAGCCAAATCGGCAGATTCCGTTAACTCGAATTAATGGAAAGATAACATCGGATATTTTCCTTATAGCCCTAGGGACCATATCGAACATTTTCCCAAACATCTAGAAATCATACTGAACAAATTAAAAGTTCACTGATCATACCATATATTAGTAAAAAATTCATGCACTATTTGTGAAAATTATCCCTTCTTTTTTCAATTTTATTTTATTTTTCGATTGCGATTCATTTTCGTTCTTTTTCACTTATTTTTTTTTTGCCCATAACCAGTATCAATCGTCCGCATTCACATGTGCATATATATAAATATATATATAGTTACCTCAAAGGACGAAATCGCAAAAAAAAAAAAAAAAAAAAAAAAAAGTGAAATTGAGAGGATTGAAACTGCAATATTCCAAACTCCATAATCACACCCTTATATCGTCCTTGCACGTTCCCATGTCCCCACCCCTCTCTCCTTCCTCCCCATATATCACACCACCTTCCCCCTCCCCCTCGCTCCCGTGCCATCACTCTCTCTCTCTACACCCTCCCCTCGCACGCCAGCAGCACGCGAAGCTTCTTCTCCCCCACCCTGTCGAAGAAGCATCTCGCCTTCATGATGGACCTGTACGGCCTCCCCGCGCCGCCCGACGCCGCCGCCGCCGCCTTCCCCTTCGACGACCTCCTCGACCTCTCCGACGCCGACCTCTTTTTCTCCGACGACCACCACCCCCCTCCTCCGCCGCCGCCGGACCCCCACCACCCCGCCTCCTCCTCCTCGTCCGCCGCCCGCCACCGCCTCTGCGCCGACTCCTCCTCCCCCACCTCCTCCCCGCCGCCGCCTCCCTCCACCGCCGCCTTCCCCCCATTCTCCACCGACTTCGCTCACGAGCTCTGCGTCCCCGTGAGTTCGCTTTTGCTGCCGTGGATTTTAGCGTTTTTTTTTTTTTTTACTTTCGACGATCTTTCGAGGTTCGCGATCGGTTTGGGGAGTCGCGAATTCCGTCGCCTTTGTTCCGACGTAACGGAAGAAGAAGCTACCGCTTCCTCATTTCGCTCGGGAAAAGGCAAATCGGAATCGCGACCTTCTGCTTCGCGCTCATAGTTCCGGTCAAAGTCGCCGGAATCTCGCCTGGATTGACGCGCATTTTGGGCGTCTGTTCGGATTATTTGGACTTCTGAGCGTTTTGCTGAGGGCCGCTTCTCTCGGGTGGAGACGGTTTTTTTGGCTGGTTCTGTGCTGCGGCTCGGAGCAATCGCTGACGGTGGTTTTCCTCTGTGCAGAGCGACTACGCGGCGGAGCTGGAGTGGCTCTCGCGGTTCGTCGACGACTCGTTCGCCGACGTCCCCGCCAGCGAGTTCCCCGGGGCCCCGACCGCCCTCCTCCCGGACGCCGCGTTCTCCGGCGGCAGGCCGCGGAGCAAGCGCTCGAGGCGGCCAGGGGCCCCCGCGGCGGCCCCTGGCCGGATCCGCTCGCCGGCGGGGGAGGGCGCGGGGCCCGCGGAGGCGGAGGGAGGAGGGGGAGGGGGGGTCGGGAGGCGGTGCGCGCACTGCGCGTCGGAGAAGACGCCGCAGTGGCGGGCGGGGCCGCTGGGTCCGAAGACGCTGTGCAACGCGTGCGGGGTGCGGTACAAGTCCGGGCGGCTGGTGCCGGAGTACAGGCCGGCGGCGAGCCCGACGTTCGTGCTGACCCAGCACTCGAACTCGCACCGGAAGGTGATGGAGCTGCGGCGGCAGAAGGAGGCGCGGCAGGCGGCGCAGCCGCAGCACCACCCCCAGGGCGGCGGAGGAGGAGGGGGGCAAGCCCATCGTCACCCGCGGGACTTCGAGGTCTGCTGACGTGGCGGGCGCGGTTAGTTACGGGATGACGTGGATTCGAACGGCGCGCGCTTCCACGCCGTTCCCCATGTGAAGGATTTGGGGAGCGAGCGATGTCTGCTCTCTCGCTGCATTATCATGTGCTCGTCCTTTTTTATTTCTATATTTTATTTTTCTTTCTATTGTTCTCTCTCTTTTTTTTTTCGATCTTTTTCTTCGGTTTCTTTGCTTTTCCAAAGGAAAGCCAGTCGGCTTATATCATGTTCCGGTTGGGGCTAATATTGCCGGGATTGGGGCTAATACGAGGTCAATTAGAGTCGAATCATCTCGAATTATCAATTGAGATAATGATGTGTCATCGAAATGAAACAAGATACGAAAAAGTAAATGATTAAAATCGGGTTTGACACAGTATAATTTGCGAGATTACCTACCTTACTCAAGAAAGTTTCAATTTAACGGAAATTGATCATGTGCTCAAGAGTTTGATTGCAAACGCGACTTTCAGAGATGGTTCAACTCTCGATTAAGTCTATCAAAATGGGTCACAAATTTATATTTTAATTTATATTTACGAAAATGAGTCAAAATGGGTCGGCTTAAGGCCGAAAAAATGGGCTTTCGTGTCGTGGGTTAAGTAATAAACCCACTTTCAACCCAAACTTCTCTCCTCTTTCCCCTCTGCAAACGAAGTAGCAGCACCACCGCTCCTCGCCTCTCTCTCGCCATTTGAGTCTCGCCGCCCCCTCTCCGCTTCTTCCGTCCCTCCGCCTCCAATCGTCTTCTGGTTGCACTTGCCGCCGCCGCCGCCACCGCGAGACTCCATCCCCAATCGAACGATGTCGCTATTCGAGGAGCAGGACGACGACTGAGTCGACTCGGACTGAGCCGACGACCGCTCGACTGGGTGGAAACCTCCTCCAGGACGCGGTGTGGCTCCAACGCTTCCCGCGAGTAGAAGTGGCCGCCCAAGATCCCAACCCGAGTGAGGACGTGATTCGGGATCGGGGGTGACCAGAGCGACGCGAAAGATCCGGACTCGAGTGAGGAAGAGAGAAGCTTCAGGATCTAGAAATGGAATGACGTCGCCCAGAGAGCCATTGACAGTTGCCTTGAACAAGAAGAGAGAGAGCAAGGAGAGTGAGTAGCTGGAGAAGATTGAAGATGGAGATTTACATGGAAGGAGAGACGGCAAGAGGCATACGGATTTTCTCGAGAGAGAGAGGGAGGTGTACGGACAACATTTTGTGTTTATGCGGTTTTTCCTTTGTTTTTAAGGAAAAAAAAGATATGTCATTGTAACTTTTCATTTTTTACTTTGTTTCTCTTTATCGATTTTTACGCATAATTATAATTTTTACGTCGGATTTATCCAAAAGTAAAACATATGTTTCACTGGAAGCATGATTGATCGCGTTATCCAAAAATTAAAATATGTTTCAATTTATTTAATTTACTAATTTTTTATTGCTTCGTACGATATGAAGTTTTTATCCATAAAATATATACATGTGAAAAGCTTAAAAAAAGTTAAATGGGCGGGTATGAATTTTCCTAAGATATTAATGTGTTTTGGTTATACGGTTTAGGTTGGGTACGAGACAAATACAAGTCGAGTAGGATATGGGTCGTAAAAATTACATTGCGTGAAAATGAGTTAAAACGGATTATACATGTCGGATCATATTCGACCCGACTCAAACCCGACCCGCCCATTTGACGACCGTACTCTCAACGGACTAATTTATGGCCCGAACTACCGGCGGGCTTGATTGGTGGAAAGGCCTACAATGTGTTAGAAGAAGTAGCGGGCCCTATTGGATGGGCTTAGTGATCTTGCTGTAGCTTACATCTAATGGTAAGAATTAACATATGAGTTGGATTTCTTTTCCATTCGCTCTCTTTCTATGCTAGACGGACGCCGTTTGCACCATCGGGCGAGACATTACATACAGAGATCGAATATGACTTTCACGAGGCACGTCTGACTTGTCCGTTGACGTGAACTTGCGCGTTCTCGACGTGATCGAGTTTGTTGGCCCCGTTCGATAGAATCACGGTGCTTGGTACGTACAAATATGGTGATTCACGCTCTCGCATGAAGCCGGTCCTCCTAACCCTAGCAGCCATGGAATAACGGGTTGTCCCGGACTGGCAACAAGATATTGATGATAATTATTAAGGTCTTGTTGGGATAATTTAAACGGACAATATAAGTAAAATGAAAGGACTCGGAAATTATAAGGAATCGAAATAGTAATTTCTTCTCGAATTCCACGTGCTTTTACAATTTAAAAGAGACGTTTTTTTTCTCGAATTTGCAACATATTTAGTTAATAAATAATTGTATATTAAATACTAAATTGATCAAATTGAAAGGTATATGACTGAATTAGTACCGATATAATAGGCTTGTGACATTTTTGGTACTTTTTAATTAGGTTGTCATAAACGCCAGTGTTGAATTTTAAGTGTTAGACAAATTTCCAACTAGGATTGGAATTGCAACCATTACTAGAGGGTTTTACCGGTATGATTGGTAAGATTCTAAATACCATCAATTACCTCTTCTGCTCAATGAATGAAGTTAACCCATTCCGTGCTTATTTCATTGAGATATATATATATATATGTATATATATATCGTTTGGCTTAACCGGTCGAACAAGTTTGATCTCATTAAGTGCCGGTTACTTTCTTTAATTTTCATCGGTGAAATAGCTGTCGAACACTTGCTGGGTTACATCGAAGATCGAATTCGATCTTCAAATCATTTAAAGACATAACCGTCCTCCCGAACCTACCTCTTTACTTTTGGAAACGACTTATCCCTCACGTTCTTCCCGAATTTTACAAGGCGAGCTGAATTTCAGCAGGAGATTGCAATTCTACCCCTCCTTTGCCATTTACCAATTTTCCGCAAGAGATAGACGATGGCCGCAATCGATGGATACATTCGCAAAAGCCCTTTGCAGCTCCAAAAGATGCTGCTTGCCAAATTTTCTTTTGAAAGTAGGGCTTGTTTGGTAAATACACACGGACGGTGCCACGTGGCCGAGCCGGAGTCGACGTTCGCCCGCACCAGAAGTGACCGGGCCCGTCACCCGCCCGTTCCCTCCACTGACGGCTCCCCCCTCTCTATATTGCACTCAGGGGGACGCAATCGGAGTCTCTGTCTCTCTCTCTCTATCTATCACTCTCTCACAAAATCTCTCTCCGTCTCCGTCTCCCTCTTCCCGTCCCCGTCGCTGCGCGCGCTCCCCGGGAACCCTAGGCGAACGCGCGGATCGACGGCCACCATGCTCAAGTTCTCGGACATCGTCGCGAACCAGATTCGCTTCCTGCTCGGCAGCGTCGACGAATCCAACCTCGACTCCGTCTTGCGCGAGCTCTACCAGGTCCCCCCCTCCCTCTCTCTCTCTCTCTCTCTCTCTCGCCGTCTCTGTCGAGCCTGGTCTCTGCCTGTGCGAAAGCTTATTAGCCCTTTCCCGTCCCGCCTCTCGATGCGCGCGCGATTTAGGGAGTGGCGGCATTGGCGTCTGTGCTGATTGGGGGGCCGGGGGGGGGGGGGGGTGGCGGGGAACCCTAGCTTCTCCGCCACCTGCGCTGTTTTTTCTCCCTGTTGTTTTTGCTGGTGATTCGAGCGGTTTAGGTTCAGCTCGTTCTGTGAGTCTGCGTTGGACATTTCGTCGATTCTTGTCTGCTTTTCGGGGTCTGTCCAGTCCGGTGCCGGGTTTTTGTTTTAGTTTGGGGGGGGGGGGGAGGGGGGTTTGCTTATTCGGGGCGTAGATAGGATACGTATTGAGAACTTTTGTGGCTGTCGGGTCGGGTTATGTTTCATGGAAGAACCCTAACTTTGGGCGGCTTACGGCTTATCAATTAAATTTTGGTTGACTTCATTTTGTTTGATTGATTTATAGAATTGCCACCCTGATGTTCTTTTTCTTATTTTTTTTCCGTAAAAACGCTTGCTTTTGTCCCCGAGTTCTCGTGGGAGCATGATGTATAGTTTTATGGCTCGCTGGATTGTGTGACGCTGAAGATTGATTGGAAACTCTGGTGTCTGTGCTGGTTGCCAGAGCATAATGGAAAATACGAGGGGGAAGGTGGGAGGGGAGAAATTTAGAGAACATAAGACGGTGTCTGTTCCGAGGTTGCCAGGCTTGGCTTCTTATCTAGCATCGTCCATGCGGTACCCAGCCTTAAGATACAGTAGTAACATTCCTTCCAGGTTCTCTATCCTAAACGACGTGCTGAGTTTGTTTTCCGTCTATGTATCCTCGGATCACTTTCATTACCCGAAGTAAACAAAGGCTTGATTTAGTGGGCTCTCACTCACCAAGATTCAAGAGGTCTCGGTGCTAGTCCTATCTTCATCTTGACATCTCATCTTACATTTAAACAAGACGATTGAACCTGGTAATCCAATGACCTCTTTCTGTTCTTGGGACAACCTAACCCTGACCATAGTAAGCCAAATTAATGTTATCCAATAAATTGTAGGGCCTCTATTTTTCAACAATTCCGCATTAGCTGGAGTAGAGTTTTTACCATTTATTGGAGCAGAATGTCTTAACTGTGTCCTAGGGGGCTTGATCAGGATGAAGTCCCTGTAATCAGCCTCAATAGCCTCCAGCTGACAGCATCTAGAGTATCTTGGAAGCCATCTATTATTACTTATAACTTCTGAACATGTAATGACATTCTCAAGAAAAAAAGAGTAGATGGCACCCGTTTGTCATGCTAAAAAGAATTCTTGCATGCATCTCCAGTGATGCGTTGAACATGTTGCCCCAGTACGCATATAACATTGAGTGCTTTTTCGGCAATAACTAGTGGTTGGAATAGTTCTTTCTCTTAGCAGATGAGAATTTATCCATTTTTTCCATGGTTAGTTCTTTTAAAGAATATTCCATGGAACCAAAGACATCTCAATACGTTGCCATTTTCCAGGTAGTCAAAGAGAAAATGTCCCATTTGCTTTAGCATAGGATGATAAAAAGTGCAGGCTGTTTGGTTTGGCTTTAAGCTAACCAAATAAGCTACATGAGAATTTCCCACCAGGCATATTTTTTGATTTAAAAAAATTGAAAAGGTTTGGGGTGACTTCAATGATAGGGAAAAGTTAAACTTTTTTAAAGTCCAAATTCTTCCTCTAAAAGTTAAAGAAGAAGCCGAAAGTCATGGTAAAAATCACTCCAACACCTACTAAACCTCTTGTTCCCCCTTCTTTCTTTTGAAGGTTGAACAAATTCTATTAAGGAAGTTACCTAGGGGGTACCACCCTTTACAAACGACTTTGAAGGGTTGTCTCCCATATGTAAAATTTAGGAACAAAAGAGCATTTTTATCATTTCCAGTAATCTATAAGTATGATATTGAACTTTCCCACTGAGGAGACTTGCAAGTTCCATTGGGTAGATTGGAAAGTAGGCAGACAAGCGAGGGTGGTTTAGCCATTGAGCCCCCTTGTTATTCAAGAAAGCTCCTCTCAGTGAATGGCTTTGGCTGTTTAGTGTCGAAAATTAACATCTTTAACAGGAAGTAGCGGTTGCAAAATGTGGCCTTAAAAAGGCAGGTCGGATTACCAAGGATAGGAGAGCTTCACATGGCACTGTTGTATGGATGAGGATTAAGGAGGATTGGAGTGAGTTCCTTCTTCTTACTTCAAAAAAAGTAGGCAACGGAAATCAGATACAGTTTTGGCTGGACATTAAGTGTGGGGGCGCGGCATTTGGATATTGGTTCCAATCTGTTTGCCATCGCTAGGAACAAGGAGGCTTTCGTACCGGATTGTTATCGTTTAAATGATGGTGTGATCATTTGTGATATCAATTTCGTGAGGCAAGCTCAAGATTGGAGTTTGGAGCTTTTGCTTGTTTTTTTTTGAATGTTTTTTTATAATTTTCATTAATTCTAAGGATGTTTTGGTGTGGACCAATGGAAGAGATGGAATCTATTTGAAAGTCTTACAACAAGCTGTCACATAGGGAGTTTGTCTGTGGTAGACTGGAGTGGGAAAGCACTTTGAAAAGTGAGGGTTCCGACAAGAGTTTCTTCTCTTTTTTTCGCTTGGGAAGCAATTTCGCAATGAATCTTTACTTCAGATAAGCTAAAACAGAGAGGCAAAGTACTGGTTAGTAGGTGTTTCCTCTACAAAAAGGAAGTTGATACCGTGTGGCATCTTCTCCTTCATTGCTCTTGGACAAGTATGGTTTGGACTGCTTTCTATGCTTGCACTAGATTATCTTTGGTTACTGGAGGTTCTATAATACAGAACTTTGGGCTTGCCAGGGCATTCACTGTCAGTGCAACAAGAAAAGAAAAATTACCTAATTCCTCTCTCTGTTTTTTGGTTGATTTGGAAGGAGTGGAACTAGATTGCTTTTGATGGAGAGTGATCTTCCATTTCTGTTTAAATTGGAAATTAGCATAAGGTTTTACACTTTTGGTAGAGTGGAAACTTGCATATGGATGTGAATGCCTTGGTTGATATAGGTCATGATCTGTCCAGCAATTGAGCTCCCTTTTGTTTTCGAGAGCTCTTTTGTATATTGATGTAGTTTTTGTGCTCTTTGGTATATGGGTTTGTACTCCTGGTGCCCTATAGTTCAACTTTTTACCTATAGAAAAATGATATCGAACTTTTCCACTATGCCAAGAGTGAAGAGTATTAACCACTCATCTCTAAAAGAGAGTCCGAAGAGGAGTCTTCCCCTTGGAAGGCTCTCCTGTTTGTTTCTCGCCAAATGAGCCAAAATCATCTCATGTAACCATTCTTGAATTATGATAGTGATAACAGCTGTCACCAAGATGGTCTTTAAGTCTTCATCCTACTTCAGGCAGGGGAACATCACTTATTTGTTGGCTTGTGCATGCATCATTTCTTTCTGACACCATTTTTGTCCTCCTTGTAGTTTCTTGGCTATGGTGTTGAAGGAAGCATTTTGCTGCTCCAAACCTGCCTGGATTACCTGAACCTTCACTGGGCAGAGTTGAACTCGCATGTTAAAGCTGCTTTAGTGTCAATTTTCAAGTACATCTTGGAGAAGCCAAACTTTAGCACGGTCTTTTGTCTCTCATTAAAAAGTGGAGTGCTGAGCGAAGCTTTTCTGGAGAATCTTTCGGATACATTATGCTTATCCCTGTGTGAAAAAATTAGCATTGGTCTTGCTTTGTCAAGTTCTGAAAATGTTGAAATTGGGAAGTGTGGTAAGTTTTATTCTTAAATGAGTGGTCTTTATTAGTTTTTCTTTAACGCAATGTTTTGTTGCTGAACAATAGAACAATTCGACATGATTCCCAGGGAAGAACTTTTGTATGGCTCAGATTGAGGAATTGTCTGCAAATCCTGCTCCTTTGAAAGCTGCTGAGCAGATCCAGGGAATTATTCTGTTCCTTCAGCGCTCAGAAGACCTGTGCAAGCATGTTGATTCTTTGATGCAGATGTTGTCTCTGGTGCAGCCTAAAGATGTTGCCTCATTTATTTTAACCCCATTGCTTTCAGATGAATTGCGTGACGTCAATAGAATGAGGTGCCAGTTATACTCAACTCATTGCCTTGATTTTGTTTAGCTAAAATGTTTTGTCTTCTTAATACTTTTCTGCTGCAGGAGCTTGGATCTACTGTATGATTGCAAAGAAGATGATTTTGATGCGATCTTGGCGGAAATGGAGAAGGAGATTGGCATGGGAGATGTCATGAGGGAGTTAGGTTATGGATGCACAGTTAATGACTTGCAGTGTAAAGAAACCTTATCTCTGTTTTCTCCACTAACCGAAGTCACTCTCTCTAGAATAATTGGTACTATTGCCCGTACTCATGTTGGTCTCGAAGATAATCACAGCACAGCTTCGAGTTTTGCTGTGGCACTTGGTAACAGCAGTTGGTCTGATCTTCCGTCTCCAAGCTCTTGGAATATTGATATTCTCGTAGATTCAATCAAGCAGCTTGTGAGTTTGGCATTTCTGATTCAATCTTTGGCTTTAATGGTATGCATATAGTACACTTTTAGAAGCAATTCTTTGAATGCAGGCGCCTGGAATCAATTGGGCATCAGTAATTGAAAACCTGGATCATGAAGGATTCTACTTGCCTAATGAGGAAGCATTTTCTTTCTTCATGTCTGTTTATCGATGTGCTTGTCAGGTGTGTTTGCATGTCTTGTCTGGTTTTTGAAAATTATTTTGCCTGAACATGAAGTTCTGTTATGAGCCCTAGCAACTTATCTGCTGAAGTTTATGGAATCTTGAACTTGGGTTGTGCAGGATCCTTTTCCTCTCAAGGCCATATGTGGGTCTGTCTGGAAGAATGTTGAGGGCCAGATATCATTCTTAAAATATGCTGTGTCAGCTCCTCCCGAAGTTTTTACCTTTGCTCATTCTGGGAGGCAGCTGGTATGTGCTATAGAACTTGTAATTCGTCCCTTTATTGTTTATTTGGTTCTAATTATATGGTAAAATTCTGTGTAGGCTTATGTTGATGCGATAAATGGTCATAAGCTCCAGCTTGGACATGCAAATCATGCTTGGTTGTGCCTTGACCTCTTAGATGTGTTGTGTCAAATTGCTGAGGCTGGTTACGCTGGATCTGTTCGTGCAATGCTTGAATACCCTCTCAAATACTGTCCAGAAGTCTTGCTTCTTGCAATGGCACATATTAATGTATGCAATTGGAAGTGGATTGACACTTTTCATCATCTGTCTTGATATAATCATCCTGAATTTGAATCTATGTATTCCTGTGCTTGTAGACTGTATATAATCTCCTGCAGTCTGAAGTCTCCCTTGCCGTGTTTCCCATGATAATGAAAAATGCCGGGGGTGTTGGCACGATCCTTTACCTCTGGCATGTTAACCCGATTCTTGTGTTGAGGGGGTTTGTTGATGCTGCGGGTCTTGATCCAGACTGCATGACTAGAATACTGGACGTTTGCGAAGAGCTTAAGGTGAGAGACAGCCGGAAGTTTTACTGATCCACCCTCTAGGATTTTTTTATGCATTATATTGCTCGGATAACCCGACACTTCTCGTCTTTGTTTTGCATTAAATTGTGGACCTCTTTTTAACTGACATGATAATGGTCCCATATATCCCAACTTTATAGTTGGAAAGATAGTAGATGTCGTTGAGTTGATTGGGCTCATGCTTTTCTGTTTCGTACTTTTCTCTTTTATGTTGACAGAGAAACTTGTTTTTGTTCTGATTTTGCTCCTTTTTCTGTTGCACTGATACGTGGCTTGTTAATGGTGCCAGATACTTTCCCAAGTTCTAGAGATGATTCCTTCTTCCTTTGGCATCAGACTTGCTGCCCTTGCTTCACGAAAGGAACTCATAGACCTTGAAAATTGGTTGGGCAATAATCTGAATACTTACAAGCACATTTTCTTTGAGGTAGTAGTTTGTTTCCCCTGGCTGTGAAGTAGTGATTGTTCCAAATAGTGATGCTGAGATGCTATAATTGATTTCTTATTTCGATTTTAAATCTGAAGAGCTGCTATTGTTCCTACTGAGATGCATATATAATTGTCTAGGAGTGTCTTCAATTCCTGAAGCTTCTGGAATCTGGTGAATCAGTGGATATTACTGCCAAGGGCTCTCTGCATTCTGGCGGTCTTTCGAATCTTTATCTGGATGCAATTCCTATCTTCTTCAAGGTTCTGTTGCTATATGTTGGACATTGAGTTAATTTTGTGTAAATTTATTTCTGAGTAAAATTCAATCATGTTACTATCGTTTTTGCAGACACTTGTGGCTCATGCGAGCTTGATCTCATCCCACCAACATTTGGAGGAATTGGAGAGATTGCGTATAGCACTTACAACCTCAACTATGAGACTTCAAAATGGTGGGACTGCAGATTCAGCATCCTCTGAGGAATATGGCGAGGACATAGAGGCAGAAGCAAATTCATATTTCCAGCAAATGTTTTCTGGCCAGTTAATTATTGATGCCATGGTTCAAATGCTGACTCGGTTCAAGGAATCTTCTTTGAAAAGGTACACTGTCATCGAGTCTGGTCATCATTTACCACTTCTGTTGGGCCTTTGTCTTCTTAAATAAGTTACTTATGAAATATAAGCAGCAAGTTTGGAAGAAATAGCATAAATCATTCAAATGTATACGATGCTAATTTTACCGCTTGCCATCTTGCGTGTCAAGAATGCAGCTATTCTTCAACTGTGTCAAGTATGAAAGTTAGTGATAGAAAATATAAAATTACATGTCCTAAGTGACCTAGACTTGCTAAGTTAACGACTTAATTGGATTGGATCCTGGCTAGAAAAAAATCTCACTGGACACTGGCTAAGGGTGTGTTTGTTTGAGTGATAGTGTTTTCCAGAAATTAGTTTTGCGGACTTTCACCTGTTTGGTTCGCCGAAAATGACTAGTCAATTGAAAATACTTTCCGGTCAACGAAAATATTCATGCATAAAATTAGGAAAGTGAATTCCCAAATCTAACGACCAAAAAAATAATTCCTAAATCTAAAAAGGTGAAAACACTTGAACTAACCATTTTCAAATGAGTTTTCGGTCACATATTACCAAACAAAGTAAACTAACCATTTTCCTAAAAATGATTTCCTGGAAAGCATTTTCCTTTATCTTGGAGTTTTCCCCCAAACAAACGGAGGCTAAGACTTTTACAATGTTCGATTAGAATATGATGTGTTTCCTGTTAAGACCAATATATCTTTCAAATGAATATAAGTCAGGAACAGCTTGTCAATCATGACAGCCTGTAATACTCTAAAAGCTATTTCGTATTCGATATTGTGTGCGTATCTAAGCTTATGATGTGCTCTCCATTTAGTTCTTTTATATTGGGGCTGTTAAGGATTGAATAGCATTAGATAGACCAACATTGAGTATATCACTTTGATGCATGCGCAAGAATGCAAGGAAAGCAAAAGCATGAAGCTGATTGTTTCTTAGTATATTTATTAAAGCGGCCAAAGTCCTGTAGATGCTTTATGAGTTGTTGATAATCAGGTGGATACAATATTACACCATGCCTCTTTTGAAACTTTTCATATAATGTTCAAATGTTGGCTTCGTATTAATTTTGCGAATATTGATTTGAGCTACTTTGATAACTGCAGGGAGCAGTCTATTTTTGAGTGCATGATTGCCAACCTATTCGAGGAATATAAGTTCTTTCCCAAGTATCCAGAAATGCAACTTAAAATTGCGGCAGTACTCTTTGGTGAGTGTCATTGTGGCAATTATGGTTGATGGCTGTCTCATATGTTCTCTTTGAAGCCATGATGCATTCCTGCTCCTCATTTTGAATGCCTGATATCTGTTTTTGTTCACCATTATGGTAGTCATTTCTTTCTTTTACCTATAATACGAACTATTTGATTGAGCTTGGTCTATCCAACTCTCATGCATAGCACCTCCTTAATCAATAGACGATGCATTCTCCCAGCAGTTAGCTTGCCATACTTACGTTTGCCGTCTTTTGGCCTGCTTATGTAATTAAAGTGTAAAATTTGAGCGCGTATTTATGAAAATACAGAAAAATTAATTTATCATTACGTCTTATGATAACTTACTTTCATGGAGAAAATTTCCTGAATTCAGTAGCTTCTACATTCTTAAATGGTATATGAACGAGATGGAGGTTTGTTGCTCTAGCCATTCTTCTTAGTTGCTATGTTGATAGGGGAGCATACATAATTTATGTTTTTTTTTTCTTTCTTTTTTATTGTTTGAATAAATATCAATCAACTAATTCGTTCATTTTCTATTTGCTTTTCTTTTTTTTTTCTTTCAATCTAGATATATTGATCCAGGGATCTGTGTCTATGTAGATCCTCTGTCTGTCTACTTTTCTTGTGGAAAGGATCCCCTATATATAAAATTTTCTTTGGTACAAAAGAATATGGTATCATTGTTAGGTGCCATCGGCAATCCATTTTAGGACTAGAGATGCTTACCTATGTTGTATAGTACCATTCATTGGTGTCAAGCATTTCTTTGATGACTATCTCCTACTATTTAGGAATTGCTTAATGTGCATATGGGAGCACTTTTGTTGCATAGATTTGTATATAGGTGTTGTATTCTCCTAATATATTGGAGGCCTGCTTAATTGCTTAGAAGCCTTCAATTGAAATGACATTAATCCTCCCTTCAAGAGTTGTCTGTGTGAATGTCATCACACTGTTAGCTAGAATGGCAGGTAGATGCTAGTGGCGGCAGCTGACCTGACATAGCAACAACGTGGCACTAACTATACACATAGTTTCAGAATTTCGCGTTATAGATAAAATGTAAAAGCTACTTTTAAACTTAAAAAGAACTATGGAGAGGAGACATACCGAACCACATTATTGAACAATATATGAGGATAAATTCTGTCAAGTTCATCCGATAAATGAGAGGATATGGTTTGGTTCCTGGTACGAACCCACTGCTGAGGTTCTTAGTTATGCCTTTCTCTGTTTCTTATGCTGATATGGCACTTTGTTTGATCATGTGTGCATCATATAGCTAATATGTTTTCCATTTGAAGCAGTCAGTGCCACATCGGGGGCCTTGAGAATGCTCTTTAGCAGTCTCATTAGCACTGAATAGCCCTGATAACACCGAGTACTGACAGTGGGGTTACTGGGGTAGAATTGGAATTGGAATTAATATTTGAGGGCAGAATTGGAAGCTGGTAAAGTACTGGCAGAATTGTAATAAAGCATGATAGATTAGGCAAGCCTTTGGAAATATTGCTAATTCAGAAGGTCTATTGGTGAAACCTTCCTTCGATGTTCTTGTGACATGCGGGTATATTTTGCTGGTTTGGTATTTGAGTAGATATGGACTGGGAAATTCTACTGTCAAGCGAACTAAAAGTTCTCCAAATAATTGCAAGTGTAATTTACTAATTATAACATGACCTGCTCTAAGGACTCTTAGAAATGTTTTGACTGGAAATTGCTGAGGTATCCTCCTTGTTTCTTAATGAAGATGTTGGTAAGATGTACTGTATAATTTGTTTGTGTTTGTCTGTTAGCCCTGCTCTGTCTACACCTCTGTGTTGCGGCTGAGAATTATGCTGATATTTGCCATAATTCTAAACAGTCCAGAAAGTAGGTACTGTTGTTATGTCATTCTAGAAAAATAATGGTTGGACACTAGAAGTAAATTGACCTTTCCTTACAGTTTTTGTATGTTGTCTGGGTGATTTTGCCTTCAGTTTATTTGAGAATCTGGTCTTTTCTTCTTGTTCAGCTGTTTCCTTATGCTGCTATTCTAAAACTTGTCCAGGCTCTGTCATTAAGCACCAACTTGTAACTCATCTGACACTTGGGATTGCCTTGCGCTGTGTTTTAGATGCGCTCCGTAAGCCTCCAGATTCAAAGGTTAGTGTTATCTATTTGAGACAAATAGTTCCACTTATTTATATCTGTGCTGATGTGGCTGGCTGCATGCAGATGTTTGTATTTGGAACCAAGGCATTGGAGCAGTTTGTGGATCGATTAATTGAATGGCCACAGTATTGCAATCATATTCTACAAATATCTCATCTTCGGAACACTCACTCAGATCTTGTTGCTTTTATTGAGCGAACTCTTGCGCGAATATCATCTAGTCATTCAGATCCTGATGGAGGCAACATTCCTGCTAGTGTTCATCATGGTCCACCTCAGGTTGGCGCTGCAAATTTGGAGGTCAGAACAATGTTTTTTGGCATGTTGCATGCATTGAAGACATAATTTCTTTTGGGATTAGAATTAAAGTTTTTGAGACTGGAGGGGCAGGTTCTCATTGGAATAATGTGTTGGTTGTATGTTGGAAGTAGATTTGAGATGACTCTGTGGCATGATAAGCCTCATATTCCAAGCACCCTAGTTAATGGCATGATCAACATTTTCATTATCTTCCTCAGGGATATGTACCGCTTTGGTCTTTTGTCTGGTGGTACAGTCGCCTTTACTGGAGTTGTTCTCTATACAGTGCTTATTTGAGTGACTTCGACCAAAGCCATCGGATTCAAAATTTCCCTTCGTCATTCTAGTTGCATGTTTCATGTTTATTCCTGTTAAATTTTCTGCCTACTTTTGTTTTATCATCTGCGAAAAGCATACACCTGGCTGTATCATCCTTATTGCAAACTGTGATTCCTTAATGTGAGCACGAGGTCACAAAACCAATACAAACATGTGCAATCGGGATTATTCGCATACTTGTGAGATTGCTGATGCTTCTATTGTAAAGTATGTGGATAATGTCCCTTTTGTTGTAATCAAGCCATTACATTCCACTAGAAGGTCACATTGAATTTTATGTTAGGACATCTCATGTTAGAGCATAAAGTATGTTGTTTCCTTTTTTCCCCTTTCATATAGAGTTTGGTGATGAGCTATAAAATCCTGAACTGGTCTGTTGGAGCCCCTTCAAGCTGCTTCTGCATGTGATCAACGTGTTGCTGAGAATGTCGGGACTTAACCATGACTAAGTAGTCCAGGCTTTACCCATTTTGTGGCGGAGTTATTTTCTCATGTCTTCCTTCTGAAATTGCATTTTTGTTTAACGAACTTAATATTATTTGACAATTTTATTGCACAGACTTATCCAGTTTGTCCTCAAAGGCTTGATTTATGATGCAGGTGAATAGCACTTCAGGCATTCTTGCCGGACAGCAACCTATTTTGCCATTCCAGCTTCAACAGAGACAGGAAGCATCCCTAGACGATAGGCATAAGACTCATGCATCTTCGGTAATGGAGGTGAAAGCTGTTGTACCTGCGCCAGGGAAACCTCCAGCTAGCACAGTAGGTGAATCTTCCAATATCCAGAAGGTATGCTTGCTACTGGGCCATGGCCGCATTCTACCTTTCCTTTCGTCGATATCCATTTCCGACATCTAAGTCTGAATTCCTTTTGTAAGTTGCAGACCCAGAATGTAGGGAGTACTGCTGTACCATTGTCTTCATCATCTGGTTTTGTTCGTCCTTCCAGGGCTCCTCCTTCTGCTCGTAGGTTCCTACTACTGTATAAATCATACGTGTTATCGTGTCAGATGTCTTGAGGGACTTGCACAAATGCTTCGTTCAAGAATTGACATGGAAATAATCCATCGGATCACATCGTGATACTAGTGAAGTCAAAATTGATGTTGATTATTGATATTGAGTGCTTTAAGTATATATTCATAGAGTGTGGGCCCTTGTTTTGTTAACAGATTGAAACTAATGTCCTGATGTTCTGTCAAGGACACTCAGCATACCACATTGTGCTTGCCCTCTGGTAGAAAGTCAAGGAACCATCTTTCTAAAATGAAATACGAACTTTTCGCTGATAGGCTAGTAAATTTTGTGCTTCCTCATTGAGCTTGGCTTATATAGAAAAAAAGCATGAAAAGATATATGAGGGGAATGATAACCTTTTCTACACCCTTGCCATCAACTACAAGGCCATGTACATTGTTATTTGAGGGATTTATTTGAACTCTTGATGAGTATGTTAAACGTGTCACTTATTTTGATGTAGGGTTTGGCTCTGCTTTGAACATTGAGACACTCATTGCTGCTGCTGAGAAACGAGATACTCCTATAGAGGTACTTTTCCTGTCCCAATCTTCCAGACTGCTTTATCGTTATACTGAGGACTGGAATCTTAGGAATGCTTTTGTGGTCAAGATAGCATAGTATTGCATGCTCAATAGTAAAAACATCTAATTTTCATTCATACAAGAGGGAGATTATTCAATCTCAGAAAGCCGCGTGATTTGATGTCATTCTATGTTCCTTTTTCCTGGATCTGATTCCCCTCTCATAGTCTTTTTATGACTTTCAAGTAATCTTACTGAACCTGATGCTTTCTGTGTGGAATGCAATTTAAAGTTTGTAATCTGTTGTGTCAATATGTTTTTGATGGTCTGGACAGTTAGTAGATGAGGTTTGAAGGCAATGGCAAAATCACTCACTACTGTGTGTTATATTGAAGATTCTTTTTTTAGCAGTCTTTATTTTATGTAGAAAAGCATGACGCTTTGTAATATGGCCATTGCTTTGGAGTGTGGCCTTGACATGCACACGTGGTCCTACAAATGATGTTGGAACGTTATGATTAGTGTTAGAAGTTAAAGTTACATTATTTTGGTTGTCAAATGGTATATACTGTGGCATACATCAAACTATTTAGTTTGTCACCTTGAATTATCTCTTATATGTATATAAAAATTGTTGGGTCCCTGTGCTGTATCAGAGACCTGCCAGAGAACAGTCAGTCATGTTAGTTTTGAAAATGTGTTTGCGATCTCAACCTGATCGAGCTGTCTCTTGCCTATATTAAGGCGCCTACTTGTCAGCCGGTCATAATATCTTGTATGCCTCTGGTACAAAATATGTTGTGAGCAGTTTACTTTTGTGTTGTATTTTCTTCTGATTGATCTCACTGGCTTGTATATCTTGATGACTTGATATATGAGTGCTGGTTGTCGGATTCTACTTAGGTTGTGTATTTGAATTACTGCTTTGTTCTCATTTATGTACATAGTCAATTAGTCTCTTTTAGTGATTAGGATCATTTGTCCCCTAAATCTGTTTCTTTTTGTTTACTTTATGTATGCAGGCTCCAGCATCAGAAGTTCAAGACAAGATATCATTTATTATCAACAACCTTTCAGTGACAAATATTGAAGCTAAAGCAAAAGAGTTTGCTGAAATTTTTAAAGAGCAGTTCTACCCATGGTTTGCGCAGTACATGGTCATGAAAAGGTTAGAAGTTTAAACAACTGCTTGTACTTTTAAGCATTTTTTGGATGCACCTGTATATTTTCGTACCTTATCTTATACTGAGGAAGTCTAGTTAGATGCATTCTTCCTTCTATTCCGTTCCTCGGACATGCCTTAACCATCTTGCAGCCTCCACACCCTATATTGAAATTAAGAAAATCCTTTTATTTCGAGGATTTATGTCATTCGATATTGCTTCTGTCTCTTTTGTTACATCTGTATGTGTAGTAATCCTGAGATATTATGAGGGGTTTGCCTCCACTTATAGTAGTCATGCCTTACTTTTTGCTAATTTTCTTGGCAGAGCAAGCATTGAACCAAATTTTCATGACCTTTACTTGAAGTTTTTGGACAAAGTCAATTCAAAGGCCTTAAATAAAGAGATTGTTCAAGCAACTTATGAGAACTGCAAGGTTTGTTGCCACTAATTTGGTTGGCTCTGCATTTGATGGATATTACAAGTGGGATGACGCAAGATTTTTTTACTTTCTAGGTCCTTCTAGGATCTGAGCTCATAAAATCAAGTTCAGAAGAGCGCTCACTACTGAAGAACTTGGGTAGCTGGCTTGGGAAATTAACCATTGGCAGGAATCAAGTTTTAAGGGCTCGCGAAATAGATCCAAAGTCATTGATTATCGAGGTGCTTGCACTTCGGGGAAATTTCTTTATGATATATTATAAACATCATTGGCTCTTAATGTCTTATGCATTGTTTTCTTTTTTCACTTTAATCTTTTGTTTAATTGAATCATGTCTTTTGTTCATCTCTTTCTGTAGCTGTTTATGATATGCAAGGATTTGTGTTTTTATATATATTTAATTACTTACTTTTTGCAGGCATATGAGAAGGGTAAAATGATTGCAGTTATCCCATTTACTTCAAAGGTAGGATTGTAAATCTGCTCCAGTAGTGGATATTACGTCTGCCCTTGACTTTTTATTGCTTACTCTACTCTTTCTGCAGATTCTTGAGCCCTGCCAAAACAGTCTAGCATACCAACCTCCTAATCCATGGACCATGGGGATCCTTGGATTACTAGCTGAAATTTATCTGATGCCGAACTTGAAAATGAACCTCAAATTTGATATTGAGGTACAGGAAACCTCGTTAGACAAAGTTAGACTGGAAAAATCTTGTCTTTCCTTTTTGTCTAGCCTGAAATAAGATGCTAGATTTCTTATTACGTAGCCTTTTTGATCATAGGTCCTGTTCAAAAATCTTGGGGTGGATTTGAAGGACATGACACCTACGTCGCTTCTGAAGGCTCGTATAAGAGAAGTTGAAGGAAACCCTGATTTTTCAAACAAAGATGTTGCTGCAACCCAACCACAGATCCTTGCGGATGTTAAATCTGGAATAATATCACCAATAAATCAAGTAGAATTACCTCTGAAGATTGCCAGTCCGTCTGATTCTAGCCATACACACTTATTGTCTCAGGTATCCATAGTATTGTCTTGTTGGGGCATGAAATGGTACGTATATGTTGTAATTTGACATGATGTGGATCTTCAGTTTGCTGCTCCTCTTCAACTATCATCTGGTGCACTGATTGAGGATGAAAAGTTAGCAGCTTTGGGTCTGTCTGATCAACTTCCCTCTGCCCAAGGACTCTTGCAGGCTGCCCAGTCCCAGTCTTCATTCTCTGTTAGTCAGGTAGCTGCGTATGTTTGCTATTTCTTTTGTGGATGATAACTGGTGTTATGTTTATTAACAAGTCCAGATTCCTGTTGTTTTCAGCTGCCTTCTTCAATTCTTAACATTGGAACTCATGTTATAATCAACCAAAAGCTAACTGGTCTTGGCTTGCATTTGCATTTCCAGAGGTAATGTTGCTGTTCTAATTCCTTCACACATTTAGTATTACTTGTATCTCTCTCTTCCATCCCCTCCTGTTTTTAAGAAAATTGTGAATATATATATCTTATGCACCTGCACATGCACGCATACTCGGGCACATGACTTGCGTACATGAACACCCATTCATCCACCCAGTTATCCACGCATGAGCTTCCTGGAAAGATGAATACATAATATTTCAAATGTATATCTTTGAATATTGCTGAATAAATTATTTGGAATGTATTGCAGTGTGGTTCCAATAGCTATGGACAGAGCTATCAAGGAGATTGTACCTGGGATTGTGCAACGTAGCGTTTCCATAGCAACTCAAACAACAAAGGAGCTTGTTTTAAAGGTGTTATTTTTAGGTTTTGGTTTTCAAAACGCAGAGTCTAACCTATTGCTTGAATGTTGACCTTGTACTCTGTCGGATGTGTTTACTTGTTTCCCCTTTATAATTGGATAATTTTGGGTATTCTTGAAATGGTAAAATAGTCCAGAACGGCTAAAAGTCGGCCAAAACAGTTTTCTAGTGGAGATGATAATAATTCCTTTTTAATACATCCCTGCCATGGCTCTACCCTTTTGATTTTGGCCAGTACCATGGCTCAACTCTTCAATCCCAGTCTACTTTACCTTAATTTTGTCTAATCTGTTTTTGATCATTATACGAAGTTGTTTACCATCAATCACATGTAACACTTCTACTTTTGACTACTATACATTTAAGCGGTATTGCCTGTTCACCTGATTGCCTTACCTATTAATTTTTTGAAGCCGTTACTATTTGCACATGCTATGTTGCATCATAATCGGAGCTACTCTACAACTGATGCTTTACATATTTTGTGCTCACATCAGTTTCTATCTCCTATACCTTCAGTTTGTTCAATAATTGTGGAGAGAGAAACCTTTGGGCATTTACAAACTAGAAATCTAGGATTGATTTTCTGAAAAATTGATGAGTGCAGTTTCTGAGTTTTAGATTCACATAAAAATAATTGTCGCCCTTTGTTTCGTATGGGTGGTATCCCTTGGTATCCTTCGAATTTTAACTTATTAGTGAATAGAATGGAAAATGCACTAGTTATGGTGGGATGCTGGGTCTGGATGTTTGCATCCACGTTGTCAAATCAGTCATTTTCTGGTTGGGAATAATTCTTTTTGTGTCGAGTAAACGTATTGTGGTTCACACATATTGGATGGGATGATAGGACTATGCTCTGGAGTCAGATGAGACAAGAATCTATAAAGCAGCGCGGAAAATGGTTGCGAGCCTTGCTGGAAGTCTAGCTCATGTGACATGCAAGGTACTGTTATTTAAATGGACTTCGTTCTCATTTTTGGTTTTCAGAAGAGCCGGATACTTTCTCGTCCAAAGCGTAACCTCTATGATCTGGCATTTGACAGCAGGAACCTTTGCGTGCTTCAATATCAAATCAGCTAAAAAATTCACTTCAGGGCTTGAGTATATCTGCCGAACTTCTTGACCAGGCTGTTCAACTGGCTACCAATGATAATCTTGACCTTGGCTGTGCAGTCATTGAACGGGCTGCAGCTGATAAGGTTAGGAATCCAGTATTAATGGCTTATACCTTATCGTTTTCTCCCCCTCCATATGTGCTTTCGTTTTTTTAATAATAACTAAGCATAAGATGATTGGCATGATATTTACCGGTGGTGCACGTAATTTAGATAGACTATCCATTATTAAATTTAAGTGTGAAGCTTATGCAAGATCTATCAAGTTTAGAATTCAGCTTCTGACTGTCCGATCTCGTTAGGACAAGTATTTGATGGGTTCGAGTCTCCGCTTTCATGTTGTTTTGCTTTAATCTTGTTGATATGAGATAAATGGACTAACAAGTGTTTGCTTTGTTTGCATCTTTAAGTGTGAGTGGCTTGCACAATCTAAGTAAACAAATAGGTTTCTTTCTGTGCAGCTTTAGTGGGAAGTTCTTTATGCAACCTTAACTTTTATTTCCTTGCTTTTCAATAGTACATGTTTTACCTTGGTGTGGTGATATAATTATATCTAGTCTGTTTTGTATAAAAGGTTATAATTAACGTTTGAGCTTGCAAATTCATCTATTGAAGTAGGACAGCGCAAGTTATGCATCTCTTACAGAATTGACGATAGAGGGATATACTCTCCTGATTCATATTGTGGTATTGGTTGTCTTAAAACTTCTTTTTCCAGACGGAATTAGGATCGATTACGGATTAAAGACTTAACAGTTCTTTTTTCTAGTCAAGATATTTCTGGGACTTGCATGTGCAGGGTTCTTGCACCGGGTGCTTAGCTAAATTTAAATAGTGGCAGTATGATTGAGATGAACCATACCATTATGGGGGAGTTGGAAGTACATAGTGTATGTTTAACCCATTTGGATAGCGTCATAACATGTTTGAGATAAGCGCCTTTTGGTTCTCTCCTTTGTATTGTCACTAGGATGTGGGTTCTGTGTTTCTTGTAGGCAATTCAAACCATCGATGGTGAAATCTCTCAACAACTTAACCTGAAGAAACATAGGGAGGGTGTTCCTCCAGCATATTTTGAAGCCACTGTATTTGCTCAAGGTTCAATGGGCATTCTCCCAGAGGCTCTTCGCCCCAAACCCGGTCATTTGTCCCTTTCTCAACAACGTGTTTATGAGGTATAACTGTTGGGTTGTTTTAGTGAGCCATGATTACGTGTTGGATTATACCTCTTTGAGCATCTTTTTGCAACTGTTTCATGTCAGGACTTTGATAGGCTTCCCTGGCAAAACCATTCGAATCAAAATTCACATTCACTGCCTTCAGGACATTCAGCTGCATCTGGAGGTTCTCTACCTTCTACTACATATGATGTGGTGTCTGGACAACTATCGGGCTATGCTCCGTCCTATATTAACTCAGGAGCTGAAGCAGTTTCTCGTCAATTGGATCTTCCTTCCGAAGGAATAGAGGCTAATTCAGCTCCATTTCTCAGGTTCCTGCTTTTTTCTTGGGAAGGATTTCCATTCATGGTTTCATTAATATTGAAGTTTGGGATTCAGGGTTTCTGGCTAATTGTTTTTTCTGTGATTTCAGTGTGTCCTCGACTCATATTGGCACAGTGGATGGGGTTACTCAGAGTTCTGACAAAAATGCAGTTACCGGTTCACTGCCTTTGTCTGTTTCCGTGTCTGAGCTGAATTCAGTGGAAACCTCCAGTGCTATGAAAGTTAGACTATTTCTTTTGTGTCGATACTTTTATAACGCAGATAAGTTTTGTTGCTGAGCTGTGCTTTCTTGAACTTTGCAAGGACACTGCTCCTCCACAGCCATTGCCCTCACCTGTACCCTCTGAGCGTATTGGAAATAGCATATCAGAACCTTCATTGCAGCCAAGG